>JAPFFP010000002.1:10028226-10086334 GCA_026153255.1 Solanum medicagineum
ACACGTTCCAAGAATTGTGAATTATCCAATTTTACTTTGTTAGTTCTTCATTGTTCCCACAACCCTAATTGTGGATTTAGCTACTCATGCTATGTGTAGATGCAGAAATTATGAATTGACAAGACATAATTGAACACTTACACAATAGATTTAAGAACAAGAAAGCCAATGTCAATAAGAATCACAAGCTTTAAGATCAAATTCAACCACAAGTGTTCTCAAAGACTCTCTTACAAATTTTTTCTCTCAAAATATTGAGTCCATTGAGTACTAGGCGAAAAACCACTGAAAAATAACCTAAAAGACAAATTCATAATAGATAGATTAAAATACTAAAAAAAATAGGAGAACTAGTCGACATACCATATGAAAGGTACTTGACGACCCATATTGAAGTTTACTGTCACGACCCAAGTGTAAGGCCTAGACGTGACACGACGAATAGAAACCCGAAGGGATCCCAAACAAGCCCCTTAGCATATCATTTACACATCCTTGGTGGCAGAAGCAATTAAACAACAACAAGAGAGTATAAATAAGTATAAAGGACTAAGGAAAGTCCTTGAAAGCATAAAACATAGTATACTCAAGAGTCAAGATCATAGCTTAAATACATCATTTGTCTAACAACACCTCTAGTATAGATTGAGCGGGGGCGAAGACACTTTTCGGGCTCACCCTTATTGTACAAAAGTTCAACATGAAGAAATAACATGTGAAAGAGTAGCATAGCTAGTGTCCCCGAACTTGAGGACTCACCAAAGCTTATCTTCAAGATATCAAATTTAGCCACATGGAGGATGATCGTGAGGAGCTCTGGTTCCTGCATGCTAACATCCTGTAGGCATAGAGTGTGCGTTAGTATGTTTGAATGTGCTAAGTATGCAGGATCCAATGCAACAAGAGATAGGCAACATACTCAAAATGCATAAACATAGGCAATGAATATGTATAATAACAATATGACATGCATGATTAATGCTTGAAGTAAAACATGCTTGTATAGAACATATTACATATATAAGAAGAGACCATTATCATAGACCAAGCAAACTAGTACTTGGAATCCAAGGCCTAACACCCCCTTGGAAGGTGATTGAGGTATCTACACCTCAATTGGTAGATGGGCATAGCACCCCCCATCAAAGTGGTCAAGGTATATACCCCTCAACATGGTAGACGGGCATAACACCCCCCCCCCCAAAGTGGTTGAGGCATAGCACCCCCTCAACAAGGTGTGGTCAACTTGCAACATATAGATACTTTTCATGAATATAACACATATATATGTTCCTTTCATCATCATAAAGTCACTTCACTTATAGGCCATAACCTTTGCGAAATCATAAATGTAGCTTTGCAAGTAGTGTAATTTATATCTTAGAAAATATAGAAAATATGTGAGAACACTCAAGTTAAATCAACCTACCAATACTTGGTAACATCTCCATGCAAGATACATTGAAACCCTTCATCAAATCTTATAATAAATCATAGACTTATAGCCCAAAACATGCATTAATTGTCAATATTTTGTGAAACCTCAACATAGTTTATCATCAACTTCATAATAAGAGGTACCCATAGATAATCCAACTTGAAAATATGCAATTTACTTAAAAAGGAAGGTTGGACAACATGGGTGAAAGGACCCAATGGTCGAAACCCACATACCTTAACTTTGGAGATTTCCTTGATGAAGATTCAAATGAGAACTTAAAGCTTGAGTGAAATCTTTGAGATCCGAAAATGAGTTTGAGACACTTGAATTTTGGATAAAATATTTGGCTAAGAGTTAGAGAAGGTTTTGGGAATATCTTTCGTGATATAGAGTTGAAAAATGACTAAGTATAAGTGTTTTAACGCATAGGAGGGGCTTAGGCCTAAGGCCCCAAAGACTTACGCCAAAATAGTAAAACTAGCAACAAAATACACATATCCATGATGGGTCCAAGTTGCGGACCTCACTAGAATTGCAAAGTTGACGAAATTCATTCGCCCTAATCAAGAACCTGAAGTTGGATTTTTGGTATCACGAACGAAGTTTGAAATATATGGAAATTACGATTATAGGCATTTCTGAGGCACCTTTTTGGGCATTTTTGGGGTGTTTTTTTTATGGCCCTTAATCGAGGTCTCATATTCAGCTTCTAGAATTTTGGAATTCAACTCTACGAGACCCCTCTATAACTCGTAAAGAGGCTTACGACCCGTAAGGGGGTTTCGTCTGATGAAATTCCTGAAAGTCCAAGTCTTTGATCCTCAGTGCATGAATTCTCTTCTAAGGCTTGTAACCTCTTCTATGGCTAGTCTGCATATTCATAGAATTTAATTTAGAAATCATCCCCTTATTGAGAATCTTTACAAAACCTCCGTACGACCTCTAGAATGGTCTATGACCGATATATGGTCCCGTAAAATAGCAAAAACCTACAACTTTTGCAACATTCCCCAAAATCATGGCCAACCTATAATCATGCAAGCATAAAAATAAAAACACATAAAACCAACTAAAATTGCATTGAGAACACACAAAATTCTAAGATTTAAGCATCAAAAGTGCTATATTTTGGTAGTACATCAATATTATGAGAAAAATCCAGGACATGACAGAGACAGTGATTGTGGTCACAGAGATGGGAGGAATAGTTCGTACGTACCATCACATAATCGTGATTTTGGGGCTACAAGTTCGAGTATTGAGAAGTTGTTTGATAATTGTTAAACCTAGCTTCAGAAGAGTACATTGCAAAGCAACACAGTTCAGAATATGAGGAATGAAGGGCAGGGCATGGCATTGACTTCACGAGGTGGCAAGCAAATAATCGACCCACCAATATCGATAATTGATGATAAAATTTGTAAAGAGATTGCAGAGAGCAAAGATGCATATACTGGAGCTTACACATCTAAGGATCAGGTGAGCAACAAAATCGTGACACCAAGGAAGTTGAAACCCATACGTAGGCCTCAACCACCATTCCCTCAGAGATTTAAGAAGAATGAGAAGGAAGGTAAGTTTCAGAATGTTATCTCCTTGTCGAGGCAACTATATATCGACATTCCTCTCATTTAGGCATTGTAGCGAATGCCTAGATGCCAAGTTCATGAAGGACCTAGTGATGAAGAAGAGGAGGTGAGCCAAGAGCTCTCTCAAGCACTTCATCATTGTGGTTCTATTGCAACAAGGTCTTTAGTGTAGAAGAAAGAGGACCCCAAAGTATTCACCATACCCTTTACCATAGGAGATGTCAACTTTTCAAAGGCATTATGATACATAGGAGCCAACATCCACTTAATGCCTTTTGTAGTGTTCAAGTAGTTGGCTTGGGAGCTCCTACACCAACGAATATGTGATTGTTGATGGCTGATATGACAATGAAAAAGCCAATGGGATACTGTGCGAAGTTCTACTCAAAGTGGAAAAAATCATATTCCCTGTGAGGTTGACTTTGAAGCACAGATCATCTCATGAAAGCCTTTCCTAGCCACTGGAGAAGCACTAGTTGACATGGAGTTGAGCCAACTTAAGTTATATTGAGAAATAATGAAGTTGTCTTCAATATTTGTCAGTTCATGAAGAGACCTGATGATATGAATGTGGAAGCATGGGCACTTGGTGAAGTCTGAGTAACCAAGTTATCTAAGTCATGCTGCGACAGTAAATCAAGTGATACTTGAGAGGCAACCCAAGATATTAGTTGTAATTCTTATATATTTTTGTTATTTATGATTTTTGGACCCGTAGGTAGTTTAATTTTCATGTTTTGATTGTAATTTTGGACACACTTACTAGAAAATTATTGGGTAATAGTTTGCTTGGCTTAGAATGTGCACGAACAGGGTTAAGGCAACAAACCAGTGCAAAAAGGGGAGACAATTTGGTTCTACAACTAGTCCCATAGGCCGTTGTTTATACCATGACCCATATACTAACTCCTAGAACAATTTTCGGTGAGTAGAAGTTCATGCACTCCAATCCATGAGCCAATTTAACTGTCCATAGATAAAATTATGAGTTTTGAATGGGGTTCGTGGATTCGAGGTATTATTTTGGAACTTTTCGATGTTTTGTGGGTTCGTATGAGCCGTAGGTCAACCTACAACTTGTAGGAAGCTTCGTATTAACCAAGTCTTTAAAAAAAGGATCTTGAGACTACAAGACCAGGTCTTACAATTGTAGATAGTCACATGGTCCATAATTAAGGTCTCATGGGATCAGAATCCCACTTAAACCCGGCCCTATCAGTTAAATAGACAAGTGGTAATTTTAATTACCCCTCAGTTTCCCAATTATTTTCAGAATACCTAAGACCTTTACCCTTTTTCCTCAAGATCGATCACTACCGACTTCCCCCCGCCATACTTTTCGACCAAATTTTGGCCAAATCCCAGCCACCCACTTACTATTTTGGTAAGTTAGGGCACTAAGAATTTGGGTTTTTCTTACTAGTTCTTGACTGTTCGCTCAATATTTTGATATGTCCTCTTCTTGAATTTCATTTTTGTTGAAAAATTTGTGTAATTGGTTTGAGACATTATTGAGGCTAATGTTATGATTTTCTGGTCCTAATAGTTAATGTTACCTTATAGTTGGGTGTATCATGTGCTCATCTCTATTGGATTGCCTTTATTAGCCATGAATCAAGTATGCTAATCTATATTTCATTGTCTGAAATTATGCAAATCCTTGTCATATGAGTTGATGTTATTTGTTTTTCTAAAAGCGATAAGGCAGTGCATGGGTTCAATACTGGATGATAAAACTAATTAAATTGGGCACGGAACTACTCTATTATTATGAGCGTTATTATCAGAAATTACGCAATCGTTTGTCGCTTAAGTTGTACTAAATTATCTTGTTAGGATCGATTAAGCTGTTGCATGAATTGAGTGTTGGCATGCAAAATATTATGCCAAATAGTGGTTGTCATAACGTTTGAATTTATTTGAGTGAATTAATAGTTGAAGGGTCGAATAGTAATTCACACACATCTTTGATTTGAGTGCCATTGCTTTGATGCTATTTATTTTTATGTGCCTTGTTACTGTGCCTAGTCATTGTGATTAAAACAATTATTTAATTTCACCTTGATTGGGACTTGGCTGTAATTTTAGATGCATATTGATATAATGGAATCGAATGGTGAACTAAGAAAACTTAGGTTGTTTTTCAACAGCACAAGGATTTTATACGGCTCATGGATTAGTCCATGAACCATAGTTGCCCCTTCTAAGTTGAGATTAGATATTTGGGTTTTCTGGGATGTTACCAAATGAACCTACCAACGGGTCGTAGTTCAGATTATGACCCATACATAGGGTTCATAGGTTCCTTACCTGCCTGAATAAAAGTATGACATTGTACCTATGATCGAGTTTATGGCTTGTAGTCTATTCTACGAGCGGTCTCTACGTAGTACATTTTCAGTAACTCAATTTCCTGTACCCTATTTCCTATGATGGCCTTCTATGACCCGTATCTTACCTTACAGCTTGTAAGGTGAGTCTTCATAATCCTTCTATGAACAATTTTGTTAACTTTTTGATTTTTGCTTCTGTACTCATAGGACTCATGTATGCTTTTCTTTTTGGTGATTTCAGGTACTATGGCTCCCCGCCTTAAGAAAGATGAAATACGGGCCTTGCGAACCCGACTACATGACGAGTATACAGACACCGAGGGTAGTCCTTAGGCTAGTGGATTAGTAGAGGAGCTCAGCATCCATCTTGATGAGGGTATTGAGTGACAACACACTAGGGCAGCATCATGATAGATAGTTAGCCTAGACGTAGGCCATAGTTGCTCGGCCTCTCCAGTCCAAGGAGGGAGATGCGAAGAATAGTAGCTCTATTCAAATGACAGACTCCAGTAAGGGTCTCGATCAGGGTCAAGAGTTAGAGATGACTTTGGTTCAAGTGAGGAGTCAAGTTTTGAGTCTGCAGAGTCCATCCTAGCACTAGAAGCTCCTCCAGTTGGATTGGCGAGATGATGGTGTGTCTGGTGCACTAGGATATATAATGAGAGGACATTTAACATGAAGAGTGGTGTCTACCAGCCAAGAGCATATTTGAGTAGCCACAGATTGTTACATCTAGGCTTGACAGTGCTTCTATGCTTGAAACGCCCCTCATGTGCTTCAGAAATACCCATAATCGTATTTTTCTTATAGCTCAAAAATCATGGGTGATTTTAGAAATTCAACTTAATATTCTTGATCAGGGTGCAAAATTTGCGCTGGATAAAACTCGAATTTTAGAAGAGCCGTAGTGAAAAATAATTTTTGCTAGTTAATCAATTTCTAGCGTGCATCTGCGACCCAGGCGTGATGCGGCCTGGGCGCGAACTAGCACAAAACTTTCCTTTGTGTTTGGTCCGCATCGCGGACTGGACACAGACTAGTGTAATTTTTCCCTCTTTTTCATATTTCGTCCAAGGGAATTAGGGTAATAATCCAATACCAATTTAAATGTGAGATCCTCCATACTTAGTCATTTGTCAACTCTAGAACTCACAAAACTCTCTTTTAAATCTCTCCAGGACTTTATTAAAATCTCCATTCAAATTCAAGGATCTCAAAAACAACTTTAGATTCAAGGACCCAATCAAAGCTTCTAGTCTCCTTCAAGTTTATTCAAAGAAATTCAAGGTTTAAGGTATGTGGGTCTCCATCCGTGGGTCCTTAACCCATGGAGCCCAACTCTCTCTTTTATAAACTTACATGATTCTAAGGTTTGATTCTTTATAGGTACTTCCTATTATGCATTATTAATGTGAATTATGTTGGGTTTCTACCAAGTATTGATTGATTATACATGAATATCTATTTTACGCTTATTCTATGAGTTGATTTATGTCTATTGAGATTACGTATGATTTGAACAATGAGAAGTATGAATTATTTTGAATTTTTTAGATGAATTTCATGATACCCAAATGAGGGTTTTAATTCAACATTCATGGATTGGTTTGAATGACTTTGAAATGAATTGATCTTACTCCTTCTTGTTTTATACATCTTGAATTGCATGACTTTGAACATGTGTCCATATACCCACCATGTAATTGATTAAATTACATGATGAGGATTTTCAAATTAAAGATGATTTATTATATGATCTATAAGTCAAGTGATTTCAAGATAATTATGGGCTCCCAAGCATGTATTAAATTCATGAAAAAGTACCTATGATTTCACAAGTGACAATTTGAGCCCTAATTAAAGTTTTTATCCTCTTGTGAGCTATTCATGTCAAGTTGAGGGATCAAACATAATTACTATTTTGCCCTCATGTTCAAGTTAAGCTCACTAGTAGAGGTCAAGCATGTGAATGATCTACTCATGTCATGATTCATGTCTCATACAAGTTATGCATGTTATTGTTAAAATTATGATTATTTCAAGTATTTCATGAGATTAGACTTAGCGCCAATGGAGGCTTAAGGTGGGGGCTCGACTCAAGGGGTCCTTATAGAATGTGTTTAGTCTCTAAACTATGTGCCGCCATAGGATTATATTTTTCCTTAATGGGCTTTACTAGTAGATCCATCTAGTTCATGTTATCATGTTTGGTTTACCTTGGCAAGTAGAGCACACCTTATCGAGGGGGTGTTATGCATTGTACACCTTACCGTGGGGGTGTCATGCCTTGGATTCCAAGTACTTAGCTTGCTTGGTCTATGTCAGTTAAGGTCTCCTCCCACATATGTATGATGTATTGTGCAAGTTAAATATTTTACATGTATGTTTTATTACAAGCATTGTTCATACATGTCATATTGAGATTACATCCATTATCTACATATATGCATTTTGAAAATTATGGCTTATGTTTTTGTTGCATTGCACCCTGCATACTTAGTACATTCTAAGTATTAATACATACTTTATGCCTACACGATATTACCATGTAGGAACCGGAGCTCCTATTGATCATCCTCCTCCACGTGGCTATTTTGGTTCTTAACGAAAGCTTCTGGTGAGTCCTCAAATCCTGGGACAATATTTATTTTATTCCTGCTATGTTGAGACTTGTTCCTTATGTTGGATACTTATTATCATGAGGGTGAGTCTTAGAAGTGTCTTGGCCCCCACTCCCTTGTTAAGTAGAGGTGTTGTTGGATACTATGTTTCCTATATGCTTATGCGCTCGACTCTTCTTATGTTTTATGACTATGAAAGACTTCCTTTAGTCTGTCTTCCCTTTTTATTAATTGACTCTTGTTATTGTCTTATTTTGCTTCTGCAATTAAGGATGTGTACATGATATGCTAAGAGGCTTATTTGGGTTGTCTCCGGACTTCTGATATGCCATGTCATGTCTAGGCCCTAGGCTTGGGTCGTGACAATGCTCCATTACACCATAACCTAGTATCACTTGGATTCGTTAGCAGGCCTATCGGGAAAGTACACTCCAGCACTGGTTCGTGAGTTCCATACGTCCTATGCTGCTACCATCATCTAGGCGACCTCAAAAAAAGAGAAGTTCCTTGAACAACCTCGCTTGACATATACGATGCTGCGTGGAGTCCCCATTCACATATTTGAGACCACCATATGGCGATCCTCAGTACTAGACGCCTATGACCATAGCTGAGTATGACTATTGGTCGGGGTAGACTAGAGACAGAGCACTAACGAGAGATGTAGCCCAAAAAGCAGCCTTGATGAGATGCATTACCGAGCACATAGTTGAGCTGGGCCATGGCCCTGATGGGTATCTAGTTTTGCGACAATAGTGAAGGCTTCACTCGGTTTCGCTGGGAAATTTTGGCAGGCTATTATACGTAGATGGATTTGACTGACCTAGGTAGATAATACTTTTACAAAGGACTGCGCTGTGTTGGTTTCCAGCATTAATACTGGCTATGATATATGTCACGACCTAAGACTAGGGACTAGACGTGACACGACGAATGAGAAGTGTATAGATTACCCAAATGAGCCTCTTAATTACATGCACACATCCTTGGTTGCGGAAGTAAAATAGACATAAACAAGATTGAATATAAAAAGGGGAATCAGAACTATGGGAAAATAAGTATTTCATGAACGTATAATCATAAGACAAGTCAAACCCGATAATATGAATACATAAGATCTAACAACACCTCTACATATAGAATGGAGCGAGTGCCAAGACACTTCCCGGGCTCAACTTCATAGTAATAAGTGTTCAAGAAAGAGAAAGACTTACTACATAGCATGAAATAAGTAGATATTGTCCTCGGAGTTGAGGACTCACCAAAGCTTGCTTCAAAAGATCGTACTAGTCACGTGGAGGAGGAAGATGGTCAAATGGAGCTTCGGTCACTACATGTGATATAATGTAGGCATAAATTATGTATTAGTATGTTTGAATGTACTAAGTATGTAGGATGCAATGCAACAAGTCATAAACCAATTTAGTCAAAATGCATAGTAATAAGCAATAGATATGTGAGATCTCAATATGGCATGCAAAGTAAAACATGCTTGTAAATCATTCAACTTGCATAGAACATAATACATATGTGGGAAGAGACCCTAACCGACAAAAGTAAGACCAAGCGAGCTATAACTCAGAATCCCGATGATTACCCTTTATTGTTAAAGAGGTGGTCTACTTGCAAAGGTAAATCATACTTCATCTTACCGGAGCCCATCCAATTTCGGAGAAGTAACCACCCTTACAGGAACCTATCCTATTTAGAGGCGGATTTCATTAAGAAGTGCACTAAATGGATCCACTAGTAAAGCAAGGGTAAAGTATACTCCTATGTTGGCACATTGTTTGAGGAAAGGAATATGAATCCATGAAGATGGTCCATGCCACATCCAATCCATCGGTGCCAAGCCTAATCCCACGTAATAATCGAAATAATCATACTTTAACAATTTGTAAGAAACATGGAAAGATGACATGAGTAGCTCTAAAACATCGTTGATCTCTAACGGTGAGACTAACTTTAAGACATAAGAATATATCATCATCAAATATTACCCTGCCATAATATCAAAGGCCCGCAAGAGGTAAAATCTTTGAAAAAGGGCTTACTTTGACATTTACAACATCATAGACATGTTCATGAATTCAATACATTTTGAAACCCCAAAAACATCACGGAGTCACTTGACTCATAAATCATGCAATAGATCATCAATAACTTTAAGAATCCTTCAAAAGGCATTTTATCAAACACATGGTAGGTTCATGATGTTAGTTCAAAATCATGCAATTCGAGAGTAAAATAAGATGAGAAAACTCAATGCAAATCAACTCACCAACATATTGTAAAACCCTCATGTAGGGTACCTTGAAATCCATCATCAAATCTCACAATAGTTTCGTAGCTTAAAACATGCATATATTAAATAGATATAATCAAATCATGGTATAGGTTTGAAATAAATAGTCATGCATAATAGATCAACATTTCATAAAACCCCAACATAAGTTTATAGTCATAATCCATAATAAAAGATACCCATGGAAGATACAACTTAAAAACATGCAATTTTCATAAAAAGGGAGATTAGGCTCCATGGGTGAAAGGACTCAATGGATGAAACCCACAAACATCAGATTTAGGTTTTCTTGAAATAGACTTAAAGGAGACTTGAAGGTTGGATTGACTTGTTGAGATCCAAAGTGAGCTTGAAATCCTTGGATTTGGATGGGAATTTTGATAAAGTGTTGGAGAGGATTTTGGAGAAGGTTTTGAGTGATATAGAGTTGAAAAATGGCTAAGTCTGAGAGATTTCACATTTAAATGCGCATGAGGCTATGACCTTAATGCCCTTGGCCGAGATAGAAAAATTAAGGAAGATTTTACACTGGTCCACGTCACTAGTGTGACGCAGACCCATCGCGAGGCCCAACCAACACTAGTCCGCGCCCCTGGCGCGCTACGGCCAGGGTGTGGACAGACACTATTTCTCAAAAATTAGCGAAGATTATATTTCACTATGGGTCCTCTAAAATCTGGATTATAACCATTTCCCACTCAATTTTGCTCCCTAATTGAGAATATGAAGTCGGATTTTTGATATCACACATGAATTTTGTGATGTATGGAAATTACCATTATGGGCATTTTCGAAGCACATTTTTGGGGTGCTTAAATATAGATTGAGATCATTTGATTACTAAGGAGATACATGAGTAAGCACTAAGGATGTCTACCTCCATCCCTTTCCCATGCCTAATCTACCGTTTATGTATTAAAGGGGGGGGGGGGAGTGGAGATCTTGTATAATGTGGACATGATGATTAAGGTTCAGATGACCCAGAATGCCAGCCTGATCAAGGCTGATGAGAATCTTGTGGCTATTCAGTGAGCACAATATCCACCTGTTCGACTACCAGAGATGTTCGCTGAGGTACCGCAGCCTGAGCCTACTACCTCCACTGCTGCTGCTCTAGATATCGAGGGCCCCCCACAGACAGATACTTGAAGGGAGATGGGTCCCACTACTACTTCTACTACTATACAAGAGGCTATGAATACATGTACTCTTTCCACAGACATTGCATACATGTTGTGGGTTCTATACAGGCTCCAGTATAGCGATAGGTTCGCACTGAGTCTCAGTTGACTCTGGTGTTGTATCAAATATGGCCTTGGGTTTGTATGGCTATGACAGGTTCTAAAGAGTGCATATAAGCGCATTTCACGATGGCCATTGAGGAGAGGGTTGATAATTTCGTGGCTGTGTTGATGCATTTGACAGGTGACTGGAGTAGAGCCTCAAATCAACTTTGAATCCTGATATGATAGTTATTCGAGTAGAGATCTAGCATCTTCGTACTAAGACGAGAGCATTATCATGAGCACCTCTTGTGATTCCCATGCTCAATATTACTACCAAGGATGAGTTTGACTTATTTGCTAGTTAGTCTCTAGCCCTCACCTCTTGGAAGTGGTTTCATCTTAATTTTGATTATCCTAATACTGCCAGACATGAGGCTGAAAAGGATGGAGATTGAGTGCATAGAGGCTGCCGGATGAGCCTCAATTGTAGATGATATAGATCGGTATACATATGCTTAGGAGATGGTGAGAGGTGCTGCACCCTCCAAACATGTTGCCATGACTGGCAAAGTCTGAGTAACCAAGGCCCATAGCTATCCTAACTTTCGAGTCCATAGGGTTTTCTTGCTGGTGTTCTTTCCCTAAAGAAATTTGTTTTTTATTAAGTCGATATGTTTAGGATGTGCAAGTAGTACTAGTAGCATATTGTATCGAAATTTGTGGCATATGTTAGCTTTTGATGAAATATGATACCCACCTATTTTTGTGATTAATGATGTACTGTCAGGTAGTTGTGATAACAACCATGTGGAATCAGTGATTAACTTAATTGTAAAAAAAATCATGATCTGAGAGTCTAACTTGACAGTGTATCTAGTGCCAAGTGCGTGTAAGCTTTATTATATGATTCTTACACTGTGTTTCAATTCAAAACTTGACCTGTTACTCTGACTGAGACTGTAGATTAGTTGGTTAGGAAAGGATCATAGGCCTTGTTCATATCATCCGTCCGCTTTGCTAAAATTAACCAACCAAATACTTTATGTATCCCTTTATCCTAATGTTTGAACCTTACATGTACCCTTTTCTTTGTTGACACCTGAGTAACCAAGCCTTCTATGCTATGTAATCCTAAAATCTGCCTTGGTCCCTTTTTAAATATTGTGCAACTTGACTCAGGATAAAATCCTCAGTTGAGGGTGGCTACCAAAAGTAGCTCAGGTTTATAGGTTAGATACTATGAAATTCAACTCAAGCCAAAAGCCTAAGTTAAGGGTGGCTGTTGCAAGGAAATTACGCTAAATGGGGAATGAAACATAGTGGTGTAATAAATAGGGAAAAAGAATTTGAAGTGGGTGCGAGGAAAAACAAATAGATACCTAAAATATGAGCTAAAATGTAAAAGAATTGAGAGTGATAAAAGCCAATGGACTAAATAATTTTTATAGGGCACCCAAAAAGGTTTGAAATAGGAAAGGTGAACTATGAGTTTAAAATATTAATGTTCGTAGTGCAAAAGTGAAAAATAGTATATACTCAAAGAAGGCAATTAGTTACTTGATGTGCTGTCAAAATACAATACTTTTGATGCTTGAAACTTGGAATTCTATGTGTTCTAAAAGAGATGTTAGTAGATTTGATGTGTTTCTATGTTTGTCTTGCAGGATTGCATGGTTTGGCATGATTTTAGGGTAAGTGTACAGCAGTTGAAGTTTTTGCTATTCTATGACACCCTTTAGGGTCCGTTGTCACAACCCAAACTAGGGCCTAGACGTGACACGGTGAATGGGGAACCGGAAGGGACCCCAAACAAGCCTCTTAGCATATCATACACACATCCTTAGTCGCGAAAGCAAGATAAAACAACAAGAGAAACATAAACGAGTGAAATTGAGACTAAGGGAAAGAGTTAAATACTTAAATAACATAAACGAGTCAAAGCTCAAGTACAATTACATTACTTTTCCAACAACACCTTTAGAGTTAGAATTGAGCGGGGTCCAAGACAACTTTCTGGGATCACCCTCATAGTATTAAGCATACAATAAAAGAAGGAGAGTCTTTGCATAACATAAGATCAAAAGATATCATTCTCGGAGTTGAGGACTCACTAAACTTGCTTTAAGGATAGTACTAGCCACGTGGAGGAGGAAAATGATCAAGTAGAGCTTCAGTTCCTATATGGTAACATCATGTAGGCATAGAGTATGCGTTTCTACGTTTGAATGTACTAAATATGTAGGATGCAATGCAACAAGAGATAGGCAACATAGTCGAAATGCATAATTACGCAATAAATGAGCATATAGCAATATGACATGCATGAATGATACTTGAAGTAAGACATGCTTATATATAACATAGCACATGTGTAGTAAGAGACCTCTTAATGGTTGTCACACCTACCATCCATGATGATTGAGGTATCAACCCCCCCCCAATTGTTTGATAGACATCACACCTCCATCATAGTGGTCAAGGTATCAACCCCTTAACTGGTTGATGGACATCACACCCTCTATCATAGTGGTCAAGGTATCAACCCCTCAACATGGTTGATGAACATCACACCCTCCATCATAGTGGACAAGGTATCAACCCATCAACATGGTTGATGGTTTTCTGACCCTACTGTCCTTGGTGATTGAGGTATCAACCCCTTAATTGGTTGATGGTTGTCTCACCCTACCATCTATGGTGATTGAGGCATCACCTCCTCAACTAGGCATGGTCAACTTATAATATTATAAGTACCTTCCATGGAAACAACTAATATAAACATCCCTTTTATCATCATAAAGTCACTTAACTCATAAGACATGCATTAGACCTTCAATAAGTCAAGAATCCATAACCGGGCATTTTATAAAACACTTGGCGGGTGTATTATGCTAGTATGAAACCATGCGATTCAAGAGTAAAATCATGTGAGAAATTCTAATGAAAATCAACCCACCAATACTTGGTAAAACCCTCATATGAAATATGTTGAAAATCCCCATCAGATATCAAGAGAAATCATAGTTCAATAGCTTAAAATATGCATAATCATAATAGGTAAATCATCTCATGGTATAGACTCAAAATGAGTAAACATGTGTTTCCAATCCAACTTTCATGAAACCCCGATATAGTGTATGATCATAATCACTAGTGAATAATACCCATAAGCAACACAGTTTGGAAACATGTAATTTCATAGAAATGGAAGATTGGGCTTCATGGGTGAAAGGTACCCATAACTGAAACCCACATACCTTAGACTTTGAGTTTCTTGAAATTGAGTTGTGAAAGACTTGAAGTTTGGTAGTGGGTCTTGAATCCAAAGCTTGCTATTCAATTTCCTTGAATTTGTATTAGGGTTTTGATGGAGGTTCTTGAGAGAATTTGAGAGTGTGTTTAAGTTGAGAGTAATTATCACGACCAAAGCCTAGGGCCTAGACATGACACGACGCAAGAGGAACCCTAAGGGACCCCAAGTAAGCCTCTTAGAACATCATTACACATCCTTGGTCGCGGAAGCAATAAATCAAGCATAAAGTGATAAAAGTGGGGAAACCGGGGCTAAGGGAAACACTTCCATATCATCATAATCAAGAAGCAAGGGTCAAGCACATATCATAGGTACATAACAAGTCCAACAAACACCTCTAATACATATATAAGAGCGGGTGCCAAGACAAAGTAACTGGGCTCACTGTCATAGTCAAAATAAACAATATAGAAGAATGTCTCAACACATAATAGGAGCAACATAGACTAAGGTCCCCGAAATAGAGCACTCACCAACTAGCTTGAGTAGTGTCGAACTAGCCACGTGGAGGACGAGGATGAACAACTTGGGCACTGGTTCCTACATGGTGACATCATATAGGTATAGAGTATGCGTTAGTACATTTGAATGTACTAGGATGAAATGCAAACAAGAATTAAGCATCATAATCAAAATGCATAGCAATAGGCAATAAGCAATAGGCAATAGGCATCATATAATAATATGGCATGTATGATTAATGTTAAGGTAAAACATGCTTAAGTAAATCATACTCATATAGGATATATTATGTGTAGAAGAGACCTAGCTAGATTTCCAAAGTACAACCCTTTGGTAGGTTAGTGATGATGCCGACCCATCACTTAGGTGGTGAAATACTAACCCCTCACTAGGTTGTTGATAATGCCGCTCCATGACAAAGGTGGAGAAGTACAAACCCTTCCCTAGGATGATGAGTACAAACCCCCATCTAGGTTAGTCATGATGTCGCCCCATCACCAAGGTGGAGAAGTACCCTTCCCTATGTTGATGTGTATAAACTCCCATCTAGGTTAGTGATGATGCCACCCCATCACTGGGTAGAGAAGTACAAACCCTTTCCCTAGGTTGATGAGTACAAACTCCCATCTAGGTTATCCGGGTTCTTAGTCCCCCGCATTGGGCATGGTCTAATGCAACACTTTGTATAGAATTTATCATATATATAAATTCATTTCATCTACATATAAGCAATCATATAATATCTCATGCTTTCGACCTTTAACTCCTCAAGAAACCACATCTGGACATTTTATCAAACACTTAGAGAGTGTGTAATGCTAGTGTAAAACCATCAAATATAGAGATGAAATCATGCAAGAAATCTATTGTTAAACCATCAATCAACACCTTGCAACACCCTTAAGTAGTATACATCAAAAACCTTCTCAAATCTTACCATATATCGAAGATTTATAGCTCAAAACATGGCAAAATAGTCACAACTTTAAATAGCTTTGACAAAGTGTCTAGTGAATGTCATAATAATCAAGGCTCATTTATAAATCAACTTAAATCATGCAATTTGAGTAGAAAAGAGGATTGGGTACCATCGGTGAAATGACGCAATGGTTGAAGCCCACATACCTTAGCTTAGAGATGAACTTGGTGAAGATTGGAGATAGAGACTTTGAAGCTTGAAGAATGACCTTGAAGGAAAACCTTAGCTTAGAATGAGGGTTTGGGACTTGAGTTTGGGGAGTGAAAATATGACTAACTGTTTGAGTGAGTATTAGGGAATGTTTAGGATGATATGAGAGTTAATTTTGGCTAAGTATAGGCAAAAACACGTTTGGGAACACTTATGCCCAAGACTTAGAAGTCTTATTGAAACGAGCCAAAAAAGTGCCCGAAAATGTGCCTTGGAATGTCCAGAATATTAGATTTGATATACCTCAAAATTTGTTTGCTATTTCAAAAATCTGACTTCATATTCTTATTCAAGGGGTCACAATTAGGTGAGTAAGGGTCTAACCTGATTTAAGAGCAAAAGATTAGCAATTATGAAATTCGAAGAACGTAGATTCTAGTGGGGTTTACGCGACACTCCCCAATACATTTTGGAGACTGTTTTTCTTTTTCTGTCCAAGACTTGTACATCTTGGGCCTAAGTTTTCTCAAATGTGTTTTTACCTATACTTAGCTAAATTTCACCCTCATATCATCCTAAACATTTTCCAAAACTCACTCAAACGCTAAGACTAATATTTCTCTCAAGATTCAAGTCCCAAAACTCAAGACCAATCTTAAGGATTTCATTCAAGCTTCAAGTCTCCATTAAAGTCTTCTTCAAGAGCTTCTCCAAAGATAAGGTATGTGCATTTCAACCATTGGGTCCTTTCACCCATGGTGCCTTATCCTCTTTTCTACTTAAATTGCATGATTTAAAGTTGACTTTACATGTGGGTTTTGTATATTAAGAGATTTACTGCACAGTGATCGAGTTCATGAAAGTATGGTTGTTTTAGCATGTTTTGAGCTCTAAATCTTGGATCTAATGTTGGATTTGATGAGGGATTTTAATGTATATTGCTTGAGGTTATTGCATGGTATTGATTGATAGTTGTTCAAAGGATTTTTTGCATGATTTCATCTCTAGATTTCATGGTTTTATACTAGGATTACACATAAAAAGGATTTTTTGCATGATTTCATCTCTAGATTTCATGGTTTTATACTAGGATTACACATCCTCTAAGTGTTTGATAAAATTTCCGAATATGGTTTATTGAGGAGTTGAAGGTCCAAAGCATGAGATATGATATGGATGACTATATAATGATGAAATGAGCTTATGTACATGATAAATTCTATATAAAGTGTTACATTAGACCATGCCCAATTCGGGGGGATAAGAACCCGGATAACCTAGATGGGGGTTTGTACTCATCAACCTAGGGAAGGATTAGTACTTCTCTACTTGGTGATGGGGTGGCATGATCACTAACATACATGGGGGTTTGTACTCATCAATTTAGGGAAGGGTCTGTACTTATTCACCATGGTGATGGGCCGACATTATGACCAACCTAGATGAGGGTTAGTACTCATCCACCTGAGTGATGGGGCGACATCATCACTAACCTACCAAAGGGTTGTACATTTCGAAATCTAGTTTGGTCTCTTCTACATATATGATATCCTATATAAGCATGAGTTACATAAGCATTTTTTACTTATGCATTGATCATTTATGCCATACTGTTATATTATGCCTCTTGCCTATTGTTATGCATTTTCATTATGACGCCTCTATCTTGTTGAATTGCATCATGCATACTTAGTACATTCAAAAGTATTAGAACATACTGTATGCCTACATGATATCACCATGTAAGGATCGAAGTCCAAGTTGATCATCCTCCTCCTCCACATGGCTAGTTAGGTACTACTCAAGCTAGTTTTTGAGTCCTCCACTTCCAGGACCTTAGTACATGTTTCTCTTATTATGTAATGAGATACTCTTCTTTATTTTCTATCTTGAATAGTGAGGGTGAGCCTGGTTCCTTTCTCTTGTCCCGCTCACTTATCTATATAGTAGAGGTGTTGTTGGACATACTATGTTTCTATGATATAAGCCTTGACTCTTTTGTCTCTTGATTATGATGTTATGCAAGCTTTTCTCGCCTTAGTCCCTTGACCTTATGTTCTAATCATTGACATATTACTTAATTATTAAACTCTCTCTTCCTTAGTCCTAATTCCCTTATTTATGCTTATCTCTTATTGTAATATTTATTTGGTTCCATGACCAAGAATGTGTAATGATATGCAAAGAGGCTTGTTTGGGTTCCTTCAGGTTTCCCATTCGCCGATCATGAATAGGTCCTAGGTCTTGATCGTGACACTTGGACCGAGTTAAAAAAGCAGAACACTTTTTACACAGTGGCACGTTGCGAGGGGGGTCGCAGATTCCTCTCTGGAATTCACACCTTGAAAAGTTATAATGGCTAATCTTTTGCTCTTAAATCGGGGTTAGATATTTTTTCACCTAATTTTGACCCCATGAACAAGAATATGAAGTCAGATTTTCAAAATAACAAATGGATTTTGAGCTATATGGAATTTAAAATTTAGGGCATTCCGAGGTACATTTTTGGGCACTTTTTAGGGTCGTTTCAATATCTCCCCATTGGGAACATTCGTCCCTGAATGGAAAAGAGGCGTATAAGACAAGAATGATCATAGACAAACCAGCCCCAACTAAAATGCAACATTACATTTAAAACACCATTTTCAAAATCTCAGCATAAGTGTAAAATCATCATAAACTTGCCAACTTGAACATGAATGCATATGAGTGACAAAGGGACTGAAATACAAGACTTGAAATACCATAGAAGATTTGGAATTGGTACCTCACGCTTGCATAGAGTGGAAAAGATAGGATACCGCTTTTTCATGCCTGCTTCGGCCTCCCAAGTAGTACTTTCATTTTGTTGGTTCCTCCAAAGGACCTTAACGAATACCACCTCCTTGTTCCTCAATCTCTTCACTTGCCGATACAAAATTTGAACCAAAACCTCCTCATAAGACAAGTTATCCTCAACAACGCCCACAACACCTAGAGGCACAATAGCATTAGGATCATCAACACATTATCTCAACATAGAGACATGAAACACCGGATGAACCAAATTCATTTCACTAGACAACTTCAACTAATAAGATACCTTGCTAGCCCTCTTCAAGACCTCAAAAGGACTAACATATCTTGGACTCAAATTACCCTTTTTACCAAAACGGACCACACCTTTCAGTGAAGAAACTTTCAAATAAACCCAATCACCCACTTTAAATTCATGGTCTCTTCTTCTCATATCGGCATAAGATTTTTAACGACTTTGGGTTGTTCTTGACATTTACCTAATCATCCTAACCTTCTCAAGAGCCTCCATAACCAAATCCGGTCCCAATAAAGCCACCTCTCCAACCTTAAACCAACCAATCTGTGATCTACAATACCTCCCATAAAGAGCGTCAAAAGGAGCTATACCAATACTAGAGTGCTAGATATTGTTGTTACAAACTCAATCAAACGAAGATGGTCATCCCAACTACCCCTCAAATCTAATACACATGCCCTAAGCATATCTTCAAGGGTTTGAATTGTCCTTTCGACTTGGCCATCCATTTGAGGGTGAAAGGCCATAATAAGGTGAAATTTTGTACCAAGACCCCTTTGAAAAGACCTCCAAAGTGTCAAGTGAATTGTGCACCATGATCCAATATAATGGAAAAAGGAACCCCATGCAACCTCACTATCTCATGGATGTACAACTTTGCATAATCTTCAGCTCCATACGTGGTCTTAACAGGTAAGAAAGTGTGTTGATTTTGTCATCCTATCAACCACCACCCATATAGAAGCAAAACCATTTCTAGTCTTGGGTAACCCAACCAAAAAATCGATATTGATCACCTCCCACTTCAAAGTGGGAATCTCTATGTCTTGGGTTAGGCCACCCAACCTTTGATATTCGCCTTTGACTTGTTGACAACAATGGCAAACGAAAACGAATTTGTTGATGTCCCTCTTCATGCCTCCTCACCAGTACACATCCCTCAAGTCTCTATACATTTTGGTAGAACCAGGGTGAATAGAATAAGAAGAATTATGGACCTCATCGAGGATCTTCTCCCTCAAACCATCCACACAAGGCACACACAACCTACCTTTGTACCTAAGGGCACCATCGTTTCCTTATAACAGAACCTCTACTTTGCCCTCTTTCACCAAGGCGTTTAATTCAAGCAAGGAGGCTTCAAGATCTTGTTTTTCTATCACCTCATCAACCAAGGATGATTTGGAACCATCATAACAACACCATTATCCACTTCTTCCAACCTAACCCCCAATCTAGCCAATCTATGCACCTCCCTAGCCATTTCCTTATCACCACCATCAACATGAACTAGGCTACCCATGGACACCCTAGTCAAAGCATCTGCCACCACATTTGCCTTACCCGGATGATAATGCACACTCATGTCATGATCTTTGAGAAATTCTAGCCACCTTTTTTGTCTCAAGTTGAGATCTTTTTGAGTGAAGACATATTGGAGGCTCTTATGATCGGTGAAGACATCAACATGCGCTCCATACAAATAATTATGCCAAAATCCTTAATGCAAACACCATGGCGGCCAAATCAAGATAATTGGTAGGGTAATTCCTTTCATGCACCTCGAGTTGCCTAGAAGCATAGGCTATGACCTTACCATTTTGCCTTAGCACATAGCCCAAACCAACTTTAGATGCATCACAATACGCAACAAAATCCTCAAGCGCATCCGGTACTGACAATATATTGGTGGACACAAGTCTATCCTTTAATGTTTGGAAGATTCTTTCACTTTCATCGGTACATAAAACTTAACCTTCTTTTGAGTCAATTCAGTCATAGGGGAAGCAATAGAGGAGAACCTATTCACAAAGCTTCTATAGTAAGCCGCAAGGTCCAAGAAGCTCCTAATATCCGATGGGGTCAATGGTCTAGGCCAATTTCTAATCACATCGGTCTTCTTAGGATACACTTTAATACCATCCCCCGAAACCACTGGACCCAAGAATACAACCTCCTTCAACCAAAACTCACACTTGTAATATTTGGCATACAATTTTCCTCCCTCAATCTTTGCAACACAACCCTCAAATAACCCATATGCTCCTCCCTTCTTATGAATAGATAAAAATATCATCGATGAAGACCACAATAAAGGAATCAATGTAAGGTTTGAAGACCCTATTCATTAGGTCCATGAAGATGGTCGGTGCATTCATTAACCCAAAAGACATCAGCACAAACTCATAATGCCTATATCTAGTTCGGAAGGCCGTCTTGGTAATATTATATTCCCTCACCCTCACTTGATGATACCCGGACCGAAGATTAATCTTAGAGAAAAAGCTAGCTCCTTGCAATTGGTGAAATAAGTCATCAATTCTTCAAAGAGGATATGTATTCTTTATAGTGACCCTATTGAGATACCAGTAGTCAATACACATTCTAAGTTACCCATACTTCTTCTTTGCAAACAACACCAGTGCACCCCAAGGTGATTGACTAGGTCTAATAAATCCCTTCTCCAACAAATATTGCCGGGGCTATATGGTATGGAGGAAAGAGATAGGTTGCGTATTAGGAAGGAGATCTATGCCAAAATTTATTCCCCTTTCGTGAGGGACACCGGGAAGTTCATTTGGGAAGACATCAAGAAACTCATTTACAATGGGAACCGACTCAATGGAAGGGACTTTGGACTCCACATCTTTAACCCTCACAAGATGGTAAAGACACTCCTTAGAGATCAACTTACGGGCTTTAATGCATGAATGAGTCTACTCTTGACCACTACATCTTGACTCTCCCACTCAAGAATGGGCTCATTTGGAAATTGAAACTTGATCCTACGGGTTCTATAATCAATAGAAGCATAGTAGGCATGCAACCAATGCATCCCAAGAATGACATCAAAATCTACCATGTCTAATTCAACAAGATTACAAGGCAACAACTTATGCAAAATGCAAATAGGACAATGCCTATAAACTTTCCTAGCAATAATGGAGGCATCAAAAGGAGTAGACACTTCATATGAATCATGAAACAACTCGGGGACAACATTGAACTTTTTCGCAACATAAAGGTTCACAAAGGAATGAGTGGCACCGGGATCAATTAAAGCATACACATCAAAGATAGATTTTTGACATACCAGTAACAACATTAGGGACCTCGCCAACCCCTTGCCTCCCATGTAGAGTGTGAAATTGATTGTGCCTTGGGATACCACCTTGAGGACAACCTCTCCCCAATAGGACTGCATTAGCAGCTGCCTTGGGGTACCACCTTGAGGACAACCTCTCCCTAATAGGACTGCATTAGCAGCTCGGACTTTGCCACGGTTTCTTTAACAATCTACCTTCTTGTGCCCAAGCTCCCCACAACCAAAGCATGCATTAGAATGTTTCAAATATGGGCCTCTATGACTCTTCCCACATGTAGGACACACATCATTGGGAGCCACAACACAAACACCTTGAGGCCTAGGGAGGTCATTGTCAAAACCCTTATTAGCAGCATGATGAGACACTTGGCCTAGATGGAGCCAGCCACCCTTTTGGAGCTTACCCCAAGATGGGCTCTCTTGGCCTCATGCCCCCTTTTCTTCCGTAATTTCTCCTTCTCCATTTGTTCGACCTAGGTAATCAATTGAGACAAGTCCATGTCACTAATTAGCATGGTGGACCGGCATTCTTCACTTACCAAGTGGGAGACCCCCATCACAAACTTGTTCGTCCTACATCTAGGATTGGCCACCAAATGAGAAGCACACTTTGAAAGTTGATTAAACTTGAGGGAGTACTCCCTCACACTCATAGCACCTTGCCTCAAGTTCATAAGCTCCACCAATGTAACTTCCCTAAGCTCAAGAGGGAAAAACTGACAAAGGAAGGCCAATTTGAACTCCTCCCAAAGCACCGCATTACCAATAACTTTCTCATCCTTCCATTGATCATACCATGTTTGAGCTACCCCTCTGAGTTGGTACGCCGCCAACTCTGCCTTTTCATTTGGCCTAACACCCATGATATTCAAGATCTTGTAGACCTCATCAATGAACTCTTGTGGATCTTCATCCACCTTTGACCCATAGAACACCGGAGGATTCATCCTCATGAAGTCCCTTACCCTAGCTCCCAGGGTAGTAGCATGAGGGGCTTGGACCCTTTGATTGACTTGGTTGGCCACAACTTGGGCAAGCATAATGAGAGCATCCCGGAGCTCACCATTCTTAGGTTGCTCCTCGGGAGTTTGGGCCATTCTTCCTCGAGTGTTTGGCATGATCTTGCATAACAAAGAACAATCCTTAAAGGAAAAATTTACCACAACTCTATAGAACAAGTTAGAACATGAAGAAAGGAAACATTTCCTAAAACGTCTCATAGCATATTCATATTCACGGCATGCTTCACAACCATAAATAGGACTCTAATCGACATGGTGTGTTGGACTTCGAGGATCTATCAACCTAGTGCTTTGACAACAAGTTTGTCATGACCCAAGCCCAGGTCCTAGACATGACACGGCGCAAGGGAAACCCAAAGGAACCCCAAGCAAGCCTCTTAGAACATCATTACACATCCTTGGTCGCGGAAGCAATAAATCAATCACCAAGAGATAAAAGTGGGGAAACCGGGGTTAAGGGGAAACACTTCCATATCATCATAAACAAAAGACAAGAGTCAAGCACAGATCATAGGTACATAACATATCCAACAAACACCTCTAATACATAGAAAAGTGTGGGGGCCAAGACAAAGTAACCGATCTCACCCTCATACTCAAAATAAATAATAAAGAAGAATGTCTCAATACATAATAGGAGCAACATAGACTAAGGTCCCCAAAATAGGGGACTCACCAACTAGCTTGAGTAGAGTCGAACTAGCCATGTGGAGGAGGAAGATGATAAACTTGACATGTCGTGGACCATCTAGTTCTAAGTATACTAAAAGTTATAATCATTTGAAGTTTCCCTTTCATGAACCAACACCCAAAACTCAACTCATAGGGAAGTCTTGAACTTGTCTAAATACAACAGGTCTCACACGACCCTAATACACTCCTCACCTAACCAAGTGAGGCTTGAAACATGGATATATGTACAAGGTGTCACAATTTCTCCCCCTTGGGAACATTTGTCCTCAAATGTGGAAGAACAAGGCTTGAAAGACTTGACTTAGAACATGAAACCTCAAACCATAAGATCAATGCCTCGTTTACTAGTTGAAACCCATATAGCTAAAGCTCATGCCAAAATGTATTCAATTCATTTCAAACATAACATAAATCATTTCAAATGCACCTACAAGCATGTCATGCCATGAGACTTAAGAATTGAAAGGATCGGGACCACTTGGGAAAAGAAAGAACCTAGTGCCTTAGACTTTGGTAGATTGGAAAACATAGGGATATCGCCTAATCACCTTGGCTTCACCAGTGGCACATTCAGCTTGTCAATCCCCTAATGGGTCTCGACGAATGCTACATCTTTGCTCCTCAACCGCCCTCCTAATAAGCCTCATTGTTTTTCCTAATGCACCTATTGACAAGTATAGTCCAATTAAAACCATCCCACCAGTAAAGCTCCCTCGAAACATCAATATTAGGCACACACAACCTACCTGGTACCTAAGGACACCATCTCCCCCCTTAGGACAAAACCTCTATTCTCAACTTCAACCCACCTCATTCCCAATCTAGCCAACTGGTCTACTTCTTTAACCACCCTTTTTGCTACCAAAATATTCCCACTTTCTATAATTATCAAGCAATCTTTATTCCTCAAAATTTTCAACATCACCCTCAAATGATTTACAAACTCCCCTCACCTCTGGAAATGAACCCACATAACATCAATAAAAGCCACCACTGACACATCAAGGTAGGGTTTAAAAACCCTATTGAAGAGACCTATAGACATATCTGGCGCACTAGCTAAACGCAAAACCATTACCTAAACTTTAAGGTATCGGAAAGGACAATAAGAACTCATTGACCACCAAAACCGACTAATAGGAAGAACTTTAGCCTCAACATTCCTACTCTTACAAAATGATAAATGCAACCCTCAAAGATCAATTTGAGGCCTAAGACAAGAAATAGATCTACCCGTACCTACTACTTTAAAACCTTCCCATTGACACTACGGATTCTACAACCAATGGGAGCATGAGATGCATGTACTCAACCACTCCAAGGACAAACTCAAATCTACTATGCCAAGTTCAACAACATCATAAAATAACACTTTATGTAATAATAACATAGGGTAATCCTCCTATGAACTTTCTAGCAACAATAGACTCATTAATGGGAGGGGGGAGTAGACATCAAAAAGGATCACATAACTATTCGGGACACCCATATGAATCTTACTAGCAACAAAAAGGAATAATGAAAGGAATGTTGACCCCGGGAACTATTAAAGCATCCACAACAAAGTAAAGAAAAACCTTTAACATACCGATAGCATCATCGGGCTCCTCATCCCCTCCTTGCCTCCTTTGAAGAAAATAGAACTGATTATGTCTTGGAGCACTCCCTTGATCAACATCAGCACCTTTCGCCTTATTGCGTTTACGAGGGCAATCTATTATCTTGTTACCCATCTCCCCACAACTACAACACGAATTAGTATTCTTCAAGGATTGGCCATCATGGCATCTACCTTGGGAACCTAGAATAATGCACCACACCACCAACACTTTTGGGACTTTGGAACTTTCCTTCAAAACAGGCCCTCTTGGCCTCCTTACCCCTTCTCTTTCTCATCTTTTCCCCCTCCAATTGTTCGGCATAAGTTATAAGGCGGGACAAGTCCATGTCACCTGACAACATGGCAACATAATATTTCTCATTCACAAAATCGGATACAACCATCATAAACTTTTTCATCATAGACTTTGGATCGGCCACCAATTAGGGGGCATATTTAGAGAGTTGGTTGAACTTGAGGGCATACTTGCCCACACTCATTGACCCTTGCTTTAAATTCATGGTTCCATCATTTTGGCCTCCCTTAGCTTAATAGGAAAGAACGAGTTGAGAAACACTACTTTAAACTCCTCCCAAAGGATCACATCATTGTTCCCCTTCTCCTCCTTCAATTGAGTATACAATATTCGGGCCACCCCCTTGAGTTGGTATGCCGCCACCTCCACCTTCTCTTCTGACCTTACACTCATAATAGATAACACTTTATACACCTCATCAATAAATTCTTGATGATCCTCATCCACTTTAGACCCGTTGAACTCCGGTGGGTTCATCCTCATGAAATACTTTACCCTAAATGCTGGACGAGCAGGAGGGGCTTGGGCCTCTTGGTTGATTTGGCTGGTTAAGGCTTGGGCTAGCATGGTAAATGCATCCCGAAACTCTTCATGAGCCAGTTGTTCTTTAGGAGCGCGGGCTCTTCTTCCTCTTGCGATAGGCATGATCTAGCATAGAAAAGAACAATCGTTAGGGGGAAAACCTCACCTTAACTCCTATAGCACAACATAGAGTAAGAAGAAGGGGAACATTTACAAGAATATCTCATAGCCTCTTGCTCATAGTTGTAGTGCACTTCACAACAATGAACAAGACTCTAATTGAAGCGGTGTGTTGGATGCCAAGGACCACTAACAACCTAGTGCTCTGACACCAAGTTTGTCACGATTCAAACAAGGGCCTAGACGTGACACGACGAATAGAAAACCTGAAGAGACCCCAAACAAGCCTTTTAGCATATCATACACATATCCTTGGATGCGGAAACAAGATAAAAAATAAGAGAAACATACACAAGGGAAAATGGGACTAAGGCAAAGAGTTAAATACTTAAATAACATAGATGAAAAAAAGCTCAAGCATAATTATGTTACATGTCCAACAACACCTCTAGGCTTAGAATTAAGTGGGGGCCAAGACAACTTTCTGTGCTCACCCACATTGTCATAAGCATACAATAAAAGAAGGAGAGTCTTTGAATAACATAAGATCAAAAGATATCATCCTCGGAGTTGAGGACTCACCAAACTTGCTTCAAGGATAGTACTAGCCATGTGGAGGAGGAAGATGATCAAGTGGAGCTCTGGTTCGTACATGATAACATTATGTAGGCATAAAGTAGGCGTTAGTACATTTGAATGTACTAAGTATGTAGAATGCAATGCAACAAGAGATAGAAAACATAATCAAAATGCATAATTGGGCAATAAATGAGCAGATAACATTAATGATGCTTGAAGTAAGACATGCTTATATAGAACATATTACAATTGTAGGAAGACACCTCTTGATGGTTGTCACACACTACCATCCATGGTGATTGAGGTATCAAACCCCCAATTGGTTGATGGACGTCACACCCTGCATCATACTAGTCAAGGTATCAACCCCTTTACTGGTGGATGGACATTACACCCTCCATCATAGTAGTCAAGGTATCAACCCCTCAACATGGATAATGGACATCACACCCTCCATTATAGTGGTCAAGGTATCAACCCCTCAACATGGTTGATGGACATCACACCCTCCATCGGAGTGGTCAAGGTATTAACCTCTCAAAATGGATGATGGTTGTCTCACCCTACCATCCACGGTGATTGTGACATCAGCTCTTCAACTAGGCATGGTAAACTTATAATACTATAGGCACTTTTCACGGAAACAACTCATATAAAAATCTCTTTCATCATTATAAAGTCATTTAACTCATACGACATGCACTAGACCTTCAATGACTCATGAATTCATAACTGCGCATTTTATCAAACATTTGGCGGGTGTATTATGCTACTATAAAACCATGCAATTCAAGAGCGAAATCATGTGAGAAATTCTAATGTAAATCAACCCACCAATACTTGGTAAAACCCTCATATGAAATACATTGAAAACCCCCAACAAATATTAAGAGAGATCATAGTTCTATAGCATAAAACATGCATAATCATAATAGGCAAATCATCTCATGGTATAAACTTAAAATGAGCAAACATTTGTTTTCAATCAAACTTTCATGAAACCCCAATATAGTGTATGATCATAATCACTAGTGAATAATACCCATCAGCAACACAATTTGAAAACATGTGATTTCATGGAAATGGAAGATTGGGCTTCATGGGTGAAAGGTACCCATGAATGAAACCCAAATACCTTAGACTTTGAGTTTCTTGAAATTGAGTTTTGAAAGAATTGAAGTTTGGAAGTGGGTCTTGGAATCCAAAGCTTGCTCTTGAGTTTCCTTGAGTTGTATTGGAGTTTTGATGTAGGCTCTTGAGGGAATTTGAGAGTGTGTGTAAGTTGAGAGTAATGACTTTGATCCTTTGGAATAGGGTTTAGCTCTTTTGGGGACGTTAAGATAGCATTCGAATGCTAAAAAATTCATTAGAATAAATTAAATTCACGGAAACACCATTAGTGAACGGATTGAAAAATCGACAAAGTGAAGCCCCACGGAAGGCCTCACGGGTTGTGTGGCACTCCACGGGTCATGTGGAGTGCCCATTACATGAGACTTGGTAAAAAATTAGAAGTTGGAAAACTTAGAAAAATTAACGTTATCGTCACTTTGATGGGAGCTTTTCACGGGCCGTGTGGTGCTGCACAGTCCATGTAGTGGTCCACTTAACCATATTTAGAAAACATGAATGTTGCCAAGCCACTTCACGCCCAAGGCATGAGCCGTATTACATGGCAAAGCCTGTCAAGGTGCTCGTGGCAACACACTTGGTCAAAATTCCTCCCACACCCACTCTTCCTTACCTGCCACACGATCAGTGGCAAGCCTCACGACCCGTGCCACTGGCCGTGGCCCATGCCTTAGACCAAAAATGGTATCTTCCAACTCAAGGAAGTCCACGCGTCTTGTCAAAAGCATCACTGCCTGTCTAAGTGCTCGTTTGACATCATTGCACAGGAGGGTCTCACGAAATATTTTGGGACATCCATATCCAAGTTTGTTAAGACTTATGCTCATTTAAAGTTAACCCTTCCATGAACCAACACCCGAAACTCAAGTCGTAGGGAAGACTTGAACTTTTCTAAGTACTAGAAGTCTCCCACGACCCTAATACACCCCCACCTACCAAAATGAGGCTTGAAACATGGATACATAAAAGCATGGAGTTATGGGGTGTCACATCTGTGGTAGTTTCCATGGGCCATAGAGTTGGCTTCATAGAAAAATCTATCAAAAGGGTGATTTTCTGAAGTTGAATCTACGAACATGCAGATGAGCCATAAAACTATGTATGAGTTGGAGATATTGTTTTGTGCCCTGAGGATAATAAAGTGGAGAGTTGCTAAAAAGTCATCAGATGAAACCCTCTACGGGTTGTAAGTCTTTAGATTGCCCGTAGAGTGGTCACATTGAAGTCAACACCAAAATGGAGGATGAAGTGCACGAAGCATCGATTATAGGTTGTGGATTTTTATACGGCCTGTAGAGATTCTCATACCTCCTACCAAACCCATTTCTCCTAGTTTGAGTTGGTTTTGTATTTTAAACACTATACATAGATTTTTTAGGTTATTTTTCAGTATGCAATGATGACGCCCAAGCTACAGCTCTTTTTTGAGGCTAAAGCGGTCGTTGTCAAGACATAGAACCTAACCAAGTTTAGGGTCGAACCAAATGGAATATGGTAGACTTAAAAGAATTCAATTTGCAATTCGAGTTTATTAACCAACTTGTCTCCCTAAAAAGGGGGAGGGTTATAACTACTAGTAAAAATAACTCTAAACGAAAACAAGTGTTTAACCAATGTGAAGAGAAACTAGGATATTATGTTCCCCATGATTCCCTAACTTAGTATCACAGGATAACCAAATTCTTTTCTAGCGTGTAGCATGTAAAACAGTAAGTTAAGTTCACCAAACATTTTGGCCCAGCCGTGAGGCGAATTTCACTACATGATTTTATGTATGCCCACAGTGTGACATTACTAACCCTTACCTGTTGTCCCAGTACAACCTTTCTTTGGCTCAATTCAGTTGATTAGATGAAAAACATTGATCGGATCTTGTTAATTAATCTCATTTCCTATTCATTACTACCTTAGTCCATTCAGTAACACTAGTCGGGTTCTAATATTGTCCACCATTAAAAAGCATTCAAAATAAAGAGAATTAGTTAATACATGCATTCACATTTTTCAAGAATTATGAATTATCTGGTTCGACCTTGTTAGTTCTTCATGATTTCCACAAACCTAGTTGTGGATTTAGCTACTCATACTCAGTGTAAATGTAAGACTTATGAATTTGAATAACATAATTGCGAGCTTACACAATTGAATTAAGCACAAGAAAATCCAACTCTTAAATGAGAATCACAAGATTGTAATTATAAGATGAAATTCAAGTTTACAAGTGTTTCTCAGTTTGTTCCATATTGTTTCTCTACTGACTCTCACTTCTTCTCTTAGAAAAATAACCTTAAAACCTATTTTTAGTGTTTAAAATACAAATCCAAGACAAAAGAGGATAACTGGGTCAGCAAGCTCTACGAGGTGCTCTATGGGCTGTATAACAGTCTTCGGCCTATATTCTGGCTTTCGTGAACTGCTGCTTTAATTCTAGTCTTGGCTTTTATGACACCTCTCTGCGGCTAGTACAAGGTTCTGGCCTGTAGAGGGTTTTATTTGATGAAATTTCAGAAAGTCCTCACTCCCTGATCCTTAGGGTACTAGACTAGGTCAATGACTCATGAATTATTCTATGGCTCGTCAGCATGTTCGTAGAACCAACTTCAAAAATTCACCCTTCACTGGAATAGCATATGAAACCTCCGATATGGCTTGTAGAATACTCTAAGGCCCGTAAAGGGTATTATGGATCTTCAAATTCAGCAACTTCTGCATATTTTGCCCAAACATTGTGCCAACCCAGAAACCGTACAAAACAAGCACAAAAACATATCAAACCTACTAACATCGTATTGAGAACACTCAAAACTCCAAGTTTTAAGCATAAAATGTGTTGTTTTTCGATAGCACATCAACACCCTCAACTTAAAATTATTGCTTGCCCTCAAGCAATGAAATCAATCTATATAAGCAACACAGTAACACATAGAGCATAACCTAATGACATATATCTCATCAAACTTAAGAACAGATACCCAAAATCAGAAATTGCAACAAACCAACACAGACTAATACATGTGACAGTGTAACTATCCAACAAACCAACATAGATCAATACATGTGACAGTACAACTATGACAAGCGAGGTAACCATCAACAGCCACAATCACTGACTAAGTCCCATATCTCACTCTTAATGATGTTTTCATGTATTATCTTAGGACTATGCAAAATCACTCACTGTCACAAAAGAAAATCATGTATCATGCCCAGTACCATATGCTTGCCCCTCTACTCATGACTAAGTCTTTTGACTACTTGGACTAGGATCACTTTAGGACTTTTACAGGCTTATAACATACGCTCAAGGGGCTTTGGTAGGACGTTTTCGGAACATAGTGGCTAAAGGCCCTCCTTAACATTGCATTTTTCGCCCTCCTTAACATTGTGTTTTTCTACACTTCTGGCCTACGAACACTATTACTTTCATTCCATTCTCCCTTTCTCCCATTTCAAGCTTTTCTGGGTGCTTTCTTTTCATTTTTAGCTTTTTGCCTTGTAATTGCACTTCATTCTTTGTAGTTCATAACTAAGGCATCACTCATTTTTCTTGCGCCCAGTGCACATTTTTTCTCCTTTAACATGTATTACTATCTTTCCCTTCTCATTTTGTGTTTTACCCTTACACCAGCCACCCTTAACCTAGACTTTTGGCCAGAGTTGAGGTGCACGTTATCCAATCTCAGAACCAGAGCCACTTTTAGTAGCCACCCTCAACTTAGGATTTTTGCCTCAGTCAAGGTGCACAATGTTCAAGGAAGGACAAGGGACAACTTCAGGATTTTACAACTAATAGGCTAGGTCACTTAGGTTTTTACAAAGAAGAGATACATGTCAGGCTCACACATTAGGATCAACGGATATTTCACACATTTGGTTAGTTATTTAGGCTAAGTGGACTGTTACGGCCAATAGCCTAAGATCCTTTCCTAATCAACTAACCTAAAGTCTAAATCAGAGTGACAGTGCAAGTTCTGAATTGAAACACTATAAATGAATTTAGCAAATTAAGCTCACTCACATGGCACTAATTACATTATCAACATAGACTCTCAGATCATGCTTTTTATCTAAATTTAATCCTCACTTATCTGAAAACGAACTGTCAACAAACTTAAAAAAGTATGCTTGCTATCTAGACTAACTAATCAAAAATTTGGTGGACATCATTTTTTTCACAAAAAGGCAAAAAAACACATATATGCACCAAATATCAGTAGTATATGCTAAATATCCTAAACATATCGGTTTAATAGAAAATAAATATCCACGGAGAAAAAGAACATAGGCAAGAAAACCCCTAGGATTCAAAAATTGGGGTAGTTATAGGCCAAGGCTACTCAGACTTTACTGAGGTCCATAACTGCTCACACCCCGTTGAAAAAGAGGTGAATTATCCTCAATGCACACAAAAAGACAAAATAAAGTACCGGGGTCAAAAGGAATATACTTGGGTGTCTAAGCACTAGTCTCTACCTTAGGTTGCCTCCCATGTAGCACCTTATCTAATGTCGCGACACGACATAGACACTTTGAGTACTCAGACTTCCTCAAGCTTTTGTTCTTACTTATTAACTGTTCTGGAAGGATTGTTGGTGATCTCCTCACTAGTAGTCATGACCATCTTACACCGTTTAATATCCCTTAGGTCTACACTGTGTTGCTGGGCACTATGCCCTTCTAGAACTAACTGAGCTCAATTGATTGTCCAAACTGTAGCTCTAGATGTTTCATTGTGTGATTGTGATAGAATGAGATTCGATTTTCTGATTTATGCTGGCGATGTTGGACTTAATTCCCTTCAAGATCTCATCTTATGTGTCAGCCTTTCTCAATAGTTGGCCAAACATCTCCTCAACCCTGGAATTGCTGGTACCGATGTCACGATTGTGGGGTGGCACATAGCAACCGCTCCTGTAGCCATCTTTATTGTCCCTTTCTGCATATCTTTCCATTCCCCTCTGCCTGGTGTGGTAACTTTCTTGGATGCTTTTAGAACTAGCCAGGTCTCGTATCTGCTTCATTAGAGTCTCTATGTGGGTATTATTTTGAGCAAGAATTTTCATGATCGTCTCATTTATATTTGCTTACTCCAACCTTATACCGACTATACCTGAGCATTTGGTGAGAAGCTTATTCCTTGGCCGCTACACACGATTTGATTTTGCTGCTATATCCAGCTTCTCAGCAATCTCTGCAAATTATTAATCTACAAATATGCCCCCCAAGATGATGTCGGCATATGCTTGGCTAATTACATCCAGGGCATAATAGAAGATTTCTACCACGGCATTATCAGTTATTTCATGATCTGGTACACTCCTAGAGCACTTTGTGAATCTCTCCTATGTAGTGTTGATCGAGTCACCAGGAAGTTCCTTAAAGTTGTTGATTTGATCTTTCAACTTAAGCTTCTTCGATCTCGGGAAGTACATCTTTAAAAAGGCCTTTTGCAACTTAGCCCAACTGGTGATCGACTCTGTGGGAGCTCAGATAGCCATAGCACTACATTTTCTGTAACAGATAATGGGAAGACACGAAGTCCCACAACATCCATAGATAGATTCTTTATTACTATCACACTCTTGTAGACAAATGCAACGTTGTGTAGATTGATATGCGGATCCTTTGATGGTAGGCCTGCGAACAACCCATGGTTCTACATCATCTAAAGCAACCCACTTGAAACCACATACTTTGTGTCAGCTAGTAGTGGTGGCAACACAATAGCTCCAGTCACCTCCATAGCCATAGGGTTCAACTGATATTGATTCCACAGAAAAGCTTCAGCGTTGAAGTCATATTTCTGTGGAACAATGTCCTCAAGGGGAGGTGGGTTATTATCATTCTCATTCTGGTTTTAGTTCAATGCTACTTTCACTGTGTTATTTGCAGCATTGTTCGTGTTGTCCTGGACCATTATTCTTAGCAGTGTGACATTACTAACCCTTCCCTATTGTCCCAGTACAATCTCCCCTTGGCCCAGTTCGGTTGATTAGGTGAGAAACATTATTGAATCCTATTAATTAATCTCTTTTCCTATTCATTACTACCTTGGTCCAGTCAGTAACACTAGGCAGGGTCTAATGTTGGCCACCATTAAAAAGCATTCAAACGAAGAGAATTAATTATTACATACATGCATACTTTTCAAGAATTATGAATTATTCAATTTACCTTATTAGTTCTTCATGGTTCCCACAACCCTAGTTATGAATTTAGTCATAAAGGAGGTTTCATGTACAATGAATATAAGTAGATAAATTCACAACTACGGTTGTGGGGATAATGAAGAACTAAAAAGGTAATATAAGATTATTAATAATTCTTGGAAAGTGTGCATCAATGTTTTAATTAATTCTCATCGTTTTGATTGATTTACAATGAACATTAGAATATGTCTAGTGTTACTGACTGGACCAATCAATAAAACTGGATCAAGGGGAGGTTGTACTAGAACAATAGATAAGGGTTGGTAATTTCACACTGTGGGGATGGATCAAATCACATAGTGAAATTTATCTTTTGCTTGGATTAAAGTGTTTGGTAAAGTTAACCTACTGTTCTCTATGCTACACTCTAGAAAAGGATGCGATTATCTAGTAATACCAAGTTAGGGAATCATGGGGAACACAATGCCCTAGTTACTCTTCTTACTAGTGTTTCACACTTGTCTTAGTCTAGGATTTGTTTTTGTAATCCTATAACCCCCTTCATTACTCTAAGGAAAGCAAGGTCAGAACTAAGACAGGGATGACATCTTCAAAGACAATAAATGAGGAGGCTACTATGACAGAAATAGGGGCTAGGACGGAGATGCTGATTTGAGACCATGGTCACCGGAATGGTCCAAATGTGCCACCACATAATTGAGATTCAAGTGATGGTATCTATAGAGTTGAGGAGATGCTTGATCGTCTGTTATAGAAGGATGACACACAGGATAGGACCTTGAGGGGGATGAATTCTAATATCTCCAACATTAATCATAAAATTAAGTCGCATTCTGTTGCTATCAAGAAGCTTTAGCAACTTGGTCAGAAGTTAACTCAACTCAACCATCACCAGAAAGTTACATTGCCCAATAATACAATTCAAGATCCAAAGAATAAGCTATAGTGTATGGTGATGACTACTCGTGATGGAAAGCAAACCATTGATCCTCCAATGCCAATTAATGATGATGATTTTCACGAGGAGATAGTCGAGACCAAAGATGTAGAGATCGGAGATGATCATGCCAAGGATGGGGTGAGTCATGCTGCAGAGACGCGTTGATGCCCATTCCTAGACCTCCTCCTCCCTTCCCTCACATAATCAAAAAGAAGGAGGAGAAAGGTAAATTCAAGTACTTCCTATCCATGCTAAAACAACTCTCCATCAACATTCCTCTCATTGAGGCATTAGAGAAGATGCCAGGGTATGCAAAGTTCATGAAAGACATAGTCATGAAGAAGCGGACTATATTCCAGGAGCTATCTCATGATCTTCAACATTACAGTGCAATTGTTAAACGGTCGTTGGTGCAAAAGCGAGAAGATCCCGGTGCATTCAATATACCCTGCACTATTGTAGTGGCAAGCTTGTCACCAAAGGCAATATCCCCGTTTAGGATATTGAAGATGGGGAGTTGTTGAAAAGTCATTAGATAAAACCTTTGATGGGCTGTAAGTCTTTATATGACCCGCAGAATGGTGTCATAGAAGTCAACCATAGAATAGAAGATGAAGTCCATGAAGTGCCATTACGGGCCGTAGAACATTATACGACCCGTAGAGATGCTCATAGTTCCTGCCAAACCTAGTTCTCCTATTTTAAGTTGGTTTCGTATTTTAAACACTATAAATAGTTTCTTTTAGGTTATCTTTTAGTGTGCAACAAGTAGACAATCAGAGAAAAGATGAGAAACACTTGGGAAATAATATTTTCTGATCTTAATTCAGACTTTGTGATTTTCCGTTGAAGATCTTAGATTTCATGTTCTTAATTTCATTCATGTAAGTGCTTAATTATGCTACTCTATATAATGATTCTTGCATCTACAATGAATATGAGTAGCTAAATTCACAATTAGGGTAGTGAGAACCATGAAGAACTAACAAGATAATGCTAGATATCTCCAGTTTTACCTTGTTAATCCTTCATGGTTCCCACAACCCTAGTTGTGGATTTAGTTGCATATGATTTGTTTAGATGTAAGACATATGAATTGGAATAACATAATAAAGAACTTACACAATTGAACTAAAAATAATCAAATCGAAACTTCAAAGAGAATCATAAGATCAAATATCAAATAAAAGTACAAGTGTTTCTGAAAGCTCTACAATGTCACCTCTACTCAATCTCACTATTTTTAATCTCTAGCTATCAAGCTCTCTAGGTACTATGAAAAATAACCTTAAAAAATCTATTTATAACATTTAAAATACAATTCCTAAAAGAATAATATAGCTAGGTCGGCATGCCTCATGAATGGGTTTACGAGCCATATTACATTCTATGGCCCGTAATCGCGGTCTCATAAAGTGTTGTTGGAAACTTAGACTTGAGATCTATGATACCCCTCTACGACCGGTAAAGTGGTTTACAGCCCATAGTGGGGTTTTGTTTGATAAATCTTTACAAAGTCCCTTATATCTGATCCTCAAGGCATGAACCATGTTCTACGACCCGTAAATCAATCCAGGACCCGTCTGCATGTTCATAGAAAAACATTAGAAAATTAGCCCCTCACTGGCATTGTCCACAAAACCTAATTCATGCTTTTATAGTGAACTATGGCCCGTAAAGGGTCTCGTACTGCATAAAAATCAACAACTTCTGCGCTATCTTCCCAAAATCACTGTCAACCCTAGAATCTTGCAAATAAAAGACAAAACCACATAAATCCAACTATCATCACATTGAGAAGACATAAAATTGCAAGTTTTAAGCATCCAAAGTGTTGTATTTTTACAAGACATCAACACCCTCAACTTAAAATTGTTGCTTGTCCTCAAGAGACAGACTAAATCTATTTAAGTAATGTGGTAACACACATACCTCAACCCAATTGCATACATCACATCAAATTTAAACTCAAATAAGCACACCACTTTTTCAAAATAGACTCAGATAGACTTCCAGCAAACCAATACAGACTAGTGGATGTGACAACACAACTATGACAACTAAGGTACTATCAGCAATCCATATTCAATGAATAAGTCTGACACTAACAATACAATGCAAGTGCTCTCCTAGAAACAAGTCCCATATCTTATTCTCAATGATGTTTTTCTATATATCCTTGGGACTATGCAAAATTGCTTACTCTCACAAAAGATATTCATGCATCATGCCTAATACATAGGCTTACTCCTATACTCATGACTAAAACCTTCAAGTACTTGGACTAGGATCACTTTAGGACCTCATAGGCTTGTAATGTAGGTTCAGGGGGCTTGGTATGGTATTTTGGGAACATAGTGACTAAAGGCCATCCTTGATAGTACACTTTTTCCCCACAACACTGTTATTTTTTTATCTCATCTCCCTTTCTCTATTTCAAACTTTTCTATGTGCTTTGTTTTCATTTTTCAGTTTTTTGTCTTGCCTTTACAATTCATTTTTTCTTTTTAACATACAACTAAGGCATCACTTATTTTTTCTTGCACCCAATACATGTTTTTTCCCTTTTTCTCTATATATCACTAACTTTTACCTCATTTTTATTTTTCACACTTAGACCAGCCACCCTCAACTTAGGCTTTTGGCCTGAGTTGAGGTGTACATTATCCGTCCTCAGAACCAGGGCTACTTTTCGTAGCCACCCTCAACTTAGGTTTTTTGCCTCAGTCATGGTACACAATTTTAAAGGAAGGACATGTGCTAATTTCAGGATTTGTCGATTAACAAGGCTAGGTTAATTAGGTGTTTACAAGAATGGGTACATGTCAGCTTCAAACAATAAGATCAACGGGTATAGTGCAATTTTTGTTGGTAATTTAGGCTAAGTGGACTTTCAAGAACAATGGCCTAAGATCCTTTCCTAATCCAATTAATGTACCGTCTAACTTAGAGTAACAGGACAAGTTCTAAATCAGCACAAAACATATGAATTTAGCAATTTAGGCTTACACTCACATGACACTGACTACATTATCAACCAAAAACTCTCAGATCATTATTTTTATCTCAATTTTCCTCATTTATCAGAACAAGCATTTTCAACACACCTAAACATGTGTGGTTGATATCTTAGCCAACTAATCAAACTTTTCGTGGGTATCATTTTCCAAATAAAACACAAAACATTCTATATGCCACATGTATTAGTACTATATGCTATAAATACTACCTAAACATCCTAAACTTGCTGGTTCAATAGAAAATAAATATCTATGGGGAAAAAAAACACAGGCAAGAAAACTCCGACATAAAACCTTAGGGTAGTTATGGACCAAAGCTACTAAGACTTCACTGAGGCCCGTAAATACCCACACCTCCATTGAAAAATAGGTGCATTGTCCCCAATGTACATAATCATAGCAAACTAAAATACAAGGGGTAAAAAATCATACTTGGGTGCCTAAGCGCTAGTGTCCACCTAGGGTTGCCTCCCGAGCAATGACTGATTTATTGTCACAGCACGACATATATGGGTTGAGTACTCAAACTTCCTCAAGATCTCATTCTTCCACAGTTTTTATTTCTTCCACATTTCCAAGGTATGGCTTGAATCTTTGTCCATTTAACTTGAAAGTTCCTCTATTTCTTCTCTCCAATTCAATAGCCCCATAATTCAAGACACATTCTACTTGAAAGGGTCCCAACCATCTAGATTTAAGCATCCCAGGGAACAACTTTAATCTTGAATTGTAGAGTAGCACCAAGTCCGATGGTGCGAAATGATGATTCTCTATGCGATGATCATGTTGTAGCTTCATTCCTTGTTTGTACAAGGCTAAGATCTCATACACCTTCAAGCGATACTAATCAAGCTCATTGAATTGGTGCAACCTAGTGTTTGATGTATCATTCCAATCTAGATTTAACTTCTTCAACATCCACATTGCTTTATGCTCAAGTTCCACCAGCAAATAACATGCCTTCCCAAAGACAAGTTGGTAAGGAGACATGCCTATAGGTGTCTTGAATGTTGTCAAGTATGCCTATAATATGTCTTCCAGCTTCCATGACCAATTTGTCTGGTTTGCATTCACAGTGTTGGATAGAATCTATTTAATTTTCCTATTAGAAACCTCTATCTGCCCGCTTGTCTAAGGATGGTAAGGAGTTTCTACCTGATGTTTCACCCCATACTTTCAAGTAGAGCCTTGAAGAGCCTATTACAGAATTGAGAACCTCCATAGCCAATGATTGCCCGAGGGGTACCAAACCATGAGAAGATGTTCCTTTTCAGAAATGTTATGACATTTTTTCCCTTAATGTTTGGTAGAGCAACGACCTTGACCCCCTTCGATACATAATCCATAACAACTAAGATATACTTGTTTCCATGTTAGCTTACAAAAGGGCCCATAAAGTCTATCCCCCATAAATCAAATAACTCAATCACCGTAATGATGTTTAGAGGGAGCTCCTGTTTGCGGGAAATTCCACCTTCACTTTGGCACCTGTCACAAGATTTTGCATAGTCATGAAATCCTGGTGGATGATGGGCTTGTAATACCTACATTGTAAGATCTTGTGTGCTATCTGCTTCAACCATTCAAAGGCTTTGAGGCATGCCTCATCAAACATGAACTTTAGCATCCTTGTCAAGCATCTTACACAATAGATGTTCATTTTTGGAGGTGTCTTTTATGAACCTCCGATAGAATCCTGCATGCCCTAGGAAGCTTCTCACACCCTTAATTGAGATGGGTGGGGGTAGCTTCTCGATCGCATATACATTAGCTCTGTCAACCTCGATCCTTTTGCAGGAGATTTTGTCCCCTAACACAATGCCCTCCTTCACGATGAAGTGACACTTTTGCTATTTTAACACTAGATGGCTTTCCTTATATCTCTGTAATATAGCATGCAAGTGCTTTAAGCAGTCCTCAAATGAGTCTTGCACCACACTAATGTCATCCATGATGACTTCAATTGTGTCCTCCACCATGTTTGAGAAGATAGATATCATGCATCTTTGGAATGTCGTTGGGCGTTACACAACCTAAATGATATACACTTAAATATGTGCCATAAGGGCATGTAAATGTTGTCTTCTGTTGATCCTCTAGAGCAATGGTGATTTGGTTATAACCTGAATATTATCAAGAAAGCAATACAAACCCTTTCTAGCTAGTCGATCCAACATCGGATCTATTAATGTCATAAGGAAGTGGCCTTTTTCTATCAATGCATTGAGTTTTTTGCAGTCCATGCATACCCTCCATCCAATGACTGGTCACATACGTACCAACTCATTTTTGGCATTTGGTACCACTATGATGCCATCTTTGTTTTCTACATTCAACCACTTGATGATTTCTTTACGTACAACCTTTTGCATAGCGGGGTTAAGACCTTTGGTGCTCAATAAATGGCTTATAGTCCTTGACCAATTGGATTTTGTGTGTACATATCCCCGGAGGGATACCAATGATATTTGCAATTGTCTACCCAATGGCCTTTTTAAACTATTTAAGCATCATGACAAGGATGCTCACCTGCTCGTCATTTAGATCCACAACAATTATGACTGCAAGGTGTTGTTGCAGCCCAAAAATACGTATCTTTGATGTGCTATAAGGCCTTCAACTCTAGTACCAGTGATTCTTCTATGAATGGCTTAGTAGGTAATGACTCTTGATTCTGCAAGTCTAGCTCTAACTCAGTTTGGCGCTTAAGGCCATAGGACACCCCAAGGCATTCACTGTCTCCTCATAATTTGAGATGGCGTCACTATCAAAGTGCATCAACACTGCTTCCAAAGTTTTGACACCCAATCTCACCTTAAGTGGTACTTCTGTTCACCATCAACAACATTCTTGATAACAGAGACCAGGATCAAGTCATTTTCTTTCTTTGCCTGCCAACAGATGTTGAACATGATTTCATCTTTCCTAAATCTGAACTTGAGTTGGCCCTTCTTCATGTCCACTAAGAAGGGTCTCCCCGTGATGATAGAGACTTTGAAATCAACCTCGCAATCAAGGATCACAAAGTTTGAGGAGAATATGAACTTTTCAACTTTCACAAGCACATCATAGGCTATTCCCATAAGTTTTTCACTATACAATCAGCCATCAATAACTGCATGCTCATTAGAGTAGGGTCTTCCAATCCTAGATTCTTGAAGACCATAAGAGGCATCAGATTAATGCTTGTACCTATATCACATAATGCCCTTGCGAACTCCCCATCTTCAATGGTGCAGGGTATGGTAAAAGCGCCAAAATCTTTGCACTTTTAAACCAAGGACCTTGTAGCAATTTCACTATAATGTTGAAGCTCTTGGGAGAGCTCTTGACTCACAGTGGGCATCTTCATAACCAGGTCCTTTGTGTACTTTCCATACCCTGACATCTTCTCCAATGCCTCAATGAGAGGGATATTGATGGAGAGTTCTTTCAACATGGAGAGGAAGTTCTTGAACTTTCCTTTTTGCTCCCTCTTTTTGATTCTTTGAGGGAAGGGAGAGGAGGCCTAGGAATAGGCTTCAACTTTTTTGGTGCATCAGAAACTTCACTCACCCCATCCTTGTCATAATCATTTCTGGTATGTACATCCTTGGCTGCAACTGTCTCTTCTCGAGCATCATCCTCATCAACTAGCATGGGATGATCAGTGGTTCTCATGCCACAACGAGTAGTAACCACCATGCACTACCCTTAATTCTTAGGCAACTGAACTGTGTAACTAGGCAGTGTACCCCTCTAACGCTGATTGAGCTGAGTTGACACTTGACCAAACTATTGCTCAAGATGTTTGATAACATTAGAATGGGGCTCAATTTTTTGGTTAATACTACATATTTCAGATTTTATCCCCCTTAGAGACTCATCCCGTGTCTTAGCTTTGTTCAATAGAAGATCAAATATCTTCTCAATTCTTAAGCTACTCGAACCTGCGTCACGGTTATGTGGTTGCACATAGGGACCATTTCTGTAGCCATCTCTATGACTCCAATTTTCTTCTCAATCTTGTCCCCTATTTTGGTCATAGTATCCTCCGCGGTTTTCCCCAAAAACGTGCCACGGAATGCCCAAAATTTTAATTTTCATATATCTCAAAATTTGTTCTTTATTTTGAAAATCTGACTTTGGATTCTTGTTCAGGGGGTCCAAATTAGGGGAAAGGGTCTAACTCTGATTTAAGAGCCAAGAATGATCAATTACGAAAATTCAAGAAAGAAATTTCCAGTGTGTATTCCGCGACATTGGCGCAACACGCCAGTGCCGTATTTTGAACTTTTTTTTGTTTTGGGTCCAACGCTTTAGGTCTTGGACCCAAGGCTTCACATAAATGTTTTTACCTATTCTTAGACAAATTTTACCCTCATATCATCCTAAACATTCCCCAATACTCACTCAAACCCTTAGTCTTATATTTCTCTCAAGATTCAAGTCTCAAACCCTCACCCCAAGCTAAGGTTCTCCTTCAAGGTTCTTGTTCAAGCTTCAAGTCTCCATCTCCAATCTTTACCAAGTTCATCTCCATGGTAAGGTATGTGAGTTTCTTTCATGGATTCCTTTCACACATGATACCCAAGACTCCTTTTAGTCAAATTGCATGATTTAAAGTTGATTTACAAATTGTTCTTGCATATTATGAAATTCACTGTACACTATGTTAAAGCTATGTAAAGTTATGACTGTTTTGCTATTGTTTGAGCTATAAATCTTGCATCTATTGTAAGATTTGATGAGGGGTTTTGATGTTATATTTCTTGAGGGTGTTGCAAGGTGTGGATTGATGATTTTACAATGGATTTTCCTTAATGATTTTATCTCTAAATTGTATGGTTTTATACTACCATTTCACACCCTCTAAGTGTTTGATAAAATGTCCAGATGTGGTTTCTTAAGTAGTTGAAGGTCCAAAGCATGAGATATGATATGAATGACTATATGATGATGAAATGAGCTTATGTATATGATATAATCTATATAAAGTGTTGCATTAGACCATACTCGATCCGGGGAGCAAGAGCCCGAGTAACCATGTTGGGGGTTTATACTCATTAACCATGCGAGGGGTTTATACTTAGTCACCGTATTGGTAAAGTGTGATTACCATCAACCATGCGAGAGGTTTATACCACATAACCACCAAGGGGTTTATACCTTGAATATATAGCTATGTCTTTTCTAGACACATGTACTATATCAGCATGAGTTACGTAAGCGTGTTTTACTTAAGCATTAATTGTACATGTCATATTGTATATTTTTCTAGGGCTTAATATTATGCATTTTGATTATGATGCCTACTTATTGTTGCATTGGATCCTACATACTTAGTACATTCAAACATTCTAACACATTCTGTTGCTTACATGATAACACTATGTAGGGATCGAAGCTCAAGCTGATCATCCTTCTCCTCCACGTGGCTAGTTTGGTACTACTCAAGCTAGTTGGTGAGTCCTCCACTTTTGAGACCTTAGTATATGTTTCTCTTACTATGTATTGAACACTTTTCTTTACTTTCTATTTAGACTATGAGGGTGAGCCCAGTTACTTTGTCTTGCCACCCGCTCTTATCGATGTAGTAAAGGTGTTGTTGGACATGTTATGTATCTATGATATGAGCCTTGATTCTTGTCCCTTGATTACGATGTTGTGTAAGATTTTCCCTTAGTCCCATTGCCCCTATTTCTACACATTTATGTCATTTAAATACTTTCGTGACCAATGATTTATGATAACAAGTTACAAGGCTTGTTTTGGGACCCTTCGGGCTCCTCATTGGCCATGTCACGTCTAGGCCCTATTTTGGATCGTGACACAAATGGAGTAAGGGAGAACTTTCATAACATAAAATCAAGAGACGAGAGAGTCAACACTCATAGAATAATTACACATCATATCCAACAAAAACTACATAGATACTTAGCGGGGGTTAAGAAAGCTGCCGGGCTCACCTTCATAATCAAAGGATACATCAATGAAAGAGAGAATCTCAATACATAGCATAAGATCAAATACATTGTCATCGGAATGGAGGACTCACCGACTAGGTTGAATAGATACCACTTGCCATATAGAGGAGGATGATGACCAAATGGAGCTCCGGTTCCTACATGGTAACATCATGGCATAGAGTATGCATTAATATGTTTGAATGTGCTAAGTAGGTAGGATGCAATGCAACAATAGATAGGCAACATAACCAAAATGTATAATCATGAGCAATAGATAACATAATAACAGTTTGACATGTATGAATGATGTTTGAAGTAAAACATACTTATATAGAACATATTACATATGTAAGAAGAGACCATCATCATAGACCAAGCAAACTAGTACTTAGAATCCAAGGTTTAGCACCTCCTTGGATGGTGGTCAAGGTATAAACCCCTCAATTGGTAGATGGACATCTCACCCTCCATCATAGTGGTCAAGGTAACAACCCCTCACTGTTGTTAATGGACTTCACACCCTACATCATAGTGGTCAAGGTATCAACCCCTCAATATGGTTAATGGACTTCACACTATCCATCATAGTGGTCAAGGTATCAACCCCTCAAGATGGTTATTGAACTTCACACTCTCTATCATAGTGGTCAAGGTATCAACCCCTCAACATCGTTAATGGACTTCACTCCCTCCATCATAGTGGTCAAGGTGTCAACTCCTCAATATGGTTAATAGTCAACATGCAACCCTAGGGATACTTTTCAAGAAATCATCATAATATTACATTACTTTCATCATCATAAAGTCACTTAGCTCATATGCAGTGCATAGAGCCTTCAACAACTCAAGAATCAATAACTGAACATTTTATCACACTTAGTGGTTGTGTAATGCTAGTGTAAATTCATGCAATTCAAGAGTGAAATCATGTAGTAAAACTCAATGTAATACCACCTATCAATACTTGGTAACACCCTCAAACAATATACATCAAAATCGTTCATCAAATTTCACAATAGGTCTTAGATTCATAGCTTAAAACATGCTAAAACAATCATAGTTTTATGAAACCCCAACATAGTTTACATGTAAATTCATAATAAGTAAGACTAATGAGTAAATCAATTTTAAATCATGCAATTTAGGTAAAAAGGAAGCTTGGGCACCATCGGTGAAAGGATATAATGGTTGAAACCCATATACCTTAGCTTTGGAGAATTCTTGATGAAGATTGAAAATGGTGACTTGAAGCTTGAATGAAAACCTTAAGATCCGGAAGAGATTTGGACACTTGAATTTTGAGATGAAATATTGTGTTAGTGTTTGAGAGAGTATTTCGGAATGTCTTGAATGATATGAAGGTAAAATATGGCCAAGTATAAGTATTTTCACACATGGGAACACTTAGGCCCAAGACCCAAAGGTCTTGGACCGACTCAACAAAACTAGGGAAAAATAACACTGCTTCGTGCCCCAGCCGCATCGTGCCAAGGGCGCGGATCAATACTATATAAGGATTTTTTTTTAAAATTGAAATTGTGATTTTTTTGCTCTAAAAATCAAGGTTAGACCCATTCCCCACGTAATTTTTCCCCTTGAACAAGAATATGAAGTCAGATTTTAGATATCACGCATGGATTTTCAAATAAAGAGAAATTACGATTCTGTGCACTTCCGAGGCACATTTTTGAGAACTTTTTGGCGGTGGTTTCAATATCTTCCCCTTGGGAACATTCGTCCCAGAATGTCAAAAAAACGTATATAAGAACATTAATCATGAAAAGATCAGCACCAACAAGGATGCATCAACACACTTAAACACCATTTTCAAAAATCTCAACATAAGTGTTAAAACCATCATGAACTTGTCAACATAAACGTGAATGCATGCAAATGACATAGGGGCTACAACATGGGACTTCAAATCATAAAAAGGACTTGAAGTATTATCACAATCTTGAATAGAATGAAGGAGGTATGAACATTGCTTCTTCACGCCCACTCCGACTCCCCGAGAGACACTATTGTCTTGACGATTCATCCAAAGGGATTTAACGATCACTATACCCTTATTAATCAACTTTTCCACCCTTCCATCCAATACCTACACTGGGACCATCTCCTAAGCTAACGTATCCTCCTCAACACCCACAACCTCAAAAGAGTCCTATAACACTTGAATCACCAACACATCTCCTCAAAATAGATGCACGAAGGATCGAAAGAACCATATCCATATCGATAGGCAATTCCCATTCGCATGCAACCTCACCAATCTTCCTCTACACCCTATAAGGACTCACACCCAATCTTAACCCAGGTGTCAACCTCAAACACACATAGCCCACTTGGTACCTTAAACCACCATCTCTTCCTTGGGAGACAACCTGGACTATACCACGTTTCTACCCAAAACTTGCAACTTTAATAAGGTAGAATCAGGGCCTTGCTTAAACTAGACCTCTTCAACCATACAAGATTTGGAACCATCAAGAATGCTACACTACCATTCTCAACTTCCTCCATCCTAAATCCCAATCTAGCCAACTGATGGACCTCTTTAGTTACCTCCTTGCCATCATTATCAACATACGCTAGGCTACCCGTAGGCACCCTACTTAGTGCATCGACCGCAACATTAGCCTTACCGGGGGAATATTGTACACTCATGTCATAATCCCTAAGGGGTTCTAACCATCTTCAAGTTATCCTCAATTCAAACCTATCATAGTTAGAAAACAAACTCTCATTCCCTAAGACTTGCAACACGACCCCTAAATGATTCACAAGTTCTAAATAAATCAATAATCCACCACTAGAGGCCACCTCAAAAACATCAAGGTAGAGTTTTAAGACCTTATTCATGAAGCCCATAAATATAGTCGATGCATAAGTCAACCAAATAACTCCACCAATACTCAAATGCTCGCGTCTAGCACAAATGGGACCTGGGATATCACCTACCCTCATCCTCACTTGGGGACAAAACCCGAACCACAAATCAGCCTTAGAGAAGTGACTAGCTCATTGAAGTTGGTCCAATAGATCGTCCATCCTTAACCATTATATTACAACCTTACGGGTCCTACACTCATTGGAAGCATGATATGCATGTAGCCAAACCACCTCAAGACCTCACCTATCAACCCAAATTCAACCAAGATCACAAGACAAGACTATATGCAATAATGAGATGGAGCAACTCTTGTAAGCCTTTCTAGCACCTATAGACTCACATAACCAAATATTTCTAGCAACAAAAGGAATAATGAAAGAAATAACGACTCCTAGAGCCATCAAAGCATTCACAATAACATAAATGAAAACCTCTAACTTACTAGTAGCATCATCGGGCACCTCATCTCCTCCGAGCCTCCCTTGAAGGGCATAGAACCAATTACGTCTTAAAGCATCTCCTTGATCAATATCACCACCTTTGCGCTTGTTGCGCCTAAGAGGACAATCTGCTATCTTCTAACCCATCTCCCCACAACCATAACAAGCATGGGCCATCATAGCATCTACCACATTTTGGGCACCTATTATAAGGTACCACACCACTACAACCTTTGGGACTTTGGAACTTTCCTTCACCACAGGCCATTTTGGCCTCCTTACCCCTTCTCTTTCTCATCTTTTCCTCCTCCAATTATTCAGCATAAGTCATTTAGCAGGATAAACCCATGTCCCTTATTAACATAGCGGCATGACATTCTTCATTCACCAAATCGGATGCACCCATTAAAAACTTATTCATTTTAGACCTCGGATAGGACACCAAGTGGGGAGAATATTTAGAAAGTTTGCTGAACTTAAGGGCATACTCCCTCACACTCATTGACCCTTGCTTCAAATTCATGAACTTCATCATCTTGGCCTCCCTAAGCTCAAGAGAGAAGAACCGGTCAAGAAAGGCCACCTTAAACTTCTCCCATAGAACCACATTATTGTTGCCCTTCTCCTTTTTCGATTGATTAAACCATATTTGTGTCACCCCCTAGAGTAGGTAAGCTGCCAACTCTGCCTTCTCTTCCGATCTCACACTCTAATAGGCAATACTTTATAAACCTCATCAATGAACTCTTAAGGGTCCTCATTAACTTTGGAACCACAGAATTCTGGTGCATTCATCCTTATGAAGTCCCTCACCCTAGATGCCAGAGTATGAGCTTGAGGAACTTGAGCCCCTTGGTTGATTTGGTTGGTCACTGCTTGGGCTAGCATGGTAAGAGCATTCCAGAATTCTTTATGAAACAGTCCTCCATCTTGAGGAGCTTGAGGAGTGAGAGGAGTTGTTCACTCCTCAGGTGTAGAAGATCTTCTTCCATTTGTGTTAGGCATGATCTAGAATATAAAAGAATAATCGTTAGGGGGAAAAACCTTACCTCAACTCTATAGCACGACATTGGCCATGAATAAGGGAAACATTTACTAAAACACCTTAAAGCCTCTCACTCATAGTTGTGGTGCACATCACGACCATGAATAAGACTCTAATCAACACAGTATGTTGAGACACTAAGGATCCAACAACCTAGTGCTCTGATACAATCTTTGTCACGACTTGGACCTAGGGCCTAGTCGTGACCAGTGAATGTGAACCTGAAGGAACCCCAAACAAGCCTCTTAGCATATCATTACACATCCTTAATCAAGGAAGCAATTAAATAGTGTTGGAAGAATAAAAATAAGGGCAAAGGGATTAAGGGACAATATTCATACCACAAAATCAAGAGACAAGAGAGTCAAGGCTCATAGCATGATTACACATCATGTCCAACAACACCTTTACTACATAAATACTTAGCGTGGGCCAAGATAAGCAACCGGACACACCCTCATAATCAATGTAAACATCAAAGAAAGAAAAACTCTCAATATATAACATAAGATCAAAGACATTGTCATTGGAATGGAGGACTCACCAACTAGCTTTAATATATACCACAAGCCATGTGGAGGAGGAGGATCACCAAATAGAGCTCCGATTCCTACATGGTAACATCATGTAGGCATAGAGTATGTGTTAGTATCTTTGAATGTACTAAGTATGTAGAATGCAATACAACAAGAGATAGGCAAAATAACCGAAATGCATAATCATGAGCAATAGATAGCATAATAACAATATGACATGTATAAATGATTCATGAAGTAAAATATGCTTATATAAAACATATTACATATGTAAGAAGAGACCATTATCATAGACGAAACAAACTAGTATCTGGAATCCAAGGCTTGGTGCTCCCTTGGAGGGTGATCAAGTATATACCCCTCAATCAGTAGATGGACATCACACCCTCCATCATAGTGGTCAAGGTGTCAACCCCTCAAAGAGGTTAATGGAGTTCACACTCTCTATCATAGTGGTAAAGGTAGCAACCCCTCAATGTTGTTAATGGACTTTACACCCTCCATCATAGTGGTCAAGGTATCAACCTCTCAACATGGCTAATGGTCAACATGCAACCCTAGGGATAATTTTCAGGAAATCATCATAATTTTACATTAAATTCATCATCATATAGTCACTTAGCTCATATGTCATGCATAGGGTCCTCAACAACTCAAGAATCAAAAATCAGACATTTCATCAAATACTTGGTGGCTATGTAATGCTAACGTAAAACCATACAATTCAAAAGTGAAATCATGCTATAAAGCTAAATGTAAAACCACCCATCAATACTTGGTAACATCCTCAAATAATATACATCACAACCCTTTATCAAATCTCACAATAGGTCGTAGATTCATAGCTCAAACATGCTAAAACAGTCACAATTTCATGAAACCCCAACATAGTGTGCAGTGAAATTCATAATAAATAAGACCCATGAGTAAATCAATATTAAATCATGTAATTTTGGTATAAAGGAAGCTTGGTCACCATGGTGAAAGGATCCAATGATCGAAACCTACGTACCTTAGCTTTGGAGATTAGAAATGGAGACTTAGAGCTTGAATGAAAACATTAAGATCCTGAATTCTAACTTTTGCTGAACTGCAAACTGTGACAAACAAGATGAGTCGTACAATTACATATGGAAATGGTTGTACTCATAGTGTCCTTCCACACATGGCCAAATTTTCACCTTATATCTGACCTCTTTATACGAGAGCTTGTGCAGGCCGTATCACTTTCCATGGGCCGTCTGATAACTTGTAAGTCACCTTCCTGAAAATGTAAATTTTTATGTTATGTATTATGATCCCACTCATGAATCTATCCACAAGCCATAAAATAAATCAAGATCCATAACATGGTTCATAGGTTACCCCACACTTAGAAACTTTTCCTCTTCTTGAAGTTCTATTTTAAGGATCGCACCTACAGGTCGTTGAATAGCTTACGAGCCATAAACTATCTCGTCAACAAGGTTCTCAATTATTTTTCAAGCCAACACTTCAACACTCAGGGCTCCAAAACTATGGTATTACATTGAGGGTGGCTATTGGAAATAAATCACAACTTGGGAAGGGAATCAAGTAGTACAATAAAAAAGGGAAAAATATGAGATAGGTGTAAGAAAAATAAATAAATACTAGAAAGTAATCTTAAAAGAAAAAAGGAATTGAAAAGTATCAAAGGCAAAGATCATGAGAAGCATACGAGTACATCCAAAAAGGTTTAACAAATTATGTGAAAATGAACAATAAGCCGTAAAATTGCAAGTGTTGGCAAGGATTTGTGCAAAATAGCATAGTGTCAAGGAGGGAAATTTTGTTACTATATATCATACGAAGCCCCCTGAGCCTATGTTACAAGCCAAGAAATTTCTACAGTGATCCTAGTTTAACTTGTCGAACATCATGGTCTATAATATATGAGCCAGCCTATTTTATTGTGCATGGTATTTGATTGTCAGTTGTGAGTGTGAGTGTATTCACTTTGTCCCTGGTATTGAATAGAAATAAATCAATTTATGTAAGAAATAAGACTTCTTTATCTTGTGAGGGTAGTCGAATGACATTGTTGATTGCTAGACTATTTCGATGATTGTTGTTTATGTACATTGCCTTGTCTATCAAAATTACTCTTTCATGTATATATCCGCATGATTTTTCTTGATAAATGCCTTTTTTATGTACCGAAGGTGATAAGGGTATCAATTAGTGACTAAGATACAATATATATCATGTGATTTATGTCTTTATGTTTGTTACGTTGCTTATGGTAGATTGAGTCCATCAGTTTAGGACAAGCAATAATTTTAAGTTGAGAGTGTTGATGTGCTGCCAAAATATGATATTTTTGATGCTTTAAACTTATAACTTTGTATCTTCCTCTAGCAATTTTTAGTATATTTGATTTGTGCTTGTGTTGTTTTTATAGGATTATGGGGTTCGAGATATTTTTATGAAGATTGCTGAAGTTTTACATTTTTTCACTTTGTATGAGACCACTTACAGGTCATGGTTTGATCCATGAGCTAAAGGTAGGTTGTTCGTACTTGAGCACAGATTGAATAAATTTTCTGAAATTAAGATGATGATTAGCTGGATGGGCCATGGTTCATTCCACGACCTGTGGTGTTGATTGTGATTGAAAAATTAGACATTAGGAAATTAATAGGACGAAGAAGACCATAAATCTTAGTCAAAGCTACAAACCATGGATAAGGTATAGTACATTGTGCCCAATTTTCAGGAAGGTAATCCACGATACCCCAACCATGAGCCATGGATCATTTCACGAGTCGTACACTGATTTATGGTTGGGCTCGAATCCAATTTTCCTTGCCAATTTAGGATTTTGTTTTTTTCATATCAATAAATAGGATTTTTATTTATTTTTTGAACATGTAAACCAGTAGAGAACAAAATATTACTTTTAGTTTGAGTTTGCTCTTGGAGATTTTTGAGAGACATTCTTTGTTCTTATTTTCGGATCTTTGTATTGTGATTTATGTGGATATTTTATATTTTCAATTCTTCATTGTAATTATTTATTTATGCAAACATCATATGATTTCATCATCTACAACGAACATGAATAGCTAAATCCACAACTAGAGTTGTGCAAACAACTAACAAAGTAAAGCCGAACAATCTGTAATGCTTAGAAAGCATGTATGCATTGATTATTTATCTCTTTGTTTAAATATCTTTGTAGCTGTGGCAAATTTTAGATCTCACCTTATTCTTACTTGCTGGGTCAAGGGGTGTAATGAATGGGATAAGGTATAGATAACACGATTTGATGTTAGTACACTAATCTAATCAGCCTAAACGGATCAAAGGATGGCTGTACTAGGACCAAGGTAAGGGTTTGTAATGCGACACCTGTAAACAGACCAAGTTGCATAACATAACTTACCCGTTCTACAAGAAACACAATAGAAACTGCTACAATTATTGTTATGCTATGTTAGGAATCCATGGAGAGCAAAATACCCTAGTTATCTTCGGTCACTGAATTTGTAATACTTGCATCCTAATTGTTCTTAGAATGGGTTTTTAGTTATTACTTTTTACATCATTAGTCCAATAAAAGTCCCACTTCTTGTAAAAAGGTTGTTAATTTCTCGATTTTGCTTTAATTACTCTAAGTCTATACCATATTCCTCGTGGGATTGACTCTAACCATTGTTAGGTTCTATATTTGAACAACTACATCTTATACCTTAATAAGGAGGTTTAATTTGGATGAGATCAATGTTCATGAAACTATTTTTTGAATGATATTTGATAAACTAAGTTCAAAGGTTCTATGAAATTGATTCTTTCAATCATATTATTGCATTCATTTTGGGCCATTGGCTGTCTCTTTACTCTACTAAAGCTTGCTTTTTTCCTATTCGAGTGTGAATGTTCCTAATGGGGTGATCTAACACCTCGTATGTTGTAAAGTTGAAAACAAGGAGAAGGTACAGGAAATAGGTCTAGACAGGTTAGTATAAGCCCATCTGTGGCTCATGGTTGTAGTTACAGGTCGTAGATAGCTCGTGGATAAGCATTAGACTTAGCAAACTTTGAAAATTTGGGAGTCAAGGAATGAATGAAATTTATGACCTGTAAGAGGGTCTAGGTTTCACAGACAATGGCTCATAGACTAGGGGATGGAAACAAGTTTCTAAAGTTTGGAATAGTGTCACCCGACAAAAGTGTCTACAAGTCATAGTTCATTTTACGAGTCATAATTAGGGCTCGTAGTTTGGGTCTTGCGAAGGTGAAATTTTTCTATGTACGAGGAAATTCTAAGAGAGGTCGTTATGACCTGTAGATTGAACAATGGGTCATAGAAGGGAGTCATGGATTAAAGACCAAAGGCAATTTTAGATGCTCAAAGTGTAACCAAGACAAAACTATGACACATAGTTCAGGCTTATAGATCAGGTCCGACAGTTATTAATGAAGGGATTTCTTGGTTACTTTCTACCTATCTAAGCCCTAAGCAGCATCATTTTAGTCCTATAACTAGTCATAACATGCCAAAACCCTCCAAAACATATTCATTCTCATTCACTCCTAATTTCTGTCAAAAATCTCCTAAGTTATTCTCTTAAGGATCCTCCATTGAAGCAAGTTAGGGTTCCATGTTTCACGAGGTTAAAGGTCAATTTCTTTTAAACTTCTTGATCCTCTTAATCTAGGTATGTGGATCTTCACTTATGGATCAATTTCATCCATGAGGCCCAAAAATAACTCAATTCTCCTTCAATTTTAAAGTATAATTCTTTCTATGGGTGACACTATTCTTAATTGTGTGATTTACGATACATAAGTGATTCCCATATCAAATTTTCTATAAAATAGAATAAATTGTATGATTTACAATTGAACTTAAGAAATTTCATCTGCATGTTATCAAAAGTGTTTGAAATTGTGTTGGGTTCTCTTAATATCCATAAAGATAGCGAGTGCATTAGTCAACCAAAAGGACATCGCAACAAACTCATAATGCCCATACCTAGTCCAGAAGGTCGTCTTGGGAATATCACACTCCCTCACCTTCACTTATTGATACCCGAACCTAAGATCAATCTTAGAGAAGTGACTAGCCCCTTAAAATTGGTCAAACAAATCATCAGTCCTTGGAAGATGATGCATATTCCTTATGGTGACCCTTTGCTGGTAGTCAATACACATTCTAAGAGACCCATCATTCTTCTTCACAAACAACACCGGTACACCCCACGGTGATTGGCTAGACCTAATAAAACCCTTCTCCAACAATCCCTCAATTGTTCCTTCAACTCCTTTAACTCCGTCGGGGTCATATGGTAAAGGGGAATAGAAATGGGTTGATTATCGGGAAGGAGATCTATATAAAAATCTATTTCCCTTTCGGGAGGAACACTGAGAAGGTCATTTGGAAAGACATCAAGGAACTCATTTACCAATGGAACTGACTCAATGGGAAGGACCTTGGACTCTACATCCCTTACCCTCACAAGATAATAAAGACACCCCTTAGAGAACAACCTATAGGCTTTAACGTAAGAGATGAATCTACCCTTGACCACCATATCATGACTCTCCCACTCATGAACAAGTTCATTTGGGAATTGGAATTTGATCCTATGGGTTCTACCATCAATAGAGACATAGTATGCATGCAACAAATCCATTCCAAGAATAATGTCAAAATCTAACATGTCCAACTCAACAAAGTTACATGGTGACAATTTATTCAAAATGCAAATGGGGCAATTTTTATAGACTCTACTGGAAACAATAGATGCAATAACAGGAGTAGAAACCTAATATAGCTCACATAACAATTTGGGTTCAACATTAAAATTTTTAGGAACAAAGGGGGTAACAAAAGAAAGAGTGGCACCCGGATCAATCAATGCATACACATAAAAATCAAAGACTTTTAACATACCCGTGATGACATCGGGAACCTGTTCAACCCCTTGCCTCCCTTGGAGTGCATAGAACTGATTGTGCCTTGGGCACCACCTTATGGACCGGATACAAACACAGCAATGTCTCTCTTCATACCATCCCACCAAAACACTTCCCTTAAATCTCTACACATCTTTGTAGAACTTTGGTGAATAGAATAGGAAGAATTATAAGCCTCATCTAAAATCTTCTTTCTCAAGTTATCAGCGCTAGGCACACACAACCTACCTTGGTACCTAAGGGCACCATCTCCACCTTGGGAGAAAACCTCCGCCTTACCATCTCTCACCAAGGCCTTCAACTCTAACAAGGTGGGGTCAAGATCTTGCTTTGCCTTGACCTCCTCAATCAATGAAGATTTGGAACCATCAACAACCATTATGCCACCATTATCAACCTCTTCCCGCATAACCCTCAATCTAGCCAACCGATGGACCTCTCTAGCCACATCTTTGCCACCATCACCAACATGTGCTAGGCTACCCTTAGACACCCTACTTAGAGCATCGGCCACAACATTCTCCTTACCGGGGTAATAATGCTCACTCATATCATAATCTTTAAGGACCTTTGACCACCTTCTTTGTCTCAAGTTAAGATCCTTTTGAGTGAACATATATTGGAGACTCTTATGATCGCTAAACACATCAACATGAACTCCATACAAATAATGATGCCAAATTATCAAAGCAAATACCACGGGGGCCAATTCTAGATCATGGGTAGGATAATTCTTTTTCATGCACCTTAAGTTGTCTAGAGGCATAAGCTATCACCTTACCATTTTGCATCAATACACAAGCCAAACCAATTTTAGAGGCATCACAATACATAACAAACCCTTCTAACCCTTCTGGTAGGGACAAGATAGGAGCAGAGACGAGCTTATCTTTCAATGTTTGCAAACTCTTCTCACATTCATCGGTCCACACTAATTTTGCATTCTTTTGGGTCTACTTAGTCATAGGAGAAGTAATAGAAGAGAATGCATTCACAAACTTCTGATCATAACTAGCTAAACCTAAGAAACTTCTAGTATCTGATGGAGTCAAAGGTCTAGGCCAATTTATAATCACATCTATCTTATTAGGATCCACCTTAATGTAATCCCCCGACACCACATGCCCTAGGAAAGCAACCTCTTTCAACCAAAACTCACATTTTTCGTATTTAGCATAAAACTTCTCCTCCCTCAAAATTTCCAGCACTACCTACAAGTGATCCATATGCTCCTCCTCAGTATGGGAATATATCAAGAAATCATCAATAAAAACCACCACAAACAAATCAAGGTAGGGTTTAAAGACCCTATTAATAAGATCCATGAAGATAGCCGGTGCATTAATCAACCCGAAGGACATAACCACAAACTTAAAGTGCCCAAACCTAGTCTAGCAGGTCATCTTGGGAATGTCACACTCCCTCACTTTCACTTGGTGATACCCAAACCGAAGATAAATTTTAGAGAAGTGACTATCCCCTTGAAGTTAGTCAAAAGATCATCAATCCTTGGTAGAGGGTACTTATTCTTTATTGTGACCCTATTAAGTTGCCAGTAATCAATGCACATTCTAAGAGTACCATCCTTCTTATTCATAAACAACATAGGTGCACCTCAAAGTGATTGAGTAGGCCTTATAAAACCCTTCTCCAACAAAACCCTAAATTGTTCTTTCAACTCCTTCAACTCCATCGGGGCTATACGGTGAGGGGTAATTGAAATGGGTTGAGTATCGGGAAGGAGGTCTATGCCAAAATCTATTTCCCTTTTAGGAGGAAAACCAGGAAGCTTATCGGGAAAGATATCAAGGAATTAATTTGTCACGACCCAAGCCTAGGGCCTAGATGTGACCAGCAAATGGGGAACCCGAAGGAACCCCAAACAAGCCTCAAAGCATATCATTACACATGTTTGCTCGCAGAAGCAATGCAAAACAATATAAGAAACATAAATAAGGGGAATTGGAACTACGGGAGATACTCATATTTAAATAGCTTGAATATCATAAGTAAGTCAAATCTCAAGTATAATACATTACTTGCCTAAAAACACCTCTAACATAGGACTTAACGGGGGCCAAGACAAGCAACTGGGCCCACTCTTATAGTAGAAGTATACCAAAAAGAAAGATAGTCTTTAATACATAGCTTAAGAACATAGATATTTCCCCCGCACACGAGGACTCACCAACTAGCTTGAATGGATACCACTAGCCACGTGGAGGAGGATGATGATCAAATGGGGCTCCAGTTCCTACATGGTGATATCATGTAGGTATAGAGTATGTGTTAGTACATTTGAATGTATTAATTATGTGGGATGCAATGCAACAAGAGATAGATATCATAACCAAAATGCACAATGATAACCAATAGATAGCATAATAACAATATGGCATGTATAACCAAATCTTAAGTAAGTAATGCTTTGCAAATTGTTCATCTTACATAGATCATCATATAAATGTGTAAAGAAGCCTCAACCGACATAGCATAAGACCTTTTGGAGCCACCTTCCTTACGGGTGCCTGTCCCCTTCCGGACTAAGTGACCTTCTTTACGGGAGCCCGTCCCTTTTCGAATTAAGTGGCCCTCTTTATGGGAGCCCATCCCTTTTTGGATTAAGTG
>JAPFFP010000002.1:10086434-10104897 GCA_026153255.1 Solanum medicagineum
TGCATCCTACATACTTAGTACATTCAAACATACTAACACATACTCTATACCTACATGATGTCACCATGTAGGAACCGGTGTACCGCTTGTTCATCATCCTCCACATGGCTAGTACGACTTCTATCAAGCTTGTTGGTGAGTCCTCCATTCTAGGGACATTACTTATGATCTATTGCTATGTATTAAGACTTACTCTCTTTGACTTATGTATTGACTATAAGGGTGAGCCCGGTTGCTTTGTCTTGGCCCCCGCTCTTATTAATGTAGTAGAGGTGTTGTTGAACATGTTATGTATCAATGCTATGAGCTTGACTCTACTGACTCTTGATGTTTATGATATGGAAGTTTATCTTTAGTCCTAATTACCCCTTGTCTACATTTATCTCTTATTGTCATTCTAATTGCTTCCGTGACCAAGGATGTATAATGATATGCTATGAGGCTTGTTTGGGGTTCCTTCGGATTCCCCATTGACAGGTCACGTCTAGGCCCTAGGCTTGGGTCATAATAGGGTGAGAGAACCATCAACAAATTGAGGGGTTAATACCTCAATCACTATGAATGGTCGGGTGAGACAATCATCAACCAATTTTGGGGTTGATACCTCAATCACCCTGGATGGTAGGGTGAGACAACCATCAACCAATTGAGGGGTGGATACCTCAATCACCATAGATGGTAGGGTGTGACAATCCATCATAATATTGGTCTCTTCTTGCATATGTAATATGTTCTATATAAGCATGTTTTACTTCAAGCATCATTCATACATATCATATTGTTATTATGCTATCCATTGCTTATGATATTGTATTTTGCCTATATTGCCTATTTCTTGTTGGATTGCATCCCACAGACTTAGTACATTCAAACGTACTAATGCATACACTATGCGAACATGATGTTACCATGTAGGAAACGGAGCCCCAATTGATCATCCTCCTTCTCCACGTGGCTAGTACGATTTCTCTCAAAGCAAGTTGGTGAGTCCTCAACTCCGAGGCATACTTCCTCTTGATTTATGCTATGTATTGACTCTTTATGTGTTGGACATGTATAGCTATGAGGGTGAGCCTGGGGATTTTCTTGGTCCCCGCTCCTATCTATGTATTAGAGGTGTTGTTAGAACTGTTTGATATGTTAATGCTATGCTACTGGCTTGTTACATTCTACGGTATCAAAGATGTCCCTTAGTCCCGTATTTCCCCTTTCTATATCTATTGTTGTTGTATAATTACTTCTACAACAAAGGATATGTAATGATATGCTAAGAGGCTTGTTTGGGATCCCTTCGGGTTCCCCATTCGCCGTGTCATGTCTAGGCCTTAGGTACAGATTGTGACAGATGAGATGCTTTATTCCTGTCTTACGTATGAGCACCATGCCTCCAGACTTAACCCTTACACCTGACGTGGATTCATGTTCATGATGAGTCCCGAGGACAAGGAGTGACAGTTGCACTTTATCTCATGAAAGTCTCAGAATTCCCAACCTTTCTGTCATACGAAATACCACTTGAGTTTCACAACATATTCAATTCCATAAATTCACGATGGGTACAAAAAAGGAAAATAAGGTTGTATCACAATACGAATGCTCTCAGATTAAATTCATTGAATATATCGCACTCATCATCTTTCACTCCAAGTCTTTCCAATGATCCTTCCTTCCAGTCTTGATAGTGATGTTGATGACAATAGATAAGGTATTGATTGAATGAGATGTAACTTAAGTTTTACACTATGTATAGTTTTGTGAGCTCAGAGTGAATCCTGATAGAAAAGGGAAATTGTACCTTATTTCAAATGTCCTCAGATAAGATTTTTCGATTGGAGCGTGTTAACGACCTTTCATTCCAAGATCTTTGAGTGATCTAGCTGTCTAGTCTTGATAGAAGTATTGATGATAGTAAATGAATCATTGGTGATGAGAGAGAGTGTAAGAGTTCTTGATCCTAATGTCATCTTATGCATGCACTGACCTTTGGCTTGTTATGCCATTGTTGATTGTAGTAGACGAGTTATGGGTGATGGGAGAGAATGAGTGCTCTTGAATTGTGATAATGGAGTTGAGTTCCTATCACGATCCAAGCCTAGGGTCTAGACGTGACACGGCACAAGGGGAACTCGAAGGGACCCCAAAGCAAGCCTCGTAAAGCATCATTACACATCCTTGGTCGCGGAAGCAATAAATCAAGCATTCAATATTAAAGAATCCGAAAAACGGGGCTAAGGAAAAATCTTGCACAATATCATGTTTAAAAGACAAGAGTTAAACTTATATCATAGACACTTAATATATCTAACAAATACCTCTAGTACATAGATATGAATAGGGGGCAAGACAAAGTAACCGGGCTAACCCTCATAGTCAATAGAACATAAAAAGAGAGTCTCAATACATATAAAGAGAGAATAGACTAGGTCCTCAAAGTGGAGGACTCACCAACTAGCTTGAATAACACCAAACTAGCCATGTGGAGGAGGATGATCAACTTGGGCACCGGTTCCTATATGGTAACATCATGTAGGCATAGAGTATGCATTAGTACGTTTGAATGTACTAAGTATGTAGGATGTAATGCAGCAATAAGTATGCATCATAATCAAAATGCATAATATTAAGCAATAAACATAATATAACAATATGACATGTATGTTCAATGCTTAAATAATACACGCTTAAGTAGTTCATGCTCATATAGGATATCATATGTGAAGAAGAGACCAAGCTAGTTGTTCAAGTATGAACCAGTTTGTGGTTGTGCGGTATAAACACCTCACATGGTTTATTGTAATCACATATTACCAACACGATGACGAAGTATAAACCCATCGCATGGTTGATGAGATAAGCCCCCAACATGGTTACCCAGGCTCTTGTCCCCCCAGATCGGGTATGGTCTAATGCAACACTTTATATAGAGTATGTCATATACATAAGCTCATTTCATCATCATAACATCATTTATATCATATCTCATGCTTTGGACCTTCATTTCCTCAAGAAACCCTAGTCGGACATTTTATCAAACACTTTGAGGGTAAAAGACCATGCAATTTAAAGTTGAAATCATGCAAGAAAATTTATTGTAAAACCATCAATCAACACATTGCAACACCCCCAAGACATTCACATTAGAAGTCCTCATCAAATCCAACATTAGATCTGAGATTTAGAGCTCAAAACATAGCAAAACAGTCACAACTTTACTTAACTTTAACATAGTGTGCAGTGAATTTCATAATAATCAAGACCCATTTATAAATCAACTTTAAGTCATACAATTTATGTAAAAGGAGGTTTGGGTATCATGGGTGAGAGGAACCCATGAAATAAACCCACATACCTTAGCTTGGAGATGCACTTGGTGAAGATTTGAGATGGAGACTTGAAGCTTGAAGAAGAACCTTGAAGGAGAACCTTAGCTTGGAACTTGGGTTTGGGACTTGAGTTTGGGGAGTGAAAATGTAACTAAGTGTTTAAGTGAGTATTGGGAAATATTTAGGGTAGTATGAGGGTGAAATATGACAAGTATAGGTGAAAACACGTACGGAAGCTTTTAGGACCAAGACTTAAAGTCTTGGACCAAAGCTGAACAATAGTGTCCCAAAATACATATAGGCGCGTCGCGAGGGGGATGCGAAAAACCCTCGGGAAATCGCACCTTGGAATTTTTTAATTGATAAATCTTTGCTCTTAAATCGGGGTTAGACCCTTTCCCACCTAATTTGGACCCCCTGAACAAGAATCCAAAGTCAAATTTTCAAAGTAACAGATTTTGAGATATATGAAAATTACAATTCTGGGCATTCCGAGGCACAGTTTTGGGCACTTTTTGGGATCGTTACAATATCTCCCCCTCGTGAACATTCGTCCCTGAATGTAAAAGAGATGTACAAGACAAGAGTGATCATCAAAAAATCATCCCCAACAAGAATGCAATATGTCATGTAAAATACCATTTTCAAATTCTCAATATAAGTGTAAAATCATCATAAACTTTCCAACTTAAACATAAATGCATATAAATGACATAGGGGCTGAAACATAAGACTTTAAATTGCATAGGGGACTTAGGATTGGTACCTTAGGATTGATTGGAGTGGAAAAGATAAGCATACCACTTTTGCATGTCCGTTTCAGCCTCCCATGTAGCACTTTTAACTTGTTGGTTCCTCTAAAGGACCTTAACAGATGCCACCTCTTTGTTCCTCAATCTCTTTACTTGCCTATCAAAGATCTGAACCGAAACCTCATCATAAGTGAAGTTATCCTCAACAACACCCACAATATCAAGAGGCACAATAGCATTAGGATCACCAACACATTTCCTCAACATAGAGACATGGAACACCGGGTGAACCAAAGTCATTTCTCTAGGAAACTTTAACTCATAAGCTACCTTTCCAACTCTCTCTATTTAAGGACCAACATACCTTGGACTCGAATCCCCTTCTTTTCAAATCGGAACATACCTTTCACTGGAGAAACCTTCAAATAGACCCAATCACCCACTTGGAATTCTAGGTCTTTCCTTCTTACATCAGCAGAAGATTTTTGACTACTTTGGGCTATCCTCAACCTTTCCCTAATCATCTTAACCTTCTCAAGAGGCTCCATGACTAGATTCGGTCCAAAAAAGACGCCTCCCTAAGCTCAAATCAACCCAGCGGTGATCTACAACGTCTCCTATAAACAGCCTCAAAAGGAGTCATACTGATACTAGTGTGATAACTATTGTTGTATGCGAATTCAATCAAAGGAAGATGGTTATCCCAACTACCCCTCAACTCCAATACACATGCCCTAAGCATATCTTCAAGGGTTTGAATTGTCCTCTCGGCTTGGCCATCCATTTGGGGGTGAAAGACCGTACTAAGGTGAACTTTGGTACCAAGACCCCTTTGAAAAGACCTCCAAAAGTATGAAGTGAATTGTGCACCACGACCCGATATGATGGATAAAGGGACCCCATGCATCCTCACTAACTCATGGATGTACAACCTTGTGTACTCTTCATCCCTATATATAGTCTTAACTGGTGGAAAGTGAGCGTATTTCGTCATCCTATCAACCACAATCCAAATGGAATCAAAACCTTTTCTAGTCGTGGACAACCCAACCATAAAATCCATATTAATCACCTCCCACTTCCAAGTGGGAATCTCTATGTCATGGGTTAGGCCACCTGGCCTTTGATGTTCGGCTTTGACTTGTTGACAACTATGGCAACCGTAGACAAATTTAGCAATGTCCCTCTTCATGCCTCCCCACCAACACACATCCCTCAAGCCTCTATATATTTTGGTGGAACTGGGGTGAATAGAATAAGAAGACTAATGGGCCTCATCAAGAATCTTCTCTCTCAAACCAGCAACACAAGGCACACACAACCTACCCTGGTACCTAAGGGCACTATCTCCCCCTTGGGAGAAAATCTCTACTTCGCCATCTTTCACCAAGGCCTTCAATTCAAGCAAGAAAGAGTCAAGATCTTGTTTTGTTATCGCCTCATCAACCAAAGAATACTTAGACCAACCAATAACTACAACACCATCATCACCAACCTCTTCCAACCTAACCCCCAGTCTAGCCAATCTATGCACCTCCCTAGCCAATCAACATCATCCACATGAGCTAGGCTGCCCATAGATACCCGACTCAGAGCATTCGCCACCACATTTGCCCTTGCCCGGATGATAATGCACACTCATGTCATAATCTTTGAGAAGTTCTAGCCACCTTCTTTGTCTCAAATTGAGATCTTTTTGAGTGAAGACATATTGGAGGCTCTTATGATCGGTGAAGACATCCACATGCACCCCATACAAATAATGACGCCAAATCTTTAAAGCAAACAAAACAGCGGCTAACTCTATATCATGGGTAGGACAATTCCTTTCATGCACTTTGAGTTGTCTAGAAGCATAAGCTATGACCTTACCATTTTGCATTAGCAACACAACCCAAACCAACTCTAGATGCATCACAATACAACGAAACCCTCAACCCCATCCGGTAGTGACAATATAGGAGTGAACACAAGCCTATCCTTCAATGTTTTGAAGCTCCTCTCACATTCATCGATCCACACAAACTTAACCTTTTTTTGAGTCAATTTGCTCATGGGGGAAGTAATGGAGGAGAACCTATTCACAAATCTTCTATCATAATCCTCAAGACCCAAGAAACTCCTAATATCCGACAATGTCAATGGTCTAAGCCAATTCCTAATCACATCGGTCTACTTAGGATCAACTTTTATACCATTCCCCGACACCACATGACCCAAGAATGCAACCTCCTTCAACCAAAATTCACACACATCATATTTAGGATACAATCTATCCTCCCTTAACCTTTGCAACACAACCCTCAAATGACACATATGCTCCTCTCTATTATGTGAGTAGATCAAAATATCATCACTGCAGACCACAACAAAGGAATCAAGGTAAGGTTTGAAGACCTTATTCATTAGGTCCATGAAGATTTCCAGCGCATTAGTCAACCCATATGACATTACAGCAAACTCATCATGCCCATATCTAGTCCGGAAGGCCGTCTTGGGAATATCACACTCCCTCACTCTCACTTGATGGTACCCAGACCGAAAATCAATCTTAGAGAAGAAGCTAGCCCCTTGCAATTGGTCAAATAAGTCATCAATTCTTGGAAGAGGATATCTTTTCTTTAAACTGACCCTATTAAGTTGTTGGTAATCAATGCACATTCTAAGTGACCCATCCTTCTTTTTCACAAACAACACCGGAGTACCCCAAGGTGATTGACTAGGTCTAATAAATCTTGTTTCTAACAAATCTTGCAATTGCTCTTTTAACTCCTCCAACTCTGTCGAGACCATACGATAAGGGGGAATAGAGGTAGGTTGAGTGTCAAGAAGGAGATCTATGCAAAAATCTATCTCCCTCTCGGAAGGAACACTGGGAATGTCATTTGAGAAGACATCATGAAACTCGTTTAGAACAGGGACCGAGTCAATGGAAGGGACTTTGGACTCACATCTTTAACCCTCACAAGATGATACAAATACCCCCTAGAAATTAACTTATGGGCTTTAATGTAAGGAATGAATCTACCCTTGACCACCGCATCTTGACTTTCCCACTCAAGGATGGGTTCATTAGGAAATTGGAACTTGACCCTATGGGTTCTACAATCAATAGACGCATAGTAGGTATGCAACCGACCCATCCCAAGTATGACATCAAAATCTACAATGTCTAATCCAACAAGATCACTAGGCAACAACTTATGCAAAATGCAAATAGGATAACTCCTATAAAAAATCCTAGCAATAACAGAGGCACCAATAGGAGTAGACACTTCATATGAATCATGCAACAAGTCGAGGACAACATGGAACTTTGTAGCAACAAGAGGGGTAACAAAGGAAAGAGTGGCACCCAGATTAATCAAATCATACACATCAAAGTCAAAGATTTTCAACATATTGGTAACAATTTCAGGGACCTCAACAACCCCCTTGCCTCCCATGTAGAGCATAAAATCGATTGTGCCTTGAGGGATCTCCTTAAGGACCACCTCTCTCCAATGGGACCGCATTAGCACCCCGAACCTTGTCACGACTTCTTGGACAATCTACCTTCTTGTGACCAAGCTCCCTACATTCATAGCATGCATTAGAACCCTTCAAACATGGGCCATTATGACCCTTCCCACATCTAGGACACACATCAATAAGAGCCATCCCACCAACACCTTGAGGCCTAGGGAAGTCATTGGCAAGTCCCCTATTAGTAGCATGGGGAGGCCCTTGGCCTTGACAAAATTTAGCACCCTTTTGGAATTTACCCTCAAATCGGGTCCTCTAGGCCTAATTCCCCTTTTCTTCCTCAATTTCTCCTCCTCCATTTGCTCATTATAGGTCATAAACTGAGACAAGTCCATGTCACTAATTTGCATGTCGGACCGGCATTCTTCACTTACCAAGTCGGATACCCACATCACGAATTTATTCATCGTAGATCTAGGATCAGCCACCAAATGAGGAGCATACTTTGAAAGTTTATTAAACTTGAGGGCATACTCCCTCACACTCATAGCACCTTGTTTCAAGTTCATAAACTCTACCAACTTTGCCTCCCTAAGCTCGAGTGGGAAAAACTGATTAAGGAAGGACAATTTGAACTCCTCCCAAAGCACCATATTACCAACCCCTTGTCATCCTTCCTTTGCTCATACCAAATTTGGGCTACCCCTTTGAGTTGGTATGCCGCCAAAGCCACCTTTTCATTCGGCCCAACACCCATGATATTCAAGATTTTGTAGACCTCATCAATGAACTTTTGAGGATCTTCATCCACCTTTAACCCATGGAAAATCGGAGGATTCATCCTCATGAAGTCTTTTACCTTAGCTCTCGGAGCAGTAGCATGAGGGGCTTGGGCCCCTTGTTGTACTTGGTTGGCCACCACTTGGGTAAGCATAGTAAGGGCATCCCAGAGCTCACCAATGGTAGGTTGCTCCTCGGGAGTTTGGGTCCATCTTCCTTTAGGATTTGGCATGATCTAGCATAGCAAAGAACAATCGTTGGGGGGGAGGGAACTCACTACAACTCTATAGCATGACATTGTACATGAAAAAGGGAAATATTTCTTAAAATGTCTCATAGCCTCCTATTCATAGTCATGGTGTGCTACACAACCATAAATAGGACTCTAACCGACACGGTGTGTTGGACTCCGAGGATCTATCAATCTACTGCTATGATACCAAGTTTGTCACAACCCAAGCCTAGGGCCTAGAGATGACACCGCGCAAGGAGAACCCGAAGGGACCCCAAGTAAGCCTTGTAAAAAGCATCATTACACATCCTTGATCGTGGAAGAAATAAATCAAGAATTCAAGATTAAAGAATAGGGGAAATAGGGCTAAGGGAAAAGCTTACACAATATCATGGCAAAAGGAAAGAGTTAAACTTAAATCATAGATACTTAACATGTCCAACAAACACCTCTACTACATAGATAAGAGCATGGGCCAAGACAAAGTAATCAGACTCACCCTCATAGTCAATAGAACATAAAAAGAGAGTCTCAATACATATTAAGATAGCATAAACTAGGTCCTCAAAGTGGAGAACTCACCAACTATCTTGAATAACACCAAACTAGCCATGTGGAGGAGGATGATCAACATGGGTACCGGTTCCTACATGGTGACATCATGTAGGCATAGAGTATACGTTAGTACGTTTGAATGTACTAAGTATGTAAGATGCAATGCAACAATAAGTATGCATCATAATTGAAATGCATAATATTAAGCAATAGACATAATATAGCAATATGGCATTTATGTTCAATGCTTAAATAAAACATGTTTAAGTAGTTCATGCTCATATAGGATATCATATGTGAATAAGAGACCAAGCTAGTTGTTCAAGTATAAACCAGTTGGTGGTTGTGTGGTATAAACCCATCACATGGGTGATTGTAATCACACCCTACCAACATTTTGACGAAGTATAAATCCATCACATGGTTGATGAGATAAACCCCCAACATGGTTACCTAGGCTCTTGTCCCGCCGGATTGGGTATGGTCTAATGCAACACTTTATATAGAGTATATCATATACATATTCTCATTTTATTATCATAATATCATTCATATCATATCTCATGATTTGGACCTTTATTTCCTCAAGAAACGCTAGCCGGACATTTTATCAAACACTTTGAGGGTGTGTAATGGGGGTAAAAAAACATGCAATTTAGAGATGAAATCATACAAGAAAATCTATTGTAAAACCATCAATCAACACCTAGCAATACCCCCAAGACATTCACATCGAAACCCCTCATCAAATTCAACATTAGATTCGAGATTTAGAGCTCAAAACATAGCCAAACAATCACAACTTTACATAGCTTTAACATAGTGTGCAGTGAATTTCATAATAATCAAGATTCATTTGTAAATCAAATATAAATCATGCAATTTATGTAAAAGGAGGCTTGGGTATCATGGGTGAAAGGAACCCACGAAAGAAACCCACATACCTTAGCTTAGAGATGCACTAGATGAAGATTGGAGATGGAGACTTGAAGCTTGAAGAACAACTTTGAAGGTGAACCATAGCTTGGGATGAGGGTTTGGTACTTGAGTTTGAGGAGTGAAAATGTGACCAAGTGTTTGAGTGAGTATTAGGAAATGTTTAGGGTAGTATGAGGGTAAAATATGACTAAGTATAGGAAAAAACACGTATGGTAGTTTTTAGGCCCAAGACTTAAAGTCTTGGACCGAAGCTGAAAAGCAGTGTCCCAAAATATATAGGGGCACATCGTGAGGGGGACTCAAAAACCCCTCTAGAAATCGCACCCTAGAATTTTGTAATTGCTAATTCATTGCTCTTAAATTGGGATTAAACCCTTTTCCACCTAATTTGGACCGCCGATCAAGAATCCAAAGTTGGATTTTCAAAATAACAATCAGATTTTGAGGTATATTAAAATGAAAATTTTGGGCATTCCGAGGCACATTTTTGGGCACTTTTTTGGTTGTTACAGTTCCTATGTTTGTGTTGATGTTCCTTTTGAGCCTCTGTGCACTTGAGTAAGTATGTCCTTTTTATTATTCGTGCCTAATAATGATGTTGGAGATAAAGTTTAAACTCTAGATATTGTGTTCTGAGACTATTCTTAAGAATGAGTATTTGAGTATCTTAGTATTTGAGTTCTTAATGATATTCATGCTTACTTTTCATAGAGATATAGTAAATGGAGGTTTCACCAAAGGGGGAGATAATGAGTTCCTCCAGGTCCAAATTATGATGCTAATAGTAGTAGAGTGAGAGTGGGGGTAGAAGAGAAGGAGTGAATGTAGCATTGTTGTGATATTGGTATTAAACTTGTGTCATGTAGGGATAGAGATAGGGAGAGGGAGAGAGATGATACCCTATGATGGGCAATAGATAGGTAAGAGTATGTTGGTGTGACTTTGAGTAAGAGTTCATTGACTGGTGGAGGTATAAGTGTTAAGTAGGCTTGAAGATTCTAAGACATAGTTGAAGTGGTTAGAGTGATAGGCTTGAATGTGTTATTATTATTATGTAAGAATTGATGGTAGACTATTGAAGACTTCATGATGACGGTTTCAAGTAAGGATAGGGGGGTAGTCAAAAGGACTAGGGATCTCTTAAGGGAAGTCCCTGAGAAAGTATAGAGTTGAATATTGAGAGTTAGCCTTGTATGGATATGATCATCTTAGCTATAACACCTTGAGGCTCAAAGGTAGGATTGAAGGGAATAAGGGGATGTCGATAGGTAGAGTTTTGAATAAGAGTTATGAGCTTAAGTTGATGAAGTAGAGTGTCGTGAAGGGAGCACAACTGAGATGAGCTACTAAGCTTAAGAGTTGTACATAGAGTCTTATGTATCGATGCTCCCAGTTGATGGTGTCCTTCTTCATTTCAAAAGACTGATTGTCGAATGTGTTTAAAAGTTTTGAATTATTTGAGTTTCGATGACCCATTTGTGCTTGATGGTGAATATATCTAAGACATATCTCTACTCTTGATCTGAACCGATTTGTCTATTCTGAGTGACTTGTGACTGTCCAGATTGGTTGGTTAAGTATTGAAAGGAGTCTTGATCTTTATTTGTGCCTTAAACGGGCTAAAAGTAAGCGAAATAAACAGGATAACATGGAAACATTAGCTCATCAAGTATTGATCTCATCTCAGAATAAGGAATAGATACTATCACATTTAACATCAGTCAAGACCTATGTCATCACATCAAAATTTGAGTACTATCAAGAGGGAACCTATGTGGGAGTTTCTCGGACCTACAACCATCACCTATGAGCCGGTGATCATACAACGAACCAATGTCGTTGCCACATCTGCCAAACACCTTGCCAGGATAGAGGCGTGACAGGGAACAACTAAACATACTACTTTAACCACCAAACATCATTTAATCTCTTTACTTATGACGAGTAATAATAAGAACAAATGCACATGTCAATACTATATTCGAGTGTGATGCCAGGTAAATTTTCCCAGATATAATATTAAGATAATCTAACAATCAACTCCTAAATAAATGGACCAACTTAGTGTACGAAATATAGAGAAAATGAGTAGGACTGCTGATTAAACAAATGACACGGCCAATCTCCTTGAACATAATTGTGATAATCAATGTTAAAATATCAATGATGAGGCCTTGAACCAGATTGAAGACAAACTTGTGACAGACTATGATTTTCCATTAGATTCAAATGAAAATCATATCCAAATAAAAAAAAATAGGAGGTGACCATATCTTTACGATAAAATAGGATGTTATGAGCAAAAGTTTATAATAGATAAGCATAGAATGAAGAAGAGGACAATGGTTACGAATACACGTATCTCAAATTTGTGAATACCAATACAAGCAGTGACAAAACAAGACCGGATGGTCAACGCGTTCGACGATTTTGAAAACAAACATGAAATCAGTGGAAAGCCCTCATTGCAAGAGGCCCAAACTAAATTAACAACCACAATCTCAACATAATTTAAAGACAACATATTGTAACACATACTAAAAAGCTTAAGCAAGAGATGAAATCAAGTAGAATTGAAGGGGCAGTTGGCATCGACCAAATACATAGCACTTCATATAACAAAGAAGCATATCAAGCAAAATATAAGGGAAGAGGCGTTACCTTTTCGAAAGCAGCAAACCGAAACGACAAGCTTCAACGAAATGTACACCATTTCAATGATTTTCAACTGGAGGCCCCCCCGTCCCAACCCCCCCCCCAACCAAAAAAAAAGTGAAGCCCTTTTCGCGGGTTGTAGTATTTCTAAGATTTTTTGAAACTCAGATAATTTTGAATATCTTATAAATAGTGTTCTTCCCTAGAGACTCCACAAAAAAAAAAAAAAAACTCGACCCTTCATAGTGAACAATAAGGATATTTATCGGATAAATTGGGCGTTTTGGGGGGAAATAATGGATGAGGATTAAGGATTTTTCGAATTAAAAGTTCTAACGTTAGGGTTGGGTCAAAGAGGTATGCTGGCATCACAACTGTGTTGTTGCTTGCCGTTGCCATTTTGTTGAAGGATATGAAGGAACGTGAGTTTGTGCATTTTGAAAAAGGAACAAGAGAAAATAAGAAAAAGGGGGCGTGTGGATTAGGGAATAAACATGTACGTTGGCTGATTTTAAAAAGGGTTGGGCCGGGTTTGCAAGAAAATAGGTTGAAATTGGTCTAAAATTGGATTAAAATTGGCCTGAGAATAGGAATTTGGGATGAAAAAATATAATTGATAATTTAATCAATTTAAATTCATGATCAAGGTCAATTTAGGATTTTAAACATAGTTGAATCGAATTAGTTGATTATATTGGCCACGAGACGAATTAAATATAAGTTAATTAAAGAGCTGCTCAAAATTAACGAAGTTAAATAACTAATTAAAATAATTTATAAATTAACTAAAATAAAATCATTTGAAACAATTTTGAAAAAATCATGAAAAAAGTAAGAACTAAATACGTAACTAGGTACACACACACACACACACACATATATATAATTTTTAAAGTTTAAATATTATGTTCTAGTTTATATTGCTTATGGATTTTTGAAACAAGGGCTCCCAAGAAACAACTTCTCTATCTCTGTGAGGTAGTGATAAGGTCTGCTACATTTCACCTTCCCTAGACACCACTTGTAGGATCCACTGGGTATGTTGTTGTAAAATATTATACATAAAAAATTGCAGAATATATATATATATAAAAATTGAACATCAAAGGATTGTCACTAAAAATGACTTAATGAATTTTTAATTTTTTCAAAAATAATTATTTCAAATTATTGAAAAATTGAAGAATCTCGACGATTAATTCATATTGTGGAAGGTCAAAATTGGGTGTCAATATCCTATATGGGCCAACATTTTGAGGAATGAGTTTTCCCTTCTTTCTAAAATGCACTACAACCTTCATGGGAGAAATCTTCAAGGAGACCCAATCATCAATGTTGAATTCAAGTGCCATCCTTCGTACATCTGAATAGTACTTTTTTGACGACTTTGGGCAGCCTTTACCCTTTCTCCAATAACTCTCACCTTCTCCGTAGCATCAAACACCAATTGTGGTCCTATCAAGGTTACTTCACCTACTTCAAACCATCCTATCGGGAACCTACATATCCTACCATACAAGGCTTCAAAAGGATTCAGTTTGATACTGGCATGATAGTTATTGTTTTATGTAAACTTAATCAGTAGGGTGATTGTTTCAATTTTCCTTGAAATCAAGCATACTGCCCTCATCATATCTTCTAAAGTTTGAGTTGTTCTGTCGCCATGTCCATCAATGTAAAATCCCACAAGTTGAAAAGTTTAGAAAATGAAAAAGTTATAGAAAAATCTAGAACTGACTTGTGTTATGAGCCAATCTACGACTCGTGGATCAAACCACGGGTCGTAGAAAGGTCTCGTGTTTGAGGTCCAAAAAGTTGACAAAATTGTTGGTCACTGGAAGTTATTGTATGAAAGGAATTACGATTCATACTTAGGCATAAGACTCGTAAATTAGATCGTGAAAGAGATCCTGAAGATAAAATTTCTTCTAAGTCTGGAAGCAAACTACGAACGGATCTACGTCCATAAATGGAACTACGAGCCTTAATGTGGGCTTGTGGTTTCAAGGCGCAAATTCTAGTAGCTCAAATTTTGGGACATGCCAAGTACCAGCAAAAGCATGACCCATCGAGTGGATTATAGGCCATAAACAATGGCTCGTGGATAAGTTTGGCAGTTTTTAAGTGAAAGGCTTTTTGGTCAATTTCAATCTATTTAACTCCTAGACTACGTTATTTTCACCCTTCTAACTAACTTAACTGACTCAATTCCTATAAAAATATTCCTAAACCATTCTATTTCATGCACTCTCAAAATTCTCTCCCAAACATTCAAATTTTCTCTCTCTAAGCAAGGACGCTAATGGAGCTACAGTTTCAAGTTCTGTTAAGGATTTCAAGATCTATTGATCTCAATTTCTTAAGATTCTCACTTACGGTGTGTAGGGCTTCATTCATAGACTAGATTCTTCTATGGAGTCCAATTCAAACTCTCCTTTTTCCCCAATTAAATGATGATTTCTTGTGGATTTTCATGAGTTGATTCCAAATGATGGGATTATGAGTTTTGCATTATTATTATACTTAAATATGTATGAATTACGAAGAATTATATGTTTTCTATAATTTCCAAGTGAAAGTATATGATTTCAAGTATTAGAGCTTGTTGAATTGTTGAAGTTCCTTTACTAATGATCTAATGATTTCAAATGCAAGATTATCGCATGATTTCCATCTAATTGCATGATTTTAGCTCGATTACTCATGTAGTTTCCTATGATAAAGTTATGATTTTCATGAATATGATTCTAAATATGAAATTAAGTATGTTTTAAAGATAATGATGATGATATGATGAAGAGGGTAACTTAAGACCTTAAATGTTGATGAAATGATGATAAGATGGGGAATATATTCACGTTATCTGTAAAGTTATGTAGATGGACTATTCATATGATATGAGATGTTTTCATGAAGTTATGATGCCTATATTTGTAACGATCTAACCTAGGGTCCTAGTCGTCACACGATAAATGAGACACCCAGAGACACCTCACCCAAGCCATCTAAGCATCTTAAGCATTCATAGGTACTAAATTGAAACTTTGTGGAAAATATAAGGGGGAGGGACTATATGGGCGGCCATTTTTATGCAATGAAGCAATATTAAATAGCAGTGAAAATGGAAATAATTATTTTTTTCATAAGCATACCACTAATACATAACAAACGAAACTAGTACGGTCAATTTTCATCAAATAGAAAGAAATCCATAAATAGTCAACATAGAAATGTAAAAGCCTTAGAAGAGACATAAATACATTATCTAAAACAAAAGTACAGAACATAGTGAAAACTAGGTAGAGTCCTGAACTAAGGGCTCGCCACAATAACAAGCTAGTATTGAATGCCAACTAGCCTGGTGGTAATGGACGAGTGTCTGCACTTACATGGTTAAATCACGTAGGCAAAATATGTGTTAGACGTTTGGAATGTACTAAGTATTTGAGATGCAATACATAGATGAAATTGTAATGCCATCATAATTAAACATAACATATGGGTATACATAAGATAAAGGAATCATGAAATAAGCTTAAACATGCATAAAGAATAAGACTCAGATCAATATGGATAATGCATAAGAAAACTCATAAAGTGAAAACATATCATAAGATCATAAACCTGATGGAATGAACCATAACCGACAATAAGACCATGTGAGCTACTACATGGAACCCAAGAAATCCTTCCATTGTGAAAAAGGCCAATGCACTCCTTCCATTGGGAAAATGAAAATCTACTTGCCAAGGTGGATATTCAAAATTTAGTAACTTTGCAATTGCATCTTTCATAACTTTTGGGCCTACGTGGGTCCACCACCCTAGCTTATAAGGCTCCTATGGTCGCACATAGTTAGGGATATTGAGATTTAGTTTCGAGGGATCATGCCTCAACTAATGGAATGAGTCCCAATCTCTAGTCCTCTTGGTGCTAAATGAAATCTTTGAGACAGACTCTTAGAATCATTAGTAGCAATCATAGGATTGCTCGACTTAAGAATATTTCTTAAACATCTTTTACAGAGATTAACATCAAATCTCCAAAAGCTATAATAATAATTGAAACTAAGCCATCACAATTTTTAATCAAAGCAACCTAATGTTGGTTTGATGTTTAAGATTGTAGAGCTCAAAAGCTTATAAACTGAAAGCACTGCCTTCATATGTTGGTTCTAGGAGATTGAATTATTATCGGCATAAATCACTTGTTGAAAAGCCATTGTCAAAATAGAACCATTTTGTACTTTTTCATTACTGTCCATGTTTGAGGCGAGCCTGCCATCAGGACTTATGATGAAACCTAAGGGGAATAGGACAACTTTTGTGGCATCACCCCCACTAACAATTGAAGCAGCTGTTGCTAAATCTATGAGTGCATAGATTAAAAATGCTCCTATTTCCTCGATGCTTGACTCTTGAAGAATTGCCATGTCATTCTAGCTTAGCATCTCAGACTGCATATACATTTTAATAATTTAAGAAATATTAGTGTAAGAACTAAAAAGAACAAGAATCAGTGGAGGACAACTTTTGTTGCTAAATAATAAATTTTTGTTACTAAACCCATATAACGATATAATTCAAAGAATGTTGTTAGCAATAAACGCTTTTAGCAATGAACCAACTGTAAATTTCATAACTAATTCTTGTTCGCTAGTGATATATGTATTTATTACAATTAGTTTACTTAAAAGATAAAAATAAGAAAAGCAAGTGAAATTATTGATCTAGAAAATAAGACAAAAAATAACTTGCTGTAATAGGCTAAGTTATGATAACGTGAAGAAGATTTTCAAAACTACATAAATGCAATAAAGCTAGTCTTTCTTTTAATTTAATTTTTTATGACACAAAAGGAAAATCTGACCACTGAAAATGCCTTTTGATTTAATAATCAAATATTAAAAAATTAAGTTTAAAAAGATACGAGCTAGAAAATTTGGTATTTTTATATGTGAAAATAAGACGAATCCATATTATAAGTAATTTTATCTGATTCTTGAGAAATAATGAATTAAAATTACTTGATAATATAAGCAGAAAATAGCAAACTATCAATAAATAAATATAATAAATACTTGAATGATTGTAATATTATTTTCTGGTAAAGCTCCTGTTGAGACTCTAGCTAACTCAGTCACACTATTTCCATTGATCAAAATATCCCACTAGAAATAAAAAATAAAAAACAAAAATCAAGTGAGTAACAATTTCATAATTTAGTCAAAATTAGTTCATGAGATGAGTATTGTGAGACTATATAATAAAAATAAATTTTTTTTATGTAGAATTAATGCCAAGGATTGAACAAGTGTTCTAGTTAAATTGTGAGTTCTGTTTTTCATTTTTATAAAAATTTTTGCGAGTTTCACATGAAAATTTTATACTAGAATTTATACTAGAACTAAAAAAGTTAATTTTGCAAAGGTACTTTTAAGGGTCGTTTAGCTGAGATACAAGTTAATATAGAGCTTGTTAATGCAAAGGATATTTTTAATGAACATTTCCTTCATTGCATTATGTGAGAAATATGAGACGAAAAATATTATTGAATTGTTGTCTACATTATTGCATTGAGACCCTATTTATAGATACTATATTAGGCTCCTTTTCCAACTAGGATACTACGATACAATCCTTTTCCAAGTAGGATCTCATATACTATTACTATTTCTAATCCTATTCTAGGTAGGATTGTATATATTATTCTTATTCTTATTCCTATTCTAACGTAGATAAGTAGTATAATTAATTATTTAC
>JAPFFP010000002.1:10109035-10125022 GCA_026153255.1 Solanum medicagineum
ATAACTGCATCAGAGGCCTCCACCTCAGCCCAGTCAGAAATAACATAGTAAACTCCATGACCTTCATTAGCTTATGGGCCTCCACGGGTACCACCTTTCCCTATACCACGACCTCTTCTAGCATCACACATCATGCCCTAAGAGTTGCCTCTAGGTGTCGGTATTGCTGGATGAGCTGGCTAAAAACCCGATATCTGAGCAGGAGATATACGATAGGGACACCGACTTGCCAAATGCCCCACCTCACCACAACTAAAGTAAGCCCTGGTCTCTCGCCTTTGAGGTGGTTGACCGACAAAGCAACCATGCCAGGGTGTACTATCCACCTGAGTAGATCTGTATCTATCAACACTATAAGATGCTGAAACAACTACCTATACTTCCCAGCTCCAATGGCCCTGCCTCTAAATCTCTCGGTCCCATGGTGTGTTTCCACTAAACTGGCCATGTTGACGAAACCTCTTCCCCCCACCCTATCTATCATGTCATATATGCTCTATCATATGACCGTGATCAGCAACACTCTGAAAAGTACCTCCAGCCAACACTAAGGAAGTCGTAGCCTCTTGAAGACACCATGTGAAGCCCTTCAAAAACCTTTGGATACTCTCAAACACAGTAGGAACGTTCGACAAGGCATATTTGGATAAAGCATGAAATCTAGCCTCGTTTTCAAAAATAGACATAGATCACTGTTGTAGCATATAAAACTCACTTGACGGCTATCTTGCAGGCTGTAGGGCATGAATCTCTCCAATGTTGTCTCGGCAAACTTTCCCCAGGTCATAGTTTGTGATCAAATAGGTCAATGAGCTATCACTGCCGTCCACCACTCCTTATCAACGCTGGTGAACTTATATGAAGTGTAGGCAACTCCATGTGACTCAAAAATTAGAAAATCATAAGCTTTATCTCTAGGAGTGCCATCAAATTATGGTGAGGCTAGCCGCACAAACCTTTCAAAAATCTTCTACTCTGCTGTAGACATAGCTGGACTAGCAGTAGATAGTGGTAACACAAACAAGAGAAGTGCAATAGATGGAGCAACAACAAACTCTAAAATTGAGTGCCCAGACTTGATTTAGATGCCGAAAGTGGAGTAATAAAAATCGTAGGAGGGTCTGCTAGAGATCAAAAAGGAGCCACGTGAATCATAGCTAGCTTTGATAGAGCACTAAAAGGACAAACTAGTGTGGCAGAAATCGGTATCTCAACGATAGCTGGGGATGGAGGATATCCCTTTAATCAAGCCTATAACCTCATTAGTAACTCTTGAACAGAGGGGGTAGTCTCTGGGGTTGAGGGAAGTTGAATAGGATCCATAAGCCCTTCAAGCTAGTTTGCCCTCAAGGAAGAGCTGCTCCTCTAACATGTCCTCTGCCTTTGGTCCTTAACCGAACTCTACCTCGACCTCGGATGGGAGCCACATCAACCACCTTAAGCTCTCCCACAGGTCGACAGGATCGAGAAATCGGCATATACACAAAAGGAGTAGATTAGACACATTTGAAATGTGTAATTCAAAGGAACGCATGAACAAAAGCTAGACGTGAGATCCTTTTCTAACAAGTATCTTGTAGCCTCCCGAATAAGGGTGGGGACATCTACACAACAAACTGTGAGACTCTACTAGAAACCTTGTGCTTGACTCATGAGCCCAACGAACCTAGAGTTATGATACCAAACTTGTCATGAACCAAAACATATTGCAACTAAAGAAAAATAAATAAAGTGAAAAACCAATGCAACATAACATCTAATGTCCCAAAACCTGGAGTCATGAGTATAAGAGAATCTAAATAATATGGAAGGTAAATAACACTCTCTCAGAATAATATATAATATTGTCTCACAATATTTCATACAAAGTCTAAAGGAAAGAAATAAAAAGAGTCCTAAAGATTCACGACGACTCGAAGTCTGAGCCTCAACGATAAGATCTAGATGAAAGAAAAATACTCAACTAGAGTGATCAACTACCCTGTACGGGTCCCTATACTCGCTCTCCAGGGAGGAAACAAAGTAGGGATGAGTACACCAAAATGTAACAAGTAGGTTAAACTGACTTGGTATGAAAAATCAAATAAGATTGCAATAACATAGAATATTATCACCTGCAGGAAAGTGGTTAGTGTATAATGTGAACCACATATTTATAAAGGTAAAATGAAATCGCATTGTCAGTCGAAGATTCATGGCAAAAGTAATGTAAGAAAGTAATGCATGAAGAGGATATACGGCAAATACTGGTGTCATTGTATGCATCTACTTATCTAGAGCTACAAGGTAGAACCCAAGGTTGAAACGACCCCAAAAAGTGCCCAAAAATGTGTCTCGGAATGCCCAAATTTTTAATTTCCATATATCTAAAAATCTTTTTGCTATTTAAAAATTTGACTTCATATTTGTGATCAAGGGGTAAAAACTAGATGAAGAATGGTATAACCTCGATTTTAGATCGAAAGAATAGCAATTATAAACTTTTAAGAGACGATTTCCAGTAAGCTGTTTGTGGTGCTCCTGCGATGCGCCTTGGCCGCGCTTTAGTGGAAATCACTCTCCGCATCCTCTTCGAGATACGGAGGTGTGTTTTATGCCTAACAGTTTTTCTTGTGCGGCCCAAAATATTCTAAGTGTTGGTCCCAATTTTTCCAAAAGTGTTTTGATTTATACTTAGTCAAATTTCACCCTTATATCATCCTAAACATTTCCCAATACTCCGCAAAACATGTAGCCATATTTTCACTCACAAATTCAAGACCCAACACCCTCATCCAGATTTTAAGGATTCTCTTCAAGCTTTAAGTCTCCATTGTCAACCTTCACCAAGAACTTCTCCAAAGCTAAGGTATGTGGTGTTGAGCCAATGCATCCTTCCACCCATGGTGCCTAAACACTCTTTTATTTAATTATGCATGATTTAAAGTTTATTTTACATATGGGTCTTTTATATTGCGAAATTTACTGCATAGTCATTTTAGTTCATGAAAGTATGGTTGTTTTAGCATGTGTTGACCTCTAAATCTTGGATCTAATGTTGGATTTGATATGGTGTTTTGATGTGAATATCTTGGGAGTGTTGGTTCTATAACAAAGTTTCTTGCATGATTTCATCTCTAAATTGCATGGTCTTTTACCCGTATTACACACCCCAAGGTGTTGGATAAAATGTCGCGGTTACGGTTACTTAAGGAAATAAAGGCCCAAAGCATGAGATATGATATGAATGATGTTATGGTGATGAAAAGTGCTTATGTATATGATATAATTGGCTATATGATAATGAAATGAGCTTATGCATATGATGAACTCTATATAAAGTGTTGCATTAGACCATGCCCGTTCTGGGGGGACAAGAGCCCGGGTAACTGAGGGAAGGTTCGTACTTCTCCACCTGTTGATGGGGAAACATCATCACTAACCTAGATGGGGGTTTATACTCATCAACCGAGATGGGGATTCATACTTATCCACCTTGGTGATGGGGCGGCATTATCACCAATAGAGATGAGGGTTCGTACTCATTCATCTAAGTGATGGGGCAGTATCATCATTAACCCAAAAGGTTCATACCTTTGAAATCATGCTTGGTATCTTCTACACATATGATATTTTATATGAGCATGCTTACTTAAGTAGGTTTTACTTATGCATTGATCATACATGTCATCTTTTTATATTATGCCTATTGCCTATTGTCATCCATGTTGATCATTAAGCTTATCTCTTCTTGCATTGTATCCCACATACTTAGTACATTCAAACATACTAATGCATACTCTTGCCTACAAGATATCACTATGTAGGAACCGGTGCCCAAGTTGATCATCATCCTCTTCCACGTGGCTAGATGGTACTATTCAAAGCTTGTTTGGTGAGTCCTCCATTTCGTGGACTTTGGTTTATGTTTTCCTCTTGTCAATGTAATGAGACACTATCTTATGTTCTATTTGACTATGACGGTGAGCCCGGTTACTTTATCTTGGCCCCCGCTCAATCTATGTATGTAAAGGTGTTTGTTGGACAGTTATGTGTTTATGATATGAGCTATGATTCCTTGCCTTTTGATGTTGATGTGTTGCAAAACTTTCCCCTTAGGCCCAATGCTGCACTTTATTCTACATGTCTTTTGTATGCTTCCGCGACCAAGTATGTGTAATGACAAGTTAAGTGGCTTGTTTGGGGTTTCTTCAGGTTCCCTATTCATCGTGTCACGTCTAGGCCCTAGGTTTGGGTCATGGAAACTTGGTATCGGAGCACTAAGTTGTTAGATCCTCGGAGTCCAACACACTGCGTCGATTAGAGTTCTATTTATGGTTGTGAAGCGCGCCATGACTATGAATAGGGCCCTATGAGATGTTTTGGGAAATGTTTCCCTTCTTCATGTCTAAGTCATACTATGGAGTCGTGGTAAGATTTTCCCCCATAATGATTGTTCTTTGCTATGATAGATCATGCCAAACACTAAAGGAAAGATGGATCCCAAATCCCGAGGAGCAACCTACCAATGGTGAGCTCCGGGATGCTCTTACTCTTCTTTCCCAAGTGGTGGCCAACAAAGTCCAAAAAGTAGCTAAAGCCCCTCATACTAATACCCTGGGAGCTAGGGAAAGAAACTTCATGAGGATGAATATCCGATTTTCCATGGGTTAAAGGTGGTTGAAGATCCACAAGAGTTTATTGATGAAGTCTACAAAATCTTGTCTATCATGGGTGTTGGGCCGAATGAGAAGATAGAGTTGGCGGCGTACCAACACAAAGGGGTAACCCAAATTTGGTTTGATCAATGGAAGGGTGAGAAAGGCAATGGCTATGTGGTGCTTTCAGAGGAATCTAAATTGGCCTTCCTTAATCGATTCTTCCCTCTTGAGCTTAGGGAAGCAAAGTTGGTTGAGTTTATGAACTTCAGACAAGGTGCTATGAGTGTGAGGGAGTATTTCCTCAAATTTAATCAACTTTCAAAGTATGCTCCTCACTTGGTGGCCGATCCTAGGTCAAGGATGAATAAGTTTGTTATAGGGGTTTCTGACTTTGTAAGTGAAGAATGCCGGTCCGCCAAACTTATTGACGACATATGCCGAGGAAATGGAAGAAGAGAAGTTGAGAAAAAGGAGGGGCCATGAGTCCAAGAGGGCCCGTTTTGAGGGCAAGTTCCCCAAGGGTGCTAGACTTCCACAAGGTGAAAGGCCTCCTCATGCTACAAATAGGGAGTAGGTCAATGACTTCCCTAGACCTCAAGGTAATGGTGGGGTGGCTCCTGTTGTTGTGTGTCCTAGATATGGGAAGAGTCATAATGGCCCGTGTTTGAAGGGTACTAGTGCATTCTATGGTTGTGGGGAGCTTTGTCACAAGAAAGTAGATTGTCCAAGAAAACCTTGGCAAGGTTCTGGGTGCAAATGCTGTCCCATTAGGTAGAGGTGGTAATCAAGGTGGTGCCCAAAGGCATAGCTGGTTATATGCTATATATAGGAGGCAAGGGGTTGATGAGGTCCCTGATGTTGTTATCTGTATGTTGAAAATCTTTGGTCTTGATGTATATGCTTTGCATAATCCGGGTGCCACGCTTTCCTTTGCTACCCACATTGTTCCTAAGAAGTTCCATGTTGAGTCGAAGTTGTTGCATGAGTCATATGAAGTGTCTACTCCTATTGGTGCATCTATTGTTGCTGGGAGGGTGTATAGAAATTGTCCGGTTTGTATTTTACATAAAATCTTATCGTGTGATCTTATTGAATTAGATATGGCTGATTTTGATGTTATTCTTGGGATGAATTAGTTCATGCCTACTATGCTTCTATTGATTGTAGAACCCGTAGGGTCAAGTTTCAATTCCCAAATGAACCCATCTTTGTATGGGAAAGTCATGATGTGGTAGTGATGGGTAGGTGCATCTCATGTATTAAAGCCCATAGGTTGATGTCCAGGGGGTGTTTGTATCATCTTTTGAGGGTCAAAGATGTGGAGTCCAAAGTCCCTTCCATTGAGTTGGTCCAGATTGTAAATGAGTTTCTTGATGTCTTTCGAGATGACCTTCACAGTGTCCTTCCGGAAAGGGAGATAGATTTTGGCATAGATCTCCTTCCCGATAGTTAGCCTATTTCCATTCCCCCTTACCTTATGGCCCCGGCAGAGTTGAAGGAGTTAAAGAAGCAATTGAAAGATTTGTGGGAAAAGGGATTAATTAGACCTAGCCAATCACCTTGGGGTGCGTAAGTGTTATTTGTAAAGAAGAAAGATGGGTCACTTAGAATGTGCATTGACTACCGATAACCCAATAGGGTCACTATAAAGAATAGATATCCCCTTCTGAGAATTGATGACTTGTTTAACCAATTGCAAGGGGCTAGCTTTTTCTCTAAGATTGATCTTTGGCTCGGATACCATCAAGTGAGGGTGAGGGAGTGTAATATTCCCAAGATGGCCTTCCAGACTAGATATGGGCTCCATGAATTTGTGCTGATGTCCTTTCAATTGACTAACACACCGGCCATCTTTATGGACCTAATGAATAGGGTCTTCAAGCCCTATGTTGAATCCTTTGTTGTGGTTTTCATTGATGATATTTGATTTATTCACAGAGTAGGAAAGAGCATATGGACCATTTGAGGGTGTGTTGCAAAGACTGAGGGAAGAGAGATGGTATGGTAAGTATGACAAGTGTGAATTTTGGTTGGAGGAGGTCGCATTCTTGGGTCATGTGGTGTCGAGGGATGGTATAAAAGTGGATCCTAAAAAAACCTATGTGATTAGGAATTGGCCTAGACTATTGACCTTGTTGGATATTAGGATTTTCCTGGGCCTTGTGGGTTACAATAAAAGGTTTGTGAATGGGTTTTACTCCATTGCTTCTCCTATGACAAAATTGACTCAAAAGAAGGTGAAGTTTGTGTGGACCGATGAATGCGAGAAAAGTTTCCAAGCATTGAAAGATAGACTTGTGTTCGCTCCTATATTGTCTCTACCGTATGGGCTTGAGGGTTTTGTTGTGTATTGTGATGCATGTAGAGTTGATTTGGGTTGTGTGGTAATGAAAAATTGGAAGGTCATATCCTATGCTTCTAGACAACTCAAGGTGCATGAAAAGAACTACCCTACCCATGATCTTGAATTAACCGCCATGGTGTTTGCATTAAAGATTTGGCAATATTATTTATATGGGGTGCATGTTGATGCCTTCACCGATCATACGATCTTTCAATATGTCTTCACAAAAAAAGACCTTAACATAAGACAAAGAAGGTGGCTAGAACCCCAAAAGGACTATAACATGAGTGTATATTACCATCCAGGTCAGGCAAATGTTTTGGCGGATGCTTTGAGTCAGGCGTGCATAGGTAGCCTAACTCATGTGGATGGTGGTGAAAGGGAGATGGCTAGGGAGGTGCATAGGTTGGCTAGATTGGGGGTGAGGTTGGAAGGTGTAGGTACTGGTGTTGTTGTGGTTGACGGTTCTAAATCTTCTTTGGTTGATGACGTGATAGCAAAACAAGATTTAGACTCCTCTTTTCTTGATTTGAAGGCCTTGGTGAAAGAGGGAAAAATAGAGGTTTTCTCCCAAGGGGGAGATGGGACCCTTAGATACCAAGGTAGGTTATGTGTGCCATATGTTGATGGTTTGAGGGAGAAAATTCTTGATAAAGCCCATAATTCCTCTTATTCAATCTACCCCGGTTCAACCAAAATGTATAGAGACTTGATGGAGGTGTATTGATGAGGATGCATGAAGAGGGACATTGCCAAATTCGTTTCAAGTTGCCATAGTTGCCAACAAGTCAAAGCTGAACATCAAAGGATGGGAGGCCTAACCCAAGACATATAGATTCCCACTTGGAAGTTGGAGGTGATTAACATGGATTTTGTGGTTGCATTGCCCAAGACTAGGAAAGGCCTTGATTCCATATGGGTGATGGTTGATAAGATGACCAAATCGTCTCACTTTCTACTGGTCAAGACTACATATGGGGCTGAAAAGTATGCAAGGTTGTACATCCATGAGTTAGTAAGGTTTCATGGGGTTCCTTTATCCATCATATCAGATCGGGGTGCACAATTTACTTCACGCTTTTGGAGATCTTTTCAAAGGGGTCTTGGTACCAAAGTTCACCTTAGCACGACCTTCCACTCTCAAACGGATGGACAAGCCGAAAGGAAGATTCAAACACTCCAGCATATGCTTAGGGCTTGTGTATGGAAACTTTGAGGCAGTTAGGATGACCATCTTCCATTAATTAAGTTTGCCTACAAAAATAGCTATCACTCTGGCATTGGTATGGCTCCATTTGAGGCTCTTTATGGGAAATGTTGTAGATCACCGGTGGGTTGGTTTGAGGTTAGATAGGTGGCTTTATTGGGGGCCAAATCTTGTTGTGGAAGCTCTTTAGAAGGTTAATATGATTAGGACAAGGTTGAGGACAGTCCAAAGTCTTCAAAACTCCTATGTCGATGTGAGAAGAAGCGACCTAGATTTCCAAGTGGGTGATTGGGTCTATTTGAAGGTTTTTTCAATGAAAGGTGTGGTCCATTTTGGTAAAAAGGGTAAGTTGAGTCCATGGTATGTTGGTCCTATGAGGTGATAAAGAGGGTTGACAAGGTAGCTTATTAGTTTAAGTTGCCTAGTGAAATGGATTTGGTCCATCCCGTGTTCGATGTCTCTATGTTTAGAAAATGCCTTGGTGACCCTAATCCCATTGTACCTCTTGATCTTGTGGGTGATTTGGAGGATACCTTAACTTTTGAAGTGATCCTAGTTTAGATCTTATATAGGCAATTAAAGAGATTGAGTAACAAAGATATGGCTTCTGTTAAGGTCCTTTAGAGGAACCAATAAGTCAAAAGTGTTACTTGGGAGACCGAAGCTGACATGTAAAAGCGGTATCCTTATCTTTTCCACTCCTCTAAAGCCTAAGGTACTAATCCTAAGTCTCATATGTGATTTCAAGTTCTACATTTCAGCCCCTATGTTATTCATGTGCATATATGTTGCATTCTTGGTGGAGCTAAATTGTGCATGATCACTTTTGTCTTGTATGTCTCTTTTACTTTCGGGGACAAATTTCCCAAGGTGTAGATATTGAAACGACCCCAAAAGTGCCAAAAAATGTGTCTCGGAATGCCTAGAATTTTAATTTCCATATATCTAAAAATTCGTTTGTTATTTCAAAAATTCGACTTCATATTTGTGATCAGGGTGTCAAAATTAGGTGAAAAAGGGTCTAACCATGATTTTAGAGAGAAAGAATAGCAACTACAAATTTTTAAGGGATGATTTCTAATGATCTGTTCGCGATGCTCCCGCGATGTGCCTTGGACGCGCTAGTAAAAATCCCTCCCTGCATCCTCTCTGCAACACAAAGATGTTTTTTTCGCCTGGTAGTCTTTCTTGTGAGGCCTAAAATATTCTAAAAATGTTGGGCCCAAGTTTCCCAAATGTGTTTTGATCTATACTTAGTCAAATTTCACCCTTATATCATCCTAAACATTTCCCAATACTTTCCAAAACACTTAGTCATATTTTCACTCCCAAATTGAAGAACCAAAACCCTCAACCAGATTTAAGGATTCTCTTCAAGCTTCAAGTCTCCATTGTCAACCTTCACCAAGAACTTCTCCAAAGCCATGGTATGTGGTGTTGAACTATTGTGTCCTTCCATCCATGTTTCCTAAACCCCGTTTTACTTAATTATGCATGATTTAAAGTTGAGTTTACATGTGGGTCTTGTATATTGACAAATTTACTGCACAGTGATTTTAGTTCATGAAAGTATGGTTGTTTAAGCATGTTTTGAGCTGAAATCTTTGATCTAATGTTGGATCTGATATGGGGTTTTGATGTGAATATCTTGGGGGTGTTGAAAGGTGTTGATTGATAGTTTTGCAACAGATTTTCTTGCATGATTTTATCTCAAAAATGCATGGTCTTTTACCCTCATTACATACCCCAAGGGGTTTGATAAAATGTCCAGTTATGGTTTCTTTAGGAAATGAAGGCCCAAAGCATGAGATATAATATGAATGATGTTTTGATGATAAATAGAGCTTATGTATATGATATAATTGACTATATAATGATGAAATGAACTAATGCATATGACGAACTCTATATAAAGTTATGCATTAGACCATATCCAATTTAGGGGGATAAGAGCCAGGGTAACCGAGGGAAGGGTTCATACTTCTACACCTGGTGATGGGGCAGCGTCATCACTAATATAGATAGGTGTTTATACTCATCAACCGAGATAGGGATTTATGCTCATCCACCTAGGTGATGGGACGGCATTATCACCAACCGAGATGAGGGTTCGTACCCATCCACCTAAGTGATGGGGCGACATCATCACTAATCCCGAGGGGTTCATACCTTGGAAATCTTATTTGGTCAATTCTAAAAATATGATATTCTATATGAGGATGGATTACTTAAGCATGTTTTACTTATGCATAGATCATTCATGTCATCTTGCTATATTATGCCTATTTCCTACTGTTATGCATATTGATCATTTATCTTATCTCTTGTTGCATTGCATCCACATAATAAGTACATTCATATGTACTAACCCATACTCTTTCCTACATGATATCACCATGTAGGAACCGGTGCCCATGTTCATCATCCTCCTCCTCCACGTGGCTAGACAGTACTACTCCAAGCTTATTGGTGAGTACTCCATTTCTGGGACTTTGGTTTATGTTTTCCTCTTATCTATCTATTGAGACACTATCTTATGTTCTATTTGACTATGAGGGTGAGCCCAGTTACTTTTCTTGGCCCCCACTTTATCTATACATGTAGATGTGTTTCTTTGACAAGTTATGTATTTATGATATGCGCTATGATTCCTTGTCTTTTGATGTTGATGTGTTGCAAAGCTTTCCCTTAGCCCTAATGCCCCACTCTATTCTACCTGTCTTTTATATGCTTCCACGACCAAGGATGTGTAATGAAAAGTTAACAGGCTTGTTTGGTGTTCTTTCGGGTTCTTCATTCGCCGTGTTACATCTAGGCCCTAGGTTTGGGTCGTGACAAAGGTGGAATCATCAGACCATCGAAAAAGTCTCGTAAGTATCACGACAGTAACTGGCAATGATGACACCTGCACAGATTCTGGCACAGATGAAGAGGTCTCGGTACCTCGATGGGATCTGGCACCGATGATACCTCGATGAAGGCTAGCGCTAGTAGTGAGATATAAAGAGGAATATATGTCAATGATAGAGTACAAAGATGTACCACAATAATAACATCCCTCAGCGGACTCTGGCATCACTAAACAGCATACAGATATATTACAACAATAACATATTTGGGCGGACTCTGGCGCCATCCACAGTATGTAGATATAATACAACAATAACATGTAAATGGCACCACAATAGGAATACTAAGGAATGAAACCCAATCATATTATATGCACCCAAGAATTAATATCAAGTGTCGCAGCTAATGCCCAAATGATGTGCTATCAAAATAAAGCACTTTTGATACCTAAAATTAGGATTTTGTATGTTCCCAATGCGACATTTATGATTTTTGTGTGTTTTTTGTGGTTAGTTTTGTAGTAAAGCATGTTGCTGTAACTTTGGGGCAAAATTCTAGAGTTTTCTAGTTTTTGGTGATTTAGGAGACCCTCTACGAGTCGTAGAGGTAGTTTCGCGAATAATTCGATTGAAGGATGAGGTCTGAGGATCAACTATACGTGATCTCCATATGAGTCGTAGAGCATTCTACGAGTCATATTGATAGGTTTCGTGTAGATTTCCAGAGTGGGATAGTTTGAAAGAGTTGTAGCCTATGAGTCTGAAGCACGATTCGTAAATGTGTTTACAAGTCGTAAATATGATTCACAAAAGTGAAGTCCAAAATACCTAGAGCTAATTACGAGACCCCGATTACGACTCATAGGAGCCTCTACGAGTCATAAATAGGTTTTGTGGAGTCCCCTGACCAGTTTTTCTATTTTATTAAGAACTTAATTGTAATTACTATAAATGGTATTTTTTGGTCATTTTTCATAAAGAACCATCAGTTTCATTGTAATTAGGATTAGAATACAATACTTGACAGAATACACTTGTGAATTAATTTTATCTTCAAATCTTATGATTCTCAAGCAATTTTATATTTGCTTGATTCTCAATTCAATTGGGTAAGTTTTTAATTATATTTTCTCAATTCATAATTTTATTATCCACCCATAGCATGAGTAGCTAAATCCATAACTTGGGGTTGTGGGAACCATGAATATCTAACCAAATAAATCTGGGTAATGTGCAATTCTTGGAGTTGGTATTTGCATGTATTAATTAATTCTTTTCATTTTTGAGGTTTGCTAGTGGTGTCCATTAGAACTTGCCTAGTGTTACTTCCCATATCAAAGTAATAATGAATAGGAAAAGAAATTGATTAATAGGATTCAATGATGTGTTCATATCTAATCAATCGAACTAGACCACGGAGGGAGGGGGGGTTGACTGGGACTATAGGTAATGGTTAGTATTGGATACTATAGAGATGGGCCTAGTCACATAGTGAAATTCGCCTCTCACCTTTGACCAAACGGCTTGCTGAACTTAAATTACCATCCTCCATGTTATACTCTAGTCAAAATTAGGCTATCTGGTGTTGTTGAGAGTGTGAATAATGGGGAGCACAATACCCAAGTTTTTGTTTATTATTGATTCTTTTCTATTAGAGTTAGTGTAGTTTGTTTTCTTACTGATTACTTCAAAACCCCCTCTAGGGAATTGAATTTGTTAATTACTTGAATTGCTTCTTTGTGAATTCTCATGAGTCTACATATTCCCTGTGGGATTCGACCCTAACATAGGTTAGGTTTTATATTTGACAACGACTGCTTTATCCTATAAAAAGGAGGTGTAATGGGCATGATCAATGATTATGTCGCCGTTGTCGGGGAATACGACTAGACTTAGTTGAATTCACTAGTAATTGTATTTCGAGTGTTAATCCAGTTCCTTTGTATTTTTCTTTTGTTTTTGTTTTTTTTTTTGTTTTTGTTTGTTTGCAGGGTATAATACTAGTGTATGCCCAACATTAGGAGTCAAGTCATTCCCTTAACTCCACTTGATCCAGAGATGCAAAGAATTATAAGATGAATGGCCCAAGAAATTGCCAACAACACAGCCCAGAAGCTTTGAATTGGAACAACAATGATGATGATGGGAATGAAAACCCACCTCCTTTGGAGAATATTCCACAGCCTTGGGATTTCAATTTAAATGCGTACCGATGGAATCATTGTAGGTTAAATCCTGTGGTTATGGATGTGACGGGAGCTATTGTGTTGACACTACTTCCGAGAAACACAAAGTTCATAGTGTCTAGTGGGTTACTTCAGATGCTGAAAAACCATGGGTTGTTTGCGGGCTTACCATAAGAGGATCTATATAGTCACTTGCACAATGTTGCATTTGTTTACAAGAGTGTGATGGGAACACATGATCTCTTTATGGATATTGTGGGACTTTGTTTCTTTCCATTGTCTCTTACGGGCAACGCTTCATTATGGCTATCTAAGCTCCTATAGAGTTCAACCACTAGTTGCGCCGATTTATAGAAGGCCTTTTTGGAGAGGTACTTCCCTAGATCGAAGAAGCTCAAGTTGAAGGACCAGATCAAAAACTTTGAGAAACTTCCTGGTTATTCGATAAGCACTACTTGGGAGTGGTTTAATAAATGTTTGAGGAGTGCCCCTGTAACACCCCACACCTTACAATATTGGCACAATTCAAATGAAACATGACATGGTTTGGACAATTGACGCTAAATTTTAAAAGTGCTTGAATCTCGTGTTAATGGGCTATATATGCATCTAACGCTTAAGAGGGGCGAGTGAATACATGTTTTGTGTCGAATAAAGGATATTACGACCTTAAATGAAGTAAGAGAATTGAGGTGCTTGTAGGACATAGAAACTAGCAGGTGAGTCACCTACTTGCTTAGCTTAAAATCGCTAGTAAACGGAGACGAGGCTCGACGTTGAATTTGTATAAGTTCGATTAAGAATAAAGTCCATGTTAAGGATGTAACTTTGGCCCATGTTTTAGCATCACAACACACCTAGCAAATTAGGCCCAAAACTAAGTGAAAGTTGGAAAATAGGCAGCCCAAGTCCATCAAGTTGGTGCTCCAAAAAGGCCCAAGTTTGAGGGGCAAGCTGGTGGGTAAGCAACTTGATTATGTGTGGTTTAAGATGGTCAAAGTGTCAAGGAAAGTTCGGCATAATAGCTCTATATAAAGAGCTCCAAAGCTGCTCCACAAGCTATTGTTCACTTGCACACAAAAAAAATCAGATTGCTCTCTAAGTTTCCTCCCAACTTTTCTTCACTTTGTGAAGCAGCAAAATGACTCTTTATGGTTCTTAGGGAGCCTCTAAACCTTGAATAAAAAGTTAAGTAATTATACATGTGTATTTAGTATGGTTTTATCATGAAAAACAAGAGATAGATGCTAGTTACGCTTGCTGAAATTTGTTGGACAGATTCTGTGCAGAAAGTTGCTGCACACCTTTTCCTTTTGTTTTGGTGATTTCCCTATGGTTTGTGAGTTGCATTACGAAGGGAACTTGATGTTATTAACATGTTTTGAGTTATAAAGATCACCCTAAGGTTGCTGCCCTGATTTTGGTTTCATTTAACAAGCATGTTTTATCGAGTTATCTTAAGCGTCATATTGATTGGAACTTGCGGGCTGTTGTATGTAAAGCTGTTAGCTCATGTCCTTCATGACCTCTTAAGTGATGTTATAGTAGTTCTTGAGGTCTATTTATATGTGTAAATGTTTCTGGAAAAATTTGGATAAAGTTAGAATAGGTTTGGAGTTATCAGCGTCGAAAGGTAGCGAAGGCAAGTAATGTTATGCTGTTCGTTTTTAGATTGTGTGGAATCGTGATGTGTTGTGCTTCGTGGGCTGTTGTAAGGCTGTTATTGACTTAAAATCGGCTGTACATGATGTATACATGCTAATGTGTATAAGAAAATATGATTAGGGGCTGAAAGTGTAAAGGAAAATGCCCGGGTTTATAAAAACCCGCTTGTTGCCCATGTATTGTTTTCTTATGTGATTGGGATGCCAAGGTGTATCTATTGGCTATTAATGATCATTTTATCACCTTGTATGTTGTAGATAAGTGTTTGGAAGAAGGGAAGGTTATCTTGAGATAGTAACAAGGCCCGACGACGAGGTATGTAAGGTTATTCGATTTCGTATCTTTTGGCATGAAGCATAGATCTCTCGTTGGTACATAAAGGCACTTGCCAACCCCAACACAACCTATAGCCATGTCTCCACTCTTTTACATGTTTATATGAGTCCATGCATAGTTACCTTCAAACCTACACAGATACTTTGACAACAAGTTACATGAGTTCCTTCTACAGAATAAAGTTCACGAGTTGTTCCATTTCATATGCATTGCATCATTTATGTAATGTACTCTTTTCATTGTCATATTGTCTTATGTGATCATCCCCATGTCATGTGTTACATAAACAGTCTTACAGCTCCAATGTTATGGCCACCAAAAGAACTATCTCAAAGGTAATTGAAAGATAAAGTATACAGTTCTGATAGGTGGTAGCCCGAGGGGTGGAGATAGCACCTAGCAAGGGACGATCCTACCAAAGGGGGGGTAGCCCGAGGGGTTGAGTATAACCTAGCCAGGGACGAACTCGATACATTTTCACCACTGATCAGTTGGTCATTTGTACTACAACTGTGCACAGATTTTACAGTAAAGGTAAAGTAATATAAAGAATATAAAGTACATGATCCCATAGTGCTACTAAAGGTGGTTTATTATGCTACATCAGTGTACAATTTCACTTGAGTTATTTTATCACATACAGTGTTCCCTGCCTTACATACTCAGTACATTATCTCGTGCTAACGTCCCTTACGGGGGACTTGCATTTCATGCTGCAGGTACAGGTGCTAGTAGATCTCCCCAGTAGGAGTACAGGATA
>JAPFFP010000002.1:10134019-10150354 GCA_026153255.1 Solanum medicagineum
GAATTGACTTATTTTTATTAAATTTTGATATTTTTATTCATAACTTCAAATGTGATTAAAAGTCAAAGATGGATGAACCAAACGGAAATATTTAAAAGTGCAAGTTATTCATAACTCCGATTCCAAGAGTGCGTTGAGTTCTCCTCAAGTATTCCTATCTATTTTCTCTTTTCAAGTGCTACTACTATTAATTGCCTAGGGGTTTGACAACAAAATCAAATAAAAGAGGCTGGATTTATCCCACTACTTTGGGTTATGCTTCACACGTTTGCCCATCAAATTACATAATGTATATTGAAGTACTTTATGTGTAATATTTAGTTGTATAATTTAGTAATTGTTGTTAAATGTGGACTCAATGATGAGTAGTCCTAAATTATGTGACAAAAAGGTTATTGAAATACTTGAGCTCCGCTATGACGGGATTACTATGTGATGTTTTGATGATGACACAAGTGTTGAAAGAACAATGAGAAAGATTGTTGACTATTGAATAAATGATTTATGTGGACATCTTGCACATTCTTATATTTGTGAAAGTGATTATTGTGTTGTGATGACATATATTTGCTTGATGTCTCATTGATGATGAAAGCTAAAGGGAGATGGTTCCGACTAGAAAAAAAAGTCGAAGAGAAATGATTCTGACTAGAAAAGGAAAAGAAAAAAATGAAAAGTCAAAGGAAAATGGTTACGGCTATATATGAAAGTAAATGCCAAAAAAAATGGTTCCGAGGGATACATGGTCCATGTGTGACCCCATAGATTTCGATCTGATTACATCAATGGATATGTATCATAGGATAGATATGCATTGCGATTACTTGACATTTTCATTGTGTTGCTTTTATTTCATGACATTCCATTCCATATCATTTCTTGTTTACAATGCGATAAATGTTCTAAGTGTGATGTATTGAATGACTTGAATCTTGTATATTGTTGATATTGGACTAATGAGGTGTTATGAATGAGACTGTAATTGTATATATTATCTATATTATATATGTTGGCTTTTCCTACATGTAGGTTTGTAATATGGAGGTACGTGATTAAGATGGAATGAGTGTTTAGTTCTTTATTCTCTACCTGTGATTGGGTCCTCTTGTTGGGTACTTAGATACTCACCCTCATTTTTTCTACACATGTGTGTAGATTGTGAGCTTGAATCATGTCGATGTTCCCATTTCTCTTTTGAACTGAGTTATTGATAGATTGAGAGGTAGTTGCTTGTTGCCCCAGCATGCTCTCAAGACTATTGGATTTCTATGATAGTTTTATTCTATTTGAGACACAGACTATGAGACTTGTATTACTTTCTTCTCATTCTATTATTATAGAGGCTTGTACCATGTGACAATCAATTTTGGGGTGGTTTTAGATATGACCCCTTATGCTTTATCCCATGCTATTTAGATTGTATTAATATTTTAGCTTTTGCATTATTTTGTTATTATTTGTTTAGCTAGACTTGTCTAAGTGGGTCAAAGGCAAGTACCATCACTGTAACACCCCAGTGAAATTATCGAAACGCCCCTAAAATGTAATCGAGCGCACAACGCGTCTTACAAAGCTCCGATGGAAAATCCGAGATCGAATTTGCGATCAGCGCGGAAAATCTAGTAAGAAAATAGTCTCGACCCGATTTAAGAGCAACCGAAGCGAAAAATAATTTTCACTAATTAATGTTCGAACTATATTGATTCGCCACCCTGACGTGACGCTGAGGGGGGCAGACTTACACTTGGTGTTTTTTTCTAATTTTTCGACGAGAATTGAAAATTTTGAAATTTCGCGAAATTATACTGGTCTGCACCCCTGACGCATCGCGGACCAGTGTGCGAATTTTAGAACTTCTCTTTTAAATTTTGAGAAGGGTATTTTGGTCATTTCTAACCCATTTTTAAGTCCCAAAACATGCTTTTAAGACTTATTTCGTACGAAGGGTTTCAAAACCCACATTCTTCTAAGTTTAAACGTGATTTCTAAGAGAGGAGAAGAAGAAAGAGTTGAGGGTTTCAAATGAGGTCTCAATCCTTTGAAGAAAACTTGGTGATTCTTCACTCCAGGTATGTAAAGGCTATCCAAAACATGAAATTGTTCTCCATGTGCCCTAATATATGTAGTAGATTGACAATTGATAGTTGATGGTCTTGAATAGTGAATCTTGAAGAATTTCTTGAACATCATCTTTATTTTCTTGAACATTGTCTTTAATTTCTATACATTATCTCAAATTGACGATCATCATTCACTATCTATATGAATCATTGCGTGATTGTATAGCTAACTTGCATGATTCTCCTTGTTTAACACCTCAAGAATGAACTTAGGGGTAATGCCTAGAGCCTTAATTGTCTGAATGTGTATATTGTTGGAGTCTGAGTCCTGAGATGAGGGTGTTAATGACTGAAACTGATTGAATTGGTGTTCTTAGAGACTAATAAGACCGGACCTTAGTTTTGAAGGAATAATCTTACTCTTTGAGGTGATAAATGATGAGATGAGCTGAGTATTCCTGCCCGTAGGGGCTGAGTGATGGAAATCCTTTATTTATTGATAGACTTATGAGCATGTTAAGTCCTGGGAGGGTATTAGCACTGAAATGGGTAAGAGTGAGTCACACTCGCACTCATTAACTACGTGGCCAGCATAAGAAGGATTGGACCGTGAAAGCAGATGTTTCCTTTGCCCCACAGAGGGCTTGACAGACTTTTTTTGGGATCCCCGACAGACTCGTCCTATACCCCGGCAAGGTACTAGACGGATGTGGTAAAGACATCTCTTCATTGTATCATCACCGGCTCATAGTTGGTGGTTGTCTGTTATAGAAACTCCCAGACTGGCTTCATGATGATAGTACTCTGATGTTGATGTAATAGAGCTCGTGTCTTATTCTGAGTCAAGGATAAGTGATGGATGAGCTATTGTCATCGTGTAATGTTTATTTTAGCCCATTTTACATACAGTACATTCCACGTACTAATGTCCCTTTGGCGTTGCATCGTTTTATGATGCAGATTCTATAGATAGAGGACTTTAGCAGCCTAATCGCTGAGGTTTCACGGATTCCCAGATAGAGACTTGGTGAGTCCTCCCTTGCTTTCGGAGGACATATTTATCATTCATTTATGTTGATGTATTTTCTTTGATTGTGGTAGCCATGATCTATCATGGTACCATCTTAGACAATATTTATAGAGGCTTCATATACATAGATTGATGATGGCCGATGTTAGGGTTCGTTTCCCCCGTTCCCTTTCTTTACACTGAGATTGCCCCTTTTTCTCGCATTTCATTTATGATAGACTGAGTTGATAGTTGAAACTGATTGAACAAATGTGATGAGACTACATGGTCCTCTTGGGGCTAGCAATAGTCTTCGAGTGTCAGTCATGCCTAGGATACCCTCCCGGGGCATGACAAACTTGGTATCAAAGCCCAAAGTTCAAGTGTCCTAGGGAATCTATGAAGTTGTGTCTAGTAGAGTCTTGTTCATGGGTGTATTGTACAACACACTTCATAAGTAGGAGGCTATAGGACATTAGGAAAAGTTACCCTTCTTTGATGATCTGAATTCGTGTGATAGAGTTTAACTCTATGGAAATTTCATTTTAACTCGTGCGTTATACATTTATAGAAAATGCCGCTAAAGAGAACAATCACCCAGAGAGATGTCGTAGTCCCAGCTACTGAGAATGCTCAACTCGAGGCCCCATTTCAGTCAGAGACGAAGCGAGGGGGACACCTTGCTAGGACTGCTGAGGTCCCACAGGCGCCCCCTACTCAGCCCCAGCCAGCTCTCACTACCGAGGCAGAGTTTAGGGGAGTCATCACCATGCTGACTCAATTGGTGGCCTCCCAGGGTAATGCCTAAGGTCCTCAAGCTCCTAGTTCTAGCTCAATAGAGACCTCGACTACCACCAAACTTAGAGACTTTTTGAGGATGAACCTGCCAGTGTATACGGGATCGAAAGTAGAAGAGGACCCACAGAAGTTCATTGATAAGACAAATAAGATTCTGAAGGTGATGTATGCTGATGAGATTGAGGAAGTTGAGCTTGCCTCCTACCAACTGAAGGATGTTGCTAATGCGTGGTACAATCAGTGGGAGGAGAGTAGAGGTGAGAATGCGGAGCCTGCAGCATGGGAGTAGTTTGAGACAACCTTCCTTGACCACTTCTTTCCTCAAGAGTTGAGGGAGGCGAAGGTAGATGAGTTCGTGAATCTGAAGTAGGGAGGGATGACTGTGAAGGAGTATAGCCTTAAGTTTATTAAACTGTCAAGGTATGCTTCGGAGATGGTGTAGGACATGAGGGCAAGGATGAGGAAGTTTGTGTCTGGTCTGGGCAGACATATGTAGAAAGAGTGTAAGGCAGCTTTACTGATTCCGGGCATGGACATCTCCAGAATTATGGTGTATGCCCAGTAGACAGAGGAAGACAAGAAGAAAGTTAGAGAAGAGCAGATGAACTGAAAGACAAAGTCAGCGGGGCATGAGCCTAGCTTGTAGAGATAGAATAATGGTCAAAAGTCCTACTTTCAGAGGAGATCATCCCACCTTGCCCTGTCTGTAGCAATTGTGCCCATGCAGCTAAACAGGTATGATCAGAAATCTCAGGGTTATTCGAATTTTAGGGCTTCGGGTGCTCAATCTCAGTCCAGTGTGACCCAAGGTCAAGGCACGAGGGGAAAGCCACCGTATGGCAAGTGCAGTAAGCTTTATATGGGAGAGTGTCATGTGGGAAGAGATGTTTTCTATTCGTGTGGATAGGCTGGGCACTTCAGTTTTGAGTGCCCAAAGAGGAGGCAAGGTGAAGGGAGCAGCAGAGCTCAGTCTTCCGCAGCGGGCAACCAGCAGAGAGGTACTACTAGTACAGGAGGAAGGACGAACCGCCTATCGATAGGATCAAGAGGATGCACCAGATGTTGTCTCGGGTATTCTTCGAGTCTTTACCTTTGATTATTATGCATTACTTGATTCGGGTGCCACTTTGTCTTTTGTGACCCCTTTTGTGGCTAGTAAGTTTGGGATTCTTCCAAAGTGTTTGCTTGAACCTTTTATTGTTTGTGCTCCTACTAGTGAGTCTATCTTAGCTGAGAGAGTTTACAGGGATTGTGTAGTGTCCATTTATCATAAAGACACCTTAGCTGACTTGGTAGAGTTAGAAATGGTTGATTTTGATGTAATAATGGGCATGGATTGGCTTCACGCCTGTTATGATTTTGTCGACTTTAGAACTCAGATTGTTAAGTTTTTTCCTAATAAGCCTGTCTTAGAGTGGAAAGAGAGTTCTGTTGCCCCCTAAGGGCAAATTTATCTCTTATCTTAGGGCCAAGAAGTTGATCTCCAAGGGTTGTATTTACCACCTCGTGCGAGTTAAGTCTGATGATGTTGAAGGTAAAGTCCCTACCCTTAATGCTATTAAAGTTCTATTCTTGAATTTGATGTATGGAGACTAGTTCCCAAGTCTTTGACAAAGATAGATAGGTGATGGATAGTTGAGAGTTCGAGAGTTTTCGAGTAAGGAATGAGATGAGTTTTGAAAGTTACTCGTGTTTCTATTCGACTCTTACTCATCATTCGAGGACGAATGATTCCAAGGGGGAGATGATGTAATACCCCGTGAAACTACTGAAATGCTCCTAAAATGTAATCTTGCGCACATCGCATCTTCCAAAGCTCCCACGGGAAATTCGAGACCAAATTTGCGATTAATGTGAAAAATTGAGTCAGAAAATAGTCTCGACCCGATTTAAGAGCAATCGGAGTTAAAAATAATTTTCGCTAATTAATACCTGGACAGTGTTGATCCGCACCTTGGCGCGACGCGGAGAGGGTGCAGACTTACACTTGGTGTTTTTTTTAATTTTTTGATGAGAATTGAATATTCCAAAAATTTCGCAAAATTATACTGGCCCGAGCCCCTGGCGCGTCGTGGACCAGTGTGCGAATTTTAAAATTTTTCTTTCGCCAGCATGCCCAACCTAGACATTGTAACTGAAGTCCTGCCTACTTCTCTTCTAGGCTTAAGGTAGTCCTAGACTACCTTCTTCTTTGCTGGCTTGGGAAAGACCCGTGGGCTATGGATCCCATTAATAGAATGGGACTATAACTGACCTTCCATGGTCTAGGTTCAAGGACAATACAGATTGTGGCTTGGAGTATCTAAGGAACGGTAGTCATTTAATGTGATAGCACTCTGGCTTCATGGACCTAATTTTTAGGGATGGACTCGCTAGTGTCCCAGGGGTGACACTACATATTGAATTACCCACAACACTATTTTTCCATAGGACTGAATCCATAGAAACCTTGGCCATTCATTTAAGCGGTAGATGATTGGTATGTAGGATAGGTTGCAACGCTCTCACATAAATGTGAATCAACAGATTGGCTTGAAAGGGTTTCCAACTAGCCATAGTACCATTGCGAGTTGTCCTTCTTCTTTAATCAGTCCCACCAACTTGTTCCCTCTTTGGGAAGGGAACTTGGTTGGTATTCCAATTTCAAAGAAAACACATGCAAAAGGAAAGACATTGAGAAGGGCTTGTTCTTGAATTAGATGGAACATTAGCGGTCTTAGGTGATTTATCATTGCCCCTAGGAGAGGTTCGAAAGTAGGGCTATTCAAAGCACAATGAGGCAAAGCGAGTGGCAGGTATGCAATCCCTAGTAAAGTAAGCCAAGTAACGACTATCTACAACCTCTTCTTTCATTTGTCCTGAAAACAAGCTATTTGTTCTGAAAGAAAAAGCAAGCTAAGACACTTTTTCCCTGCAAGAGCGGTGTTGTAGCATCAACAGGAAAGTTATTTGGCAGTTTCTTTAGCAGCTCCTTCTCTAAGACCGTCTTCAATAGCAGTGCTTATTCCAACAACACCAGCAAGAGCGGACACTCACGTAAGAGCAGATATGCCGACATCTTTCCACGTTCAATAGATGAAAACTTTCCTGGATTACTGAACTGCTTTTTTATTGTACTTGCACCTTGAGTTCTGTTTTCCTTAATTTTTCCTAAAAGTCAAAGAAATCCTAATACTTCTTCCCTTTTGGTTGGGTTTGATTCATCCTTTCAATTTTGATTGAGTCTAGCTCAAAATTCATAATGTTCAAAACTTTCTCTTACCTTTCTATTGAAAAATTATAATTTAATCCATAAAAATTTTCGCATTGAACCCACAAGTGCTTGTATTTTTGCGGTTCGATCTATGATTTACCATTCATGGACGTTGATAAGATCCATCCATTTAACAGCACCTTAGGATGACATAACCTTAAAAGTGAAGGACGAGGTTTAAATTTTGGGAAGGGTATTTTGGTCATTCCCAACCCATTTTAAGTCCCAAAACATTCTTTTAAGACTTATTTCATATGAAGGGTTTAAAAAATCCACATCTTTTTAAGTTTAAATGTAATTACTAAGAGAGGAGAAGAAGAAAGAGATGAAGGTTTCAAGTGAAGTCTCAATCCTTTGAAGAAGACTTAGTCATTCTTCACTCTAGGTACGTAAAAACTATCTAAAGCATGAAACTGTTTTCCTTGTGCCCCAATACATGTAGTATATTGACAATTGATAATTGATGGGTCTTGATTAGTGATTCTTTAAGCATTTCTTGAACATCATCTTTATTTTCTTGAACATTGTCTTTAATTTCTATACATTATCTCAAATTGATGATCATCATTCACTGTTTATATGCATCATTGTGTGATTATATAGCTAAATTGCATGATTCCCCTTATTTAACACCTCAAGTATGAACTTAGGGGTAATGTCTAGAACCTTGATTGTCAGAATGTGTAGATTATTGGAGTCTGAGTCATAAAATGAGGGGTTGATGACTGAAACTAATTAAACTAGTGTTCTTATAGACTAATGAGACCGAGCCTTAGTTTTGAAGGAGTAATCTTACTCTTTGAGGTGATAGATGATGAGATGAGCCAAGTGTTCTTGCCCGTAGGGGCTGAGTGATGGAAAGCCTTGATGTATTGATATGTTCATGAGCATGTTGAGTCCTAGGAGGAGTATTAGCACCGAAATGGGTAAGAGTGAGTCCCACTTGCACTCATTAACTACGTGGCCAGCGTAGGAAAGGATTGGACCATGAAAATGGATGTTTCCTCTTCCCCGCAGAGGGCTTGACAGACTTCTTTTAGGATCCCCAACAGACTCGTCCCGTACCCCGGCAAGGTACTGGGTGGATGTGCCAACAAAATCTCTTCGCATATCGTCACCGACTCATAGGTGGTGGTTGTCGGTTATAGAGATTCTCAAATAGGTTTCATGATGATAGTATTCTGATGTTGATATGATAGTGTGATGTCTTGACGGATCGTGATGAGATAGAGCCCGTGTCTTACTCTGAGTCAAGGATGAGTGATGGATGAGCTATTGTCATTGTGTAATTTATTTTAGCCCATTTTACATATAGTACATTCCACGTACTAATGCCCTTTGGCGCTGCATTGTTTTATGATGCAAATTCTGTAGACAGAGGACTTCAGCAGCCTAAATCGTTGAGATTTCATGGATTCCCAGATAGAGACTTGGTGAGTCCTCCCTTGCTTTCGGAGGACATATTTATCATTCATTTATCTTGATGTATTTTCTTTGATTGTGGTAGCCATGGCCTGTCATGGTACCATCTTAGACAGTAGTTATAGAGGCTTCATAGACATAGCTTGATGATGGCGATGTTGGGGTTCTTTTCCCCTATTCCTTTTCTTTATACCGAGATTGCCCCTTTTTCTCACATTTCATTTATGATAGACTGAATTCATAGTTGTAGCCCACTTATAGATTGTTATTTCTTGGTTATCTTCCGCTACTTAATTGATTGAACGAATGCGATGAGACTGGTAGTCCGCTTGGGGGCTAGTAATAGTCTCCGAGTGCCAGCCATACCTAGGATACCCTTCTGAGGCGTGACAATCACATCCGTTTTTGAATTAGGGCAAAGTTTTTTGAAAAATGATTATATTATCTCAAAAGAAGATATTCATATTGTTGTCTAAAAACATTTCTTAATATTTTATCAATAACTTTTAATATATTTATAGACTTCTAATATATTTGTTGTGGTTCATTGACTTGCCTTGATTAGCCATGAGTTGGCAGAGTCTAAATAAATTAATTTTCATCTTTAAACATTCCAATTTCTAACTTTTGACACATTAATCTTCTTTTACATCATCTTCAAATTTCCTAAAACCATTGAAGGGAAACTTTCAACCATTAAGCGTGTGTTTGACAAGAAAGAAAATGTAATGACCCTGAAGGTCATTTTTTATCTTTTCAATAAAATTATCATTTACCCCTCTTGACAGCTTCCTTGGGTCACATTTGAATGGTTTTGGTCTTTTTAAAATCATGTAAAAAGTTGAGTTTTTTCTAAAGAAGTGAGTTTTGGAGGCTTGAGTTGCCTAATTTTGAGTCATTTGGAGATTCGAGTGTCGGAACAGAATTCTATTGATCTCATCAGTTCTGAAATCTACAGATTGGTCTAGTAGAGTTATTAGAATTAAATTTGGAGTGATTTTGTGGATTTTTTTCTGAAGTTGAAAATGTAGTTAAAGTTTGACTCAAGTTTGACTCTGGTTAATATTTTGAGTTTTGGTGCTTGAATTTGATTTCTGATGGTTCCAACAGTTCCGTGAGGTGATTTTTAGTGCTAGAATAAGTTTTGTCATAGTATGTAGGTGTTCTGATAGTATTTTAGCTTTTTAAGTGGCCTAATCTAATTTAGTCACAACTTATCAAATTTCGGGTCGAGGGGACCTCAGATTCGAGTTTTGACGATTTGATTGAGTCCGGAACATTGATTTTGGTAGGATCGCATATTTGGTTGTGTGTATTGGATTTCGAACAAATCTCAATGGCCCATTCTGAGAATTTGAGGCTTTGATTGTTGATATTTGACACCTGAGGTCCAATGCTTCACATTTGTAGAATGCCTCTCTGCGTTCGTGAAGGTCAGTGATTTTGAGCTCCGCCATTTACGAAATATTCGAGTCTGACCATTCACATTCGTGGATGGCCATCCGTATTCGCGAAGGTCTAAGTGACCTTGAACTCTGTGTTCGCGGCGCCCAAGCCACAATCACAGAGGGTGATATTTCAATAAATAGTGTTTAATTTTAAAATATCGAGATTCCTTCATTTTTTTCAGCATTTTCAATATTTTGAGCTCAGATTTGACAATTTTTTTGGGGAATTAATTGAGTAAGTCCTTTCCGACCATTTTCTCTAATTTCCAATGATTAATTCAAGAATTTATCATCAATTAGAGGTTTTTGATTGGGAAAATTGAGGGATTTCGTGGACATGATTTTTCAAATTTAAAGTGACGGTTGTGGACTTAATTCTTCTCCCTTTTCAGAATAATTTTCACTATTAGATTCCTAAAACATCAAGGGTCGTTTTTATGTAAGAATTTTTAGATTTTGACATTGATTTTCGATGGTGAGTTTTTAGATGATTTTTTCCTCTTCCCGAATTGCTTAGTTTTGATGTTGTTAGTTTCATATTGTGATTGTGAATTCATTTCCAAATAGATTGTGGCAATTCAGATTTGATTTGAAAGCAGAAGGCTTTGTAATTGGTGTGATTGTTTGGCTAAATTGCGGCAATTGGATTCTAACCCTTGTTGCGTTTATTGAACTTAGTGTTTCCTTTTAATATAATACTTGGGGATTAGAGGATTATTCTAGTGGATACGGTTTGGATAATAGGAATGTGAAAATGGTGACATGTATGACTTGATTTATGAATCAATAATTATTGTTATTGGTTTGGACTTGTGAATTGATGTCGTGAAATGGGCTTCTGATGTCATTATTGATTATGTAAAGGGCCATTGGTTTGAATAAGGTTATGATGGGATAGGTTATACTAGGATAAGTTATGTTGGGTTGGTTATGCCAGGATTAATTATCCTTGCATTAGTTCTTTTTGGCTGTTTGGTTTGTTGCACTAAAAATAGTATCCATAGCACACTTCCTAAACATAAATTGTTCTTTACAAAAATACCCTTTTATTTAACTTTTTTAAATATCCATTGCTAGAGCTTTAGTTACTCATTCTTAAAAACAAAACATTTACCTTATTTAACTTATTTTTTTTGGGAATAACGAGGATCCATTTACTAACACAATGTCAATAGAATAATTAATTTTCCTTTAAGACAATTGATAAACTTCCAAAGAAGACGTCACAATAGAATCAATCCATAACTTTCCATTATTCTCCTCATAAACTTCACTAATAAACCTCAACTTGTTTCCTGAACATCTTCTAAAACCTCCTAAAATTTCTCCCTCTTCACTCAACTTAATGATAGTAGCATGCCACTGTTCTTCTACCAACAAGTTGTGCTTTTACTGGAAATTGAATTTTCTCAATAACATTTTTCCTAGCCACGAGTTGCATACTATCAATCTGGCAAGTGGTAATGTTTTTGCTTGCAGCACAACCCAAAATTCCCCTCTTGAATTAATTCTAACGTTGAATTAATTATTTTATGTATGAATTCTCATGAAAAGAATTTTCATATATCGATTGCTAGAAGTTTAGTTACAACAAATCGTTAGTACATTTTTACACATGAGAGTAACAAAATTAATTATCATTAGTACTTAAGATCTAAATAAGAAACTAGACTTAAGAAATCAAGCTCAACTCCTACTACAGAACTGACCCTAAGGTGGTTTATGCCTTCTATTATCGCGATTTCCACTGTCATCCATACAATATATGCAGGTACTTAATATCAAATTAGCAGCCCTCAATCCAACCGAAATGAGATATATTAATCAAGGATTTTCTAGGCGTTATACATTGCGGTATATATATGAATTTCACTACAAATGTTTACAAGGCTGAGGAATCTAAAGTGTACTTCCTGGTCTCTTGGATGGAGGTACATTTGCAGTTGGAGATGTAATTGTAGATGAGTTTCCTTGGGCTGAGATATAGGTGCCGGAGAATTCAAAGAAGTTGGTGGAGGTGCAAATGATGTAGAAGAACCTGGAGAGGGTGAAACAATTGACATCTCCAATTCTCACCACCACACAAAAGCTACCTTAAAATTTACACCATCCACTATATGATACTATCAAAATCTGCAAACATCATCGATATTGTAAGACCTTACTTGTAAGGGTAGGTGAGATGCAAGAAATATGCTTGGAAAAGTGAGCCGTCGAGGGTTACGAAAGGGTCTACGAGTCGTAGATGCGTTAGTAAGGGTCTCGTGATGAATTTCAGTAACCTAACTCTCAGGGACCCTTAGACTATGAAAGGTTGACTACGACTCATAAATCGAGTTACGGGTTGTATACAGGGTCTCGTAGAATTTTTCCCTTTCTTCTAAGTCCAACTTACGTCATTTTGGACCCCATCTATGCCCCTTATCATTTTAGACAACCTTAATACACTCCATTCTTCCTCAATCGGAAAACCCTAAGTCTCTATATTCTCTCAAGTACACTCAAGTCTTCAAGCTCTCAAGAACAAGGATCAAGCTAGGGTTTTGGTTTCTTCCCCTCCAAGCTGGTATTCTCTTCATTAAGTTGATATGATATGTGGGTTTCATTCATGGGTTCTTTCCAGCCATGAAGTCAAACCTCCCCTCTTTATCAAATTTCATGATTTTAGTGTTGGATATTTCATAGGTAAACTCTACTATACATTATAAACATGATTTGAGATTGGGTTCTTCAAGTATTGTTTAAGTATGCATGAATATCTATTGAAGCTATTACTATGAGTTGATTTATATTTACTGAGGCTATATATGACATGAATTATGAGACTATGAATGATGGTAAATTTCTAAGATGGATTTCATGACACCCAAATGAGAGTTTTACTACTATATTGGTGGGTTGATTTAAATGACTTCAAGTTAAATTGATTTTACTCCTTCTTTTCCTATACTCCTGAATTGCATGATTTTGAGCATGTGTATGCATATCCACCATGTTGATTAAGTTTGCATGACTATGATTCTTATGTTGATAAAAGACTTTTACATGAATTGAAAAGACAAGTATTTCTATGGTGATTTATGAGCTCCCAAGCATGTATTAAACTCATGAAGAGATTCCATGATCTACAAGTGAATTGTTGAGTTGTTATCCTATGTTTTGTTCTCATGTGAATTGTGAAGCCTACTAGAAGTGTCACGAACCATGTTGTATGCCTCACCTTCTAGCACAAGGCAAATGTCTAGATAAAAGTTCCATGAACCATTTGTATGTCTCACCCTCATGTACGACTTAATACCATGTACTATCCACTACCTACTAGAAGGGGTCATGGCCCATGCTATATTCCTCACCCTCTAGTACAAGGTATTTGGATGAGCTATTTATGTCATGTTAATGTGTGGAACAAGTTATACAAGTTTGATTATTCTCAAGCATGTTTATACCTAAGTATTGATTATACATGTCATATTGATTTCATGTCTATCGATTATGATTAAGCATCTTGATTATTATGCTTATGATTCTTGTTGCATTGCACCCCGCATACTTAGTACATTCTAAGTACTAATGCATACTCTATGCCTACATGATATTACCATGTAGGGATCAGAGCTCCTATTGATCCTCCTCCTCCACATGTATAGCCGGATCGTTGAAGTTAACTTTTGATGAGTCTTCATATTCGGGGAGAATATCTATTTTCTTTTATGTCTATGTTAATACTTTATCTACATTTTGGATACTTATCTATGAGGGTGAGCCTGGGAGATGTCTTGGCCCTTGCCCTATCTACTAGTAAAGGTGTCGTTGGATATTATGATGGTTTGTATTTATGAGCTTGACTCCTATTAAGTTTATGCTATTATGAAATATTCCATTAGTCCTTCTTCCATTGTTCTAAACTAAGGATGTGTATATGACATGTTAAGAGGTTTATTTGGGGTTCCTTCGGATTCCCCATTCGTCGTGTCACGCCTAGGCCTTATGCTTGAGTCTTGACAAATATCCCAGCAGTCCAAAATCTATACAACTTACTCTATAATCGATTTTTCCAAATCAAGATCCCTAATCCACAAGTAGTGTCTTGGAGGGCTAGTATACACAGATATTTTAATGTGCAGTAAAAAAAAAATTGCTTCCTCTTATCTACGATTTTGCATCCACAACAATTCACCTCCACAATACTTGAAAATTACCCTCCATTATCCAAGTTAAAAACAAAAGAGTTTAAAAAACAAAAATAAGATACAATCTTTCTCCAACAAATCACTCAAAAGCATATTTGTCACAAGACTCAAGATTTTGATTTCACGTTCAAAGCAAAAGTCAACTGTAAATTTTAAAACCTTGTAAAACAAACCACCAAAATCTAACTAAAATTATACCATTCACTATATAATATCAAAACCTTAACAATACTTGTTCTACAATTAATTTTTTTCAAATCAAGATCCATAAGGTGTAATAAAAATTGCCTTCTCTTACCCTATAATTTGCATCCACAATAATTCAGTTCCACAATACTAACAGTAATTACACTCCACCAATAAAAACAAGATTCAAACTTTCTCCAAAATCACTCAAAATATGTTGGTTCAGACAATAAGCACAACTCAGCTGCAAACTTCTAACTCTTTTTGACTAAAACAACCAAAACAAGCAACCAATGGAAAAAAGGAAAGACACTCAATTCACCTCCATAATACTTACAACAAATACATTCTCCACTATTAGGTTGAAAACAAAAAAAAAAGACTCAATCTTTCTCCAAAATCACTCAAAAATATGTTGATTCAGGCAGTAAGCACAACTTAGCTGCAAAGTTCTACACACTTTGAGACTGAAACAAACAACACAAACAACCAATGAGGAAAAAAGAAAGATACCCAAAAGCTAGTCTTTGAGACTGAAACATCAAAGTTCTACACACTTTGAGACTGAAACAAACAACTCACAACAATCATATGTGCTTTTTTTCAGTATAATCTGGCGTTTGGATGTAAATCGTTCTCTTATGCCAAGAAGATAGCATCATCTTGACTGGAACTAAGGAACATGTATATTTACAAAGTAATACATACCTTCCTCATGCTAAAAACTTGCAATAAGATGGACAAAATATGTAGTCATTAGTTATCTTCCACGACTACAACTTACACAACAGGAACAAAAGTTGTTTTAGTATGTTAAGTAACTATTCACTAGATATTTGCTAAAACTGAAACAATATCTCACTAAAAACTACATCAATGCAACAGAAAGAACTAAACCAAAAGTAGTCTAACAAAGTTAGGGGAAAAAGACCAAAATTGTAGTGAAACAACATAAACAACTGCATAAAAAATAAATAACCAACAACAAACTTATGATAAACTAACCTTTAACATGAGAGTTAATCTATTCAATAGATTATACATATACAAAAAGATCTAGCATCCTTGTGACCTATATTAGCCATAGACAAAAGAGTGCGAACATAATAAGACAATCAGAAAATAGCACTGAAGTCGAACATTGAAATTGTTAATTGAGCAAAAACTATCAAATTAGTACCACCACTTATATACATAAGTTTTTCACACTTCAGAGTTGATCATTGATGGCCATATACATCATTGTCAGACGCTTAAGCTCGCCCATATGTAAAGAGATTTTCATATTCTTGACATCTCCACAGATAACCTTTTTAGCTTTGATACGTTGCTCTATGGTGTACAAATCAAATGTGGAAGATCCAATGATGGCTAGATTTGAGTATGCATATCAGAGTGGTCACGATCTCTAATTTAGACAATCAAGGAACCAATTCCTTTTGTCTTGACTTTCAGTAAAGTCTTTCATAACTTCCGCCATAGTCTTGAGAAATGTTTCATTAATGTTCTCCACAATCTTTCTTCTTCTTTATTATTATTATTATTTTTTTACTTTTTTCTTTTTCATTGGCACTAGAAGAAGTTCTTTTAAAATATTCACCTTTCTTTTCAGATGTTTCAGGATATTCATGAGGACATACTGTAGCATATTCATTTTCAAACACTTTAGTAAAATTAGGTCTCGTACAAGCATTTTTAGCTTTTTGTGTAAATACATTGGGTCCAAAACTAGCTTCATTTTCCCATTCATCTTTGTCAACATCGATAAGAAATTCCAAACTCATATCAGTAGAAACTCTTGGTATTTGATTATTTAAGATATCCTCAACAACATTTGATGGCCCTTCTGTATACTCTCCAGTTGGTCTATCTTTACCAAAAAATTTCCTCTCAATCAATAAACATTGGTCATTTTTCAATATTCATATTTCTTGCACCAGTATTATCCTAGACAAACATGAAAGAAAGG
>JAPFFP010000002.1:10150454-10171410 GCA_026153255.1 Solanum medicagineum
ACTATTTCTATAATACCTTCATTTTTCTTAACACTACCTAAACGCCCCCCCCCCACCCTCTCAAGTGAAACATCACTCATTTGTTTTTCACAACCAATAAAAATCCCTCGTGAATTTACTAGCCCAACACCAATTGGCACAAAAGTTCAAAAAAGCAGCAAACTTCTAATCAGTAAACTATAAAAAATGGGAGTGCGAAAATAATTGGAACGGACATATATTTCAATAACAAAATCATTTGTTCCTTTTTTTTAATCGAGGATCCTAAAATAATAGCTGAATATTTCTAAATTATTTATATTTGATTAAAGGATATAATGTGTTCTTGTGTTATTTGATTTTGAAGTATAACAGAGAAACCATAATATTGAAACAATTAATTTTTTTAAAGAAGGTCCTAGTGCACGCGTTCCTCCTTATTATAGCCACAATTTCATAATGTTTGATGCTTTTCCCAGTTACCAAAGCAAAGGAAATTGCCCGCTTCTCTTTTCAGCAGCTTCTTCAAACGTTGATCCAGTACAATTACATAAAATAAAAGTTAGGATGAGCCTAACCCTAATTTGCCTCTAGTCTCTGTGATTACTCGTAATAAAATCAAAGAAAACATAAGGAACTCTTTTCCCATGCAAATTGTACACCTTTATTTTTCTGAAGAACCATGAAAACACATTATATAGCTCAATAGCATGAACTAAAACACAAAAAGGAAACAAAGACGGACACCTTCTGATGCGTACCTCAAAGGGTCATGGGGCAACTACTGCTTGGTAATCTGACGAAAGACTGAAATACTTTGAAAGAGTTGGGTCGGCCATTGGTCTCAAGGTTTTAGGAAACGATACGTTTTCCCTTGAGATTTGATAAACAGGAAACACACCCCAATTAGGGTCTCTTTGGAAACCGAGGTAATTAGTGTAATTACTAGGTACACCCTGTAATTATATAATTTGGTGATTATATTGTCCTATTTGGTAAAGTGTAATTATAATGCAATTCTTATTATTTTATTTGGAAGGACAAATGTAATTACATGATTAAATTAATATTACCAACTAATTACTTGGTCTACCAAATAAGTCAAAGAATATAATTACACCAATTCTGAATTATATAGGGGCTTTCCAAACAGGCCCTTAATGTGAATGAATTGAAAGTATTTGTGATGACCAAAAAAAAAAAAAAGAAAAGTATTTGTGATTGGCGGCGATAAAATTAAAACCTAACTCCATTCAATTCGTTCAATTTGTGAAAGTTTGAACAGGTTAATAATCTGTCCATTTATTACTTAACTCATCTCAACTCAACACATTTCAACCCGTTTAAAATTGAGTAGATATTTAACCCGAATCGACTCTCGAGAGATCTTGTCAAAATATTTTTAAAACACTTTTTTTTTTAATTTTAGATGTTTTGTATAGCAAAAAAAAAAGAAAAATATAATTTAATTAAGTATTAAAATATTGAAAATGAATAAATAAAATAAGTAAAATTTATTAAAAAATGGGTCGAGCAGGTCTCTATAACCCGTTATTCTACCCGGTTTGACCCAACTCATTTGGACCCAAGCATATTTGGATTGGGTTGGATCTTGACCCGTTTGTTGTCATGACACATTATAACCCACTTAAATTTGACCCAACTCACCCAATTGTCACCCCTAATCTATATGTATCTATTTATATCTATCTATCTATATTTAATATATTAAAAGCGTGAAAACCCTTAGAAATATTGTTTGGACTTTTTGCCCTTTATTAAAACACTCATCTTTAGACAAAATCGTTGGGTGGAGTAAAAAATAAAATTTTTAAAATTTAAATTTTTTTCAAAATAATATTTTTTTTTGGTGGGTGGAGAGGCGGGCGTCAAGGGGAATTGGGTGGTTGGAATAGGAATGTGGTGGGGGGGGGGGGGATAAACTTTTCAAAATGTGATTTTTTTTCAAAATATTTTTATTTTTATTTTTTGGGGAGGGGATCATGGTATGGATGGGATGAAAAAAATCAATTTGAAATTAAATAAGAATTTTGAAAAATATTTTCCTTAATTTTAGGAAGGAATTCGTTTTTCTTAAATTTGATAAAAATGACTCATCCAAATATGAGAAAATTGAAAAATATTTTCGATGTTTTCCTCCATACCAAACACACCCTTAATCTCCAAACCTCTTAATAAAAGTATAAAACATAACATAATTACTTTAGATATTTAACAAGCGCTCTTAAAAATTTGAAGTTTCCCAAAAATTACAAAAGTCAAGATAAAATGAACCTTGAATGTTTATTCTAATTAATAAATTATCTTCTTGTCTTAAATTACCTTCTTCTCTTTTTCTACTTTACATGATAAATAGGTATATAATGTCACGATCAGATGGCACCTACTACCATCCACTAGTAGGTAATTATAACCCATAGCCTAAAATCATTGCAATGACCTATCACGCGGAAGACAACAATAAGAAGCAAAAGTTAAATAACAAAAAGAGGAGAGAAAAAACAAAATAAATAATACACAAAAACCTACTCCGAGACCTGACATCAGTCAGTAGTCAAGAATCTAATAAAAACAAGAGTAGAAGACTTTTATAAATACAATATCGTTATAGGCTATCTCTAAATACAACATTTGCCTAGACAAAAGCAGGTGGAAATTAGTAGCTCCGAACGCTAAGAGCTCACGCAATCTCTAAGACCCAAAAGCAGCTCTACATAAAAATATATCAACAGCGAAGACTTGTACTAGGATCTATAGAGTGCAGAAGTGTAGCATAAGTATCAAACAAATGGTACTCGATATGCATAGGCCGACAGAACTCCACAGATAAAGCAAGTATAAGTAGCATATAAATAAAGTAAGTAGAACACAAGTAATTACACAACAGCTAAAGTCATGATAGAATAGATAATGAAAATGAGAAAGAGGATATACGGAGCGAAGCAAATGAGTCAAGAAACGAACCTAGAAGAGCAAGTCTAGAAACTTGCTAGTAAGAAGGACAAGCTACAGAAGTCCACTTAGCAAGGAACAACCGATAGCAACCACCAAGTATATATATAACCTAACAGCCTAAAGATTAATCCAACTCTGCCTAATAGGGAGTATCACATAAAATCTAGAAAAGTCATACCAGCAATCATCTAACAATATAGTCCCAAATAAACGCAATTATAATCAAACAATAACCCTTTGGATGTTTATATCCTTAGAAGGCACAGCTAGCAAACATAATCCAACCGTCTTTCATACGACCAGGGGTGCTAAGTAACAACCAATTTACTGGTGACAGGCGATACATGTGAATATAAAATATGCAATGGAACTATCTGAACTATTAGCAATGTGTATCAACAATAAACAAGTGTATACCTTTACCCCAACCTAGCTAAAAAGGTGGGACCAATGCTATACCCCCAATTGATGTGATGGTACTTAGGTCGAGGGTTCCATGGGGGATGCAAGTAGCCCGTATACACTATCTAAGCTCAAATTAGGTCTTATAATAACTTGTCATATCAAATGCAAAAAAGGCATTGACGCACTGGCTAGTCAAGTAAAAACTGAGGTCACTCCAGATGCTTTCATAGTCACAAGTAAAAAGGAGCATGTCCTCGATACCTCATAATTGTCCAAAATCAGTAACCAAGTGATCCAGGTGCTACATCTCCCATAAAGAAAATTTCTCAACCCTTGAACTCCAATCAAGAAATGCTCCAAGCTTTAACTGAAACAGTCATACATATTGGTACTATTGGTGGGTACCTTCTTCCCAAATCTCCTCTATGAAAATCCATGAAATAAACCCTGTTTTTTCTTTCCAAAACCCTCAGTTTGAAGAACCATTTGAAATTCCTAATCTAAACTCCTCTCATTATCCAGTATCCCTTGACTCTGTACAATCTGTGCTCCTTTTGGGTTTGGTATGACACTAACCCAAAGAAGAGGTCATATTGTTCCACATAGTCAATCAGGATGAAAATTTCTTAGTTACTTAGGATTGAAGAATACCAAAAATCTGGGATGCTTTGAACATAATTGGGTTTCCTTTGATTATTTATACGAGAGATATGGGCGTCCAGATAGCTACAAATTGTTCGAAAAGGAATTCTCTTGCACTTCTTGCCATTGGCAAGCTAGGCGTCATATCACATTTGCTGTGGCTTTACTTGGGACTTTAGTGTTTCCAAGAGAACATGGAAAGATTAGTGCTTGCATATCTTCTGTGGCTAGAGCACTTTTTGAAGGAGTCGATGGCGAAGAACTCACCTTAGTCCCTATGATTTTAGCATAAATACTCCAAGCTCTTGGGAAATGTAAAAGAGGAGAAACAAACTTCTTTGAAGGTTGTAATCTTTTTTTGCAAATGTGGGCGATAGAGCATTTTTACCAATGACAAAATATGGTGGACATATGCTATAGCGATACCAATCGTATCGACAATTTTTACGATAGGATGAAACGATTTATATCTCCAGTTGGTACCGATGATTGGCATGAATTCTTGGTTTCTCGCACTAGTGACCAAATTCAATGGAAGTATCTGTTACTCTCATGCTCCATTGTTTAAATAAGATGTAGAGGGTCATACTACATCGAGCTTACTAGGTTAAAAGGACTTCAGCCATATGCTCCGATACGCGTGCTTCAACAACTCGTTTAAATGCAAGTAATTCCTCTTCGACCAGACATAAGAGTTTCTGAAATATTCTTTGGATCGGACTTTGAAGTCCCTACAGTTGGAGAGATTCTTCATGAGTGGGATAATGTTATCACTACAAAGCTAGGAAATGCACCAGTAGGAACAACTCCAAAATATCAAGCGTGGCTTTAAGAGGCCCGTTGTAGCATAAGCCTAGAATGTGAGCAAGGTTTTGAAGATCTTATAATAACGATTTGGATACGACAAACTCATCTTGGAACTAACACAATCACTCTAGAGATGTGGGTTCAAATGGCGAATATAATGCAGTATTTGAAGAATGTGAAGCGAGATCGAACAATATTGGAGCATCATCCTCATCTACTCTACCATCTTGATCAGAAGCAAATCTAGGCCAAGTCTTAGTGTTTTCCTTATGTTATGTTATTGTAATCTTAATAATGAACTTATGATCCTAGCCATGTACTATTTTATTAGTATTTAATCTTTTATCTTTCAAACTCGATTTTCCTCAATGACTTGGATCAATCTATCATAATCTCATATATTTGGCGTATAGGCCTACCCCGGGCATATAAGGGTCACCTGCATTTAGGATACGCAATAATAATTTTTGTGTTATCTATTTTGACTATTGTGTGGTCATTGCCTTATGTGTACTCTCTTGTATTTCTTGCCAACTAACATATTTGCCTTTGAGTAATTCTTCTTACAAGTAACTTAGAATTGATCTTTGTTGATAAGATGGCCGACCATCCACTTTACCCGATCTAAGTTTCGCAAAGGTTCCTTACCTGATCAGGACTCGTCAAAGACAACAATGGCTGGAAACAACGAGGATATGGGCTCAACTGAAATTACCGTAGTAGATCCCATTATTGTTGAGCAAAACAAGTTAATTGCACAACGGATGCACCAAGTAACTAAGATGAGGATTGAGATACAAAAGGCCCAAGACTTGACAAACTTGGTCATTTCTGCTAACCTTCCTGGTCCTAACAATAAGAGGCCTCCACTCCCCTTTCCTCATCCGAACCCAACTTGTGAACCTACCTTGGATAACCCACCCTTTATCTCTGTTCAAAACACCTCTACTATTGACGCATATCATGCCAGCTCTTCACGCCACACACCTCATCTGCTACAAAATCCTAATATCAACAACATACAAGCCTTCACTTCTCCTCAAAATCCCAACACTACTAACCCCTAAATAGCCCCTCCAAGAGATCAAGAACAACACACCAAAACCCACCTCCTACTCAACATTCGCTTCTTAAAGCTCCTTTTCATATTCCCACCCTTCCCAAGCCATATATTCCATATACCACATACCCCGAGATCGATCATTATGAGGAGAAGAGAAAGAGTGGAAGGCTAAGGAAGAAATGACCAAGTTGAGCATCAAGAAAGAAATGACCCAGTTGAGCATCAAGGAAGAAATTGCGAAGGCTATGAGGCAACTTCACATTGCACCATGTGTTGAAGAATTGAGCTACGATAATTTATGCATTTATCTTGACTTGGACCTTCTGAAGGGGTTCAAGGTCCCAAAGTTTGACACTTTTTTAGGAACGAGAAACCCTTTTGCTCATTAGAGCTTATTGTGACCAACTTGTAGGTGTTGGAAAGAATGAAGCTTTGTTAATGAGGCTCTTCAGTCGGAGTGTAAGTGGTAAAGCTTTAGATTGGTTTACTTCCCAAGAAGTTAACCAATGGGCAGGATGGAGTGCACTAGCCAAAGACTTTATAGAAAGGTTCGCCTATAACGTTGAGGTTGTCCCAGATTGCTATTCTTTAGAAAGGATAAAGCAAAAGATCGCAGAAATCTATCATGAGTACGCCTATAGGTGGAGAAAAGAGGTTGCCAGAGTTCAACCTCCCATGTCGGAAAAAGTAGTTGTCGAGGTGTTTGTGCGCTCACAAAAGACAGTTTTATGAAAGGATGATATTGCTCGTCGAAGCAAAATTCACAAACATGGTTAAGATAGGTGAAACCATTGAAGACAGACTCGGGATGGGAAAGAGCACCCGTATATCAAATTCTTTTGGATCCTCAAGACTATCGAGAAAAAGGAAAGAGGATGTGTCAGCAATTTCCAGTATGCAGGACAAGGGGAGAACCCCTCGCGGCAACCATAAAAAATCACGCCTCCTCAAAATCTTTTTCGACCCCCTTCAATCTCATCCCCTATTTACTATACCAACCAGGGTATCAAACGCCACCCATACAGTACCAAACTCCTCCCCCTCACTATCATTCCCTAGAATACCCAAATGTCCACTCAAGCTACTGCCCTTAATGACCGAATTGCTCCAACGTCTAGCCAATTTATCAAATTCCCCCTACTAATTACCCAGTCCCAAATCACCAAACTCCACCCCTAAATTATATCACCACGCCACATCTAAGATTCAAAACTCCTACTTCTCCTCTTCAAAACCCTCTGAATTACCATCGAGTACCCCCACCTCCACAAAATAACTACAACCCTCCCCATCCAAATACAAATGAGAAACCGCCTAGGGTGTTCACTCCACTTGTTGAAAGCTGAACAAAGTTGTTTGAAAGATTGTCAGCTGCGGGATTAGTCCATTCTGCCCCTCTAAAACCAGAGACACAAACTCTCGATTCTTTAGGAACGACCAAACTTGTGCTTATCATTCTAACAGTATTGGACATGATACCAAATATTGTCTAAGTCTGAAGCACAAATTTCAAGATCTGATTGACCACGGTGTAGTTTTTCTTTAGATCGCCACTCCTAATGTCAACAACAATCCTTTGCCTAATCATAGGGAAACAACATTGGTATGATCGAGAAAGAGGAGGATTGGTGTGGGACTAGGACAATAGTCACAGATAATGTTGACAACTTGGAAAAGAATGTGGCATTTTTGTGCATCCAAGAAAATCAAAGTTTATAATCATAATACCTCACAAGGTTGTTGCTTTGGTACCAAATGGGGTTCCTACTCGAAATAAGCTTGTGGTTGGAACTACCAATACTCAAGGTCTAGCCAGGTCGGGTAGATGTTATATGTCAGAAAAATCAATCAAGAAGGGTTTAAAATAGGAGGCCGATAAGTGAACCCGAAGCGGAGGAATTTTGAAGGAAAATGCGGCCTGAAGAATACCCTATTTTGAAGTATTTAGAAAAGACACCGCCCAAATTTATGTATGGGCATTGCTGATGAGCTCGCAGTGACATCAACAAGCGTTGATGAGGGCGCTGGAGGATACCTACGTGCCCGTGTGAACTGATAGAAATAATTTGGTAGCTATGATAAGCTAGGTCACCCGAGGACATTGTATCAGTTTTGGATATGATGAACTGCCATTCAAAGGAATAATGCACAACAAGGCACTTCATATTACAATAAAGTGTTAAGATATGATCTTGAATCATGCTTTAATTGACGATGGATCTGGTTTAAACATATGCCCTTTGTCTACTCTTAAATAATTGGGTTCCGATATTTGGAAGTCCATCAAAGCCAAGTTAATGTGAGGGCATTTGACGGTAGTCAGAGAGACACATTAATATTGGTGAATCTGGGAATTCATGTAGGGCTCGCTGCATTTGTGGCTGAATTTCCATATGGATGGATCTGTACCTTCTACCCTCTACCAAATGATGAAGTTCCTTTGGAAAGACTGCAAAATGTTTATTTATGATGAGGGAAGCCATTCAAATATATATGCACCCATTGTGCATAATGTCACCAGAGGGTATGATTTCTACACGGTTGAGATCGTAAATGCCACTGAGGGTGATTGGACGTCCGGACCTCCTATGCCAACTATTTATAAGATGATTGCCACAGTCATGCTAAGAAATGGGTTTGAACCTAGTTCTGGACTGGGGAAGCATTTGCAGGGTATTACTGAGCCTATCCCATTACCAACGAAGCAATAGAAATTTGGGTTAGGATATGTCAAGTGGGAAGCACAGAACCAGAAAGGAGATAAAGCACTAGCTCGGCCAATACCGTATCTATATCAGTCATTTCCGGTACAGGAATACGTCAATGGCAATGATCTTAGGGAAGGGATTTGGAACCTATTTGAAGAAGTTGATGAAGTTGATGATGATAATACAACACTAGATAAACGAGTGTCGAAAGAGACGTCTACCCCACTGTTGATTCCCCACGCATCTTAGTAGATGAAGGCTTGTTTAAATACTTATTTTAAAGATTGGTGACAATCCCGTGGAGGCCCGGGACCCACCACTTACTTCTATTTTAAAGATTGGTGACAGTCCAGTGGAGGCCTCAATTTCCGTGTAATGATTTCAAAAAGGCAGATTGACCCATGGTCACAGCCAAAGTTTGTATTCTTTCAAATGAAATCCTCCATTTATTTTCAAAAATTGCACTTACTATCCATTTTATTGTTCCTATTATTTTATCTAACTATGTGTATTTATGATTTTAGTATAAATAATTTTAAACCTGCCAATGTCATGTCATGTCAAAAGTTGAATGAACATAATGAAGCGGATGACAATGAGCTTGACAACTATGTTGAAAAAATCATGGTACCTGGATATCTTGTTGAGGAGTTGAGAAAATTTGAGAATCGGGATAAGCCTAACCTGGACGAGACTGAAACAGTGAATTTGGGAGAAAGGGAATATGTCAGGGAAACCAGGATCAGTGTCCATTTAACGAATGCTCAGAAGGGAGAACTTACTAGTTTGCTTGAAGAATACATGGATTTGTTCGCCTGGTCTTATGAAGACATGCCTGGTTTCAGTACAAATATTGTCTCTCACAAATTGCCAATTAATCCAGAATTCAGCTCGGTGAAGCAAAAGACTTGGAAGTTCAAGCTAGATCTGAGTCTAAAAATCAAGGAAGAAGTTACTAAGCAGATACAATCCAAGGAGGTGGAAGTAACATAATATCCCACTCAGTTAGCTAATGTTGTTCCGGTGCCTAAAAAAGATGGAAAGATTAGAATTTGTGTTGATTATAGAGATCTCAACAAAGTCAGCCCTAAGGATGACTTTCCATTGCCAAACATCCACATTCTCATTGATAATTGTGCCAAGCATGAGATGCAATCATTCATGAAATGCTTTGCAGGATATCACCGGATCTTAATGGATAAAGAAGATGCAGAAAAGACAACTTTTATCACGCCCTGGGGTGTGTACCATTATCGAGTGATGTCGTTCGATCTTAAGAATGATGGAGCTACTTATATGAGGGCTATGAGAACTTTTTTTCATGACATGATTCACAAAGAGATGGAGATGTATGTGGATGATATTATCATCAAGTCCCACGAGAGTTCAAACCATCTGGCTCATTTGAGGAAGTTCTTTGATCGTCTATACCAGTACAGTCTGAAATTGAATCCTGCCAAATGTGCTTTTGGAGTACCTGCTGGCAAGTTGCTGGGATTCATAGTTAGTCGAAGAGGTATTGAGCTCGACCTGCTAAGACTAAAGCAATTCAGGAATTGCCTCCTCTCAAGACGAAAAAAGAAGTCATGAGTTTCTTGGGAATATTGAATTATATTAGTCAGTTTATAGCCCAATTTACATTGATTAGTGACCCTATCTTCAAGTTGTTGAAAAAAGAGGCACTACCTAAGTGGACCAAAGAATGCCAAACTACTTTTGATAGCATCAAGAGTTATTTGGCAAATCCACCGGTACTAGTCCCTCCAGAGAAGGTAGTCCGCTACTATTGTACTTATCTGTCTCTGATAATGCATTCGGATGTGTGCTAGGCCAACATGATGAGACTGGGAGAAAAAAGAGAGCAATTTACTATCTGAGTAAAAAATTCACTCTTTATGAAGCTCGATATACTTATTTGGGAAAGATCTGTTGTGCTTTGACTTGGGCCGCTCAAAAAGGAACTATCTCTCTTCGTACACTACTTACCTCATTTCAAAGATGGATCCATTGAGGTATATTATTTTCAGAAGGAATTGCCGACAGGAAGGTTAGCCAGGTGGAAAATGCTATTGAGTGAGTTTGACATTGTATATGTGAATCACAAAGCGATCAAAAGACAAGCTTTAGCTGATCATCTTGCAGAAAATCCAGTCGATGATGATTACGAACCACTCAAAACCTACTTTCCAGATAAAGAAATATCATTTTGGGGGGAAGGCATCTCTGAGGCATATCCTGGCTGGCAAATGTTCTTTGACGGAGCCGTGAATTGCCGAAGTAGCGGTGTTGGAGTGGTCTTGGTATTAGAATTTGGTCAATATTATCCGATGGCTACAAAGCTTCAATTTTGTTGTACTAAGAACATGGCTGAGTATGAAGCTTGCATTTAGGGTATGAAATTGGCTATAGACATGGATGTTCAAGAATTATTGGTTACTGGAGATGCAGATCTTTTGATTCATCGTATTCAGGGAGAGTGGGCTGTGAAGAATCTGAAGATTGTATCGTATGTGCAACTGGTACAGAGATTGTGTAAAAGGTTTCAAAAGATTGAGTTCAAGCACACACCAAGGTCATAGAATGAATTCGCTGATGCTCTTGCCACCGTTTCTTCGATGATCCAACATCCAGACATGGTATATATTAATCCTTTGGAGATAGATTTAAAAGAGCAATGCACCAATTGCTTACATGTTGAAGCAGATTCAGAAGGAAAGCCTTGGTATTTTGATATAAATAAGTATTTAGAGACTGGAACTTATCTTGAGAATGCTACTTCTAATCAGAAGAAGGCCATACGCCGAAAAGCTAACAACTTCTTTCCAAGGGTGGAAATCCTTTATAGGATAACAACAGATTTAGGTCTCCTTAGATGTGTTGATACCCCAGAGGCTGCAAAACTTGTTAAACAAATACATGCTAGAGTTTGTGGTACTCATATGAATGGACTCACTTTAGCAAGGAAAATCCTTCGAGCTGGATATTTTTGGATGACTATAGAACACGACTGCTACAAGTTTATGCAAAAATGCCATCAGTATCAAGTACATGATAATTTGATTTGTGTCCCTCCTCACGAACTTAAGGCTATGAGTTCTCCTTGGTTGTTTGTAGCTTGGAGCATGGATGTTATTGGTTCGATAGAGTCGGCTTCCTCCAATAGTCACAGATTTATTTTAGTTGCCATTGATTGCTTTACCAAGTGGGTGGAAGCAGTCTCCTACAAGTATGTGACAAAGAAAGTGGTAGCTGAGTTTGTGCGCGACAACTTGATATGTCAATTTGGGATACCAGATTCTATCATCACCGATAATGGGGCGAATCTCAACAGTAATTTGATGAAAGAGATACTTGAGCAATTCAAGATTACTCACCAAAACTCAACAGCATATTGTTCTCAATTGAACGGAGCCGTAAAAGCAGCCAACAAGAATATTAAGAAGAGCCTAAGGAAAATGATCGACACGCACCGAGGATGGTATGAAATGCTACCCTATGCTCTATTGGGTTATCTCACGACTGTCAGAACATCAATTGGAGCAACTTCGTACTTGTTGGTGTATGAATATGAACAGTGATATATGCTGAAGTTGAATACCATCATTGAGAGTTATTCAAGAAGATGAGTTAAGTGATGCAGATCGGGTTCATAACCGAATTGAACATATGGCCTTAATCGATGAAAAAAGGGTGACAGTTGTTCGCCATGGTCAGTTATATCAACAGAGAATGTTTCATGCTTTCAATAAGAGAATGAGATCTTAGAAGTTCAAAGTTGGGCAATTGGTTTTCAAACACATCTTTCCCAATCAAGATGAATATAAAGGAAAATTTGCACCAAATTGACAAGGTCCATACATGGTTCGCAAAGTGCTGTCGGGGGGAGCATTAATTTTGTTAGAGATGGATGGTCAAGAGCGGTCGAAACCAATTAATTTGGATGTTGTCAAGAGATATTATATTTGAAGATTTAAAAATTTTTTGTTACTTTTTTCCTTGTGTTGCACTATTTTGCTTGTAACGATTTTAGCATTTTGAAATTAAATCCCCCATGTAATGAACTACGTTTGACTTGAATTCTCAAGAATGAGATACGTATGCGGCCTATGTCGGTCTCGGTCAATTTCTAATTTAATTTATATTTTTATCCACCTCCCAAGGAAGGAATTACGTTTAACCTTATTCCTGCCTCAACGGGATACGTAGGCGGCCTATGTCGGCCTTGGTCAATTTCTAATTTAAATTTATATTTTTGTCCACTTCTTGAGGGGGAACTATGTTTAACCTTATTTCTTCCTCAACGGGATACCTAAGCGCCACACCGGCTCAGTCATACTCCCATAAAGGAAACTGGGACATAATTTTTAGGAAGGAACTCAAAAATTTTGAGCCAAAGATCCATTTATGATAAGTCAGAATTTGAGGCATGTCAAAATTTTCAAAATTCTCAGGATTCTTCTAACAAGTTGGTGATTTGCTACGATATTTAACTGGGACAAATATTTGTGAGGTCATCCTCAAAAATTTCATCAAGTGTTGTTAGATGTCTAACGGTAATATTGAAGATCCTTAGCCTAATCAAAAATTCAAAGGTGATTATGGTGCATCAAAAAGTTATGTCAGAAGCTGAATGTGTTCATCTAGGCTTTATGTGACATGACAGTTGGTAGTGACTTTTTCTATAAATTCTTTTCAAATTTATCGTACATAAATTTTTAGGTGTCAAATATTTTATCAAAATATGTATTTTGTCTTCTGTCTACCAAGAGGTGGAAGGTCTGAACGGTCCGTCAAAAGATGAGATAGGAAGCAAATGATCAAGGAATCAACACAGATCATTTCGCTTTGAAACTAAGAATTTTTCTTTGGATGCAAGAATAACAAAATCACAAAGATGATGATGTGAAAATCTTTAGGTATAAGGCACCACAAACATCTCCAAGATGACAATTTTATTTTTCAGTTTCCCCCAGAGGGCCATTTTATTTTTCAGTTGCCCGCAGTGGACCATTTTATTTTTCAATTGCCCACAGAGGGCCATTTTATTTTTCAATTGCCCCCAGAGAGCCATTTTATTTTCAGTTGCCCTCAGAGGGCCATTTTATTTTTCCAATAGCCCCAAAGGGCCTTTTTTTCAGTTGCCCCCAGAGGGTCATTTTATTTCGAGTTGCCCCAGAGGGCCATTTTATTTTTCAGTTGCCCGCAGAGGGCCATTTTATTTTCAGTTGCCCCTAGAGGGCCATCTTATTTTTCAGTTGCCCCCAGAAGGACATTTAATTTTTCAATTGCCTCCAGAAGGCCATTTATTTTCAGTTGCCACTGGAAGGCCATTTTATTTTTCATTTGCCCTTAGAAGAGCATTTTATTTTTCAGTTGCCCCTAGAGGGCCATTTTATTTTTCAAGTCGTTGAGAGGGCCATTTCATCATAATCACTAAGAGGGCCATTATGAATTCAAATTGCTGGGAGGGCCATCACCTGTGGCATCATATCGACTCATTATCAATCACATTGAATATATGTCAAACATGGTAAGAGATATTATCCTCGTATTCGGATTATGATTTTACTAACAATTTTGTCCTAGTTATATCGAGAGCATCCGAATGGGTGAATTCTTAAAACAAACCACAGGTGTGGACGTCATCAATAGGATGTAGCACAACGAGAAATTTTTTCTCAGCAGCAAACTGGGACATAGTTTGAAGAGGGATGTCAAACTCTTCAGATGCGGGTTGAGAAGCGACTCCTACCACGATCTAACCATACCCCTAGAAGGCATGTGGGTATTTCTTAAGTTTGTTAGTTTTTCATTTTCGCATCTAGGTGATTTCAATTCTCACCGGAAGCAATATTTCCAATCTAAGTGACAAGGTACCAAGAATTTTGAAAATTATGCTGTGTAAGTTCTTGATTATGAGTGTGAAGCGCACCACATTCATGATTAAAAAGTTGCAAGACTCTTTTCATAATTCATTTTGGTTGTCACTCCTCCTAAACTAGAGGTCATCCCAGAATAAGAAATCTCTTTTTCAACTGATAGAGTCGAACTACAAGCAGCATGATTCCTAAGTCCAGGATATGTAGGCGAACTTAATTTTGAAAACTCGGTTGTATTCTAACAATTACTCCTAATCTTATTCCCAAGCATTACAATCTCTCCATAATTCGATGTTGGGATAACTGTTGAATTCCTTCAAAATCATGCGTAAAATGAAGCGTTTTTGAACTACAAGTGGCCTGAATTCTCATGCAACTTGAGATATGTAGGAAACCAAGATCGTGGTTCGGCCATAATTTTTCAAAACTCGTACCAAGAGCCTTTCAGAAGATGAAGATGAGGTCGGATAAAAATTGGATTTGTCAAGTTTCTTTGTCTACGATCTCTTTCATCGATCAGATCCAAAGAAAGGAACAATTGTTGACACACAATTTTTACCTTCCATAATATAAATTAATTATTGAGCTTCTTCAATGTTTCAATAATTTGAAATAATTAATTTTGAAAAAAAAATTATATCTTTAGGTCATTTTAGCAAAATCATTTCATTTTCAAATCAATATGTATTACATATATACATTGTAACTGAAAGTCCTGCCTACTTCTCTTCTATGCTTAGGGTAGTCCTAGACTACCTTCTTCTTTGATGGCTTGGGAAAGACCCGCGGGCTATGGATCCCACTAATAGAATGGGACTATAACTAACCTTCCATGGTCTAGGTTCAAGGACAATGCAGATTGTGGATTGGAGTATCTAAGGAACGGTAGTCGTTTAGTGCGACAGCACTCTGGCTTCATGGACCTAATTTTTAGAGACGGACTCGCTAGTGCCCCAGGGGTGACACCACAAACTGAATTGCCCACAACACTATTTTTCCACAGGACTGAATCCATAGAAACCTTGGCCATTACTTTAAGCGGCGGATGATTGGTATGCAGGATCGGTTGCAATGCTTTCACATGAATGTGAATCAAGAGATTGGCTTGAAAGGCTTTCCAACTAGCCATAGTACCATTGCGAGTTGTCCTTCTTCTTTAATCGGTCTCACCCACTTATTCCCACTTTGGGAAGGGAACTTGGTTGGAATTCCAATTTCAAAGAAAACACATGCGAAAGTCAAGACATTGAGAAGGGCTTGTTCTTGAATTAGATGGAACATTAGCGGTCTTAGGTGATTTATCATTTCCCCCAGAAGAGGTTCGAAAGTAGGGCTATCCAAAGCACAGTGATGCAAAGCGAGTGACAGGTATGCAATCCCCAATAAAATAAGCCAAGTAACGATTATCTACAACCTCTTCTTTCATTTGTCCTGAAAACAAGCTATTTATTCTGAAAGAAAAGCAAGCTAAGACGCTTTTTTCGTGGCAAGAGCGGTATTGTAGCATCAACAGGAAAGTTATTTAGAAGTTGCTTTAGCAGCTCCTTCTCTAAGATCGTCTTCAATAGCAGCGCTTATTCCAACAACTCCAGCAAGAGCGGATACTCACCTAAGAGCAGATATGCCGACATCTTTCCACGTTCAAGCAGCTAATCAGTGAACGACTTCTTCGTCACTTGTTCTTATTCTTAAACCCTTCGTGCCACATAGCTATCGTAGTTAGATATCAATGTTCTCCCTCTTAATGATAATTACTTTCCTGTGGCGGTTGTGCAAGAAGAATGCAAGCTGTAGGATATTAATAGATAAAGTAATAATCTTTCTCTATCTCTAGACTAGCTATTCTGCATTACCCTTTCGTGTCTTATTCTAGATCTTTATTGAATCTGAAGTTAAGTACTTTAACAATACGAATTACCAAATCTATAGGCTATGTCAATACTCATCGCCCTGTCTGACACTTCCATCTTCCATTAGCATTGCCTACTCGTAAGACATATTATACAAAGTAACCAGATCCCCTCACTCGAGTTCTTTGCATTGAGCTCGCTTGGTTCGTCTATTCATCGGTCATTAAAGGAAAGCGTTTATGGCTAGCGTAATGTCTTCTGCCTATTTGTATTCTAAGAATGTTCTCTTGCCCCCAGGTGTTCGTCATGGTCGCGGTAAAGGTTTGTTGGAGCCTAGTCGAGAAGTTCAGATGTTCATCCTACGTGATGAGGGACAAGCGGTGGAAGAGGAAAGTTTCATCATGGATATAGGTATCCTAATCCTAAGGGAACAAGGGATCTAAAATTACCATTTTACTAATGTGTTTTCACTAGACTAAGGATAGAATTCTCCAAGGGTTAGGAAAGTAAAAATCCCAAAGGATATTTACAAAGACTACTAAAAAAGAGCATGGACTTGGCTTGGTGTCGGGAATGGAAGAACAGCAAGAGACAGGGCTAATCGTTGGTTTTGTCTACTATATTAATTAGAATTATGATTGATATCCTCGAGGTGTTTTTTCTTAAGAGACGAGATAAGAAAGAGAGAGAGCTCGTGGCTATATATTTTTTATCAAATTGATTCCTAACAGGATTGGCAAATATCACTATGCGTAACACATTTAATTGGAAGTGGAATGAAGATAATGCGCTTTGCTCTTTCATTTGTAGCTGGATTAGTCCTTTGGTTGGGCTAACTTGAATCAGTTTAGTTTTTCACTAAGCCTCATCTGAGTGCTATATACTATTAGCTCCTTGATTACTTATCAAATAAAATGAACAGTTTTGTTTCATTGCCTACGACCCCTCAATCTTATTAGCTTAGTAGCAGTCGTGGAAGTTATAGTAGTTCTAGCAGAGTAAGCTAGAAGATGACCCACCCCCCATCATGATTCATGATTGGTGGCGACTCGGATGGCATCTGATTAACTAGCGCAGGAGAGTAAGTTCCCGCAGGTCATTTTTTTCTCTTATGAGGCAAGTCTTTTAGAGCACAAGACTGACTTAGAATCGGTATCGCCATCCATGTTTAAAGAATAGATGCAGCTAACCAACGGGCAAGCAGGTTTCGCGGGTTAGGAGGCTGCCTTTAAGTGATAGGGGGCCCCTCATTTTATACAAAGGAAAGCAGAAGGATAGGACTATCGTGTCGATCACATTCGATATAGAGTTCTCACCTCTTTGAGCTTAGGTCAGCAAGAAGTCATCCCCGAGGAAAGAATGAGTCTTCGGCGAGCCGATACCTGCTGCCTGTTCCAGAAACCTCTTTTCTCATAGCTCATAGGTAAGTGTGAAATTAGCTTGTTGTTCCTCTTTCGTTGGTCGAGCTACTTTGTGCCTCAAATAAGTCGGATTCGTGAGCCCCTATTAATGAACAAGGGAGCAGAACCATAAACTAAGGCGATCAACATTCCTCTTCTGATTCATTGACTATTCTCACCTTCTACCAGTCAAGTTAGTATGCCCCTCTCCTTTACTAGAGAGCTAGTCCTCGTTCTTCATTGATCGAATATGAGATCTCGGTATATGATTATTGTTGGTGTGGGGAGGGAAAGTGTCACATAAGTTTACCCATTCCCGAGTGACATAAGGGAAAAGGGGTCTTTCACAATTTGGTTTGGACCCGGCCTGAACTTTTAGTGAGCAACCAAACCTCTCTTCTATTCTCAGGGAGTTACGTTAGTGCTTAAGAATCTTTCTTTCGTAGGTGAATCTCGATGTCTATTCCTAGATAATCAAGAAAGGGTTGTCCCCCCCTCTCAATCAATGTTGTTCTCCCTTTATTTCCTCTTCCGATGGTTCAGCGAATCCATTCTTCATCCTTTTCAGACGTTAGCGCTTGGTTGTTGCTAAACAAACCCAGTTCCAGTGGACGGAGGAAGAAGAGGAATCAAAATCAGAATCGGAATCTTGTTCTGAGAAAGGGTATGTTGCAGGGGAATCTAGCCCAGTTAATTAATTGGGTTTTAGAGAACATGGCCCAAGCCGAAGTCAGTTTCAGATAACTATCCGGCCCTAGCTGAATGGTTTTATTTTTCAACGAAAGATGGGTAACTGGTACCAAATTGTCTTGATAAGTTGGGGACGGTTCTGCCCCTTTCCTCAGGAAATTACTCTAATTGACCGATATCTCATGTTCTTTCAACAGTGATATGACACCATGCTAGTCGGACGGGAAGTAAGGCTTAGGTAGGGTGCCTAGTCGGAAAAGCTGTAATCGGGTTACCCGAGAGATAATAGGGTTCAGTGCAATAGTAAATCTAGTAAAAGTCAATATAATAATAGAAGAAAGTGTAGAAAAGAAAGGTTTTGATTTGACCCCTTGCTGACGGGATCGTGCTTATGCTATCAAGGCCGACAAATGACTGCTTTCGGGCGGTATTCACGGAAATTCAAATTGGCACTCTTTCACTAGTGATTGTAAGCTAGGTGCCCTTAAATGACAGGATGGGAAGAAGCTCTAACGGAAAACCGGGAATCCCAATTCTACATCTGTTACTGATAATGCCTCTACTACCTATGCCAACAAATAAAAAAAAATACTATAGCTAGGTGTCCATGCCACCAACCAACTCCTGAAAGAAAAACAAGAGCTTCTCCAACCAATAGCTGATGGTTTTGATGGTTCTTTACGTAGCTCAGAAGGTCGGCAGCGCTGTGTCTCTTTCGAGACCGGGACCTTTCTATGTCCGGCATGTTTTTTAGGTGCGTTCCTCATTAAATAACAATGATATGGTGGAACTGCATTCTCGAGCTGCAAACCAAATTATGGACTGGGAGCTGGATCTCCTCCCCGAGCATACCGATACAAAAAGCCTCCGCGAGTGGGTATATGGTATTTCGTGAGAGTTGGAGCGGAGAAGAAAACCAGCTGGCTGCTCAATCGCTGCAGCTCCTTCTAGATAAAGTTCATCAGAAACTACACCTTCCATGGCATTCATTGCCCTAAATGAGTGGTGATAGGTATCTTTCGCTACTCCCATAGATAGACACTCCCACAACCTAGCACAACACAATCCAAACTTTCTCGGTAAAGGCGACCATAAGGAAGGGGTAGATCACCTTGCTAGCTTTTCATGTGTCGACCTTGTGTTGGAAAGGGATTCCTCTGAAGCCTTTTTTGGGGATGAAACTTCCTTCGTCGGGTCGAGATTTCGCCTCATTTGCAGCAAGCCTTGGCTCTAACGATCCTCTGGCGTCGCTATGAAGCATAAGGAACTGCCTTCATGCGCTCTTTTTACTGGATTTGGATGACTTAGCTCTACCCCTCACCAAATCAAATATACCTAGCACAAAACAGGTCTCACTTCAGCTATACCGATTCAATGGGGCATAGCCCTTCTCCTATGCATTTTATGTCTCTTTTCCCTTATTGAGGAAGAAGAAGAATAAGCAGAATTGCTTAAGTAAGGTAGTTGCCATAAGGCTTTTCTTTTTTCGGTATGCCGCTCCGCGAGCAAGGAGTTCCACGCACGAGGGAGCAAAAAAAAAAAGCAAGGGAAATTCTTCTCTTTTTGGGGGGGAAATCCTTTGATTGCGTATTGAATATAGATCTATGTCTTTCTTGTTCCACTAGCTAAGACCAAATTCTCACATGTCCCTTTCTTTATTACAACCTTCTTTTTTGATGTCAAAGACCAGAAGCTACGCCCAAATTCTCATTGGATCTCGGTTGTTCTTAACAGTGATGGCTATTCATTTAAGTCTTCAGCTAGCACCACTAGATCTTCAACAAGGTGGAAATTCTTGTATTCCGTATGTACATGTTCCTGTGGCTCGGATGAGTATTCTTGTTTATATCGTTATGGCTATAAACACTTTTTTGTTCCTATTAACAAAACATCCTCTTTTTCTTCGCTCTTCCGGAACCAATATAGAAATAGGTGCTTTTTCTACGTTGTTTAACTTAGTTACTGGGGGGTTTCGGGGAAAACCTATGTAGGGCAGCTTTTGGGTGTGGGATGCTTGTTTAACCTCTGTATTCATCTTGTTCCTTATTTACCTGGGGGCACTACGTTTTCAAAAGCTTTCTGTCGAACCGACTCCTATTTCAATCCATGCCGGACCGATCGATATACCAATAATCAAGTCTTCCGTCAACTGGTGGAATACATTGCATCAACCTGGGAGCATTAGCCGATCTAGTACATCAATACATGTTCCTATGCCCATTCCAAACTTGTCTAACTTTGCAAACTGCCCCTTCTCAACCCGCATCATGTTCGTTCTGGAAACACGTCTTCCTATTCCATCTTTTCTCGAATTTCCTTTAACGGAAGAAATAGAACTTGAGAAGGAATACCAAAACCTATTTCGCTCGCTGAGTCTTTTTGCATCCATGGCTGAATGGTTAAAGCGCCCAGCTCATAATTGGCGAATTCGTAGGTTCAATTCCTACTGGATGCACACCAATGGGACTCTCCAATAAGTTTATTGGAATTGGCTCTGTATCAATGGAATCTCATCATCCATACATAACGAATTGATGTGGTATATTCATATCATAAT
>JAPFFP010000002.1:10171510-10194745 GCA_026153255.1 Solanum medicagineum
TTCGAGGGTATGACGGGGCCCTGTCCCGTCTTATGATTCTATTTGTCTGTATAGAGGTCTGTGGATACATGTGGGTAGGGGTTATAGCATGTACACGACTACGTAGGTATGATATTGCTGTGGGGCGGTTCTACCGCAGTGGGGACCTTGTCGGCCAGCATATGTATGTATATGGATAATTGTTATTGCTGGGTTCGCTGTCTGCAGGTGGGATTAGTCAGTAAAATAGAGAAAACTCTGCCGAATTTTCGATAGATACCTTAACTGCTATAATTGGTAATTCGGATTACTGTTTGTCTGGGTGCCCTATCGACACTAGTCACGGCCCCTGGATTGGGGCGTGACAAATTCAGAGGCCTAAAGTTCACCAAAATGACCAAGTTTAGAATTACGATCGAGAGAAAAGACATAATTTCCCTTCATTGAAACTATCGAATCCCATATATGAGACCTCGATTAGGGGACGTGTTTTGAACTACAGACCATAGTCTTGGTCATCCTATTCCCCATTTCCAATCTTCAAAAACTGTTGTTCAATCCCAAATCATAAAACCCCTTTTTTACGGGCCATCCTTTGATCTATAAGTCGTGGTTGGACTCGTGAAGCCCTTCTATACTTAGCCAAATTCCACTTCTTTGGGCCCTTATCTAAGAAGGTTCTCTATGTGTCATGGAATGGTCTATATATTGTCCTATTAATCATGGTCCTCCTTTGAGAAAATCCAAATTTCCTTTATGTTAGGCGCACTCACCTATGACCTTATCTATGAGTTGTGAAATGGCTTACGGGCCATTGATGGATTCGTTGGTCACCCCAGACTTGGAAATTTTCTCCCTTTCCTGATGTTCACATTAATGAGTAAGACCTATAGCTTGTGGTTGGATCAACGAGCCATGGACTTGACCTCGTGAACTGAACCTAGTCACTTTTCAATCCAAAGTTTCTGTACTTCTAGACTTTTCTCCCTTGGGAACATTCATCCCCAAATGTACTTAAAGGTAGGGTTTAAGGAGTTAGATATCAACTAACAACCTAGCATTAGTACAAAATTATATTTAAACATTTGTAAGGCTCTGCATGTCGGAAGCTACAAAAGTCCATAAGAAATGAATTCTGAAAAATTTTCTAAGTGTAAGTGGAGTTTATGAAGGGATGTACGGACCATCAAATGAAACATGCGTCATACATGGGTTCGACAGTCTGAAGGGTATAATTTTAGTATACCAAGTTGGTAGAGCCACCAATGCACAAGGGTAATCAGGAGCTGTAGGTTGTTCCACGAGTCAAAACTTCTGTCGTGGAATAGTGGACAGACTTGTTAGAAGAAAAAGGCTTTCTGAAGTTTGATGCATGAAAAACAGGATAGCTCATAGGATGATTGACTAGTCATAGGTGGTCTCATGGTTTGAGTTTTAAAGAAGGTTTCATAGGGTCCAAAACCCGATAGGACGAGACCCTTTTTCCATGACCCATGGACTGGACCACGACTCATAATCGCGGTCTCGTGGTCTACTCGGACAGATTTTTAGAAGGGGAAATTTTTATAACTTCTAACATCCTAAGCCTATGTAACATAATTTAAGCCCCCAAATAATCTCTTCTAGCCATATACTACCCTAAACTACTCCATTCTCATTCATTCTAAAATATCCTAACTCTTAAGCTCCTCTCAAAGGCTCTCAAGCTTCCTCAAGACATTTATGTAAAAGGTGCAAGATAGGGTTCCAGATTCTCTTCATCCTCTAATAAGATTTCTATCTCTAATCATACTAAGGTATGTGGATTTTGATTTGTGGAGACCTTTCCTCCACATAGCTCAACCAACCCTCTTCTTCATGTACTTCCAATTTATTGGTAACTTATGGTAGTTGCATGGACTCTTTTATACGATAATATTATGAAGTAACATATGATATTTTAGCCTTGTACACTACTATGCAATGAGATTCCATGAGAAGTTTATGATTTTCATGAGGGTTTAACGATTCCCTAACCAAGCTTTACTTTGTATTTTTGTGGGTTACTTGAATAATTCTCAAATGATTCTGTTTTTACTCCTCTCATGTCATTTACTCTTGAATTGCATAATTTTAAGCATATATACATACACTTACTATGATTTATTAAAGTGAGTCATACTTACTTGCCCCTTAGTTTTTATTTGCAATGTGATCATGATAATCCTACTCCCTATAACATCTCCATATAGTGAGTAAGTCCAACTTCCCTTAGAATAACTTTCTTGTTGTTTAATTATGCTTTTGCAAACAAAAATGTGCTTTGTATGTCTAAGAGGCTTGTTTGGGGTCCCTTCGGGTTCCCCATTTGCCGTATCATGCATAGGACCTAGGATTGTGTCATGAAAAACTTGGTTTAGAGAACTAGGTTGGTAAATAGTCCTTAGAAATTGAACACACCGCTTCAAGTAGAGTCTTGTTCATGGTTGAGAAGCACGCCACAACTATGAATAGGAGGCTATGAGACAATTTAGGACTTGATATAAGACTTCTATCTCTAACTGTTGGTCTTTGCACTTCAAGATTATGCAACTAAGAGGAATGGCATATGGAGCTCCCACTCCTAAGGGTGAACCGGCCCCTCTGGCACCACAAGTTCCCTAAGAAAAAAAGGGGTCACTCATGCTGAATATTGTAATATGGTTACTCGATTGGCAAGGCCCAAAGCTAACGAAGGGATTCAAGCACCTCATGCTCCTACACCACCTTAAGAGTAAAGGATTTCATAGGGATGAACCCTCCGGAGTTCTACAACTCAAAGGTAGAGGAAGACCACCAAGGACTCATTGATAAGATGTAAAAGGTTCTTGATATTATAGGGGTAAACTCGGAGGAGAAGACTGATTTAGCATCTACAAATTAAAAGGTCTTGATAATTTATTGTTTTTCCGATGAAAGATGGAGAGAGAGAATGAAAGGCCTATCTCTTGGGAAGAATTCAAGGATGCCTTCCTTAATCATTTCTTTCCTATTGAACTAAGGGATACAAAGATGATGGAGTTTATGAATCTCAAGCAAGGTTCCATGAGTGTTAGAGAGTATTTTCTTAAATTCAACAGCCTCTCAAAGTATGCTCGTCACTTGGTCGCCGATTCTAGGACAAGAATGTACAAGTTTGTGCCGGGAGTGTTCAACTTGATCAATGAAGAATATCGCACTGCCATGCTCATAGGAGATATGGACTTGTCTGTGCTCATGACTTATGTTGAGAAAGTTGAAGGAGAAAATCTTCGAAAAAGGTGGAGTGGAGAGTTCAAGAGGGCTCATTATGATGGCAAATTTCAAGGTACTAAAGGTGGTCAATTTCAACAAGGTCACAAAATTCAAGGCCAAGGATCCTCTAATGCTCAAAATTGAAGATTTTCTATTGATATGTAGTACATCTCTAGAGCTCAAGGTTATAATGGTGGGATGACTCTTCCAAGGTGCCCAAAATGTGGAAGGAATCATAGTGGACCAGGGGTGCTTGCTTCAGTTGTGGCAAAATGGGCTACAAGATTGTGAATTATCTAAATACTCAAAATAAGAGTAGAGATGGTTGACCCTAAATACATGGTGATTAAATGGCACATGGTGGACAATAAGGAGGTGATACATGTCACAACCAGTTCTGTGCTCTTCAAGGTAGGAAAAGGGTGGATGAAGCATCTAATGTTGTTAACGGTATGTTAAAGGTCTACAATTATGATGTGTATGGTTTATTGGATCGAGGTGCCACCCATTCTTTCATTACGCAATTTGTTGCTAATAAACATCAAGTGTGTCCCGAATGATTATGTGAACCCTTTGAAGTGTCTACCCCCAACTGTAAGTCCATTATTGCTAAGAAAGTTTATACAGGTTGTCCCATGTCTATATTGCATAAAGTCTTTCCTTGTGATTTTGCTTGATATGGTAGATTTTGAAATTATTCTTGGGATGGATTGGTTACATACATATCATGTTTTCATTGTTTGTAGAACTAGTATAGTTAAGTTCCATTTTCCTAATAAGCTCGTCCTTAAGGAGGAAGGTCATGATTCAGTGGTTAGGGGTAGGTTCATCTCTTGTCTTAATGCTCAGGAATTGATTTCTAAGTGTTTTATTTATCAACTTATAAGGGTTAGGGATGTTGAGTCCAAAATCCCTCCTACTGAGTTAGTTCTGATAGTCAATAAGTTTCTTCATTTCTATTCCGATGAACTTCTCGGTGTTCCTCCACAAACGGAAATAGTTTTTGGTGTAGTCCTCCTACCTGAACACAACCTATTTCCATCCCCCCTTATGTTACTATTATTGATGGTTTGATTATCTTGGATGGTGAGGACCCAATTCCTGCTTCTGTTTACCATTCCAAGCATCATTTTGATGATAAATCTCTTCGTGCTCTAACATAAGAACTTGGAGTCCATATCATGGCGAAGATAAGGTTAGCTATGATTCTTTCTCAAACAATAGACCGAACGCCTTCGAGTTATCGACTTGTCTAACCCGATAGCATTCATGAGTCTCTAGTTCGACTGTCCCTCAAAGATAAGGTCGGGAAGTACCCTGCATGGTTGCCCCTGTCCTTTTAATCAATGTTGTTCTCCCTCAATTTCCTTTTTCTTGTAGTCGTACGAGTCCGTTCTTCATCCTTTTCAGACGTTAACACTTGGTTGTTGCCAAACAAACCTAATTCTAGTGGACAGGGGAAGAAGAGGAATCATAATCAGAATGAGAATCTTGTTCTGAGAAAGGGTATGTCAAGGGAATTTGTCCTAGTTAATTAAATAGGTTTCAGATAACACAGAACAAGTCGAAGTTGGTTTCGCACTACTATCTGGCCATTTTTGAATGGTTTGATTTTTCAATAAAAGATTAGTTTGAAAACTGATACCAAATTATCTTGATAAGTGAGGATGGTTCAGCCCCTTTTCCTACGACATTGCTTTGATTGACTGAGATCTTTATTCTTTCAAGAATGATATGACTCCATGCTAGTCTGATAACAATTAAGGCTTAGGTAAGACGCCTAGTCTGAAAAGCTTTAATCAGGATACTCGAGATAGAATAGGGATCAGTGCAATAGTAAATCAAGTAAATATAATATGAGAAGAATTAGCGTAAGAAATGCCTAGCCTTTCCCTTATCGATGAGTGAGTACCCTTTTTTCTCTTTTTAGTTGAGTTGGTGTTTAATATGCCTAGGGGTTGAAAGGGTCAACAATCCCTTACTTTATTAAGAAACCTCAGTTCCCTTACTTGTTCACGTATGAAATCAACTCACTAACTTGTTCTTGTAAGTTATTTCTTTCCCGTACTTTAGTAAGTAAGCATGTAAACTACCATCTTTCCACAGATAAAATTACTGGAATAGGCCCTATAGAGATGTTGACATCTGTATTCATTGATCTTGAAAAACTAATAGAGATAAGGTTGATAATGATTAGTTGAAGGATCTATTGTGAAGGGTTTTATTAGGCTTAGAAAATCACCTTGGGGTGCGCCAATAAAGTTTGTGAGAAATAAAGATGGCTCACTTAGAATGTGTATCGACTATCGGCTACTCAATAAAGTCAATATAAAGAACAAGTATCCTCTACCTCTAATAGATGCCCTATTCAATAAATTGCAAGGGGCTAGTTACTTCTCAAAGATTGACCTTCAGTCCGAGTATCATCAATTGAGTGTGACATTCCTAAAATGGCTTTTCGAATAATATATGGTTGTTTTGAATTTGTGGTGATATCCTTTGGCTTAACTAATGCTCCGACCATTTACGGACCTCATGAATAGGGTCTTTAAACCCTACCTTGATATGTTTTTGGTGGTATTCATTGATGATATTTTGATTTATTCCTGAAGTGAAGAAGAGTATGTGAAACATTTGAGGATGGTGTTGCAAACATTGAGGGAAGAAAGGTTGTTTGCCAAGTTCGACAAATGTGAATTTTGGTTGAAGGAATTTGAATTTATATGGAATGTGGTGTGGGGTAAAGGGATTAAATTAGATTCGAAAAAGATATAGGTGGTGAATTGGCCTAAGCCCTTGACTCCAATGGATATTAGGAGTTTCTTAGGCTTTGCATGGTACTACCATAAGTTTGTTAATGGATTCTTTTCAGTTGCCTCTCCCTTGACAAAGTTGACTCAAAAGAAGGTGAAATTTGTATAGAAAGGACCGAGGAATGTGAAAAGAGTTTTCAAACTTTAAAGGAAAATTTACATCCTCTCTCATCTTGGCTTTATCAGAAGGATTAGAAGTGTTACTAGTGTATTGTAACGCTTTGAAAATTTCTTTGGGGTGTTTGTTGAGGCAAAATGGGAACACCATTTCCTATGCTTCTAGGCAACTAAAAGTGCATGAGCATAACCACCCCAACCATGATCTTGAATTAGCAGTTGTAGTATTTACTTTGAAAATATGACATCACTATTTATATGAGGTTCATGTATATGTGTTCACCAACCATAAGAGTGTCCAATATGTATTCACCGAAAGAAATTTTAATTCGAGGCAAAGAAGACTGTTAGAACTCCTTAATAATTATGATATGAGTGTGCATTACCATCCGGGCAAAGCTAATGTAATGGCTGATGTCTAAGTAGAGTGCCCACGGGGTGTATAGCTCATATTGATGATGCCAAAAAGGAATTGGCAAAGGAAGTCCATTAATAGGATAGATTAGGTATTAGGTTTAATGTAGCTGAAAATGGAGGTGTGATGGTTGCAGATGGTTCTAAGTCTTTCTAGATTGAAGAGGTCAAATCCAAACAAGACCTTAATCATGTCTTATTAAAATCAAAACCTGTGGTTAAGGATGGCAAGGTAGAGATTTTCTCCCAAGGGGGACATGCATCCTTAGGTACTAAGGTAGGTTATATGTGCCAGCTGTTGAGGGGTTGAGAGACTTGATTTTGAATGAGGCATATAATTCATCTTATTTTATTTACCCCAGTTCTACAAAGGCGTATAGAGATTTTAAGGGAGTGTTTTGGTTGGGTGGCATGAAAAGATATATTGCCAAGTTTGTAGCCAGTTACCATAATTGCCAAAACTCAAAACCTAACATCAAAGGTCGGGTGGCCTAGTGATGAGTCCATATTTCAGACTCATTTTGGGGATAGATTGCAAGAGAACATTGCCCTTAGTGTGCTAATGATTCCAACTTCTAGCAAATATGAATGTTCTATGATAGGAAATGGGATTAAAACTGCACAAATGGACAATACTTGGTAAAATCTCTGAAAGTGAGCAAAAGTGCATAAAGGCTGAGAAAAGCGGTGTCGCTGACTTACTCAGCTATCCGTCGAACACTCAGGGAGATCACCTGCAGCAACCAAGGTTCTAGGTCAAGTCAAGAAGGTGGTCCGATTTGATGTCGCAAAGCATACTTGGTGATCTGCCGAATTGCACAAGTGATCGCCTAACATTGCAACACCCAAAGCCCCGAAACACTAATAGGAAGGCAATATGATGGATATTTTAGGGCATCGTGGAATTAGATTGGCGAAGCAAAGAGTCATCACCTAATGTTGTAGATGAGAAATCCTTATAAAGATGAACAAGAAAACGGTCAAGTGCACACTCGGCACATCACTGGAGTGCTCAACAATGGTTGGCCTTGACTGCAGAACGACATTTTACAGCACAAACTTTCATACATTTGCATGGAGTACATAAGTAAGTTCTTGAAAGGACATTGTGGATCATCTATTCATACCATTTCAGAATAATTAATCTGTAGTAGTAGTACATAGAAAATTCCTCTTAAAGTACAAAGGGAGTTAGGGTTTTGAAGCTTTTGAATATCTAATTGGAGAAGATTGGTCGGTGATAATGAACTAATTTGTACTCAATCTTGTTAACCATGACCTCTTCTGCTATGTATGTGTCAGCACCCAAGCCTAGGGCCTAGATGTGACATGACAAATGGGGAACCCAAAGGGACCCCAAACAACCATTTTAGCATATCAATCCACATCCTTGGTCGGAAAAGCAATAAAACAACAATAGAGAATAGAAATAAGGGTAAAAAGGGCTTAGGGAAGTCTTTCATATCGTAAAACATCAAAGAGTCAAAGAGAGTCAAGCTCAAGCATAATTACATACTTTGTCCAACAACACTACTAAACATAGAACTTAGCGGGGCCAACACAAGCAACCGAGCTCAGCCTCATAGTCAAAACATATAATAAAGGGAAGAGAGTATTTATATGCAGCATAAGATCAAAGACATTTTCCTCGAAATTAATGACTCACTGACTTGCTTTGTAGATATAGTACTAGCCACGGGGAGGATGGGGATGATCATGAAGAGCTCCGATTCCTACATGGTAACATTATGAATGCATAGAGTATGCATTAATATGTTTGAATGTATTAAGTATGTAGGATGCAATGCAACAAGAGATAGGCAACATAGTCAAAATGTAATATCATAAGCAATGAATAACATAATAACAATACAACATGTATGAATGATACTTGAAGTAAAACCTGCTATGTATAGTATATATTACATATGAAGGAAGAGACCACTATCATAGACAAAGCAATAGAGTACTTGGAATCCAAGGTAGACCACACCTTAGAAGTGATTGAGGAATAAACCCCTCAATTGGTTGATGGACATAACCACCCTCCATCCAAAGTGATTGAGGTATCAACCCCTCAATTGGTTGATGGATTACCAGCCCCATCCATTGCGATTGAGCTATCAACCCCTCAATTGGTTGACGAACATGACCACCCTATGCCAAAAGTGATTGAGGTATCAATCCCTTAATAGGTTGATGGGTTACCACCCATATTCGAGGCGATTGAGGTATCAACCCCTCAATTGGTTATGGTAAACTCACAACACTATACATACATATCATGAAATCATCACATAAATACCATCCTTTCATCATCATAAAGTCACTTAGCTCATATGCCAAGAATTAGGCCTTCAACAACTCAAGATACATTAACCGGACATTTTATCAAACACTTAATTGGTGTGCAATGCTTGTATAAAACCATGCAAAATTCAAGAGTGAAATCATGCATGTAAAGTTGAAGTAAATTAACCCACCAACACTAGGTAATACCATCATTAGTTACACATCAAAACCCTTCCTCAAATCTCAAGATAGATCCAAGATTTATAGCTCAAAACTTGCTCAAATAGTCACACTTTTATGAAACCCCAACATAGTTCATTGTCAAATTCATAGTAAATAAGACCCATAAAAATTAACTTAGAAACATGAAATTTATGTAAAAATGAAGTATGGGTACCATGAGATAAAGGACCCAATGGTTGAAACCCACATACCTTAGCTTTAGAGAATTCCTTGATGAAGATTGGAATGGAAACTTGAAGCTTGAGTGAACTCCTTAAAATCAGGAATAAGGTTTGACACTTGAATTTTGGCTGAAATATTTGTCTAAGTGTTTGAGAGAATATTGGGGAATGTCTTGTATGACATGAAGGTAAAATATGGCTAAATATAGGTACTATTACGGATGGGAAGGCTTAGGACCAAGACCCAAAAGTCTTGGACCAAGATAAAAAAACAGGCAAGAAATAACACTGGTCCCCAATGGGTCCGCGTCGCGGTACCATTGCAGATCAACACTGGAATTCCAAATTTTTGGAATTTCAAATTTTGATATAGTTGCTCTAAAATCGGGGTTAGACTCATTTTCCACTAAATTTTGTCCCCTAAACAAGAATATGAAGTCAGATTTTCGATATCACACATGGATTTTGAGGTATATGGAAATTACAATTATGGGCACATCCAAGACATATTTTTGGGCACCAATCCATCCCAAGAATGACATCAAAATCCACCATATCCAACTCAACAATATCATAAGGCAATATTTTATGCAAAATGCAAACAGGACAATTTCTATAGACCTTTCTTGCAACAATAGATGCAACAATAGGAGTAGACACCTCGTAAGACACACACAACAATTCGGGCTCAACATGAAACTTTTTGGCAACAAAAGGAGTAACAAAAGAAAGAGTGGCACGTAGGTCTGTCAATGCATATACATCAAAATCAAAGACTTTCAACATACCGGTGACGACATCGGGCACCTTATCAACCCCTTGTCTCCTTTGGAGTGCATAGAACCGATTGTGCCTTGGGGAACTACCTTGTTGGCCTCCTCTACCCAAAGGAACCACATTAGCATACCGGCCTTGAGGATGAATATCCTTACCTTTGTTGCTATTTCTTGGACAATCAATCATCTTGTAGCATACTTACCCACAACCAAAACAAGCATTGGTATCCTTCAAGCATGAGCCACCATGACCCTTACCATATTTTGGACACGGAGCATTAGGCACCACATCACCATCTCCTTGGGACCTTGGGTAGTCATTGGCAAACCTTATATTAAGAGCATGAGAAGACCCTTGGCCTTAATAAAACTGACCACCCTTAGGAGTTTGGAACCTCCCTTCAAATGGGCCCTTTTGGCCTCATTATTCCCCATGTTTCTCAACTTCTCCCCTTCCAATTGTTCAGCATAAGTCATTACTGGGACAAATCCATGTCACTATTCAACATAGTGTCCTGACACTCCTTATTTATAAAATTGGATACACCCATCACAAACTTATTCATTCAATACCTCGGGTCGGCAATCAAGTGTGGAGCATATTTAGAGAGTTGGTTGAACTTGAGGGCATACTCCCTCACACTCATCGATCCTTGCTTCAAATTCATGAACTCTATAATCTTGGCCTCCTTAAGCTCAAGAGGAAAGAACCAGTTGAGGAAAGCCACCTTCAACTCCTCCCATAGAATCATAGTGTTGTTCCCCTTCTTCTCCTTCCATTGAGTGTACCATATTTGGGCCACCCCCTTGAGTTGGTAAGCCGCCAACTCCGCCTTCTCTTCCAACCTAACACCCATGATAGGCAACACTGTGTAAACCTCATCAATAAGTTCTTGAGGGTCCTCATCCACTTTAGATTCACTAAAATACAGTGGGTTCATCCTCATAAAGTCCCTCACTCGAGATGTTAGAGTAGGAGCACGAGGCTTTTAGGCCCCTTGATTGACTTGATTAGCCACAACTTGAGCTAGTAAGGTGAGAGCATCCCAAAGCTCTCCATGAGATAGTTGTTCTTTGAGTACGGGCTCTTCTTCCTCTTATGTTAGGCGTGCTCTAAAATTGGCATCGAACGTTTGTTAGAGGGGGAAACCTTACCTAACTTCTATAGCACAACATATATCATGAAGAAGGGAAACATTTCCTAAAATATGGTGCACAACTCAACCACGAATAAGACTCTAATTAATGCAGTGTGTTAGATGCCGAGGACCATTAACAACCTAGTGCTCTGGTACCTAGGTTTTCACGACCCAAGCCTAGGGCCTAGATGTGACACGTGGCGAATAGGGAACTTCAAGGGACTCCAAACAAGCCTCTTAATATATCATTGCACATCCTTGGTCGTGAAAGCAATTAAACAACAATAGAGAATAGAAATAAGGGTAAAAGGGGCTAAGGGAAGTCTTTTATATCATGAAACATCAACAAGTCAAAGAGAGTCAAGCTCAAATGTAATTACATTACTTGTCCAAAAACACCTCTAAATATAGAACTTAACGAGGGCCCAGAAAAGCAACTGGGCTCACCCTCATAGTTAAAACATACAATAAAGGAAAAAGAGTCCTTAGAAGTAGCATTAAATCAAAGACATTGTTCTCGAAATTGAGGACTCACCAACTTGCTATGTAAAGATAGTACTTGCCACGGGAAGGATGAGGATGGTCGTGACGAGCTTTGATTCCTACATTGTAATATCATGTAGGCATAGAGTATGCATTAGTACATTTGGATGTACTAAGTATGTAGGATGCAATGCCACAAGAGATCGGCAACATAGTCGAAATGCAATATCATAAGCAATGGATAGAATAATAACAAGATGACATGTATGAATGATACTTGAAGTAAAATATGCTTATCTAGGACATATTATATTTGAATGAAGAGACCATCATCATAGACCAAGTAACTTAGTACTTAGAATCCAAGGTAGACCAACCCTTAGAGGTGATTGAGGAATCAATCTCTCAATTGGTTGATGTATATAACCACCCTCCATCGGAAGTGATTGAGGTATCAACACCTCAATTGGTTGATGGATTACCACCCCCATCCAAGGTGATTGAGGTATCAACCCCTCAATTTGTTGACGGACATGACCACCCTCCACTGGATGTGATTGAGGTATCAACCCCTCAATTAGTTGATGGTTTACCACCCCCATCTGAGGCGATTGAGGTTATGGTCAACTCACAACACTATACATACATATCATGAAGTCATCACATAAATACCATCCTTTCATCATCACAAAGTCACTTAACTCATATTCCGAGCATTAGGCCTTCAACAACTCAAGATACATTAACCAGACATTTCATCAAACACTTGGTTGGTGTGCAATTCCAGTATAAAACCATGCAATTCAAGAGTGAAATCATGCATGTAAACTTGAACTAAATTAACCCATCAATACTAGGTAATACCATAATGCAATATACATAAAAATCCTTCCTCAAATATCAAGATAGATATAAGATACATAGCTCAAAACATGCTCAAACAGTCACACTTTTATGAAACTCCAACATAGTTCATAGTCAAATTCATAGTAAATAAGACCTATAAGTAAATCAACTTAAAAACATAAATTTTATGTAAAACGGAAGCTTGGGCATCATCGCTGAAAGGACCAAAAGGTTCAAACTCACATACCTTAGCTTCGGAGAATTTCTTGATGAAGATTGTAATGGAGATTGAAGCATGAGTGAAATCCTTAAGATTCGGAATGAGGTTTGGCACTTGAATTTTGGGTTAAATATTTGTCTAAGTGTTTAAGAGAGTATTGGGGAATGTCTTGCATGATATGAAGGTCAAATATGGCTAAGTGTATGTATTTTTATGCATGGGAAGGCTTAGGACCAAGACTAAAATGCCTTGGATCGAGATAAAAAAACTGGCATGAAATAACATTGGTTCGCGATGGGCCCACATCGCAGATCAAAACTGGAATTCCAAACTTTTGGAATTTCAACTTTTGATATGGTTTCTCTAAAATCTGGGTTAGACGCATTCCCCCCTATAATTTTGCCCCCTGAACAAGAATGTGAAGTCAAACTTTTGATATCACGTACGAATTTTCAGATATATGGAAATTATAATTAAGGGCACTTCTAAGGCACATTTTCTGGCACTTTTTGGGGTCGTTTCAGTATGGTATTCAATCTTTAGTTTCTAGCATGTGTAAGTAGAACCCCCATATTGGGGGGTGTACTATTGATATGGTTCTTTGATTGGCTTGTTGGGTCTTTGATATCTTGGCTTATCTACAGTTGATTTGAATGAATTTATATTTGTTCCTATGTTTGATCTATAATTTCAAGGTTACAAACTTGGGGTTTTAATTTACATCTCTGGTTGTTGCTTTAATGAAAACTATTAGAGTGTGGAATGGATATAATGGATGGAAACCTCTTGTTGTTTCAATTGAAGTCCACATCCATGGATTCAATGGCCAATGTGTTAGGGGTTTTGCTGAGAATTCTTAGGCTAAGTGTGTCCTTGGCAGGTCGTGTATGATGTCTTAGTCAAAATTCATGCAAAACACCCTTGTATCATAACTAATTTGGGTTACTAGCAACCGAGCCTATTCAGTCAATATCAACTGATTTGGTCAAGTATGTAGGCCTAAATGGTAGATAGATTCCCATATTTGTACATCCCCAACATCTTCTCTTAATTGGTGGACGCTTATTTTAATTATTACAACCCCTAAGATCCTATAATTACTTGGTCCAACGAATCACTTCTGCCATGAATAACAATTCCCTGTGGGATCATCCCTAACATCTAATGTTAGGTTATTAAGCTGATGACGACAACCCCTTCTGCCTTTGAGTAGTTGGGTTGAGTGGCATAAAAAATGGTGTCGTTATCAGCGAACTAGTGTGTTTATATTGGAAATGTTTTTTGAACTTTGTTTTTGTAGTTAAAATTCTTTTTATTATTTTCTTGTTGTTTTTGCTGTTAAAACAATGGGTGTGAAGATGGAGGATGATGGGAGCATTCATGGTGAGAATGTTGGAGACATGAATAGTATTGAGGATGTTAATTGGGATCAAGTTGGGAGCACTTATGCTATTCGACTAACCCGATTGGCCGGAGGAGTTAATGTTCATGTAACGAGCACTATGTGGCAACTCCTCCAACTTAAGGGATTGATCAGAGGGCTCGGCCACCAATATCCTCATGAACACTTACGGAACATTGTTGATGTGTGTCTCCTTTCAATTTTAGGGGAGTGAGTCAAGAAGCCATCTGACTTAGGCTATTGTCACGACCAAGCCTAGGGCCTAGACGTGACACGACGAATGGGAACCCAAAGGGACCCAAACAAACCTCATAGCATATCAATCACACACCATGGTTGCGAAAGCAAAGTAAACAACAAGTAGAGATATAATAAAAAGGGAAGCGGGACTAAGGGGAGTCTTTGATAATAATTAAAACATTAAAGAGTCAAAATCAAGTATAAGTAAATCATAATATCCAACAACACCTCTAACATGGAATGGAGCAGGGGCCAAGACACTTTTCAGGCTCACCCTCCTAGTAACAAATGCGTAACATGAAGAAGTCTCAAAATAGTAAGAGTAATAATGATAGTGTCCTTGAACATGAAGACTCACCAAAGCTTTATTCAAAGGATCGTACTAGCCATATGGAGAACGATCAAATGATGCTTCGTTCTCTACATGAAAATATCATGTAGGCATAGAGTATGTGTTAGTACGTTTGAATGTAATAAGTAAGTAGGATGCAATACAACAAGACATAAGCCAATATAGTCAAAATATATAATAATTAACAATAGATAAATGTAATCTCAATATGGCATGCATGATTAATGCTTGGAGTAAAACATGCTTGTAAATCATTCAACATGCATAGGACATAATACATGTGTTGGAAGAGACCCTAAAAGACAAAAGTAAAACCAAGCGAGCTACAACTTGGAATCCCTATGATTACTCCTCATCGGTAAAGAGGTGGTCTACTTGCCAAGGTAAACCATACTTTACTATACGGGAGCCCGTCACATTTCTATGAAGTAACCCCCCTTACGGGAACGCATCCCATTTCGGGGTGGATTTCATGATAAAGTGCATTAAATGGATCCACTAGTATTGCAAGGGTAAAATATAATCCTATGTTGGCACATAGTTTTAGGAAAGAAGTGTGGACCCTTAAACATAATCCACGACAACATCCAATCCATTGGTGGTAAGTCTAAGCCCATGGAATACTTAAAATAATTATACTTTAATTATAACATTAATAGCTTGTAAGAACATGACTTAAGTAGCTTATAAACATGCTTGACCTTTAATGGTCAGCTAACCTGAAACATGAGATTAGATCATAGTCATTCACGAATCCTTGCTTTAATATGAATGGCTCACAAGAGATAAAAATCTTTAAATAAGGCTTAACTTGATACTTGTAAAATCATAGATATTTTTCATGAATTCAATACATACTTGAAATCCCTTAATTATCATATAGTCACTTGACATATAAATCATGTATTAGATCATCAATAACTTGAGCATTCTTGACTTGACATTTATCAAACACTTGGTGGGTCCATGATACTAGTTCAAAATCATGTAATTAGAGAGTGAAATAAGATAAGAAAACTTAATACAAATCAACCCACCAACATGTAGTAAAACTCTTATGTAGGATACCTTGAAATCCATCATCAAAACTCATAACAGATCATAGTTTCATAGCTCAAAACATGCATAGTCTCAATAGACAAAGATCAGCTCATGGTGTAAGCTTAAATTAGATATTCATGAGTAATCAATAATACTTGATAAAACCCCAACATAAATCATGCTCATAATTCATAATAAGAGATACCTATAGGTAATACAACTTGAAAACATGCAATTTGCATAAAAAGGAAGATTAGACTCCATGGGTGAAAGGACCCAATGGATGAAACTTACATACCTAAAAATTGGGTTTTCTTGAGTTAAGCTTGAAGGAAACTTAGAGCTTGAAGAGAATCCTTGAGTTCCAAGTTAAGCTTGAAATCCTTAAATTTTGATTGAGATATTTGGTTAAGTCTTGGACAGGTTTTCGTGAGTGTTTTGACTGATGATATAGAGTTCAAAAATTGCTAAGTATGGGTGTTTTCAGGCATAAGTGGGCATGCGACTATGAGCCCAATGCCCTTAGGCGTATAGGAAAAACCAAGGAAAATGTTGAACTGGTCCTTGTCTAGTCTGTGATGCGAACCCATCGCGAAGGAATAAATAACACTAATCCGCATTTAGTCCGCGTCGCGGCTTCGTCGCGGATGCACACTAGAATTTGAAAATTAGCAAAATTTATTTTTTGCTACGGGTCCTCTAATATTTGGGTTATATCTGTTTCCCACTCAATTCTACCCCCTGATCGAGAATATGAAGTCGAATTTTTGATATCACTCACGAATTTTGAGATATATAGAAATTACGATTATAGGCATTTCCAAAGAATATTTTTGGGGCATTTCAGCTATTTCCTTTTTCTATCATTGGAGAGGCATTGAGGTGGCTAGTCGACCTGCCTCGTGTATCTATTACTCCATGGAAGGAGCTACAAAATGCATTCCTTCAGAGATTTTTCCCTCCCTCAAAGATGATAAAATTGAAGAGAAATATTGAGAACTTTAAGGAGCTAGAAGGTGAGTTGTTGCATTACACATGGCTTCGATTTTGGAAACTCTTGCATTAATGCCCTAACCATGGAGTTCCAAACCATATGTGATTGCTATACTTTTATGTGAATCCTGATGCTGAAAACAAAAAAGTAGCTAATCAAATAGTGAAAGAAGGCTTAATGAGATAATTATTCGCTGAAGCTTGTAATGCCTTGGATGGCATGGCAAAGATTAACCAATCATGATTCACAAGAGATGACATAGTACCTTCAAGCCACATAGGCCCAACCAAGGAGCAACTTTCTAAAAAAAAAGAAAGGGTTTAGAACATGGCTAAGATGTTAACCCAACTTGATCTTTTGACCAAGTAGATCATGGGAGGAAATCATAAATGTGTTAATGCTGCGGGAGCTACCGGAGATGTGATGTTTGAGGGTGCACCATTTAAATGCAGTTATACAGAAGAAGTGCATTACATGGGAAATCAAATGGTGGTTTATCAGACAACGTTTCCAAGGCCACCTAGGAATCAAGGTTAGATTAATAACTCTAGATGGTGAGATCATGCATGGACTGACCACCCTTAAGTTGGTGGTTAGATGAACCATGATGGAGATAGGTATATTCCACCTCATGATAGGGTGAAAGCTACTAAACAGTGGTTAATCAAGAGAATCCTTGAACTGAGGATATGATCTCCCGAATCTTGATTAAGGTGGAAGCCTATGATAAAGTCCTAAAGGAGATGAAATATGATTTTCTCAGTTGAGTCAAACTGTGACGTCCAATTCGCCATCCATTAAATATTGGAGACTCAACTTGGGAATATTTCAGCTCATCTAAATCAACATCAAAAAAGAGGTCTATCTAGCGACACAGTAGCTAACCCAAAAGGGAATGATTAGCAGTGTTTATCCATAACTACTTGTAGTGGGAAAGTGGTTGAAGGCTTTAGACCATCGCTTGTTGTTGACGAATGTTTAAAAGAGATGGAAGAAAAAGAAGATGTGATTCTGATTAAAGATGATGAGCAGGAGGCTTAGGTTGAAGATAGTGATGTTCTCGATAATCCCAAAAACAATAAGCAAGAGAACAGTGGGGATAATGCGGCGAAGGCCAAGAAAACTCTCCCAAAAAAATTAAGTTCAGCTGTGAGGTTGATAACACCTCAAGTCAAGGTTAGTCCTCTACAAAGATTGAAGAAAAAAGAGGAGAATGCTAAGTTTCAAAAGTTCCTTTTTATGTTCAACTCATTATCAATAAACATTCCACTTATGGAAGCATTGATTAAAATGCCAGGTCATGCTAGGTGCATGCAAGAATTGGTGACGAAGAAAAGGACTCTTGAGTATAGACACTTGAACTGTCTTATAATTGTAGTGAAATCTTGACACAGAAATTGGGTAAAGAAGGAAGACCCAAGGGCGTTTACCATTCCATGCACAATAGGAGCCTCAGAATTTATACAAGCTTTATCTGATTTCAAGGAAAGTATAAACTTCATGCCCCTAGCCATATTTGAGGAACTGGGATTGGAGACCCCTTCATCATCTGCAAAGCAACTACTCATGCTTATCGGTCTATCAAATGACTAGTGGGGATTTTACAAGATGTATTAGTGAAAGTGGGTAAATTCATCCTTCCTACGGATTTTATAGTTTTGGATTGTGAAATGGATACAGATGTGCCAATAATCATGGGTAGGCCATTCTTAGCCACTATGTGAGCTGTGGTACACATTGAGGTTGGAGACCTTAAGTATAGAGTGAATGATGAGGAGGTTGTTTTCAACATAGTCACGCCCAAAGTTTCGTTAGGGCGGACTGGCACCTGTTGTCGATGAGGCTCGGGAGAACCAACCTGTATCCATGCGCCTTCTATACATGTTATAAGGGACTTATACATTTGACATGCCTTTAAGAAAATAAACAGTGATAACAAGCCAAAAGGAAATGCATATGGCTAAGCCATTAGGGCCACGGTGTTTAAAGTACGAGACATGACCACACATTAATTTACATAGTCTACAAAGCATCTAGATAAGGAAAAGTATGTGATAAGGGTCAGGATACGCCCTGCCTCGACTAACTATATATACAAAAATATAAGCTCTAGACACATACAAAGCTCCAAAGCAACTTGGAGCTTGGTAACAACAACTGGATATCCTGTATTCCTACTGGGAAGATCTACTAGCACCTGTACCTGCAGCATGAAATGTAGGTCCCCCGTAAGGGACGTTAGTACGAGATACTGTACTGAATATGTAAGCCAGGAAATACTGTATACGAAGTAAAATCTCAAATGAAACTATGCACTGGTATCGGATAAGAGACCACCTTTAGTTGTACTGTGGGATCAAGTACTTTATGTTTTTTATTACTTTACCTTTACTGTATAATCTGTGCATAACATGTAATACAAATGACCAACTGATCAGTAGTAAATCTATATCAGGATCGGCCCTAGCTAGGCTTTTCCTTTAACCCCTTGGGCTACCCCTCGTGATAGGATCGACCTTGGCTAGGTGATTCTTCAACCCCTTGAGTTACCACCCATCAATAAGCAAAATACTTTATCTTTCAAGTACCTATGAGATGATTCTTTTGGTGGTCATAATATTGGAGCTGTAGGACTGTTGATACAACATATGACATATAAACAATGACAAAAGACAATACCACAATGAAAGGAGTAAGTTACACAAATAATGAAATGCATAGGACGTGGAACAACACATGAACTTTATTTAGTAGAACAAATTTGTGTATCTTCGTATCCAAGTATGTATGAAGATTCAAAGGTGACTATGTACGGGATCATATGAACATGTGAAAGAGTTGATACTTGGTTAATAGTTGTGTCAGAGTTGGTAAGAGACTTTATGTGCCAGGGAGGGATCAATGTTTCATGCCAAATAATACGAAATCAAGTAGCCTTACATACCTCGCTGTACGACTTCCCTATTACCCCGAGATAACCTTCCCTTCCTTCAAATATTTATCTACAATATGGTAGGTCATAAAACTAGCATTAGCAGCCAATAGATACATCTTGGCATCCCAATCTCATAAAAAAACAACATACGGGTAGCAAGCGGGTATTTATAAACCCGAGTGTATTCTTTCAAACTTTCTGCTCCTAATAATATTTTCTAATACATATTATCATATACATATCATGTGAATCCTATTCTAGTTCCATAATAGTCTTATAACAGCCCATAAAGCACAACACATAACAATTCTATGCAACATACAAATAGGCAGCATAACGTTATGTCCGTTTGCCCCATTACGACGTTGACGATTCCAAACCTTTACCAACTTCAACCAACTATTCCCACAATTTTTACACATGAAAAACATCCCTAAAATATTTCAAAAATTGTCCTCTAAATAGGTAGAGGACGTGAGACCATAGTCCTTAATCAATCAGCCCACAAGTTCCAATTACGAGCACAATTACGATATCACATAAGAACTCACTTTCGCGGACTGTAAAAGTGGTGCAACAACTAAGTTTCATCACTAACAAACTAAAATTTGTTAAAAACATAGTTCTTACTTCATAATTTAGCTAACCAAGAAGAGAAAATCCTCTTAAACAACAAGAAAAGTTCACAACAATCCTTAGGACACATGCTGTCCAAAATTTCAGCACAACATAAATAACATATACTTCTTGTTTGTCATATGATAAGTATAACAAAGAAATGAATATTTCCACTTACCTTCGCCTTCAAGGTTCAGGTTTCCTTCTAGAACCCTAGAGGGTTGTGTAGGCTTCCTTGTGAGGTGAAAAAAAGAGAAAACAAAAGTCATTAGGAAAGCTGAAAAATTGTCTTAAGTGAAAATGAATTAAGGAGCTGTTTTGAGCCCTTTTTAAATAGTCTCTTGGCTGACTTTCTTTTTACATTTTCACCACATTATACCACATATTATTAAGCTAGTGAGGCGGCAGCCTTTCCCTCACACTTGGGCCCAAATGGGTCTCAAAGTTGATGGGCCTTGGCTGCCCATTTTCCAAATTCCTCTTCACTTAGTTTGGGGCCAATTAGACAAGTGGTTTGTGGTGTACTTGGGCCCTTTCTATTATTTATCTTGGGCTGAAAATATTGTCCATTTATGATGCTAAAACACGAGCTAAAGTTACATCCTTAACATGGACTTTATTCATAATCGAAATTGGTCAAATTTGACATCGGACCTCGTCTCTGTTTAGCAAGCAAATTTAAGCTAAGTAAGTAGGTGACTCACCTGCTAGCTTCTTAAGTCCTACAAGCACCTCAATTTTCTCACTTTACTTAGGGCCATGATCTCCTCAATTTGACACAAAACATGTATACACTTGACCCTCTTAAGCGTTAGAAACACTTATCACCCTATAACATGATATTCAAACACTTTTAGAAATTGGAGCTAATTTGAAAAGCCATATCATGTTTCATTTGCATAGCACTAGTATTGTAAAGTGTGGGGTGTTACATCCTCCCCCCTTTAGGAATATTAGTCCTTGAATGTTAGCACAATTGGATAGCTTAACCAAGTTTAAACCTTTACTTACACAAACTTTAACAATACACTAAGTATTCAATCACACGTACCTATAAGTGTCCCAATTCTGCATGTTGGACTTCCTCTTTAGCTTCAAATAGGTAAGGGTATTTTGATTTCATTTCATCCTCAGCCTCCCATTTTTTCTTTTGCTTGCTAGTTTCTCCAAAGTACTTTTATTGAAGCTATTTCTTTTTTTGTTAGCTTTTTTACTTGACGATCTAGAATAACAATAGGTACCTCTTCATATATGAGATCTTCTTTAACCTGCACGTCTTTAATAGGAGTGACACGGGCTGGGTCACCTATGCATTTTCGAAGCATTGAGACATTAAAAACTGGATGAACCATTAAAAGCTCTTGGGGTAGCTCTAGTTCATTTGCAACCTGCTCGGACTTCTAAATAATTTTATATGGCGCTATGTAACGTGGGCTCAGTTTTCCTTTCTTACAAAACCTCACAACCCCTTTCATTGGATACACCTTTGAAAATACAAAATCCCTTATTGAGAATTCCAATCCTCTCTTTCTAGGATCCGCATATGATTTGTGATGACTTTGGGCTGTTTCTAGCTGCTGCTGTATTACCTTAACTTCTTCCATGGCTTGTTGTACTAGATCTAGCCCAAGCAAGGTGGTTTCACCCACTTCAAACAATCCAATTGGCGATCTATATTTCCTTCCATTCAAAGCTTCATAAGGTGCCATCTTGATACTTGAGTGATAGCTATTATTATAGGCAAATTCAATATGTGGAAAATGGTCCACCCAACTACCTTTAAAGTCCAACGCACAAGCTCGCAATATATCTTCAAGTGTCTGAATGGTACATTCTGCTTGACCATCTGCTTGAGGGTGGAATATTGTACTCAAATTCACTTATGTCCCTAAACTCCTTTGGAAGGACTTCCAAAACTTTTCAGTGAATTTAGCTCCTCGCTTAGATATAATAAAGGTTGGAACTCTATGCAGCCTGACTATCTCTTTGACGTATAGCTTGACATACTCTTCAGTTGTTTAATCACTCCTAATTAGCAAGAAGTGTGCTGACTTTGTGAGTCTATCAACTATTACCCATATGGAGTCAAACTTATGAAATGAGCGAGGCAAACTGGTAACAAAATCCATATTGATCATATCACAATTCCATGTTGGAAGCTCTATACATTGCATATAACCTCCTGGCTTTTGGTGTTCTACTTTCACTTGTTGGCAATTTTGACATTGAGCCACAAATTCTGCAAGGTCCTTTTTCATGCCTCCAAAAAACATTCCCTTCAGGGCATGATATATCTTAGTTGATCCTAGATGGATGAAATATCAGGAATGATGGGCTTCTTCCATTATCCTCTTCCTTAATCCATTAGTATCAGGCACACATAGTAAAGTACTCCATTTTATGTAAGGTCAAAGCCCTTTATCTTACCCTGACTTACCTTTTCCTTGAGATGTCGTAGAACAGGATCCTCGAACTATTTTTCTTTCACCTCCATTACTAATGAAGACGATGCTGCATTATGTACAATAACCCCTTTCTTTGGAGTTTCAAGAAGGCGAACTCCTAAACTGGCTAGCTGACGTAGATCCTTAGCCACTCCTTGACATATCATAGCTTGATCACCAGTATTCATGTGTAACACCCCACACCTTACAATACTAGTACAATTCAAATGAAAAATGACATGGTTTGGTCAAATTAGCACTAATTTTTAAAAGTGCTTGAATCTCGTGTTAATGGGTCATATGTGCGTCTAACGCTTAAGAGGGTCGAGTGTATACATGCTTCATGTTGAATTGAGGAGATTACAGCCTTAACTGAAGTGAGAGAGAGATGCTTGTAGGACTTAATAAGCTAGCAGGTGAGTCACCTACTTGCTTAGCTTAAATCGCTAACTAAACGGAGATGAGGCTCGACGT
>JAPFFP010000002.1:10194845-10205246 GCA_026153255.1 Solanum medicagineum
TGCTATGATCAAAGCCTATGATAGTATAATCCTCATTTATCCCACTTTCAAGTCATAGAGGAAAATTCTACAATTTATCAAGTCCTCGCTAATTCTAAAGTGTCATAAAATCAATACCGAAACTAACCATGTAAAGACATAAACGAGTCAGATAATATAATGAATAACCAATCTCAATAGCATTCCATATAATCATAATAAGCCAGTGCATTATGGAATGAAAATGAATGCCATGAGGTATAATGCAATGCAATGCAATATCATGTAGAATGATGCATGTCTATCCTAGTGATACACATCCGCTGATCATAAACATGCCTCTGTCAGAACCCATGGGGGCCACACATGGACCATGTATCTGTCGCGGCGCGCGACATTTCCCTATAATATAGTATCTGTCGCGGCATGCGACACATCCCTCGAATAATAGTAACCATCGTGGCATGCAACACGGCCCTCGAATCATAGTATCCGTCGCGGCGTGCGACACGTCCCTCGAATCATAGTACATGCTTTTTCTTTTTTTTTCTTTCTTTTTCACTAGCCGGAACCATTTCCCTTCGGCTTTACATTTCTTTTCTTGGATCATGCAGTAAACACATAGTAATGTACAATAATCATGTTTATGGAAATAAAGTATGCAAAATGCCATGCAAATTCATATATCTCAATACCATCACAATCTTAACAACATTCACATCTAAAAGTAGGTATCACTTCGATATCAATAACAAACAATCACTATTTTACATATAGTAAATCTCCATCATTAATTCACGGGTCAAATATCAGCATAAGATAACTACCTAATTCAAAATATTTCAATTAAAGCCTACATAAATCATTCTAAATACCTCACACAAGAAGTACAAGATTCTATATACTTAACAAAAGTTAAGAAATTCACTTGCCTTATATAAAGTCTCGAATCACGTCAATTCTGAAGCTTTTTCCTTTCTATGACACTCCAATTCATCAAAATCTATTCAAATATAGCATCATAATTATATAATGAATCTAACGACACTAAAATCAATTAATTCGGTGAAAAGGGTAAAATGGTCCAAAAATTTCATCACCGAAAAATGTCATTGAGAACTGGATATTTATATATGCAAATGTTCCCCAAGTTATAAGGAATTCAATGGTGAAAACCATTTTAAAAACGGAGCTAATCTGAGGAAGAAATCGCGTGTTAACATTTTCGAAATACATTAAAAATGCAGCAGTAAATCTGTAATTTTTACCACAAATGAAGCGACAAAGTCAGTTTCTGAAGCTCCCACGGTGTTCTTCTAGAAAAACTATACAATTAAGCCTTTTGAATCGCTCAAATCCAATCAAAATTGAGAGAGAAATCGTTGATTAAAGTTTGGGAAAAATTTGTGATCTTCTCTTCTCTTTCTTGGAGAAAATCCCTAATTTTCGCAATTCTTTTCAAGTGAAAGAAGTTGGAAGGACATTAAATAAAAGGATTATCTTTGATTCTTAAAATCTTGACGTATACTCTTTAGAATTCTTGATGAAGACACATAATTTTTGAAGAAGAACCATAATTCTTGAAGAAGAAGAGTCAAGAAATCCTTTCTTGGAATTCTTGAATTTGTTTTCTTGAAACCTTAAGTTATGATTTAAAATCCTATTAGAGCTTCATGAATAGATGAAGGAATTCGGGTTGGGTAGATTGAAATTCATGAATAATAACTTACCTTGAGGATGAATCTTGAAAGACTATCCTAGCTTCATGACTTTATTGATCATTCTTGAGGGTTCATGTTTAGGAGAGAAGGAAAAGACTTTTGATCATGAAAAACTAATGTTTTAGGGTTTTCAGGACCTTAAATAGACTCTCAAATATTTTATGATAAAAATACCCTCAAATTATAAAAAAAAAACGTCAGTAACTCATCCAGTGAGGGTTCGCGACGCGCTCCGTGCGCGGACTTTCGGACAGCTCTGCACCTCTTCACTAAAATGGTCATATCTTTCTACTCCTAACTCCAATTAATGCGAAATTAGATGCATTCGAAAGCTAATTCAAATACATTTAATTTGATATAATTTGGGTCATCTAAGTCATCATACTGTAGGAGATATGATCATTTGAAGTTGACCCTTCTATCGACTCATACGAAAAGTTAGTTGCTAGAAATTCTTTGAACTTGGCTTGATATAAAGGATCCTTTATGACTCTAAATCACATCTAATATATTTTAAATACTTAGGAATTGATCCTAGCACGTATATACAGCTTACAAGTGATTGGTTCACCTAACTTTTGAAAAATCATACATTAGAACTACGATTCATATCGGCTCCAATTCTATTCTCATACTAAGAAATTGACTTTAACATCTATGCTCAATTAAGAATCCTCAACTAAAATGCTATATCCTATGAATAAAGTCTTAGTCTTAGCTAAAAAAAAATTGGGGTGTTATAGGCCCTCTGGCAAGATATGTTATTTTGCTTCATTAATGATCTTTTTGTATTTGTTGCTTTTCCTAAGGGTCTTTTCTAACTTCCTATGATGTCCTAAGGCATTAAAATGACCTAAACTCTATTTCTCTCATTCAAATTCATTCTTACACTTAGAATTGTTCAAATTCTCTCACCTAAAGAACTCCTCTCAAGTGAACCATTGGATATTAGTTTGAAGCATAAGGAAGGGTCTTCTTCTTCATCAAATTTCTTCCTATTTCTTCTTGATTAGCTGAGGTGCGTGGGATTGATTCTTGGTCCCTTTCAACCAAGAAGACTCAATCTCCTTTACCCTTAATTTCGTGGAATTTTGGCTATTTTAAATATGGGTTTTTGATATTATTATTTATTAAATTTAATTATTGTATGGGCTATGGTTTATTATTGACTTTAAAGTGATTTATGCCCTAATATGATGAAGTGTATTGAGGTTATAAAGTTATGAATGTGCATGTCCCCTATAAAGCTTGATTTGTGTATGGGTAATATATATTATAATCTACGCCGTCTTAAGCACTCGGCCACTAAAGCCATTGCTTGGGGCCCCATATATTTGGGGCCCCTAATTTTTTCTAAATGTACTTCTATATATTATTAAAAGAATTATGTATAATTTTAAATTTAAAAAAAATGTAAATTAAACAAAAATCAAAGAAAAAAAAAGAAACAGCATTAGCAAATTTCTTCCCTAAGGAAATAGAACAATTTTTGAAAAAACTTCCTTATGTGAGAAATTGTGCTTCATTAAATATCTCCTAATAATTATTATTTGATTTTATATTATTATTTCCTTTATACTCATTGCTTTTATTCTCTGTAAAAGCTTTTGTTTTATTGTTGCTTGCAAATTACAAAAGAATTATTTTTTGGTGTTTCTTCAAAATTTCAAGAAGTTCTTGAAGGAACTCAACACTATTTCAATATTGTTATACATCTTATCAAATTCGTGAAATAGGTTTTATCATTCTAATTTTTTTTTTGGTAGTTTTTTCTTTAAAATTTATTATTGTTGATATTCTTAGTGCATATATTTGGGTTATATTATAAATTTTATTTTATAAGTACATATATTTTTGTTTTAGTTATTGTGAAAATTTATTCAATTGAATTTTCAAATATGTTAACTAGAAAATAGTATTTGGGTTATATAAAAAAAGATAAAAATAGGAAACTTGAAGAATTGAATAAATCTATAAAAGGAGCCCTTGATAAAATTTTGCCAAATAATAAAAATTTTGAATCGAAAGTTATTCCAGGATGGTCTTCAAGTGAACAAGTCACTAACAGAATTGAGTTAGATGATAATGATATTCAATTAAAAAATCTAGAAGAACAAATTAATAATGATAGAGTGCACAGAAAAATGTATTGATAAGAATTATTGGCGTGATCAAAATTCTTGAAAAAAATAATTTGGCATTTAGGAGAGCAAATGAAAAGATCTATCAAGAATGTAGTGATAATATTTTAGGTCTAATTGAAATGTTTGCTGAATTTTATCCAATTTCTCGTGAAAGTACGAAAAAAGGTTGCTGAGGTAGAGTCCATGGGCAAACTTCTTAGGATGTCTTTGCCCCGTTCTTGGTTCTTTTGGAAGACACATAGTAGCCGCAAAGCACCATTCTACGCACTCAGAATAAAAGAGTGAACTTCCACAATTAGTTTAAAAGTGTCTATGAACAAACACAATCTCCTTTCTACGACTTACAACTTTCACTGCCCTTATATTTAGTTCTCCAAGGAGCAATTATTCTCAAAAGGTGTTGACCATTGCAAGAACATATTTGACAAATTAAGGATGACGAAATTTATAATCATTATCTTGAAAAAGTAGATTTTAAATAAAAATATATAAGATAATTTTTTTAAAAAAATAATTAGGGCCTCTCTCTAGAATTTTGCTTTAGGCATCCAATCTTATTGAGTTGGCCCTGATTATAATTTAAATGTGAATTTTACTTAGGCCAAACACTTATGTAACCCCTTAAACTTGGCCTTAAATTTCATTTTGGTACTTCAACTCAACCTTGTTCTATTTTAACCCTTCAACACCAATTTTCATATTCCATTTTGACACTTCTATCTAAGGAATCAACAAAATAGGGGAGACAGTATTTCACATGCAATAAAAACCAAGTAAAAATACATACACAACCCTACTAACTTGACTTTATTTTTTATTTTGACACTTTATCTTGCCTTTGTTCTAATTTCACCTTTCAACTTTAGTTTTTATGTGGCATTTAAACACAATTACTAATTTTATAATTTTTATTTTTTTAATTTTAATATCGAGGTTTCTCCATTAGTTTTCAAAAGAATTAATAGACAATTTTTTAATTTTTATTTTTAGAGTTTCTCTATAATTTTTTTAAAAAAAATTAACCAAGGAAAGTGTGTTGGTTTTCTTTTTTAACTAATTAATTAAATTAAATAACATCATATATTTTTATTTTTTTCACATTCAAGCTTTATGGATTAAACACAAATACTAGTTCACGTTTTTGTATCCACAAAGCTTTGTGAGTTAAATCCACAAAGCTTTGTGAGTTAAATCCACAAAGCTTGAATATAAGAAAAAATAAAATATGTGAAGTTATTTAATTTAATTGATTATTCAAAAAGAAAACCGACACACTTTCCTTGATTATTATTAAAAATATATATATATATATATATAGAAACTCTGAAAAAATATTTTTTAAAAACTTTTATTAATTTTTTAAGGATTTTTTTGAAAACTAACAGACAAACGTCGATACTAAATTAAAAAAATAAAAATAAAGAACAAATATAGAAATAAAAAAATTATAAAATTAGTAATAATGTTTAAATGGTACATAAAAGTAAAGTTGAAATGGTTAAAATAGAATAAAGGCAAGATAAAGTGCCAAAATAAAAAATAAAGTTAAGTTAGACAGGTTGTGTATGTATTTTTAATTGATTTTTGTGTCATTTCATGGCATGTGAAGTACACTCTTTCCCATTCTGTTTATTTCTTGGATAGAAGTGTCAAAATTGAATATGAAAACTGAAGTTCAAGGGTTAAAATGGAATAAGGTTGAGTTGGAGTGCCAAAATGAAATTTAGGGCCAAGTTTAAGGGGCTACATATGCGTTTGGACGTATGGAGTGCAATGGTGTTCGCACTTAAGGTTTGGTGCCACTACATATATGGAGTGCATGTGGATGTGTTCACTGACCACAAGAGCCTGCAGTATGTCTTCAGTCAGAAAGAGCACAACGTATGGCAGAGGAGATGGTTGGAGTTGCTCAAGGATTATGATATGAACGTTCTCTATCACCCAGGTAAGGCTAACATTATTGTTGATGCTCTTAGCAGGTTATCTATAGGACACTGCCCATGTGGAGGAAGGAAAGAAAGAGTTGGCTAAGGAAGTGCATAAATTGGCCCGATTGGGAGTACAACTTGAAGAGAATGAGGAGGGAGGGATCAATGTTCAGAATAGGTTTGCTTCATCTTTAATGGCAGAGGTGAAAGAAAAGAAAGACCAAGATCCTGTCTTACTTCAATTGAAAGAGGTGTCCACACACAAAAGGTGATGGTCTTCTCCAAAGGGGGAGATGGAGTGTTGAGGTACTAGAGTAGATTGTACATTCCAGATGTTGATGGAGTACGAGATAGAATCATGTCTAAAACACATAGCTCTTGATATTCCATTCATCCTGGCTCCACCAAGATGTACCACGACTTGAGAGAAGTCTATTGGTGGAATAGAATGAAGAGAGATATTGTTGAGTTTGTTTCTAAGTGTCCAAATTGTCAATAAGTCAAGGTTGAGCATCAAAAGCCATGTGGACTTGCTCAAAACTTTGAGATCCCTGAATAGAAGTGGGAGATGATCAACATGGACTTCATTATCGGTCTACCGAGGACCCAAAAGCAGCATGATTTGATATGGGTGATTGTGGATAGGATGACCAAATTAGCTCATTTCTCAGCAATCAAGATAACTAACACTGTAGAAGAGTATGCCAAGTTGTACATTCATGAGATTGTGAGGTTGCATTGAGTTCCCTTGTCTATCATCTCGGACAGAGGAACTCAATTCACCTCCCAATTTTGGAGATCCTTTAAGGGATTGGGTACTAAAGTAAATCTAAGTACAACCTTTCACCCTTGGATAGATAGCCAAGCAAAGTTCACCATTCAGACATTGGAGGATATGTTAAAGGCTTGTATCCTTGACTTTAAAAGAAATTCGGATGACCACTTACCATTTATCGAATTTACATATAACAATAGTTATCACACAAGCATCCAAATGGCTACCTATGAGGCACTCATGGGAGAAGATATAGATCACCAATTGGGTGGTTAGAAGTGGGTGAAGCCTAATTGGTTGGACCCGACCCTGTTCACTAGTCCATGGAGAAGGTGATGATTATTAGAGAGAGGTTGAAGACTGCACAAAGCTGCCATAAGTCCTACACTGACGTGAGAAGAAGAAATTAAAAGTTTGAGGAAAATGAGTGGGTGTACTTAAAGGTACCATCAATGAAGGGAGTCACGAGGTTGGAGAGAATAGGGAAATTGAGTCCACGTTATATTTGTCATATTTGTCCCTGTCAGAGTATGAGGAGGATTGGGAAGGTTGCTTATGAGTTAGAGTTACCTTTTGAGTTAGGCACAATCTATCCAGTATTTCACGTCTAGATGTTGAAGAAATGCTTGGGAGATGCTACATAGGTGGTTCCCATTAAGAGCATTGGAGTGAAGGATAACTTGTCATATGAAGAGGTGCCAGTTCAGATCTTAGATCATCAAGTTCACAAGTTGAGGACCAAAGAGATAGCCTCCATCAAAGTCATATGGAGGAATTAATTTGTTGAGGAAGCCACGTGGGAAGCTAAGGAAGATATGAGAGCCAAATACCCACATTTATTCGTGACTAATGATGAGAATGTCGAAGGTAATTCCCTTACTCTTGATTTTAAATTGATTTGTTTATCCTTGAGTTGATCTATCTTGAGTTCGATGGGTTGAGTGAGTATTGAGAAAAGCCTTAATTTTTATTCATGCCTGGATGTCCATCTTTACTCTGCATTCTTTGACGAATGATTCCAAGGGGGATAATGTAATACTTGGTAAAATTACCAAAATACCCCTAGATGAGAGAGGTGTGTATAACGCGTCTTCCCAAACTTCGTTGGTAAATTCGAGGCCAGATATGCGATTAGCATGAAATATTGAGTGGAAAATGGTCTTGGTTGATTTTTAGAGCAACCGGGTCAAAAGATAATTTTTCTATGCAAAAATGATTTCAAGTGAGAGTGCGCGATAAATGTGTGATGCACACCTACTGAGGATTACACTTAGTTGTGATCCCAATATTCTCTACGGAATTAGAACACTCGATAGGAGAATTTTTTCCAAAAAAACCCAAAAAATAACAAGGTCCGCGACACGGACATAGATTACCAAAGTGAACGTTTTTCAAGTTTTCATGTGGGCTATTCTAGACATTTTTCAACTCCTCCTAAACTTAAAACACGATCAAAATAGGTGATTTTTAGTCTAAAAAGGGTTTCCATACCCATTCTAAGTCCTTTTACACTAAACATGAGTTGAAGTTCTTGATAGAAGAAGAGAAAGAAACTAGGGTTCCGAAGGTTGGAGTTAAATCCTTGAGAAGATTAGTGTCATCCTTCATCCCATATATGTAAGGCTAAACTAAAGCATGAAATTGTTCTTCCATGTGCCCCTTTATTGAGGTATAGCTTGGTAGATGAACTCATTGACTCTTTATGCATGTATTTCTTAAAAACTTTCTTATAAATTATACATATCCTATGTATTTTCACACGTTGATGATCATCATAAACTTGATTTACTGAATAAAGTCTTTTACATGAGTTATTTCATACAACCCTGTATATTGTTGCAAGAATGAATTTAGGAGACGAGTCTAAAGGTTTGACATATGAATTCGCATGTAACTGTGACTATGGTCCTAATATGAGAGTGTTCATGATTATGTTGATGAAATTGATGTTCCTAGAGTCTAAAGAATCATGAAAATTAGTCCTAAAATAATGATCCTAATCTGAGTTGATGGTGATGAAATGATTGAGCTAACAAGGTCCAACGAGACTAGTTAGATGAGTAATTCAGATGATTGATGTTTATAAGCATGTTGAGTCCTTAGAGGATTATTGAGTAAGAGTAGATAACAGCTCAAACTCAATAACTACGTGGCCAGCGTAGAAGAGGATTGAACGTAAAACCAGATGTTTCCCTTGTCCTAAAAGAGGACTTGATTTTTTTATTGTGGATCCACCGATGTGATGTTCTTTACCCCAGCAAGGTGCTGGATGGATATCACAATTACATAGCTTCGTTATATCATCACCCACTCATATGTAGTTATTGTCGGTTAGAGAAGCTCCCAGATAGGTCCCATACTCATAGTAATCTATGTAGAGTTGATTGGATGAGTTATGATTGGTATTGATGAGGAATTTGCCTGCTCTTTGTTCTTTCTTTAGATAGACACTTGACCTTTCTGATGGAGTATCTTATGAGTTGGTGTTATTCCATGTTGTTCTGCCTATGTCTGTCTCATTCAGTGATTTTACATACTCTTACATTCCACGTACTGACGTCCATTTGGGCCTACATCTTGTCATGATGCAGAGACAGTTACTTGGGATCCCAACAGGCGCTCTGTTGAAGGTCCATTCTTCCTACTGCTGATTAGTGAGTCATCCCCAACATTATGAGGATACCATTTTATTTTTCTTAAGTTTTGACTTAGTTAGTTTAAGTAGTGGTAGCCATGGCTTTCCATGATACCTTTCTAGACCGTAAAGGTAGAGGCTTCATAGACTAGATGTGTCACGCCCCGGACCCAGGGCCAAGACATGACCAGTGAATGGGGGACCCAAAGGAACCCAAAACAAGCCTTATAGTATATCATTACACATCCTTGGTCGCAGAAGCAATTAAAATGACAATGAGAGATAAGCATAAACAAGGGGAATCAGGTCTAAGGTAAAGAGTAAAACACTTGAATAACATAAATGAGTCAAAGCGCAAGCGTAATACATAACTTTTCCAACAACATCTCTAGACATAGACCTTAGCTGTGGCTAAGACAAACAACCAGGCTCACCCTCATAGTCATAAGTATTCCAAAATATACAAGATTTAGTCTGAACATAAGCATGTAAGAAGATAGATGTTGTTCTCAGACATGAGGACTCACCAAAAGTTAACTTGAACAATCCGTTTAGCCACAAGGAAAATCAATAGGGGCCCTGATTCCTACATCGTAACATCATGTAGGCAAAAAGAATGTCTTAGTATGTCTGAATGTACTAAGTATGCAGCGTGCAATGCATGTAATTTTCCAGAACCTACATATTGACGTTAGATGACAAGGCACATAATATAGAAAGAGTTGAATATCGAAGAATGTAATATACGAGATGCTATGAAAGTCATGATGCATGAATGCAAATGATGCGCTTATATATATTGGGGATGTGACCTCTACCGACATAAGTAAGACCGAGCGGCTATTACTTGGAATTCCGATGAAACCCCCTCATCGGTAAAGAGGTGATCTACTTGACAAGGGTAGACTATACTTTACCTTACGAGAAAACTCCCTCTTTGTATGAAGTAACCTTCCTTACGGGACAACTCCCTCTTCGGATAGGATTTTCAAAAAATCACAAATCAAATCATTTCTTCTCCTTACATGACAACTCCCTCTTAGGATCAGAAACCTATGCTAGCCACATAGTTCAAGGAAAGGGAGAGGACCCTTGAGGATAGCCCTAATGCCCCCAATCCATCAGTGCTAAGTCGTCATCCCACAATGATAATGTCACGACCCGACCCCGGGGCCGTGACTAGTGCCGATTAGGCACTAACCCGAACACTAAATCACAA
>JAPFFP010000002.1:10209036-10221405 GCA_026153255.1 Solanum medicagineum
CCTATTTCAATGCCATAACAGTCTTACCACAGCCCACAAAGCACAACACATCACAATTCCACACAATCTAAAAATGGGCAGCATAATGTTACCTTCCCTTGCTACATTTCGACGTTGACAACTCCAAACCTGTTCCAACTCTAACCAAACTGTTGTAGTAACATTTACACACATAAAGAGACCTAAAATAGTCTTATACCAGAACTTAAGAAGTCATGAATGATATGGGCTAATAGCCTTATATACAACAGCCCGCAAATTCCAATTAACATGACGCTTAAGATGACACGATAAAACGCTCTTGTTAAATGAAACCAAAATCATGGAAGTAACCTTAGGGTGATGTTTATAACTCAAACCATGTTAATAACCATGTTAATAACATTAAGTTATCTTCATAATACAACTTACAAACCATAGGGAAGTCACCAAAATATAAGGAAAAGGTGCAACAACGTTCTGCACAGAATCTGTCCAACAAATTTCAGCAAGCGTAACTAGCATCTATCTCTTGTTTTTTCATGATAAAACCATACTATATACACAACTATAATTACTTATATTTGTCTTCAAGGTTTATAGGCTCCTTAAAAACCCTAAAAGAGTCGTTTGGCTTCTTCACAAGGTTGAGAAAAGTTGAGAGGAATTTAGAGAACAAAATCTGATTTTTTTTGAGGTCAAGTTGAGAAATGACCTTTGGGAGCTGCTTTGGAGCCCTTTATAAAGAGGTCATTGGCCGACCTTCGCTTGACTTCTTGAACAACTTATACCACACATTATCAAGCTGGTTATCCACCAGCTTGGCCCTCACACTTGGGCCTTTTTGGAGCACCAACTTGATGGACTTGGGCTGCCTGTTTCCCAACTTTCACTTACCTAGTTTTGGCCCAATTTGCTAAGTGTGTTGTCATGTCTTTGGGCCCTTGTTACTATAATTTTTGGGCTGAAAATGTAGCCCATTTGTGATTCCAAAACATGGGCCAAAGCTACACTCTTAACACAGACTTTATTCATAATTGAACTTAGACAAATTCGACGTCGAGCCTCGTCTCCGTTTAACTAACGAATTTAAGCCAAGCAAGTAGGTGACTCACCTGCTTGTTTCTAAGTCCTCCAAGCACCTCAATTCTTTTACTCCATTGAAGGCCTTAATCTCCTTAATTCGACACAAAATATGTATACCCTCGACCCTCTTAAGCGTTAGACGCACACATGGCCCATTAACACGAGATTCAAGCACTTTTAAAATTTAGCGTCAATTTGTCCAAACCATGTCATGCTTCAATTGAATTGTACCAATATTATAGGGTGTGGGGTGTTACATCATGAACTTCTTACTGGGGCAGTACTATAATAGGCATTTACAAGTGTTTGGATGCACGTGTTTTGTTCATATTCCTATGCAGTTAAGAGAAAAATTATCCCCAAGGCAACCAACTTGTGTCTTTCTTAGATATGCTCAATCCAGTTATATATATGCTATGACATGAAATCCAAGAGGGTCGAACGGCTATCGATCCTGGTCCGATGAGAAAAGGGTTGAACTCATACTTGCCTTAACCTAATCTACTTAGATCCCGGATTCCATTCCATTAAGGCATTCATTCCCTTCATGTAAAGGAAGAGTTCAATAGAAGTCATCTCACTGACACTGGCTGTTCTTCTACCTAAACTTGCGGCTTCTTTCATCAAAGATAGGTGTGAGCTAATTTTCTCGCTAAACCCCTTTCCTTACATTCAAGTGGTTGAACGCCCCTCTCCCTTATTTTGAGTCTACGCACTTCTACTTAGTATGTTGTTTATGTGCTTGTTAATAAGCCAGAGGCCCCTCTTTTTTGTTCTTCTTTTGCTTGCGCACCAATCCAGGGGCTAAGGGACCCAATTCTTAAGACTCAAGATGCAACTGACGGCATTGATCTAGCCAAGCTGGTACAGAATACCCGGCTTTAGAACTTTACCCTATTTCAAGGTTGCCGCTAAGCAACATTTTCTAATGATGTTGAAGAGTATTCTCCGACTATGTCTGTTAGCAGGTCGGTTTCCGGAGTTTGAGTCTCAAGCTAGGGATCACCACTTCCTTTAGCAGAAGCTCCGATATGAAATAGAAATTGTCATAGATAGACTTTGAGATGCTTGAATAGCTGCATCCTAGCCTTTAGTTAACTAGATCTCCTATCTCCACTGTTTAATAAGTGGCGGCAAGACTCGGATCCTAGACCTCTGCCTACTCTACTATGGTGAATTGTGTGAACCGTCTCATCTAAAAAACATAGATATCAGAGAGGGGACATTTTTATTTAGTTAATTATGTATTAACAACTAGTACGTCCTTGCTGAGTTAGATACCCCAAACAGTGTCATTTGAACACTTGGTTAAAAAGATTTTGGAAGAAAGTCAAGCGCACCAAGTGAGTGTGATAACTAGAAATTCACAATTCTAAAGAGTCTCGAGTTTCCAATAGAAAGCATGTGGCTCAACAGTTTCAATATTCAGGCAGAGTTTTGGTTATGTCTATCTTATCCACCATATATAACAATGAACTTTGTCCAACACCATTAAACAGGATAGAGCAAGGCTTAACTTACCGTTCATGACATAATGGAGCATCTTAGACAAGATAAAATTGAGGATTTGTCATTGTCCCCTCCAGTTGTTGGCTCCATGCATTCCAGCAATGGCTTTGGCCATAACAAAGAGTTCATGTCTCAAGCTTACCTCAGAAATAGAAGCTCTGAAATTGATATGGAGGTAGAGGATGATACATTAATTGCTTAAAAAGATCAACCCCTCCCCATATTTCTCAAGGTAATTTTTTCTCTAACCAGTCTTTCATTTCTCAGAAATGTTTCAAAGAATCAAATTGTTGATATATGTTTCATAGTTTTGGCTTCTGCCATTTAAATGTTCTTTGAATGCAGTTCGCGGATGTTGAGTACATGGTGAAAACTAGCCAAGCTTCCTCCAACAATCCTTTCAAGGAATTTGTATCAAAGGGAGCTTCCTAGTTTGAGCATGACAATTACAAGAAGATACTCAAAGGTATAACAGGAAGGGTGAAATTCTTGCCTTAATGGGGCCTTCTAGGAATGGGAAAACAACCTTGTTAAAGATATTGGGAGGAAGATTGCAAGAAAATGTCAGAGGAACTGTCACATACAATGACGTCCCGTATAATACAGCTATCAATAGGAGGTATATTACCTATCCATCAAGAATTCTTTTTTCCTTCTCTCTTTCTATTACCTTAAAACAAGAATATAAAAAAAGTCTTTCTTTCAATGTACATGATTTTGTATTAACTTCCATACCGAATTGATCAATGTTGTGCTAGGAGGGTTTCGTGACACAAGATGATGTGTTTTTTCCACAATTGACTGTAGAGGAAACCTTAATTTTTGCTGCATTCTTCAGATTTCCAAGCAAGATGAGTCGACGTCAGAAGTATGAAAGAGCTGAAGTGATTATTGAAGAATTAGGCCAAGAAAGGTATGTGATCTACCTTTCCATGAACTTCCTTCTCTCCCTTGATTACAAATGACCATAATCTAAAACTATCAACAGAAATTGAACATGATTGTTGCAACTGTTCATTCCAACATTTCACAATCATAGATGTCGTGACACGAGAATAGGTGGAGGACTTATTAAAGGCATATCTGATGGAGAGAGAAAAAGAACTAGCATATGGTGTGAAATCCCTGTTGATCCTTCTCTCCTCTTACTCGACGAACCAACTTCAGGCCTTGATTCGTCCTCTGCAAGGAAGGAACAAGTCGGTTCCCCTTTCCGTCTTTCGATAGCATAAAGAAAATAGATTAAAATTGACAAACCACCAAGAGAAAAAGTGGGCAATTTGTACATTAGGCCATGTGCAACAAACAAAGTACAAGGATAGCACCGTACCCTCATAGTCTTCAATCTTTGGCACATATGGATCGACGAAAACTCACCCGGTGTGGGCATCTACCAGGGCACCATACTGAATTTTCTATTGTTGATATAAGGCATCTCTGATCCACTTCATAAAGAGTGAATAGAATTCACTCTATACCCATACCCCTGGAACAACTGCAAAAATAAACTCCATCTTAGTCTACCCGACTTTGACTTTGACTTGTAATAGTAAGTTTTCGCCTCTATTGTTGAAAAGTCAGGACTCGTTGGGGAATCTATTCTAGATCCACCTGTCAGCCCTAAATCTATCCTACTCATCTTTGGTCTCTTCCACGGATCGGTGGATATGAAATAGAATGAATTCAAGGACAAAGTCGCCGGTATACTGTGATCCAGACCTAGGAAGGTCCAGAAATGAATCGGAAAGAGTAACTTTCCTCATAGGAGAAAGGGTGCACGCTAAAGCTATAGCAGCTCTTTTTCACGATATAGGTTTAATTTCATTAATTCAGTACTTAAGGTTTTCCCTCGTCAAGCGAATAAAAATAAAGAAGGTTGGCTTTTCGCCGTTCTCCTTTTTTCAGTTATAGGGCAGAGAAAGGGAGGCAACTGAAACTTTTAGAGTCGAGTTTACGCTATTTCCTCCTCTTTCGATAAGCTTTTCATAGCCGTAGTCATACTCTAGTACCCTTGCAGGGGAATCCACTTCTGAGATGGAGAGAATCCCGAGATGCATATGCTCTTTTCAGGGTTAAAGGAAGAAGTAAGTGCAGCTATTGGACTTCTTTGTGGTATGGCAGCAGTAGCAAAGAAAGAAGCTGCTCATTTTGCTTTACCGAGAAAGGGAGTAGTGAGAAAGGATTGACTATCATACGAAAATGTAACAAGTAAAGTAAGATGCCAGAACTCTTGCTTTCGTCTTGTCTTTACTCTTCCCCCCATCCTCCCGTCACCTATCCGCTCAACTCTGATACCCGAATCTCCTTTTGTTTGAAGTTTATTGGACATGAATGAACCCGAACAGATGTACCTACCGCTTCTGCTTTCTACCATATGTGTTCAGTTTCATAATTTTATTACCGGACTCCATTTATGGAATTTGGTCTAGCTATATTACAAGCTTCTGTTTTTACGATCAACATCTAATTATAGTAGATAACCTACTTTCTTAATAAAGAGAAGTTAGGGACATAGTCAACCTCCTACTATAAGAGCGATTCCCTGGGACGGAAGGGGAAAGATTGAATCTTAAAATACTGATCCCCTAACTAGCAAGATCGGGAGGGTTAGTGTCCTCTTAAGATGGAATACACAACTTCTAGGGTCAGCTTCGATCACAAGGAGAGAAGAGCGGACCATTTAAAGTCTCAATTCCTATCCGCCCATGGTAGAGAGTTTGATTTCAAATCCAATGATTTATTGACCTACGAATCTGCTATTACGCAACTCAACCCTTCTCCGCAAACTCTTTCAGTTGTTAGATGCGCAAAACAACCTATTCCCCTTTACGAAGACTCGGTGACCTTTGACACGTTACACCTGGTTGCACGTAATCTTTACTTTTTCCTTTCACTCGTGTAGTTGGACTGACTAGTGACTTTAAATTCAACCTTGAGACCGAGCCCTGCCTCTCACCTTTCGGTTCATTGTAAGGAAAGACTAAAAAGAAAAAATGAAGCTTTCAGCGGACACAAGCCCTTGGGACTTGACACTTGGACACCGGGAAGCTTGCCCTAGGGTCCTTCGTTTGGAACTGCCCTTGTCCTTTCCAAAGTGGAATTCCTCCTTGCTTTCCCCTTTGACCTGTGCCAAACTCCACTTTTGCTGTTGCCAGGTGGAATGATTCATTCAACCTCGGTATCAACAACCAAGACACCCTTTTCTATCGAATGAATCTTCAAATCATCATCTTCAAACCACGACTCCGGTCATGGTTTCCAGTTGGCTTTATCTCAGGTGACAGGGGCAGGAGAACACATCATAAAATTCGCTTTGACAGCGAGCGAGATCTTTGAAATTCAATCAGAACAGCACTAGGTGGGTAAGATATAGGATTCTTGTCTGAGTCGCGTGGATCACAAAATGGATTTGTGATTTCAAGTCCACTCATTGATTTCAAGAAAACTGAATCAATTGGCTTTTTTCCCAGCGATGCCTCAAACTCGAGATTTTGATTCATAGAACTGGCCATCAAATGTATATTCATCCATCTATCAGTTGCGTCTTCTTTAGTGAATGAAAGAGGGACTCCTTCCATAGGTAGCAAGGATAGGAAGAAGGGGTTCATTGAAGGCTGTGTTGAGGTTTTTATTCCAACTAGCGAGGAAAGGCCTCGTTTTGGTCCTGTTGAATGAATGTGAAAAGCAGAATCCTCAGAATCGTATGATTCAGATACCTGACGAAATGAACAGATAAAAGATCGGGATAGCCGACCTATTTCAAGATCAGATTATCCACCTCTTTGTCCGCTTGGGAGGGCTAACTCGGATAGGTCAGATATGAGGGAAAGAGCCCATAAAAGAGAGATCGGATGCCCTTTCCAATGCAGTTCACGATGCGGAGCTTCCAACTAGCTAAGCTAGGTAGTTTGTTGTTAGAATATCTATCCTAGTAGTAAGATGGAAAGAGTATACTATACACTATAGGAGAGTCAAAGAATAGGCCTGTTGGAATTATATCAAGATTAGAATGACAAGGAATATCTATATCCGTATAGAATAAAATGGGTTCTATCCTTCCTGACCACCTCAAACATATCTAGAGGGAAGAAACCGAGGGTAGCCTGATGATTAAGCGACAGGGACACTGTCAATAGGGTATGGTTATTTTTTATCACCCCGGATGATGCACACTGCTTTAAATAAAGCGTAGTGAATAATGCACCAAATCGCCTAACCAGTTGAACCGTTCTCTTATAGAACAGGTAAGCCGCAAAAGAATGTTCCTTGCTTCCAGCTATCCTCATGAGTCATTTTTACTCTAATTAGTCTCTTGATAAGAAGCTTTCTTTTGATCTGAGTTAATCTCGTCTTCTTGAAGAATTACGGATTCCTAAACCTAGTAAGGGAAAGCGATTCTACTCCAATTGCATTCATCAGTTGGATGAGAGTGAGAATAGAAAGGAAGCCGGGAGGAAGAATGGAGTATAGCATTACCTCTAGAGTACAACCCTACCCCTGTGCTCCTCAATCCCATATCTACTACTTAGTCAAGCCCTTAACTACTTCTATATCATAGAACAACCCTGCTCTCTGATCGACGTTTTATAGTCTTAATATCTATGGAAAGAGGAAGCTAGGATAGGATTCTAAACAATTCTATCGAACCGAACAACAAAAAGAGAAAGATAAAATACCTTTCTTAGCTATCCTAGCGTGCTATAAACCTACAGGGAACAGAACCAGATCGAAGACATTCCTTTCCTTCTTTTATAACCCTCTCTTCTTAGTTGCTCCTCTTTTTAGGTATCTAATGGTCGTAAACCACCTTCTTGTGACTATGTCGAAGAATTCTTTCCCCCCTTTGAGTTCTGGAGTGAAAGGGTCCAAGCCATAGAAAAATATCCAGTTTCTCTCGCAACATATCTAGTTTATCCTGAAGCAGCATTTCTCGAAGTAACATTCCCATAAGTAGAGGATGAAACCCTTGCTTGTTTATCCCGACGAGGGTTTATGAATCACTCAAACGAGCCTTTGACGCCGCATCTGAATCGGCATCCCTATCCATATGTTTATACGCAGGGGCATCCAAATTCCAATCTGTAGAACCTATTGGGGAATCCCCATTCGCACCCGAATTTCCTAAATCTAGTATAGTGGGTCTTGTTCCAATGCAGTAAAAAATCTTTTTAAAAGGCATCTCAGAGAAAGAGGACTGAGAACCATAAGGCGAGCGCCAAAACGCTAGGATAAACTTCTCCCACAGACATGCATGATAAGGGGGTGTAGGGACAACTAGGCCACCACTTTTACCATATATAGGTCCAGACGACCCAAGAGCCCACCACTAGAACCCAACCCTTAAGAGGCTAAGGTCCAATGGGCTACCGCAAGAAGTAAACTTCACCTGTAACCTTAAGTAATACAGAAAGTTACCCGGAATTCCTAGCAAGGACTTTGCCTGCTATTCATTCCTAAATCCCTTTCACCCTTAACTAGCTAACTCGATGGGACATCAACAGCGGGAATGCCAAAAGCAAGACCTGGACCTGGTTCATACAGTCAAACAACAAAGACCTCTTTCTCTTCGGGAGCATTCGTAACGGCTATAAAGAATGTTACGCACCTCATGAAAGGCTATTGGGATCAATCCCTTCAACCCTCCTTGGCGTGGAAGGTCGCAAGAGAAAAGAAAAATATTCTTCTTAGCAACTTTTTCAACCTACCCGAGGTGTGTAGCAGCAACCAATAGCCTTTTTACCTACTATCTTTCACTAGGTGAGTAAAAAGTCATTACCTTTAGCCCAGTCTTCCTTATTAATTATTGATAAGGCACAGGGGAAGCATCATCCTTATAAGACTGTTGCTGAACAAAAGAAATTCTTTTTCACATTCAACCATGAAAGGGCAACTTGAGCAATCAAAGCTACACCCTCTTCCACTGCTGACTATGAACAATTGACAGCTAATGATTTCTACTTTACTAAGCCAATTCGGTAAGTTAAGGTCCATGCTTGAAACGAAAAAAAAGAGGAAGGGGAAGGGGTTGCCCAAGGCTGTGGAGATAAGGTCGTAGAAAAAAGAGCTATATTTATAATAATAAAGAGAATCTATTCAAATTCATATTCGAAAATGGGATTATCAACTATACTTGACTGGAAAAACCAGCCAATCTACTCTCTTGGTCTCCCCCCTGTAACTTGAGAAATCATAAGAGAAGAATAAATCATTGTGTAGAAAGTCGTGCTTACTATCTCCTCCATCGTTGTTATGTAAGAGGAAAAGAGTGAAAAGCTGACTTTTAGGTAGTGTCCTAAGCACTAAGAAGTGAACATCATGCTACTTAGACTATATACTTAACACATGCAAATCGAACCTTGGTTTTCAAAGTTTGAAAGAGAAGGAGAAGAAGCGGGGTAAAGGAATTGGTCTACTCATCAGCCTCATGACCTGAAGATTGCAGGTTCGAATCCTATCCCCGCCTAATCAGTGGAACATTGTTCACCGGGATAGAAGGCCGGTCCCAACCCGTCTATAAAATAGGGCTAGTGTTCAGTCTTGGTTGGTTCCACCTCTTTGCAGGGTGATGACACCAGTAGCTGTGGAGCACAGATGACCATTTCTGTCACTATTTAATTCCAACTTAGAGCTCCTTTCCTTACAGTCAAGTGGCTTTCACTCCTTCTACTCTAAACTACTGTGTGCCTATTTGGAGCTTTTCACAGTCAAAGTCAAAGGTTTGTTGGTGGCAAGATCGGCATGCCTTCTAGTTGTAGTTGACTTTAAGCGCACCTGAACTACCCATAGTCGTCTATTTACGGGCTTGCACTCAACAGTCAATCATTTCATTTTTCTGCTTTCTATCGCACGCTTCAACTATATTTTTATATAGTGTGTAAAGTCTAACTAATGGAAAGTGCCTATGAATTAGTTCCAAGAAAGCGATCGTTCACGTCAGGAATAGAGGCCGGTAAGGATGTACTTGCTTTTCCTTTTTTTGTCAAGATTGGATTGGTGTGAAGTGTACCGCTTGTCTAGCCTATGCTTTGCAAGCCTACATAGGGTACAAGATCGAAAAGAATGCATTGGATGGATGCCCGGGCATTGAGAAGGAAGGACGCTTTCAGAGGGGAAAGGCCATGGGGAGATACCGTCTGTGATCCATGGATCTCCGATCGAGAAATCGTATCCAATCTCCATGGCTAGTCTGCGCTCTTTAGACTTTTCAAACTTAGAACTGAAACATCTTATTAGCTAAAGGAAGGGAAATCGACCGAGACCCAACTAGTAGCGGCGAGCGAGAGCGGATTGGGGGTTTGAAAGAAAAATAAATATGAATCCTCGTTCCTCTCCTTTTAGGCGAGCTACTTCGTTCCTCAGCAAAGTTTTCACTTCCTTTTCACTAGGTTTCATTCGATTTGTTGTGGATTGGATGATGGAAACACCAGCAAGCTACTGCTTCAAAGCTTACCTTATTTAGAAAAGGAGAAAGGGCTTTTTTATAGATGTTGAGGTTGAGCAAGGGGGGCGGAACTTGAAGAGAGAAGTGAGCCACGCTAGCCTAGCAATGTTTTTTAGCAGCAAGCTACGGTCTAACGACCCCCTAACCTAGGTTGGGGCGAAAACTCCAAAATCCAAAACGGTTTCCTCTCCCGTTGGTCGAGCGACTTTGTGCCTCTCCTTTTAGGCAAGCTACTTCATTCCAAACCTCTCTCTAACAATAAGGTAAGCTTTCAAGTTGCCGCCCTTTAAATTAAAGGAGCGAGCACAGTGAAATGTAATTATGAAAAGATTGGAATATCTGGCCAAAGAAGGTGACAGCCCTGTAGATTCGTTCCCATGGTTCGATCCTTCCCAGTAAAATACGGCGTGTTTGAACTCTGATCGCTTTTACGCGAGAAAGGCGAACCACCCTCTAAGCCTAAGTATTCCTCAATGACCAATAGCGTACAAGTAACGTGAAGGAAAGGTGAAAAGAACCCTATTTAGGGAGTGCAATAGAGAACCTGAGGTCCGATGCGAACAATCAGTCGAAGGATTGGAGCTCAGAGCCTTTACTTTATGTGAAGCGCAGTCACTCTAACGGCGTACCTTTTGCATGATGGTTCAACAAGGAAATGGGAATAGCGACTTAAGTCATTAGGTGTAGGTGCTTTTCAGTGGTGGAATCTTCTATTTCTTCCTATTTGACCCGAAACCGATCGATCTAGCCATGAGCAGCTTGAAGAGAGCTCTAACAGGCCTTGGAGGACCAAACCCATATATGTGGCAAAATAAGGGGATGACTTGTGGCTAGGGGTGAAAGGCCAACCAACATCGAATATAGTTGGTTTTCCGTGAAATCTATTTCAGTAGAGCGTATGATGTCGATGGCCCGAGGTAGAGTACTCAATAGGCTAGGGTGGCCTCATTTCACCTTACCAACCCCAGGGAAACTCCGAATACAGGCCTAGATCATTTTTATAGACAGACTTTTTGGGTGCTAAGATCCAAAGTCGAGAGGGAAACAGCCCAGATCATACGCTAAGGTCCCTAAGCAATCACTTAGTGGAAAAGGAAGTGATCAAGATATGACAACCAGGAGGTGGGCTTGGAAGCAGCCATCCTTTGAAGAAAGCGTAATAGCTCATAAGTCTAGCTCCATGGTACCAAAAATGTATCAGGGCTCAAGTGATTCACTGAAGTGACGAGACCTTGAAAGCTGCTTTTTCAAGTGTCAGTAGCGGAACGTTCTGTCAATCGGAGAAAGGTTTTTGGTGACAAGGCCTGGAGATATCAGAAGTGAGAATGCTGACATGAGTAATGAATAATACTGTGAAAAACAAGATTGCCTGCCAGTGGAAGGTTTTCTGCGTTCCGTCAATCTATACAAAGTGAATCGATCCCTAAGGAACCTCGAAAGGGCCTAGTCCGATGGGTACACGAAAGTGACGAAGTTGCTTTGACTACAGAACCATGCATGTCTGTTGGAGCGAATTGGATGATCGGGCCGAGGGCTGCCCCTTCTTCCCCTCACTCTCCTTTCCTTAATATGAAGCTTGAGTCATCAAAGCCTTTCTGACTCGGCCTGGCCCGATCGCCCTACGTGATTGGCGCTTCAAAAGGCAAAACCCTCGGTTATAGTTTGGTGATCTATCTTCAGTAGGGGTCTTTAGTCTTTTGATTAGAGTAGGGGTCGCGAGAGAGCAGAGCGTACCACCCTGTCATAATCATGAGTCTTTTTATAGTCGCGACTGTTGTCATAGTAAACAAGGTTGAAACTTCCACAAAAAAACTTCGAATTGGGAGGGCGATCCTCCCGGTGAACTGACCGTACCCCAAACTGACATAGGTGAACAAGTAGAGTATACTAGGGTGCTTGAGAGAACCATGTCGAAGGAACTTGGCAAAATGACCTCGTAACTTCGGGAGAAGGGGCGCTCTCCTATTTTTTGATTAGGAAAGTGGCACATACCAGGGGGTAGCGACTATTTATTTAAAACACAGGACTCTGCTAAGTGGTAATACAATGTATAGAGTCTGACACCTGCCCGGTGCTGGAAGGTCGGAATGAGAAGTGTTATAAGCTTTGAATGGAAGCCCCGGTAAATGGCGGCAGTAACTCTAACTGTCCTAAGGTAGTGAAATTCCTTGTCGCATAAGTAGCGACCTGCACGAATGGTGTAACGACTGCCCCGCTGTCTCCGACATGGACGCGGTGAAATTGAATTCTTCGTGAAGATGCGGAGTACCAACGGCTAGACGGTAAGACCCCGTGCCCCTTAACTATAGCTTCGCAGTGACAACCTTAATCGAATGTGTAGGATAGGTGGGAGG
>JAPFFP010000002.1:10245174-10259291 GCA_026153255.1 Solanum medicagineum
TTGTACAAATAATTTAAGGAAATAACAGATACATATGATCTAGTGCAGTTTAACATTTACCCTACCCAAAATATATTGAAAGTATTTCTTTTTGTTAGAAGTGATTTTCAAAAATGTAATTTTTGAAAGTAATAAATTCAAATGAGTTTGCATAATCAATTTGAGAAAAGTAGTTTTATCAACATTAGAGCAATATTTGGTGCTCAACCAAACTTTCAGAGAGTAAGAATCTTCTAAAAAGTGTAACTACTATAATAAGCAAATAGCTTGACCAAACGCTTCGACTCTCTAATAAGTATTTCTTTATTCCTAGAAACATGACAAAATTACCTATCATTATCAAAAAAACTACATATAATGTAACAACTTACCATTGATACTATTATTTCACGAGTTTCATGATGAACATCCACCTGCAAGTATTCAAAAATAGTAAAATATGTCTTCTTACATCCCCAACAGATCGACAACATACTGCATTTGCTTTCATTAAAATAAAACTGCAACCCAAAAAAAAATTTCTTATATTTCCATGTAGTAATTAAATTTCAAAGTTATCAAAATCACGATATTAAAAATTAAAAATGAAAATCGAAAGAAACATTTTTGATAATTTTTAATGCATGCCAAAGAAATGACACCTTAATTTTTTTTTGTTTAATGGAAGAGTAAAAGAGACAATGGGTGAAACGAAGTTAGCATTTTCTTGAAAATGACTATCAGTCAATCTAAATTATCAAGTATGACATACAGAAAAAAATCATACATGTGGAAGGTACTTCTAAAACCATCCTTCGGAACAATAATATAAACGATAAAAAAATAAATATCACTATATCCAAGAAAAATAGTGAGGCTCGACATTCAAATAAAATAATAAAAGAACTTATCCTTACCGTTTCACATTTTTCATTTTGACGTTGTCTCCTTTCAGCTTCCCATCCAATTAGCATATCATAATATTTGTGATTAAGTCCATAGGGATTACTTGCCTCATCTTCATTCTATTATTTGAGTCCATAACAAAATAATAAATAGTTCGACCTCTCCATATAATAAACATTCTCTTACAATCTTTAACTATAAGAATCGTATCTTTTTAGAATTAACTTTTCATATTATGTTATATTTTGTCTCGTCCATTAATTTTTAACTCTAATAATATTCATAAAATATATAGCGAAGCTATGTTACGGTAAAAATATTTAATAATATTAGAGTCTTTTTATATAAAAATAATCGTAATAATCAAATGGACTAACCTCTTTTATGTTAATAGTGTAACGGTCTACTACACCTTTAGAAGGTACAATTATGAAGTCAACAAAAGTATTTGCAACGACTCTGGTAGTAACTACCTTTTTATTCCTCCCAACCAGATTTTCGGGTTCTATTATAGTTCCAACATCACTCTGCACATAAAAAAAAATATGTTAATATTTTGTTACTGTAAATGATAAAAATTGAGAATCTATAGTAAAATTATTTTTAAATATAGAGTTGTATCATTTTTTATAGAATTTTATTACATCAACTATCAATCTGATTCTTATTATTTTGCTTCAGAATAATAGATTCCATGATATACATCTAGCTAGAAGGAAAAACTTATTTTTAATATGACTAGGATTAGATTCCCCGACTTCAATTTAATATAGAATTTAAGGAAAAGGACAAGATATATACTCCTTGACATGTGTTCACTTCGTGATATGAGGATGCCATGTGAAGATATATAAAAGAAAATTATTCAACAGATCTCCAGAATGATAGAAGAAAAGAAATGTGTTAAGGGGTGACATATGAAGGTGTATATATAGATGATAAGGGGTGAAATATGAAGGTGTATATATACATGATTCAATTAATAAAATAGAATTTTTTTTAAATATAGATGAGGATATAATTAATATGACCAGATATGCTGAATATGCTCTTTTGAAAATATAACAATGTCATTGCCTATATTTGGACATTTTTTAAAAATTAAAATCTAGTCAATTATTCTGTATTGCTTTAATATGTAGATAATATGACAATTCTTATAATTCATTGTTCATGTGAATATAATTAATGGATCATCAATTATAAAAGTAAAATAAAATAATTATGGCCTCAAATTACAAGGTAAACGAAGGAAAGTAGGTCAAAGCCTGCCAAGGTGTCAAGGCAGTTCGACAAAGGCAGAAAGAGTCTCCGTCCTGAGCACAGAAGGAAGGTGGGTTTGTTAATGCTTGAACTGATTGATCTAAGCTACGAGGTTAGTCTTCTAGGATCAACTTGTTTCAAAGCGACCATTAATTATTTGTTAATTTTAGGAATGATCCTATCAGTGATTATGTACTAGGCTTATCTAATGAATTGCGTCTTCTAGGAAAGGTTTCTAATGAATCTGCTAATTGAGGTTCTAGATTCGTTCAAAAGGCAGATTTACTTGTTGACCGGTTTTCAGATAAAATCTAGTCCATTATTATTTATTGCTTTAATAAGTAGATAATATGTCAATTCTTGTAATTCAATTTTTATGTGAACATAATTAATGGATCATCAATAACGAAAAATAAAAATAAAATAATTTTTGGATCATCAAATTACAATTTACATGTTGACCATTTTCTAGATTATTATTAAATTTTTTTAAAGTTGAATGTTAAGTATCCCATATGTGCTTACTTCAAAAAATTACTTTATAGACACTATACCTATTAGACATGTAAACTCATATGTGACTTATAAGTTAACATACACTATTTGTGTTGAGCTTTACATTTTATTAGTTATTACATTTACTTATGTAGCTTTTGTAATATTAGAGAACGTATAATTTTCAACAAATTTTCTTGATGCTTGAGGAACACAAATATAATTATATAATAAGCTTGTGTATCATAAAAGATAGTAAAGAAAGATACATTCTCCATAGGGACTAGTTCAAACAATGTTAAACTTGGTTTAACACTGTTCAAGAGAATTTTTGTATTATATTGAGATGGTCATAAACCATAAGTAATTGACTCAAATTAATTATGAAAAATTTGAGAGTCGAGTAACAATAATTATATCATTCCTTGTCACGCCCCGGGAGGGGACCCAAGATTTGGCCGACACCTAGAGACTATCGCTTGTCCCCAAGCGTGTCACGACCCAAGACTAGGGCCTAGACGTGATACGGAGAATGGGAAGCCCAAAGACAATCCAAGCAAGCCTCTTAGCATATCCTTTGCATATCCTTGGTTTCGCAGAAATAATTAAGGGAAGCGAGGTTTTGGACTCATGCTATAGGGATATTATAGGGAAGAGGATAAACCTGAATCACATAGCAAATAAGTCTAAGGGGCGGGAAAGTATGACTCACGCTATGGGGACATTTAGGGTCCTAGGACTTTCATCACTTTCCACCATAATCAATAGCATCAAATAGCATCACGTAAGGGATAGGGTCTAAGGGATAAGTCTCCATAAAATATCAATATCAAATTATAGGTACATACCGTAGTATTCAGCAGCACCTCTAAGCATGAATAGGATGGGGGCCAAGACATGTTCAAAGCTCACCCTCAAACTAGAAAGTAAAGTGGAATAAAGTCTCAACATAAGTAAGATAGAAACCAGGTATTGTCCCTGAACTAGTGAACTCGCCATCTCTCTTCTTTCAATGATCCAAAGCTAACCACATGGAGGATATCGAGGAGCACCAGTCCATACATGGTGAAATCATGTCGGTTTAGAGTATGTGTTAGTATTTGAAATGTGCTAAGTATGTGGGGTGCAATGCAACAAGGGAAGCAAGCCATAGTAATCGAAATGCATAAACATAATCAAAGACATAAGCTCAATATGTCATGTATGATCAATGCTTAAGGTAAACTGTCACGACCCAAGCCTAGGGCCTAGACTTGACCAGCGAATGGGGAGCTTGAAAGAACCCCAAACAAGCCTCATAGCATATCATTACACATCCTTGGTCGCAGAAATAATTAGAATGACAATTAGAGATAAACATAAACAAGAGGAATTGGGGCTAAGGGTAAACTTCCATATCATAAACATGAAGAAACAAGAGAGTCAAGGCTAGCATAGATACACAACATGTCCAACAATACCTCTAATACATAGATAAGAGTGGGGGCCAAGACCAGCAACTGAGCTCACCCTCATAGTAATGACAGTAAGTACTCCAAAATATACAAGATGTAGTCTAAGCATAACTATGATAGAAGGTAGATATTGTACCCGGACATGAGGACTCACCAAAAGCTAACTTGAACAATTCGTCTAGCCACGTGGAGGAGGAAGGTGATTAAATGGAGCTCTAGTTCATACAGGGTAACATCATGTAGGCATAGAATGTGCATTATTACATTTGAATATACTAAGTGTAAGGGATGTAGTGCAATAATAGATAAGCAAAATAGGCAAAATGCAATTCATAGTCAATGGATAGCATAACAATAATAGTACATGCATGAATTATGCTTGAAGTAAAACATGCTTACAATCCAAATCAACTTATATAGTTCATAATATGTAAGTGCAGGAAGAAACCTCAAACAATATAACATAAGACCAAGCGAGCTTCAACTTGGAATCCAGATGTTAACCCTACATGGGAAGAAAGGGGGAAGTTACTTGCCAAGGTGAACCTCCTAATGACTAAGAGGATCCACTAGGCCTTATGTGAACCGGGTACTCACCTCTAGTTTTTGGGCTCGGGTACTCGCCTCTAACCCTTCACCTATGGTGGCACGTAGTTCTAGGACTTGGGGACTAACCTCTAGTCCATTCGATGCTAAATCTAATCCCACGGAATATATAAGATAATCCTACATTAATAACTTGCAATAAACATAGAGACATGGTACGAGTAGCTCTTAACATAATTGACCTCAAATGGTGAGCCTAACTTCAATCATAAGAATGGGTCATCATCAGCATTATCCTTTCATTAACATCAACATCAAAGGCTCACAAGAGGTATTATCTTAGAAAAAACGGCTTAATCCGGCCCTATAACATCATCAACATTTTCATGACTTAAGCACACCTTTAGAAAGCTCATAATCATCATGGAGTCACTTGAATCATAAATCAATCAATAGATCATCAAAACGTAAAGAATCCTTAAAAAGGCATTTTATCAAACACTTGGTGGGTTTGTAGTGCTAGTGTAAAACCATGCAATTCAAGAGTGAGATCATGCAAGTAAGTACAATGTAAAACCATCAACCAATACTTGGTAACGCCCTCAGGCAATATACATGAAAACCCTTCATCAAATCTCACAATAGACCTTAGATTCAAAGCTCAAAACATTCTAAAACAATCACCATTTCATAAATCCCAACATAGTGTGTAGTGAATTTCATAATAAGTAAGACCCATGAGTAAATCAACTCTAAATCATGCAATAAAAGGTAAAAGGAGGCCTGAGCATCATGGCTGAAAAGAACACATGAAAGAAACCCACATACCTTAGCCTTTGGAGAATCCTTGAAGAAGATTGGAGATGGAGGCTTTAAGCTTGAAGGAGAACCTTAAGATCCGGATGAGGGTTATGGCACTTGAATTTTAAGAGAAATACAAGACTAAGTAATTGAGTTAGTATTGGGGAATGTCTTGTATTATATAAAAGCAAATTATGGCTAAGTATAGATATTTTTTCGTGTGGGAACATGTAATACCCCGTAAAATTACCAAAATGCCCCTAAAATGTATCATGCGCACAACACATCTTCCAAATCTCTGATGGAAAATCCGAGATCGAATATGCGATCAGCGCAAAAACTCAAGTCAGAAAATGGCTTCGACTTGATTTAAGAGCAACCGGCTCGAATTATGAAATGGCACATTTGGGTCAAAAACAGTAGCAAATCTGTGCTCCCTACGTCACGCGCCTAATTATGGGAAGGGAATTTTTGTCCTTCCCAACATATTCTTAAGTCCCAAAAGTGTATATCTAAGCCTAAATACGTACGAAGATTTCAAAACCCATTATTTTTCAAAGGTTTCTATGGTAGTTCTGAGAGAGGAGAAGAATAGAGAGGTGAGGTTTTCCCTTGAGGCTTCAATTCCTTGAAGAAGATTTGATAATTCTTCACTCCGGGTATGTAAAGGCTACCCAGAACATAGAATTATCCTTCCATGTGCCCCAATGTATAGATTTAAGGTGTAGATTGTCAACTGATTGAGTTTAAATTTCTTGAATGTTTTCTTGAAATTATTTCTAAACCTCATGTTTTTATATAAAATTGATGATCATCATGATTTAATGAACTGATTACATGTATTTATGTTGTGATTATACATTTAACCTATATAAATTCTCTATTAAAGACTTGAATAATGAACTTAGGGTGATGTCTAGAGCCTTAACTGTCTATGAATGTGTTTATTTCTATGGTTTGGGTCATGAGGTGAGTGCTGTGATGGTTGAAGTAGATGAAGTTAATATTCTTGAGCTTTAGATAAGATTTAAATAGAGTTGAAGGGAAGACTTTCTTCCTTGAGTGATAGAATGATAGATCAGATGAGGACCCTACTTAAGGGGGGGGAGGGTTTGGCTGTGTAACAGTCTGACCTTTATAGATTTATGAGCTTATTGAGTCCAGGGAGGAGTATTAGCACCAAAATAGGTAAGAGTGAGTCCCACTCACACTCATGAACTACGTGGCCAACATAGGAGAGGATTGGACCATGAAAGTGGATGTTTCCTTTGTCCCACAGAGGATTTGACAGACTTCCTTAGGATCCCTGACAGACTCGTCCTTTACCCTGGCAAGGTACTGGACGAATCGACATCTCTTCGTTATATTACTACTGGCTCATAGGTAGTGATTGTTGGTTATAGAAACTCTAGATAGGTTCCTTATTGATAGTACACTAACATTGATGTGATTGTATTATGTCTTGATGGATATTGAGATGATAGAGTCCTTTCCTTTACTCTCAGTTGAGGATGAGTGATTGATGCGATTTTATTTATATTGTTTACTTTAGCCCATTTTACATATAGTACATTCAATGTACTAACACCTCTTGGTGCTGCATCATTTTATGATGCAAATTCTATAGACAGAGGACTTCAGCAGCCCAATTGTTGAGGTCTAGAGCTCAGTATTTCAGATTGTGGTGAGTCCTCCCCTTTCTTCAGAGGATGATTATTTCATTGACTTTATTTCAGAATGTTTCTTTGCTTGTGGTAGCCATGGCCTGTCATGGTACCTTCCTAGATGTCAGTCATAGAGGCTTTGTAGACATAGACAGTTGATGTATAGTGTCTGATAGTGTCGGGATTGTTTATTTCCAATTTTCTCTCTTTTAAGATTCTTCTTCGTATTAGCTTATGATAGTGATTATGATAGCAAACTGATAGTTATTATTCTATTTAATCTTCGGCATATGAATGGATTGAACGAATGCAATGAGATTAGGTGGTCCGCTTTGGGATTACTGATAGTCTCTAAGTGCCAGTTATGCCCAGGGTACCCTATTGGGGCGTGACAGAACACTTACGCCCAAGACTTAAATGTCTTGGACAAATTTTAAAAACTGGACAGGAATAACACTGAGGCACGTCACGCTTGAACACTATTTTCCGAGCTCACTTTGAAATTTTGAAATTCGCTACGATTGCTCTAAAATCTAGGTTAGACCCTTTTCCCCCTTAATTTGACCCTCTGAAAAAGAATATCAAGTCGAATTTTTGATATCATACATAGATTTTGAGATATATGGAAATTACGATTTCGGGCACTTCCGAGGCACATATTTCGGGTACTTTTGGTGTCGTTTCAATATCTCCCCCTTGGGAACAATTGTTCCCGAATGTCAAGGAAATGTATATGAAAAGAGTAATCATGAACAAAGCAGCCCCAACAAGAATGCAACAATATATTTAAAACAATATTTTTAAAATCTCAACATAAGTGTAAAATCACCGTTAACTTGTCAAAATAAACATGAATGCATGCAATGACATAGGGTTGAATCATAAGATCTGGAATCATGAAAGGATTTCGCATGTTATCATAAGCTTCAATAGAAATGAAAGAGATACGTATATTGTTTCTCCATACCCACTTCCCGACAGATACTTTAGACTTGACTAACCTTCCAAAGAGCCTTAACAAACACCACATCCTTATCAATCAACTTCTCTAGCAATCAATCTAATATCTCCACTGGACCCTTCTCTTAGGCCAAATTATCCTCCACAACATCTACAACCTCAAAGAGTCTTTTAGCACATGAGCCACCAACACATCCCCTCAACATAGATACATGAAAGACTGGATGAACCCTATCCATTCCCATAGGCAATTTCAATTCATAGATAACCTTGCCAATTCTTCTTAACACTCTGTAAGGACCCACAAATCTCGGGCTCAATTCCCTTTTCTTGCCAAACTGGATCACACCTTTCATGGGTGGGACTTTCAAGGAACCCAATCATCAACACAAGCACACATAGCCTACCCTAGTACCTAAGAACACCATCTCCCCCTTAGGAGAAAAACTCCACTTCACCACCTTCCACCAAAGCATTCAACTCTAGCAAGATGGGGTCATGATCTTGCTCTAACTTGACCCCTTCAACCGAATAAGATTCGGAACCATCAAAATCACTACACTACCATTCTCAACATCATCCAACCTCATTCCCAACCTAGCTAACCGGTGCACTACTCTAACCACCTCCTTGATACCTACAATTCACACTTATCACATTTAGCAAACAATGTCTCATCCCTCAAAATTTGCAACATCGCTCTCAAATGACTCACAAGCTCTTCTTCATTCCGAAAATAAATCAATATATCATCTACAAACTACTAGACACATAACAAGGTAGGGTTTAAAGACCCTAATCATGAGATCCATAAACATAGCCGGTGCATTAGTCAAGCCAAAGACACTATCACAAATTTCAAATGCCCACACCTAGTTCGAAAGCTCATCTTAGGGATATCACTGCGCTCACTCTCAATTGGGGAAAAAGAAATAGGACTGAAGATCAATTTGAGAAAAGAAATGACTAGCCTCTTGTAGTTGTTCAAATAGTTTATCTATCCTTAACCATCACGTTACAACCTTATGGGATCTACAGTCATAGAAAGCATGATATGCATGTAACTGGTCCACCCCAAGACCTTCAAATCTACCAAGTCAAGATCAACAAAATCACAAGACAAGACTTTATGCAATAAGGATATGAGACGACCCCTATAGACATTGCTAGCAACAATAGTCTCACCAAGACACCAAAAGGGTTCACGTAACAATTCGGAATACATATAAAACTTACTAGCAACAAAGGAATAATGAAAGAATGCGGCTCCTGGACCTATCAATGCATGCACATTGAAATCAAAACCTTCAGCATACCGATAGCAACGTCGGGCACCTAATCTACTTTTTGCCTCCCTTGAAGAGCATAGAACTAATTATGTCATGGCGCACCACCTTGTTAGCCACCTTGAGCCCCTTGATCAATATGACCACCTTGCCCATGTGGTCGGCCATCCTTACCATTGTTGTGAGCATGTGGACAATCCGAAATTTTATGGTCCATCTCACCACACCCAAAGCATGCACCTGTGTTCCTCCAACATGTGCCACTATGATTCCTTGCACATTTTGGGCATCTAAGATGAGTCACCCCATCATCACTCCCTTGGAGCCTTGAATTAGGCGCCCCATCCTTAGCAACCTCTTATTTGGAGCACTAGAGGATCCTTGGCCTTGAAACTCAATACTTTGTTGGAATCGATCACCTTCAAACCAAGCCCTCTTAGTCTTACCACTCCTTTTCTTTCTAAGCTTTTCCCCTTCCACTTGTTCGACCTAAGTCATAAGGTGGGACAAATCCATATCACCTATCAATATGGCGGTAGACACTCCTCATTCACCAAGACAGACACGCCCATCACAAATTTGTTCATCCTGGACCTTGGCTCGGCCACAAGTTGTGGAGCATAATGTAGAATTGGTTGATCTTGAGGGCATACTCCCTCACACTCTTAGATCCTTGCTTTAGATTCATAAATTCAATCATTTTGGCCTCCCTTAGCTCAAGAGGGAAGAACCGATTGATAAATGCTACCTTAAACTCTTCCTAAAGGATGATATTGTTAATCCCCTTCTCCACTTTCCATTGGGTGAACCAAACTTGAGCCACCTCCTTGAGTTAGTAGGACGCCAACTCCGCTTTCTCCTCCGATCTAACCTCCATAATAGACAACACTTTATACACTTCATTTATAAATTCCTGAGGAACCTCATCAATTTTAGACCCATGGAACTCCAGTGGGTTAATTCGAGTAAAATCCCTCACCGTTGAGGCTGGAGTAGGAGCATGAGCAGCTTTGACTCTTTGGTAAATTTGGTTGGTCATTGCATGCGCCAACATAGTAATAACATTCCGGAACTCAACTTCGATAACCCCTCCATCTTGAGGAGCTTGAGGAGCGGGGTAAGCCGTGTATTCTGCGAGTGCACGAGACCTCCTCGGTCTCCCTTTTTGAAACAGCATGATCTAGAAGAGCAAAGAACATTTGTTAGGGAGGAAAAACTTACCCTACTACTATGGCATGATATATACCATGAAGAAGTGAAACATTTCGTAAAACGCCTCATAGACTCCCATTCATAGTTGTGGTACGCTTCATAACCATGAATAAGACTCTAATTGACGTGGTGTGTTGGATTTTGAGGACGATTAATAACCTAGTGCTATGATATCAAGTTTGTCACGACCCAAGCCTAGGGCCTAGACGTGACACGACGAATGGGAACCCGAAGGAACCAAAACAATCCTCTTAGCATATCAATCACACATCCTTGGTTGTAGAAGCAAAGTAAACAACATCAAGAGAGTATAAATAAGGATAAACGGACTAACGGAAGTCTTTAATAGCATAAATTAGAGAAGAGCCAAAGCTCAAGCATAATTACATCACTTGTCCAACCAGACCTTTAAACATAGAAAGTGCGGGGGCCAATACACCTTCCGAGCTCACTTTCATAGTATCAAGAGTTCAACATAAGGAAATAACATAAGCTAAGAGTAGCATAGCTAGTGTCCCCAAACTTGAGGACTCACCAAAGCTTATCTTCAAGATGTCCACAACTTACCATGTGGAGGATGATTGTGAGGAGCTCCGGTTCCTACATTGTAACATCATGTAGGCATAGAGTATGTGTTAGTACCTTTGAATTTACTAAGTATGTAGGATGCAATGCAACAAGTGAAAGGAACATAATCAAAATGCATAAGCATAAGCAAGAGATAGTGTAATATCCACATGGCATGCATGATCAATGCTTGAAGTAAAACATTCTTAGTCATGATCAAGGAATGTAAATTCAACATGAAATATATGTATGCTCGAATCTTACACAAACATGCTTGAGATGGGCCACATAGCCACCCACTCGCCTTACGGTATAACCTTTGTAAAGAGTGCTACCAATACCCCTACCTTACGACACAACCTTTTTGGTAGGTAGCATAGGACGTCCCCTACTTGATGATATAATCATTAGGTAGGAGCTGTGAATGATTCTACCTTACAATATAATCTTTTCGGTAGGAACCATGAATTATACCTTATGGCATGACCGTTTTGGTAGGTGTTATAGGATGTCCTTACCTTGCGATATAATCTTTTTGGTAGGAGCCACGAGTCATTTTACCTGATGGCATAGCCTTTTTGGTATATATTATAGAATATCCATACCTTATGATATAATCTTTTCGGTAGGAGTCATAAAAATAGCTTATCAAACCATCACATACAAGTATCAAGAAAGAAATTCTCTTTTTCCCAAGAACACAACAAACATGGGAGCCCAATAATTCACTTGGAATGCTGTAAGTACTTTACATGAATTTAATACCCATATATACATCCCCTTAATCATCAAAAAGTCACTTGACAAGTAAGCCATAAAATAGGTCATCAATAACTCATGAATCCCTAACCAGATATTTTATCAAACACTTGGTGGGTGTGTATTGCTAGTTCAAAATCATGCAATTCAAGAGTGAAATCATGTGAGAAAACTTAATCTAAATCAACCCCACCAACACTTGGTAACGCCCACATGCAAAATACATTGAAACCCCTCATCAAATCTCATAATATATTATAGATTTATAGCTCAAAACATTCTTAAACAGTCACCATTTTATGAAGCCCTAACATACTTCTTAGTCAAATTCATAATAAGAAATACCTATAGATAAATCAACTTGAAAACATACAATTAACTTAAAAAGGAAGGTTGGGCACCATGGCTGAAAGAACCTAATGGTTGAAACACACATACCTCAACTTTAGAGATTTTCTTGATGAAGATTTGAATGAGAACTTGAAGCTTGAGTGAAATCCTTGAGATCCGAAAATGAGTTTAGGATGCTTGAATTTTTGATGAAGTATTTGGCTAAATGTTAGAGGGGGTTTTGGGAATGTCTTGAGTGATATGGAGTTGAAAAATGACTAAGTATAGCTGTTTTCACGCATGAGAGCTTAGGCCGAAGGCCCTAAAGCCTTACGCCAAAATAGTAAAACTAGCAACAAAATACATATCTCCGCGATGGATCTGCGTCATGGAGGTGTCGCAGACCCTCACTTGAATTGCAAAGTTGGTGAAATTCATTTTTCACTAGGGGTCTTCTAATATTGGGGTTATACCCATTCCCTACTCAACTTTGCTCCCTGATCACGAATTTGAATCGGATTTTCTATATCACGTACATATTTTAAGATATATGGAAATTATGATTATGGGCATTTTCGAGGCACATCTTTGGATACTTATTTTTGGGGAGTTTCACTAACCTAACCCAAGGTACCTGTCCTGAGTCACTAAACATAGCAATACCAGCAAGTACTACTAACACAACAACAACCTACCCAGAATCTGGAAGTCATCTGCACGGAGCCACAATAGACTCAAGCACACACTCATATATATTGATAATAATAATGCTGCTGCTGATGATGATGATATACATAAGTAAGAGAAATTCCTACATATCAAGTCACAACTACAGATTACAAGGCCATCTTTTGAATACAATAGACGATCGTCAAATAGAAGGAGACTGCAGAATGTCCAGAGTTGTCGATGCTCATCAAAGTCTCCTGAATCATCCACAAGACTCTAACTTAGTGATTGTTTCTAGTAAATACATATGTACAATAGGACGATATAGAAATGTAGTGGTAAGTACTTGTAACAGGCACTTAGTAGGCATCATCGATTGACTAAGTGAAATACAGTAACTATAGTATGCCCAAATATATAAACTATATTAAAGCTAGAAATTTGATCCCAGGTCAAGGAATAAGCAAATATAGAGAATCACAGAACCCCCAACTAGACAACCCACATAGTATGCAAGGATACTGATTGACGAATCCAAAGATCCAGTGTCAGCTATGCTTGAGGCATTTAGAAAACCAACTATGCAGAGATAGAGGAATTAACAACGTGGGAACTTGGCTAACAGTAAGTGCATCAGTAACATCCTCATATCCTAATGGCCAGAATCTAGTTACATATCACAACCCAACTGACAGAGCACAATAGTATTCAACTCCCAGTATCACATACCCAAGGTGTTTGACTGTACGTGGGTGTAAGGCCCTAATGACTACATCTGTATGCCTCCTGAGCCTTCGTAAGCCTAGAGGGTGTTAGACTACGATCGCATATATGAGAGCATTGAACATTACAAATAAGATGGTGGGAAGAGATTCTGACAACATCTTCAGTTTAGTAAACCCTCGCCCCAAGGCAATGAGTTTAAAGGACATCCATCTTATTGGCAAGTGTGCAGGAATTGTTATGGTGGAGGGGAGGTGGGGCATATGGCTAGACATAGTCCATATCATGGAAGTTCCACTCGGTTATGTCAGTGGTAGGAGACCAAGGCTTGTTGTCATTTTGATGAGATTGGACACTTGGCTCATCGTTGTCCTCACCATGTAGTTCCTGCTCATACTTCAGGTTCTCAGCCAGCTCGTCCAACTCCAGTACTAGTACCAAGGGACACACCTCAAGCTATGAGAGGTGGTGCCAAAGTAGGTCATGGTATATTTAGAGTTGGA
>JAPFFP010000002.1:10270486-10300505 GCA_026153255.1 Solanum medicagineum
CGCTTCTTTCAATTGTGAAGTAGCAGTTAGTCAATGCAACTTTCGACGCTTATCATGGGTCATCCGGAAACAGTCGCACTATGTTTTTAAACATAGGGGTCAGGCTGCGTACATACGACCCCCCCTTACCCCGCAATGGGCGGGAGCCTTTGAGGCATTGGGGTAATGTTGTTGTTGTTATTGCAGATTTTAGGTAAAAGAAAGCTTGGCATCATGGGTGAAAGGAACCCATGAAAGAAACCCACATATCTTGACTTTGGAGAATAACTTGATGAAGATTAAAGATGGAGACCTGAAGCTTGAGTGAAATCCTTAGATTCGGATGAGTTTTGGGATTTGAGATTAGGAGTGAAATATTTGGCGCGGCTAAGTGTTAGAGTGAGTATTAGGGAATGTTTTGAATGATATGAGGGTGAAATATGGCTAAGTATAGGTAATTTCACGTTTGAGAACACTTACGCCCAAGACTCAAGAGGCTGGGACAGAACAGAAAAAAATACACAGGAATTGGCTGCTGGTGCGTCGCGCCAAGAACGCGCAGACCTCATTGGAAATCGCATTTCACGATTTTCAAATTTTGATACGGTTGCTCTAAAATTGGGGTTAGACCCATTTCCCTCTCAAGTTGACCCCTTGATCAAGAATATGAAGTCCGATTTTTGATATCGTGCACGAATTTTGAGATATATGAAAATTACGATTCCGAGCACTTCCCAGCTACATTTTCAGACACTTTTTGGGATCATTTCAGTTATGTATATCAAAATAAAACTGAAACACAATACATTGTACATTATAAGTTGTAATATACTGTAATGTTGTAAAGTACAGATTCTATATAATTTATAAGGTAAAAATAGAAATCAAAATCTTTGATAAATAAAGACATGCAATAGGTGGTTCAACTTTTTTTTCCCTCCATCTTTTGGAATTTTTTCAAATGGAGACTTCAAATTTAAACCCACATCATTATTCACTTCCTTCTCTTGTATTGTTTCGTTGTTGGAATCTTTTTCTATGAAAATCATAATCATCTGAATCGAACTCATGAATAACATCATCTTTCGTTTGAGGAACATGTTTAGTTTGAGGAGAATCTTGATTTTGAGAAAGGTCTTTAATTAGTTTGAAAAACATCTTTTATTTGAGGAAGATTTTGATTTTGAGGAACTAGTACAATTTTTCCTTTATTAATAGTAATTAAGGTGACATATGTTGGGTTGTAAATCTTCCTTTATGATTTGGAGCAAAGGTTAAATTTTTATAGCATTGTGGTACTCAAGCAACTGCAATAAAAATAAAAATAACAATAAAAATAAAAATTATAGTATGCAACAACTTATTAAAGTATTTTCGCGTTGTACTTTTTTAAAAAAAATTCAATTATTTAATTATTCATTACGCTATTGTTTTGATATAATTCATATCATTTGTACTACTTCCATGGAATACACATGTATGTGTTAAAATACTAGTTAGATGAAACTATATATATAAAAAAGAGTATATAGGTTACATTATAATTACTTTATATTAACATTACATAAATTAAAGTAGTATTCTAGAAAAATCAAAACAAGAGAGGTAAGCATAATATTCCATACGATAAAGGAAATGAGTTTTATGAAGCCAAACTTGGAGAGAAGCCTTTGAAATTAGGAAAAATTAGTTAAATACATATTTTATTTTACCATATTCTTTAAAATTTTTCACCATTTAAAAAAAATTACAAAAATTTTTATTCTCTCATATTCTTGAATACATCACTTCACGTGATGTATCAGAACATTGAGTGATATATTTGATGTAATGTATCGGGACGTTGAGAGAAGTATCCGAAATCGAGACATGATATATCATAATGTTTTGGAATGTAATGAATTTTGTAAATTAGAAAAAAGTAGGGATAGAATGCAATTAACTCCTTACTAATAATTCTACTTGAAATTATCTCCTTAAAATTTCCCTAATTTTATTAAACTAAATAATGGCCCACGACAAACATGGGCTACAACTTACAATTGTGGCCATCTAATAACTGTAGCACATACTTTAGATATATATTAAATACTTTAATAAATAGCATCTGATGTTCTCCACTTGACCAGCAAGTTCATCTTAATAACAAACTCACATGTATGATTGTTTTGATCAATAATGGTATTATACTGAGGGGAAGTACTTGGAAAGGCCAAAAGGGAGAGAATAGAACTCTTCACTTCTAGGATCATTGTCAAAATGCTTGAACTTAGCCCACCAATGCCTCCCACTGTCTTTCTTTGTTGTGACATGTTTGCGAGCAAGAGTCATGTCCAAGAACAATGCAACAATTCCTGCCACCGTTGCCGGGGACGTGAAGATTACTTGCATTATTTTGTTAAACTGCGATTAGTCAAGGCAAAAACAAAGGATTTGTCAGTAATATAAACTTGTTGCATTGAACGGAAAATGAATTTGACATATGTGGTGCTTACCCAAGCAGAGCCAGAGTGAACTGGACCATCACCGGTGGTTATGACATAACCATTGAAGTATTGTGGCACGGAAAGACCCAAGTAGATAGAGAAACCTAATATAAATTTAGTTCTGAAGCTGTTGAGATTGCAAAACTGAAGTAATCCAAGACCAGCAGAAGCTGCATTAACCATTCAAACGTCAGGATAAGTAATCATAAAGGAAAAATAAGGAGCATTCGTATATTCTCATTTTATTGCAGAAGTTCTGGCAAATTCTAGTTTTTTAATGTTTATTTTCCATGCTTAGCACTCAAATGATGATCGATATATTCAAAGAATGTATGGCATGGTTGCAGTTTAGAAGGAATGACATACACATGAGGGCAAACATGACACAGTACAAAGCTCCAATAATTGGCAGAGGTATGGAAGCAACAACAGCTCCAAATTTTCCTGTTCATGGACAAAAAAGGTAAGTTTCCGCGATTACTTGATAAATGAGATTATGCATTCACGAAGCATCAATTGTAAAATGATGGATAAAGTGACTCAAAATGTTATATAGATCACTTGGGATATCCTTACTTGAATAATGTAGAAATTTATCTCCAATGCCCTCCCACATGCTTAACTAGGGATTTTGAGTTTAATTTGGTGTTTCGAGTTAGTAGTACATAAGTATGGAGTAACAGAATGATTCGAGAAGACAAAAATATCTCTTACACACTTGCTGCATTTTAAATTGACTTTTTTAGTTTGAGCTCCGATTTTGCACGACTAAGTATTTTGATCAAGTTCGGACTTACAAACTTGTCTAATATTTCTTAGACAGAAACTACTTAGTATATCTTACCCAACAGGGAAAAGAAAAGCATAAATATTGCAGATATTTGAATCACTCTTCTGCTTCCGACTCGAGTCAATGCCAAAAGACCTACATTTTCACTGCATAGATCCCAAGAGGAAGACATTAGATCACGTAGTCAATTATCTAATTGGGGATAACCTATTCACACTGATGATATACGTCCATAGATACAATTATGTCTTTTATTTAGACTACAAAAATGACTGAGGCTGTGGAGTAGAAGTGTTACACTGATACAGTAGATCCAGTTGCAGTTCCCCATAGACCATTCAGCAAAATGCCTAATCCCTGGATGTCACGAAAAGCAAATTGACGTGAGCAGACAAATTTTACAATTGAAGAGAGATGAGTGTAAATATCATCAACCAACCAGCCAACCAGCACCACGGCTAATTACTGAACCTGGTGTATGTGTTACACTGCCATATCTTGCAGCTGCTATAAATGCTCCAGTCGACTGTCAAAATAATTACAACAATACGAAAACTTAATAGGAAATTCCATGGAAGCATGTTCTTCAGAAGATGAACAAGGACTTTAGAGTGACTTTCTGTAAAAAAAAAATTCAGAGTTAAGTGATTTTCCATAAAAATAATGATGACCATGTGAGAGATTATTTCATAGGTTTATGAATGTGCTTTTTTATGTTTTTCATAGAAAGTAAAGTATGTCATGATAGTTTTTACTCGCAAGAGAGAAACCTAAACCAAGAAATAGACCTCGACAAGAGAAACCAAAGTGGCAGCCATCATCACAAAGACATCTCCAGCATCAACCTTTGGAGCACCCCATTGCCATGGATAAGGAAAGTTAATCCTGCATTTCCACAAGTCAGTGTGAACTGTGACCTAAAATAGTACTTAAGCCTTAGAATTCTTCGGATAAATAAGAATGCATCAACATGCTAATACCTACGTTGCTCGAACTCTTCAAAAATATCAATAGGCAAGCTTTGGATTGTTCTAAAATAATGCATTTTTGGATAATCTAACATTGATGCGACATCAAAAGTGAAAAGTGCGCATAACTTAGGCTAATACTAAACCAAATTTGGAGAGTTAGCTGCTACACCATTTATCACTTCAGGTATTATTCTGTTCATAGTCAATACCTTTAAAGGACACTGATGAATTAACTTAAAACCCGACTCTAATGCAGCATACCATGAAGCTCCACTAATGAGCCCAGAGCGATCAACACGACAACTGAACTGAGTCTGTGGAGATCTATTGTTGTATGCACCTGTCACAGTGAGAAGAGCTGCATATGTCCACACGATAGCAACTGATAATAGGACAGCAAACCGCTCAAAAATGGGGTGCTTTAATTTCCACATGTGAGGAATGTACTGCACAAACATTATTTCCCATATATTAGACTACTGGCATAACTATTAAAATTCATTCGAAGAAGTTTGTATGTAGGGAAACTCAATGCTGTTTAAAATCTTCTATCAATCAATGAGTAAAAAACGCAAGTCCAGTGCACTAAAGCTCTCACTATGCGCATCTAAGCCTGAGAAGAGTTTCTTGAAGGTGCAAAAACCAATGTCACTTTGATATTCTCCTTAAAACGTTTGTTGTGGATCCGAGTAAAGAACCACTAATAATCCTGAAAGACCTAGCATAAACTTAATTTCCATTATTCATTCATCATTTGATTTTCTGTGAATTGTTAAGTTTCTGCTTCTTTTCCCGCCCAAAGACAAAATGATACAATAGAACAAGGTTTCAATGCCAATTAATCATCTCCATATCATGCATCATTTAGACAAAAAGATAAAATAAATAGGTGCTATATAATCTCAACAACTTAATCTGATAATTGTTAAGAACAAGGCTTACTTGTGACAACAATATTAGAATTATTAACCCTGGAAGACCAATTTCAACACATTCTGCCAGCTGAAGCAACAGAAATGAAAAAAAAAGGGTCAGTAAATCCAATAATGGAAAGAGGGAAAGCGGAAAGATTCTGCTTCAATGCAATATGGTAAGCTTGCACATGGTGTACTGTTGATTTATATAGCCAATTATACTTTGTGAAGGGCATCAACAGCCCATATAAAAGACAGTGGTAAACATTCAGAAGTCTTACAAGCGGAAAACCTTGGGCGTATAGACCAAGGCCGACAAGCAACACCAGTGGAGCTGCAGATAGAGGGGATAGGACCCTACATTGTTAAGCAATTGTAATAAGCCATTGCTCTTGAAATACAAACACAGAATAGGATGGCAATGAAGGATGAATCCTGCAAAATGAACACCTTATAATAATTCTCCAGAGCCCTAGAAAGCCAACTAGTATTGGAAGTATGGACGCAATCATCAGAGCTCCCTGCATTCCTCTCATCGATTGTTTAAACCTCTGAAGAAAATGATCAAAACAAAAAAAACAAATGTTGTTTGGAGGTCGGGATTAAACTCAAACAGAAAACGGATGCAACAACATGGAACATGCCAACCTCACGAGGGTCAAGATATGTATTGTATCTACTGGATAATGCAACAAAAGTAGCTGGAATTATGAATGTGAATGATCCACCTATCACCACAGGAAGCCGGGTTCCGAATAAAGACTGCAAAAGAGTGTTCAGCCCAGCAACAAAGAGCAAAGTTTGAATTACTTGAGCTTTCTCCTCCTGAAATGGAAACCGCTATTGTAATTACTCCCTGTACCACCCCACACAAATTGTTCATCAAAATTATTGATAAATTAAATACTTACATTGCCACCACCCATTTGAGGAACAATGATGGTAGGGATAATGACAGTAGTTCCCAGCATAACTAAGTAGTGCTGAAAACCCAGAATAATGGCCTCCGCTGCATTATTTTTAGAAATAGACAGTCAACAGCTTATATTTTGTTTTGAGGCCATACGAAGAACACAAGATAAATTTTTGGTATCGTCTTTCAACTTATGTTGTCAAGATATTTTTGGGGATTTAAACAAAGAAAAACTTGCAGCTTCATGAGTATGCAAGTGATCAAATGAGAATATCTGATCAAAATGCGTAACAATTCTAGGAATCATGGATCAAATCAGAATATCTGATCCCTTTGATCATCAAATGCATAACAATTGAGGAATGCTAGTGAACAAAATTGTAGAAAGAGTCCAGAGAAAGAAAAAGCAAAGAAGAACAACATGCATGTGTACTGTCCAGCATGCAATCAATTAATCAGTAATGTAGTGTGTAACGTAAATTACATACGCCAACGAGGGTTGCTGTTGACACAGTAATCAACGCCAGGCAATTGGTCCTTCACTGGATGTGGCACCAATTCATCAGCTTTCAGTGGTGGCACCATCACTCTGAGTTAACTCCAACAACACTAGTCAATTCTTCTTATTACATATAATATCAACCATGCAAGAGGAAATTAGCATGGACGTATACGTAATTAGGAACTATGCCCATCTTTGGCTCAAACTATATATAAAGATAAAAGTGTTGACAAATTTCTAAGCAGGTAATCATACTAAATTCGTACTCATTATCAATCACGAAAATAAATTGTTAGATCAGAACCATGTGTATATTTAAAATTTCTTTTATGTTTACATTATTTGAACCAGCAATATTCACCTTTGACCATAAAATTAAATTCTAATGAGGACGAAGATGATTGACAAGTTGAAGAATAACAAAGTAAGATATGATTAGGCAGTGACGTTGAGATTAAACTAGCCAACAAACTTCTAAAATTTAATATGGACTGCCTTAGATGTTTACTCTATAAAAAGTTTGGTGATTTCAACAAAAGTCATACTTTTGTGCTTGTGTTTAGGTTTTGAGCCATGTTAATATGTGGGTCAAATTTTGGTCACAATTGCTTGAGAATCACAAGGAATAAAGATGGGCAAGAGTATTTAGTTTTTGAGTTCTCGGTTATAATATTCTTTTTTAATTTATTAGATTCCCAATAGATTATTTACGCATACTAAATATTTTTTGAGATAATTACACGGTGACAAACATTATAGACGGTAGTATATATCACTACAGCTTCAAAATTGATAATTAAAAACCCCAACCAAACTTCTCTAACTGCCCTTTATTCTAAACGCAACAAGTACAAGACATGATTAATAAAAAAAATCAATCTACTAGGAATCGACACGACTAAGGACTTCTCTAACTGCCGTTTGTTCTTTCAATCTTAAGCACACGCTATCTCATTAATTAGAATTTTACCATAGAACAATCATTTTATTAATTAGCAAGAAGATCTTGAGTGTGATGATCCACTAAATTATTCTCCATGTGCCTAAATGTGGCACTCGTCTGTTAAAAAAAAAAATGTCAGTTTATTGTAATTGGTAATATAAAATTCTTTTATTGTTTTTAATAAAATAATTTACGAATACATAAATATTTAAAGATTATTTTAAATTACAAATTTTAAAAAATTTCCTTTTTTTATTAAATGGACGGAAGGAGTTTTTTTTTTCATGCGCACAAAGATTTCTTTATAATTAAACATCCCTGTGCACAACAAAGCCCCAAGCATCACACCCTTTCTTCCTAGGATAAGGACGCTCAAGGGAGCACCCTTTCTAATAATAAACATGCAATTTCCAGTTATATCTAAACACGAAGCACATTTGGGTCAACATACAAAACAATCATTAGGCAGGCCCATACTTCATTTATTCATCATATATCCAAAGATTAATAGAATCAGAAAATATAAATATATTAGGGATGACTCGGTAAGGAGAACAATTTTTTTGAAAAATATTTTTCAATTTTTTTATGTTTGGTTACCTTAAATGTTTTTCAAATTAATTCATTTTCCTTAAATTTAAAAAAAATGACTTTCTTCCAAAATCTAATGAAAATATTTTTCAAACGTCTCTTTCAACTGTAAATTACAATATTTTTACTTACCCTACCCCTGCCACAACCCCCCCCCCCCACCTAAAAAAATAAATTAAAATTCTATTTTCTAAAAAATCTTTTACATTTTAAAATTTTATATTTTTAACCCATCCCTGTGCCAACCCACCTAAATCCTTCCACCCCTACCCTTCCTCCCCTCCTCCCCTCCACCCAAAAAATTAAAATCTAAAAATTTCATTATTTGTTTACCTCACCGTTGTCCCGATCCCCCAACCTCCCCTACCTCACCCTCCCAACTACCCCACAAAGAAAATATTTTTAAAAATATTTTAGATTTTGAAAATTTTATTTGTTTCACTCTACTCCATATCCCTCCGCTTATCTCTTCCCCCGTCACGCTCCATGAGGATATCCTATGCATGGTTGACACTCAGAAATAATTACTGATCTTTCAGAGAACCATTTGGTCTCGTCACTCATTCATTCATCAGCGGAATACATAAGTGAAAGCAGGAAAGTACTCATGTACGCTTTTAACATCAGCATCAATAGAAAGGATAGCATTCAAAAATTAACTCAACATAAAGTTTAATCATAGTTTCATAAAAAGGAAATAGTTTCAAGGGAAAACAAACACTAAATTCATCATCTGACTCGATCTATGAAGCCTCTAACACTGTCAAGATGGTGCATATGACATGTACATGGCTACCTCAAAAGAAATAAAATACTCAAATTAAAAAAGAAACTAAATAGTTTCCTTCGAATGCAAGGAAGTCTCACCCAAACTAAGGAAATGCTCAAAATTTTCAATGACCGCATATTGAGAATTTCTAACACCTATATATGTATCATGAAAAGATGTAATGCCAAATGATGTTAGTACATGAAATATACAGTATGTAAAATGGTAGGAAATAAGGATACACATCAAGATACTCCACGCAACATAAATATGATATGCAAGGTCGAAAATGAAAAATGCTTTCGCGAGTTAAAAGTACGAATGTGCAACATCATGAAAATTAGTATGTTTACTCACTAGGGAGTAATTTTAACAAACAACCACCACTTATAAGCCAGTGATGATACAACAAAGTGATGTTGTTGTCACATCCATTCAATACCTTGCCAAGATAATGGACATCAATATAAATGAATCAAATGATCAAAGTCCTCTTTTGGGACAAGAGACGCATGACCTCTATGCTACACTATCTATGTAGTTTATGCGTTTTGAGTTAATTATACTCTTACCTAATTTGATGCTCAATACTATTCTCAAAATATGTACTCATATCATCATATCATCTAGTTTCACTGGACTTTGATTTTAAAAAATCAAACCCATTTCAAAACATCGCATCATCATCATCATCTTTCATCAATGGTTATACTTTAGAACATCATTTACATCATCATCAAAATATTTTAACATCAAAATATCGTTTAATTCAATGATCAATTTTCATCAAATTCATTAAAATGTACATTGTCTCAATTGAAAACAAATTTTTATTTTATGCATGTGTAATGATCCTGAAGGTTATTTTTGGTATTGTTAGCTAAATTGTCATTTTTTCCTTCTCAAAATTTGCTTTGAGTCATTCTTGGATGAGTTGAAAAGTTAAATTTAAAAACCATGTAAAATATTAGAATTTTGCTAAAGAAAGAGTTTTTAAAGGCTTAAAGTTTGAAATTTTGAGTTTTGCGGTCATCTTGAGTTTCGGATGTCGTTATGCAATTCCATTGATTCCATTAGCTTCAGAAAACAGAATTTGATCTAGAAGAACAGAAGAAACTGATTTTGGAGTTAAAATGGAGATTTTAGATCTAAAGTCGCATTTTGAGTTGAATTTGGACCATAGTTTGACTTTGGTCAACATTTAGAGTTCAAAAGCTCAAATCAAAATTTCACAATTTCAATGATTTCGGATGGTGAAACTAACACTAAAAATGGTCTCGTTGTAATTTTTAGGGTTCCCGAGGGAATTTTAAGTATTTTGAGTTTTAACTAGTTTTTTTGAGTCCTATTGGGTCCCAAGGAGATATCAAATTTTAATTCTGATGCTTCTGTTGAGTCGGAAATATTGATTCTAGTAGGGTTGCATATCTAGTTTGAGTTCACGAGATCTTGAACGAATTTTAAGGTTCTATTCCATGTTTGCAATGATGGGTTTGGACTGCAATTTGGTGTAGTCAGGTTTGTGCTCCGAGTTCGTGGAGTTATCCTTTGCATTCGCAGAGACTTATATATTCTGCAACTCTGCATTTACAGAGGTTTGGCTGGACTGATCTCCGCGTTCTTGGAGTATTCAGAGGCCTGAAGCAATGTGTTAATTAAAACGACATATTTTTTTCAAATTCAACATTTTTAATATTTCTAAGCTTAGTTTGGGGAGATTTTCAAGACAAAACTGTTGGATAACATATTTCTAAATCATTTCTTCATTTATCATTGATTATTATTGGATTTTAACATGACAATTGGTGATTTTGAGTGGAGAAATTGGGATTTTCATAGACAATGATTTGTGTTAGAAAAAAGGTAATTGAGAGCTCATTTCAGGCGCTTTTTCAAAACAATTTTCATCATTAGATTCCTTATTACTTCAGAAACATTTTCATGAAAAAGTTTCTGAATTTCGAGAATCTTTTTTTGTATAAAATTTTTGGACCATTTTATCCTTTTCACCTGAATTATTTGATTTTATTGTCATTAGCTTTATATTGAGATTGTGAATCTATAATTTGACTAGATTATGATGCTTTGAGTGTGAAATCAAGGGGAAAATTTTGATTTTTGATTGATTTGACTACCGATTGAGACAAGTAAATTCTTAAATCTTGTTAAGCTTACTTGAGCACTATACTTTCGTTATTTGTGACTTAGAATGATTGAGTAATTGTTGTTGGCTAAATTAAACTTGTTAAATTGTGAGAATTGGATTAAATTGTAAAATTCCATTATAATGAGAAAGCGAAGGTTAGAGATTAATATTTGACTTGACTTGATATGGAGAATCTCTTGTGATATAAGAATGTGAATTGTGTATCATGTTGTGCTTGATCATAGTAAATATTGGAGATGTTATTGTTGAATTTCACTTGTGGGGTTAGAGAATTGACTATAAGCTTGGAATGGATCGATCATTATATCTTGTATATTGCGAAATTTGACTTGAATTGATATATTTTATCACGACCCAAACTAGGGCCTAGATGTGACACGACACAAGGGGAACCTGAAGGAACCCCAAGCAAGCCTCTTAAAATATCATTACACAACCTTGATCGCGGAAGCAATTAAACACAATAAAAGAGTAGAAATAAGAGCATAGACACTAAGGCAAAACCTTCATTTCATAAAAACTTCAAGAGAGTCAAGCTCATAACATCCTTACATATTTGTCCAACAACACCTCTACTACATAGATAAGAATGGCGGCCACGACAAACAACTGGGCTCACTCTCATAGTCAATATATAACATAAAAGAAAGATAGTCTTAGTACATAGCAAGAGATAATAAGCAACGTCCCCAGAATGGAGGACTCACCACAAGCATGAGAGGTAATCCTACTGGCCACGTGGAGGAGGAGGATGATCAAGCGGTGCTCCGGTTCCTACATGGTGACATCATGTAGGCATAGAGTATACATTAGAATGTTTGAATGTACTAAGTATGTAGGATGCAATGTAACAAGAGATAGACATCATAGGCAAAATGCATAATCATAAGCAATGAATAGCATACTAACAATATAACATGTATGAATGATGCTTTAATTAAACCATGATTATATAGAACATAGTATAAATGTAATAAGTTACCAATATAGTGCAATCCAAGGCCTACTACCTCGTTGGAGAGGCGTATGAGGTACAAACCTCTTCATGAGGTTGATGGAGTACAAATCCCCCAACAAGGTTGATGGAGTACAAACCCCCCATCAAGGTTGATGGGTACCAACCCCCAACAAGGTTACTCAGGCCTACCATCCCCCGAGCTTGGTGATCGAGGTACCAACCCCTCAACAAAGTTACCCGGGCCTACGACCCCCCAAGCTAGGCTTGGTGATCCCCAACACTATAGAGATAATATCATACACACACACACACACACAAAAACTCTCTTTTCATCATCATATATATACATTCTTTTCATCATCATATAGTCATTCAACTCATAAGACATGCATTGGTCCTTCAATTCCTCAATAACTCATAGCCGGACATTTTATAAAACACTTAAAGGGTGTGTAGTGCTAGGGTAAAACTATGCAATTCAAGAATGTTATAATGCTAGAAAGTTCAATGTGAAATCATCAGTAGATACTATTTAACACTCTCAAGCAACATACATCAAAACCCTTCATCAAATCTTATAATAGATTTTAGATTCATAGCTCAAAACATGGTAAAACAGTCACAATCTCAAAAATCCCAACATGATGTGCAGTGAATTTCATAATATGTAAAACCCATTTGTAAATCAATTTTAAATCATGCAAAATTTTGAGTAAAAGAGAGCTTGGGTATCATGGATGAAAGGAATCCATGAAAGAAACCCACTACCTTAGCTTTGGAGATGAACTTGATGAAGATTGGAGATCAAGACTTGAAGTTTGAGAGGAAATTCTTAGATCCAGATGAGGTTTGAGACTTGAATTTAGGAGTACAATATTTGGCTAGTGTTTGAATGAGTATTAGGGAATGTTTAGAATGATATAAGGGTGAGAAATGGATAAGTATAGGTATTTTCACATTTGGTAATACTTAGGCCCAAGACCCAAAAGTCTTGAACCACACAAAATTTAACTAGGCAGAAAATACACATGTCCGCATCGTGGACCTGTTGTAAACTTAAAGTCACGAACTTATCACTAAATCAAGTTTTCTTCATCTGCGTGCCCTAGCCGTGTCATGCCAGGGCGCGCAAACCTCACTGGAATTTGCATTCTTGGAAAATCGAAATTTCTAATTGATTGCTCTTAAGTCGGGGTTAGACCCATTTTCAACTCAATTTGACCCCCTTGAAAAAAAATATGAAGTTGGATTTTTGATATCACGTACAAATTTTGAGATATATAAAAATTATGATTTCGAGCACTTTTGAGGCACATTTTCAGGCACTTTTTGGGATTGTTTCATACTTTGTAATGTGGACTCTTGCATGCACTTCTCATTACTCCATATGAATATTTTCTTGTTGTGCATTCTTGACTGAGTTCCACTAATATGATTATCCTCGGAACAGGCCACATGAGTTGTGGCGTGTGACATTGATTATACTGGGAACGGGCCACACAAGCTGTGACATGTGACACTGATTATACAGGGAATGAGACTGATATTTCCCAAACTATACCTCTCTTTAAAGGTATATGTGGTCGTTGTCAAAATATATAACCTAACCAAGGCTATGGTCGAATACAGAGTGAATATGGTCTAGATCTGGAGTAATTACAAGCAATTCAGGCGAATTAACCTACTTATCTCCCGAAGGGTGGGGGGTTGTAAATGCAATAAGTAAACCTAAACTAGAAGCAAGTGTTATGAATTCAGTGAGAGAAGTAACTAATGTACTATGTTCCCATGAATTCCTAACTTAGTATAGCTAGATAGTTGTAATCTTTTCTAGTGTGTAGCATACAAAACTGGTAAGTTAAGTTTACCAAATCCTTTGATCCAGGCAAGAGGTAAAGTTTGTACGTGATTTGATCCAACTCTGTATATATTACTTACTCTTATATTTTATTGCAATCCAACTACCCCTTGATTCTGTTAGGTTGATTAGTCGAGAGAGATCACATCAAATTCTGCTAATTATTCCCTTATCCCATTCATTACTACCTTGATCCATCAAGTAAGAATTAGGCAAGTTTATAACATTGGTTACCATTAAAAAGCATTGTGAATGAAGGGATTAATTAATACATGCATGCACACTTTCCAAGAATTATGGATTATCTGGTCTTACCTTGTTAGTTCTTCATGGTTCCCATAACCCTAGTTGTAGATTTAGCTATGTATGATCATTGTAGTTGAAAGAATCATGTTATGGAATAGCATAACTAAATTCTTACAATGATGAATTTAAGAACAAGGTATCCAAAGTTCTTCAAAAGAAATCACAATGTAATAATCTCAATGTAAAAATCACAAAGTATGAGTTCTCATAGTGTTTTTTCCCTCTCTCGTGTGTCTCTCTTCAGAAAAACCTAAAAGAATTCTATTTATAATAAGTAAAACACAAATCCAGAACAAAATAGAAAATCTAGCTTCAACAACTTCTATGGATAAGATTATGAGCCGTATGTGAAACTACGACCCGTACTTGGGCTTCGTGCTCTGGACTTTTCAAAATTAGGCTTCAACTTTCGAGACCTTTTTATGGGCCATCTTCTGACTTACGCCAGTAGAGGTTTTGTCAGCTGACTTTTCTAAAACTTTTCAAAACTTTATCTTCCAGGAACGACCTTATCTACGACCTGTCTTCAAACTTACGACTTGCAAATCGCTTTGTCTGACAATACTTCAACATTCATCATGTTTTCTGATCTTCAACCTATGGAAGCACCTACGAGTCATGAAGATATCCATGAATCATCTAATTACTTGTGGATGTAACATTTGAAACTTGTCCCTTCATTGGATCTGACTCACGAGACTAACTTACAGCTCGTGGAGTAAAACAATGACCTGTATAGTTGTTCGTACGTCACAAAAATTTCAATTCTATAGAACTTTATCCAAAATTATGTCGAATTTTGTAATTCTGCACAATTAACATAACAACACATCAAACCCACTAACATCGCTTTGAAAACACATAAAATTCCAAGTTTTAAGCATCAAAATTACTGTATTTTAGCAGCATATCACGGACATATAATCTATGGCAGGTGACATTGATTATACAGGGAATGGACCTTATGAGATGGGGTAAGTGCATGGACATATATGTCCTCCATGGGTTTCAGACTAATTACATCAGCGGATGTGTATCGTAGGACAACCATACATCATGATTACTTGATATTTTATTTATTCATATCATTTCATACTAATTTATCACATTTTATATCATTCACCTTGCAATTGTGACTTGATTAGATTGTTTGAGATTGAATATGAGATGATTATTCCTAACTGTATCTATGAGTATTTGAGTTTACTTTGAGACTTTTGTGATATATATTTGGGCTGTACATTGAGACATTGGTTGTTTATCTATTTGTTACCTTGTAAAAACTATTAGGTATAATTATTGTATGGTTTATATACATTGTTGTTGTGCTGAGACTTTCCTAAGTTCAAACGTGTAGTTCAACAGTACGTGATTGGTGTGGAAAGAGTGTTTTATTTAGTATGCTTTATTTGAGTTTAGGTCTTCTTGCAGAGTGTCAGTTGTTTTTGTACTCACACCTACTTCTACTTACCTATGTAGGTTGTGAGCCTAGTTCTACTTGAGATAGCAATCTTCTTTGATGGATCGTGCATCTGGACGTTCGAGAGGTAGCAGCTTGTCTATATAGGCAGACTCTCGAAGTCTTTTATCTTATCTTGTATGCTATTTGAGAACTAAGACTAAGACTTGTATTTCTTTTTCTTAACTTTGATTTTATATCAGAGGCTTGTACATATGCCACTAGTCTTAGGATGGTTTGTAGACTTGATTATCTTATGCTTATCCTAGCTTATTAGACTTTATTAGTTTCATTTGTAGTGTTATGTATTGACTTGAGCAGGTTTAGGTTGGCTTGTATTTGTAGGTTAGGCAAGTTCCATCACAACCTATTTTTGGGTTGTGACAATTTGGTATCAGAGCCCAAGTTCATAGGTTTCACATGTGTACAAGCCTAACCGAGTAGAGTCTTAAGGATCAGTGTGGAGACATCCATTGCTTATCCTTGAGAGGCTACAGAGACTATTAGGAGAATCCTTTTTGTTATTTTAATTCCTGCCATGCCTGGTTGTTATAGAGTTGTTGAATACTGTGTATTCTTTTGGCAGATGGCCAAGACTAGATTCGTATCCATCGGAACAGCTGAGAAGCCAACTCAGGAGGATACTGTTGAGGAACCAACTTAGGACAGAGGCAGAGGTGGAGCAAAGGACGTGTTAGGGGTCAAGGATGTGTCCATGGTTCAAAAGGATATGTTAGGGGTCAAGGACGTGCCCGTGGTTCAACACCTACTAGAGATTTTGACAGAGGTATCTCATCCGAGCCTCTAGTCGAGCCTAGGCAGCACTAGGTTCCTCCAGTGGCTGGGGATCCTATGACTATTCAGGACACTCTTCATAAGATAATGGTTATGCTTGAAACTACTTCTTGAAGTATTCCACAAGGACCAATTAACGGTGACGTTCCCCCTTCTCAAGTGCTGAAGTGACATCATAGTGTCAGTGAGTTTGTAGTAGACCATTATGATTTTATGGGCCATACACCTTATATTCCTCCTCATGTGTTAGTTGACAGACCAACAATGATGGTTCCTCCAACCTAGGTTATTCATGAGCTGGCATTAGCAACAAACAACCAACAAAGGTATGAGCGATTTCAAAAGATGAAACCACCTCAGTTTCATTGTGGTAGGGGGGAGGATGCATCTGAGTTTCTTATTTTAGGCTATGAGATGTTGGAGGCCATGGACCTAGTAGATTCTTGGGGAGTTAGGTTTGTTGCCTTATAATTATAAGGAGAGGCATGGGAGTGGTGGAGATCTTACATGCGCTCCAGGCCAGCAGGGTCCCCACCGATTGAGTGTGAGGTATTTTTAGAGGCTTTCCAGGAGCAGTTCATCCCCTAAAGTGTTTAGGAGAAGATTAGGTCTAGATTCGAGACTCCAACTCATGGAGGTATGATAATGGCCGAGTATAAGGCTTGATTTTATTAGTTGTCTCGACATACCTTATCATTGATACCTATAGAGACAAAGAGGATTTGAAGATTTGTGAAAGGGCTGGAATTCTCTATTCATTCCTATGTGTTAAGGTCTTCACATGAGGGTATATCTTCTTAGACCATAATAGGTACCGCCAAGGAGGTGGAGTTACTACTGAAGGAGGATTTTGGAGACCCAAAGAGGATCCTAGCATCTGGTTATTTCATAGGTATTTTATTAGGAGGTAGGGGTTTTCATAGAGGGGGTAGTACTTCTTAGTATTGGGGCCTCGTTCATGCTTCATTACAAGCTTTGGAGGGTGGTTAAGGCCCTCGTAGTTCACGACGTTATGGACAAGGATCATCCGGTTCCTAGTAGAGGCTTGCAAACTGAGGTGGTTACAATATTCCCCTTTCATCTTCTTAGTGCTCTCCTTACCCAAGGTCATGTTTAGGGTGTGGTTCTCTAGATCAGATGATTAGATATTTCCCTCACTAGACTATACTAGACTTATACAAAGACATAATGCTCTCTTATTCAGAGTATTAATAAGAGATCAGGCTCCCATAGCTTGAGATGCAGTCATGATAGGGTATAGCTAGGTAGAAGTGGGCATACTCTGGTTAGGGTTGTAGGTGATGCAATGGGACAACAAGGCGATGGAGTTCCTACTCAGGTAGTTGGTGATATAGGCGGTCATTTTTATGCTTTTCCAGGGAGGACCGAGGTTGAGGCCTCTTATACCATTATTAGAGGTATTGTACTAGTCTGTCACAGGCTTGCATCAATATTATTCAATCCTGGTTCTACATATTCTTATGTATCTGCATATTTCTCTATTGAGTTTGATTTATTGTGTGATTGTAAGCTTGTGCCTGTGTATGTATCTACCCAGTAGGTGATCATTTAGTGGTACATTACGTCTATTGATCCTATCTTGTCTCTTTCTATGGTTATGATACTTGTGTTGATATGATTATTCTTGATATGGTTGACTTTGATGTCATATTGGAGATGTATTGGCTTTTACCTCATCGAGCTATTCTTGATTGTTATGCTAAGACTATGACAACGGCTATTCTTGGTAGACCGAGTATTATGTGGTAAGGCCCAAGTGATTCTTATCCCAACAAAGTTATTTCTTATATTCAGGAATTGAAACTAGTAGATCAAGGTTATCTTGCTTTTTTGCCATTCATTTGTGATACAGATGTTGAGCCACCACCGATGGTGTCTATTCCTATTATTTGGGTGTTTATTGATGTGTTTCCTAGACTTTGCTATTGACCTTGAGCTAGGCACTAAGCCCATTTCTATTCCTTCATATCGTGTGGCGCCAACTGAGTTGAAGGATCTAAAAGAGCATCTTCAAGATTTGTTAAGTAAAAGGTTTATATGCCTTAGTGTATCATTGTGGTGTGCCTTAGTCCTATTTGTGAAGAAAAAAGATGGTTCTATGAGAATGTTCATTGATTATTTGTAGCCGAACAAAGTAACGGTCAACAATAAGTATCCTTTCCTATGATTGATGATTTGTTTGACCAACTTTAGGGTGCAACATATTTTTTAAGATTTATTTGAGATCTGAATATCATCAGCTGAGGATCAAACCTTCTAACATCCCTAAGATAACTTTCCTAATGAGGTGTGGTCACAATAAGTTCCTTGTTATATCATTTGGGCTGACTAATGTCCAGCAACATTCATAGAGTTAATGAATAGAGTATTTAGGCCGTACTTGGACTCTTTTGTTATTATCTTTCATCAATGATATATTGGTCTACTCTAAGACCAAAGATGAACATGAGCAACTCTTGAGGATTGTACTTCAGTGACTTAGAGAGGAGAAATTGTATACTAAGTTCTCCAAATATGAAGTTTGGCTTGGCATTTCTGGATTATGTTGTGTCTAGAAAGGGTATTCGTGTTGATCGTACAAAGATCGAGGCAGTTCAAGGTTGGACAAGGCCTATTTCATCTATCGAGATTCACAGTTTTATGGGCATAGCTTGATATTACAAGCAGTTTGTTCAGGGCTTTTCTTCTATAATAGACCCATTGACCAGAATCACTCAGAAAAATGTTCCATTCCATTGGTCGGATGAGTGTGAGGAGAGCTTTCAAAAGCTTAAGGTACTATTAACCACAACTCTTGTTCTGACTTTAAGGATGATATTGGCTTTATTATATATTATGATGCATCAGATGTTGACTTATGAGGAGTTTTCATATAAAAAGGGAAGTGGATTTCCTATGCCTCTAGGTAGTTGACTCATGAGAAGAATTATCCTACCTATGACATATAGTTGCAACTGTTGTTTTTATGTTGAAGCTGTGGAGGCATTATTTGTATGGTGTTCATTATGAGACCTTTACTGGCCATCGCAGCCTACAATACATCTTTAGTATGAGAGACTTGAATTTGAGAATAACGAGGTGGATCGAGCTTTTAAAAGATTATGATTTGACCATCATGTATCAACGGTGTAAAGCTAACATAGTGCCCAACGTGACTCGAAAAGACCCTATGATGTATTCCTTGAATATCTCAAAATTTGTGTATTATTTCACAAGTTCGACTTTGTATTCTATTATAAGAGGCAAAATTATGTAGAAAAAGGGTCACATTCGATTTTTTAGGTCACTCGTATCAAAAATAAGTTTTCGATGAAATTACTCAAAATAGAAAAGTCCGCAAGCAAAGGCGCGTCGTACCCTTGCTCCTCTATAGTTCAATAATTTTTAAATTTCATTTTAAGTCTAGAAAGTTAATTGAGACTTATCCAACACCTTTATATACGTGAATACACACAAAAATTCTCTTATTTTAAGACCTAAATCTCTCTCTAAAGACTCTCAAGTCCTCCCAAACTTCTCTCTAAAATCTTTCATCAATTTCTCTCAATTTCTTGGGGATCAAGCTTCCTCCATTGAAGACAAAGCTTCAACAAAGGTTTCTCAAAGTCTTTCAGGTCTTCTTCTCCAAGTTTCACGGTTTAAAATGTATGTGGGTTTCTTCATTCATGGGTTCTTCCACCCATGGAATCCCAAAACATAATTTACTAAATCCTTTATGTTTTAATATTGATTTCTTATGGGTTCTTTCTAATTGCCCTATCAAGCATGAATTATGTTGAGATTCTTCATCTATTGCATGAGTTCGCTTCAAGGGTTTTCAATTATGAAGATATTTTATGATTATTAAAGCTATGAAAGTTATGATACCATGAGTTATTATGAGAATGATGATTTTATGAGATTAATTGCATCATTCTATGTCTAAAGTTGAAAGATGATATGTATGATTATTGTGGGTTACCTAAAAATGATTTGAATTGATGATTTTCATTAAATTGATGCATGTTTCCTCTCGAGTTACATGATATAAGGTTTGAATGCATGTAATCCATCCAATTATCATATCAAAGTTTACATGGGATTATGATCTCTAAGGATGAGGGTTCAATTACAAAGTTATGAAAGTTAAAAGTTATATGTTTCGAATCCCTTTTATGAAAGTTAAAGTTAAAGATGATAAAAGGAAAATTCTCACCAAAAGATAAATCTTTTTGCTAAGAATCAAGCCCTGTATGTGGATCTCAAGTTAAGATGAGCTACTTTTTATGTATAACGATGATGAAGCTATGCTTTTAAGTTTATGAATTTCTATGATTATGCATATGTTTTCTAATATATTATGTGAGAATGACCTAGCACTGAACAGGGCAATTGGTGGGGTTTGGTAGGGGAACCCTAGAAGCCACCTTTGTCTTATTAATTATGTACCAATATAGGAGCCCTTATAGGCTAAGCTAGGCTAGTAGATCCACGTAACCCATAATATTTTTAAAGATGCAATTACGAGTTATCAAAGTCATGGAGTTCTACCTTGGAAAGTAGATTCTCCTTCTCCCAATTAAGGAGTTCATTGGTCTTTTTCCAATACAAAGAGTTCATTGTCCTTTTCCCAATAGAAAGAGTTCCTTGGATTTCAAGTTGCAGCTTGCTTGGTCTTTTATGTCGGTTATGGTCTTCTTCCATAAGTATGACGTAAAGAAGTTATATTTCATGCAAGTTTTCATTAAAGCATACTCATGCATGTCATATTGAACTTATATTCTATTGTATATGATTATGCATCTTGTTTATGAAGCTTATTTATCTATTATTGCATTGCATCCCACATACTAGTACATTCTAAGTACTCACACATACGTTTTGCCTACATGAACTAACTCTGTAGGGACCAGAGCTCCTATTCATCCTCCTCCACGTGGCTAGCTTGGTTTATGAAGATCATGAGTGGTGAGTCCTCCATTTTGGGGACAATATCCGATTTCTATCTTGCTTATATTGCGATGTTATTTCATTTTACTTAGTACTTTGACGGTGAGCCCGGGACTTATCTTGGCCCCTGTCTAATTCACAGTTTTGAGGTGTTGTTGGATACTTATACTATGTACCTATGATAAGATGTTGAGCATTTATGAAGACTTATCCTTTAGTCCCTATTTCCTATGTGATGCTATTTGATATTGTTTTCCTAAGTCCCTATTTTCCCATAGCTTGAGTTATACTTACCCTCCCCTTAGTCTTGCTTGCTATGTGATCATGCAAATCCCTTTCCCTTATCTATCCCCATAGCGTGAGTCTAAAGCCCCATTTTCCTTAGACCTATTTTGTTGATGCTTGTTTTATTTTCGCAATCAAGGATATGAAAATGATATGCTAAGAGGCTTGTATGGGTTAATTTGGATTTTTCATTCGCCGTGTTACACCTAGGCCCTAGGCCCAAGTCGTGGCAGAGGGTTGTCATGTTTGGTTGAGGATTTCACCTATGACGGGTGTTATGTGGTTTGGAAAGAAGGGCAAGCTCAGCTATATTGGTCATTTTGAGATCCTTGAGCGAGTAAGAGAGGCGGCCTATAGTCTTGCCTTACCATCCAATTTGTTCTCAGTTCATTCTGTGTTTTACATATCTATGTAGCAACACTACGATCCTGATGATTTTCATGTGTCATTCCTTGATTCGGTGGATTTGAGTTCGATTTTGACCTATGAGGAAAAGGTCATATCTATTTTAGACAATTCAGGAAGTTGAGAACAAAAGAGATAGCTTCATTGAAAGTTCAGTATCGTCATTGGCCTAAGAGTGAGTCTACTTAACAGATGGAGTTTGATATGTAGGCCCGATATCCTCACCATTTTGAGGTTTTAGGTATGTTCCCTTACCTTATGCTTGAGGACTAATATTATTTTTAAAGGTGGATGATGTAATGATCCTAAAGGTCATTTTAACTAAGTTACCATTTTCCCTTCTTGAAGGTTGTTTTGAGTCATTCTTTGATGAGTTGAAAACTTAGATTTCAAAAACCTTGTAAAAAAATTGGAATTTTGCTAAAAAAAGAGTTTTTAAAGGCTTAAAGTTTGAAATTTTGAGTTTTGAGATCATCTTGAGTTTTAGGTGTCGCTATGCAATTTCGTCGATTCCATTAGCTTTGGAATACGAAATGTGGTCTAGGAGAACTGACGAAACTTAGTTTAAAGTCAGTACGGAGATTTTGGATCCAAAGTTATATTTTTAGTTGTATTTGGACCATAGTTTCACTTTGGTCAACATTCAGAATTCGGAGGCTCAATTTGGAATTTTGATAGTTCTAGTTGTTTCAAAGGGTGAAAATAATGCTAGAAATGGTCTTGTTGTAATTTTTTGAGTTCTCAATGGCATTTTGAGTATTTTGAGTTTTAACTAGTTTCTTTAAGTCCTATCGAGTTTTGGGCCAAGGAGATCACAAATTCAAATTTCGATGGTTTCATTTATACCGGAATGTTTATTCTGGTAGGGTAGCATATCTAGTTTGAGTTCACAGGATTCTGAAGAAATCTCGAGGGTCCATTCCAAGTTTGTGACTATTTTGGACTATAATTTGGTGCAGCCTGGTTTGTGCTTTGCGTTCATGGAGGTTTTCATGATCGTGGAGTATTGAGAGGCCTGAAACAGAATGTTAATTAAAATGATGAGTTTTTGCCAAATTCACCATTTTAAACATTTCTAAGCTTGATTTTAGGGAGATATTTTCAAGACAAAGTTATTGGGTAACATATATCTAACCCATTTCTTCATTTATCATTGATTATTATTGAATTTTAACATGAAAATTAGTGGTTTTGAGAGGAGAAATTGGAATTGTCTTGGATATTGATTTGTGCTAGAAAATGATGATTGAGAGCTCTTTTCAAATCCCTTTTTTGAAATGGTTTTCACATTAGATTTCTTGTTTCTTGAGGAATACTTTCATGTAAAAGTTTCCAAATTTTGAGAACCTTTTTCAGGATAAGATTTTTGGACCATTTTGTCTTTTTCATCGGAATGACTGAATTTTAGTGTCATTAGCTTCGAATTGATATTGTTAATCTATATCTGACTAGATTGCAATGCTTTGGATGCTAAATCAAAGGGGAAAGCTCTGGTTTTTGATTGATTTGGCTATCGATTGAGGCAAGTGTGGATTCTTAAACCTTGTTATGCTTACTTGAACACTATTTAATTTATTCATGACTTAGAATGATTGAATTGTTGTTGGCTAAATTGAATTTGGTAAATTATGATAATTAGATTAAATTGTTGAATTCCTTTATGATGTGAAAGTAAAGGTTAGAGATTAATATGCATTGACTTGTGATTTGACATTGAGAATCTCTTTAGAAATATGAATGTGTATTGTGGATCATGTTGTGCTTGATCATAGTAAATATCAGAGATATTATTGTTGGATTTTACTTGTCGGAATGGATTGATTATTATAACTTGTATATAGGAAGATTTGACTTGAATTGATATATTTTCGTAATATGGACTCTTGCATGCACTTCTCATTACTCCATGTGAATATTTTCTTGTTGTGCATTCTTGACTGAATTGCACTGATATGATTATACTACAAACGGGCCACAAGAGTCGTGGCTTGTGATATTGATTATATTAGGAATGGCGACTTGAGTCGTGACATGTGACACTGGTTATACTGGGAATGGACTAAACAACCCGCGGCATGTGACACTAGTTATACTGGGAATGGGCCACACGAGCCGCGACATGTGACATTGATTGTAGAGGGAACGAGCCTCATGAGTTGGGGCAAGTGCATGGACAGATATGTCACCCATGGGTTATGGACTGATTACATCAGTCGGCTGTGTATCGTAAGACAAACATGCATCATGATTACTTGAAATTGCATTGATCCATTTCATTTCATTTATTTTATTTCATGACATTGCATGTCATTTTACCTTGTGATTGTGACTTGATTCGGTTATTTGAGATTGAATATAAGATGATTGTTCCTAGACTTTATCTGACGAGTATCTGGGTTTACTTTGAGACATTTATTGTATATATCTAGGTTGTATATTAAGACATTGGTTATATATATATATATATATATATATATATTCTATACCTTGCGAAAACCGTTGGGTATAATTATTGTATAGTTATATACATTGTTGTTGTCTTAGATCTTTTTTGAGTGCAGGTGTGTAATTCAGCGGTATGTGATTGGTATGGAAGAAGTATTTTGTTTAGTATTTATTCTTTACTTAAGTTTAGGTCTTCCTGCTAAGTGCCTTTTGATTTTTGTACTCACGATTGCTTCTATACATTTATGAAGGTTTGGGCTTGGTTCAACCTGAGATAAGATTCTTCTTTGATGGACTGAGTATCTGAACGTTCGAGAGGTAGCAACTTGTCCTTGTTGGTAGACTCTCGAAGTCTTTTCTTTTATCTTGTGTTCTACTTGAGAACTGAGACTCAGGCTTGTATTTCTTTTTCTTTTGTCCTCTTTTATATTAGGAGGCTTGTATATGTGACCATAGTCTTAGGATGGTTTGTCGACTTGATTATCTTATGCTCTTCCTAGTTTATTAGACTATTTATTCCGTTTTAAGTATTGTGTATTGAATTGAGCATGTTTCGGCTGACTTGTCTTGGTAAGTTAGACAAGTGTCATCACACCCTATATTTCGGTCTTGACAGCATGAAAAATCATTTATGTCAACATGAATTTATACACGAGGAAAACATGATCATCAATAAAACTAGGGTCATATGGAGGAATGTATGAATATACATCTGAATCATCTACTCAATTCATGGGCATCATCAATACGTAATTAAAGCAAGAAAACTCAAGAAGTATCAATTAAATCAAGAGCTCAACTCAAGGACTAGGATTAAACTCAACTCAAACTCAATTACGATAAATTTAGATACTAGGTGTGTGGACGAACTCAGTCTAATACTATAAATAACCTTACATATCTAAAATTCATACATTAAAGTCAAAACCCAATGAAAGGTTGAACCCTACCCATTTCCCCCCTCTCTAAGTCTTTCTCTCAAACAATCTAAGTATTAATGAGGTAAAAGGGTCGTGAGTTAATATAAGGGACTCAAAGTAACCTCAAAATGATAGGGTTTCAATTAGAAAATAGTGGAAAAAGATGGAATCGCCCCTCATTAAGCTACCAGACTACATCACGAGATCCCATCCAAGGGTCAAAACTTCGAAGGCTCTAATTTGGGTCTTGGAACTACGAAACATGGACTATAGATCATAGTCTTGATTACCTGTTGTAAACCTTTCCTTGTAGTTAAGATTGACACTTGGAGAAATTTCTCGAATTCCAATACTAAGGTTCTGTGAAACCCTTTTTTACGGCTCATAAAATTTTTTACAGCTCGTAAAAATAATTATGGCTTGTGGATCCAACTCGTAGATTCAACTCTAAAAATATAGATTCTTAAAAGTGTCAGAGAAAATCATGAGGCCCATTTATGTACCATAGAACTATCTACAAACGGTAGAAGACCTTTTGTGGTCACTGGCAGTGGCATAGTTTCTTAGACTTTTCTTTTTGTGGCTTTTAAGGTCATAAAAGGTAGAATTATTTTAAGTGTGTTACAATACATCCCCTCAGTACTAGTCGTCTTCAATGAAGATGAAGCTAGAAGACATCAAGCACGAATAATATCGGGATATCAAATATTTAGAAACTCAGTTACCCAAATACTCAAACGTGAAACACTCACACAATCAATTACTTAAACTTAAGAATACACATCAACTCAAGGGTAGGAATAAGGAATGTTACCTTGAATATTATCATCATCATTAGAAGGAACGAATAGATGAAGGTATTTAGCTTTTATAGCCTCTTCAGCTTTTCATGTTGCCTCTTTAGTAAACTAATTTCTCCACAAGACATTGACCAATACAACCTCTTCGATTCTAAGCTTACAAACCTGGCGATCAAGGATTCAAACAGGAATCTCCTCATAAGACAAACTATCTTTTACTTTGACACTCAGGGACGACTAATGAGGGATCTCTCAAAACTTTTTTAACATTGAAATATGAACTATAAGATAAATAGCCGCCAACTCTGGTAGTAGTATAACTCACAAGCCACATTATCCACTCTCTTCACAATCTAGTAGGGACCAATATAACGAGGACTCAAATTCCCTTTGTCTCATATCTCATTACACCTTTCATGGGTGGAGCCTTTAAATATACCCAATCATTCACCTCAAACTCCAAATCTGTCCTCCTAACATCCGTATATCGCTTTTGGTAACTCTGAGTAGTCCTCAACCTCTCTTGGATTATTTTCACTTTCTTCATAGCTTGGTGAAATAAATATTTTCCAAGCAACTTAGGTTCCCCAACATTGAACCATCCAATTCATGATCTGCATCTCCTCTATAAAGGGCCTCATAAGGAGCTATCTATATACTCAAATGGAAATTGTTGATATAACAAAACTCGTAAAGAGGCAAGTGGTCATCTTAATTACCTTTGATGTCAATGACACATGCTCTCAGCATATCTTTTAAAGTCTGAATTGTGTGCTCTACCTGGCCATCAATATAAGGGTGAAAGGAAATGCTAAGGTTCACCTTTGAACCCATCTCTTTCTTAAAAAAGTTTCAAAACTTGGTAGTAAATTGTGCTCCTCTATATAAGATGATAGATAAAGGAATTCCATAAAGTATGAAAATATATCGAATATATAGTTAGGCATAGTCCTCTGTGGTGTTGGTAGTGTTAACCAACAAGAAATAGGCTGATTTGATCATCCCATACACAATCACTGAAATTGAGTCATGCTATATACGAGACCTCGATAAACCTATAATGAAGTTTATATTTATCATCGTCTCACACTTTGACTCTTGAATCTCAATGTTTTGGACCACCACATGGCCTTTGATGCTTAAATGTGACTTATTTGCAATTAGGATATTTGGAGATATAATCTACCATATCACTCTTCGTACCACTCTACCAATAGAGCTCCCTCAAATCATGAAACATCTTAGTGGAACTTGGATGGAAAGAATATCTAGAACTATAAGCCTCTACCATGATCCTATCTCGAATACTATCAAACTCAAAACACACAATCTACCTTGATACCTAACCAGACTATCTCCCCCTTTGGCGAAAACCATCACCTTCTGCCTATGCATATCTACTTTTAATTGGAGCAAGATAGGTTCTTGATCTTGCTTTTTGTTCACCTTTTCTACCAGATATGATTATGCCGCATCTTGTTTAATCACACGACCTTCACCAGAGTCAATTAGTTGAACACCCAATCATGCAAGTTTATGCACATCCTTTGCTAACTCTTTTATCTCCTCCTCAACATAGGCCGTACTCTCCATAGATAACCTACTACGAGCATCAACAATAACATTAGCCTTACTTGGGTGATAGAAAATACTTATATCATAGTCCTTGAGTAGCTCTAGCCATCTTATTTGCCTTAGGTTTAGCTCTTTCTAGGCGATTATATATTGCAAGCTCTGATGGTCAGCGAACATATCAACATGAACCTTATATAAATAATGACACCAAGTATTGAGAACAAACACTATGACTGCCAATTCAAGATCATGATTCGTGCAGTTCCTCTTATGAATCTTAAGTTTTCCAAAAGCATAGGCAATGACTTTACCTATTTGTATTTGTACACAACCTAACTCTGGAAGTATCACAATAGATTACAAAACCATTTGTTTCCTTGGATAGGGATAATACTGATGCAATAGTTAATCTAGTTTTCAACTCTTAGAAGCTTTTCTCGCATGCATCAAACCATTGAAACTTTGCCTTTTCCGAGTCAATTTAGTCAATAGGGTGATATGGATGAAAATTCCTCAATAAATCTTATATAATAATTAGTCAAACCTAAGAAACTTCTTATGTCAATCGGGGAGGTAAGTCTAGGCCAGTTCTTAACCGTCTCAATTTTTTGAGTATGAACTCTAATACCCTCATTAGATATGACATGGCCTAAGAATGCTACAGATACAAGCGAAAACTCCTACCTCAAAAACTTTGCATACAACTTCCTATTCTTGGGAGTTTGGGGAACAAATTTGAAATGGTTGGCATGCTCATCCTCACTTCTGGAGTAGACCAAAATATCATCGATAAACACAATCAGAAATATTCCCCAAATATGACTTAAGTACATAGTTCATGAGGTCTATGAAATCTACAGGAGGGTTAGTTAAAAAAAAAGATATAACAAGAAACTCAAAATGACCATAATATGTTCGAAAGACCATCTTCGATATGTCACACTGTCTCACTTTCAACTGATAATAGCCTAATTGAAAGTCTATCTTAGAGAAGCAACTAGCGCCGTGAAGTTGGTCAAACAATTCATCTATCTTGGGAAGAGTATAGATATTGTATTCTATGAACCCCCTTTTCACAGCTCGTAAAAATAGTTACGAGTCATGGACCCAACTTGTAGACTCAACTCCAATAATATAGATTCTTACCAAGTGTTAGAGTTAACCACGAGGCCTATCTATAAACTACAGAACCATGTATGGGCCGTGGAAGACCTTGTGGTCATTGAGGCCATAAAAGGTAGGATAATTTAGGAGGTGTTCCCCTCCCCCCCCCTCCCTCCAAACAAGAAAATTATTTTTAAAAAATATTTCAAATTTTATTTTTTTATCCCATCCCTACCCCCCACGCCCACCATTACTGCCCACCCACTCGACCCGCGTGCCCCACCCCCGAATTTTGTTTTTAAAAAATCAAATTATTTGAAAGCTAGGTCTGGAGTTGGGTGTGGCCATATTCTTGTTCAAAAGCCGAGATTGCAAGTCTAAATTTAAAAATCGAATCTTGAGTCGGAAGAAAAATTAGGTCTCACATCAGGTGTTGGAGTCGGGTCCCAAATTGATTATCGAGGTTGATTTTCATGTCAGAAACTATTTTCTAAAAAAAAAAATTCTATTCTATATTAAAAAAAAAAAAGATATTTTCCAAAAAAATATTGTCATTAACCAACCAAACAAAAGAAAATATTTTCTACTCACTAACCAATCATGGAAAAAAAAATATTTTCTACTCACTAACCAATCATGGAAAAATAAGTTAGAGACTAACTTGTTTTTTAAGAAAATATTTTCTAGAAAAATGTTAAAAATGGAAACATTTTCCTAAGTACCAAGCACACTCTAGGTCATGATTATTATTTCTAGAGCTCGCTTTGCCTAGCTTAAAAGCTAGTCAAACCTATTTTTAAGCTCATTTTAACTTATAAATGTGTTTGACAATTTTCAAAATAACTTTAAAAAAAGTTAAAATTTGCTTCAAATAAGCTAAAAGTTAAAAGCAACACCCCTCAACTTTTTATCCTTTTAGCTTAAAAATTGTTATAGTTTGACCAATAATTACTTTTTTACCCTAAATATTTTTTCATATTTTCAAAAATATCCATTAAAGTAACCCTAACTACTCTGTCCCTTCTCATTATTTTAATTCAAACCATAGTCCAACACTCTTCTGCTCGTCCACCCCCCCCCCCCCCCCCCCCCCCCCCCCACCCCATCATTCCCCGATTTCGTCTCTCTTTTCTC
>JAPFFP010000002.1:10313971-10350419 GCA_026153255.1 Solanum medicagineum
AATTGTTACATCCGGATATGAACTTGGCAATATCACTCTTCATACCACTCCATGAATACACCTCCCTCAAGTCTCTATACATCTTTGTAGAACCGAGGTGAATAGAATAGGATGAATTATGGGCCTCCTTCAAGGTCAACTCCCTTAAGTCATCGACATTAGATACACATAACCTACCTTGGTACCTAAGGGCACTATCTCCCCCTAGGAGAAAAGCTGCACTTTACCATCCTTCACCATGACCTTCAACTCTATCAAAGCAGGGTCAAGATCTTGTTTTGACTTTACTTCCTCAATCAAAGAAAATTTAGAACCATCAATAACTACTACACTATCATTTTCAACTTCATCCAACCTAACCCCCAATCTAGCCAACCGAGGAACTTCTCTAGCAACCTCTTTGCCACCATCATCGATATCAGCTAGACTACCCATGGACATTATCTTTAGAGCATCGGCCAAAACATTAGCTTTACTGAGGTGATAATGTACACTCATTTCATAATCTTGAAGGAGCTCTAACCACCTTCTTTGTCTCAAGTTAAGATCTTTTTTGGTGAACACATATTGGAGACTCTTGTGGTCGATAAATGCATCAACATGAACTCCATACAAGTAGTGACACCAAAGTTTCAAAGCAAATACCATGGCCGCCAATTCAAGATAATGGGTGGGATAATTTCGCTCAGGCACCTTAAGTTTTCTAGAGGCTTATGACATCACCTTGCCATTTTGCATCAAAATACACCCCAAACCAATTCTTCAGGCATCACAATATACCACAAACTCTTTTAACCCTTCCGGTAGAGCCAAGATAGGAGCGGAGACAAGCTTATCTTTCAAAGTTTGGAAACTCTTTTCACATTCATCGGTCCACACTAATTTTGCCTTCTTTTGGGTCAACTTTGTTATAGAAGAAGCAATAGAAGAAAAGTCATTCACAAACCTCTAGTAGTAACCCGCTAAACCAAGGAAACTCCTAATATCCGATATAGTCAAGGGTCTAGGCTAATTCCTTATCACCTCCGTCTTCTTAGGATCCACCTTAATGCCACCACTCGATACCACATGCCCTAGAAAAGTAACCTCTTTTATTCACACTTTTCATATTTAGCAAACAACTATTCCTCCCTCAAGATTTGCAACACCACCCTCAAGTAATTCACATGCTCTTCCTCACTCCTGGAATAAATTAATATATCATCAATAAAGACCACCACAAACATATCAAAGTAGAGTTTGAAGAACCTATTCATGATATCCACAAATATAGTCGGTGCATTAGCCAACCCAAAGGACATAACCACAAACTCAAAGTGCCTATACCTCCGAAAAGCCTTCTTGGGAATATCGCACTCCCTCACCTTCACTTGGTGGTATCTGGACCAAAGATCAATCTTAGAAAAGTGACTAGCCCCTTGTAGTTGATCAAAAACATCATCAATCCTTGGTAGAGCGTACATTTTCTTTATGGTAACCCTTTTATGTTATCGGTAATCAATGCACATTCTAATAGAACCATCTCTTTTCTTCACAAATAACACCGGTGCACCCCAAGGTGACTTACTAGGCCTTATGAAACCATTCTCTAACAAATCGCTTAATTGATCCTTCAACCATTTCAATTTCGCCGGGGCAATATGGTAAGGGGGAATGGAAATAGGTTGAGTATAGGAAGGATGTTTATACCAAAGTCTATTTTCCTTTTGGGGGAAACACGGGAAGCTCATTAAGAAAGACATCAAGGAACTCATTAACCTCTGGAACTGACTCAATAGGAAGGACTTTGGACTCAACATTCCTAACCCTCACAAGATGATAAAGGCAATCTTTAGAAATCAACTTTTGGGCTTTAAGACAAGAAATGAATCTACCCTTGACCACCACATCACGACTTTCCCACTCAAGGATGGGCTCATTAAAGAATTGGAATTTAACCCCACGGGTTATACAATCAATGGAAATATAATATGTATGTAACCAATCCATCCCAAGAATGATATCAAAATCCACCATATCTAATTCAACAAAATCACAAGGCAATACTTTATGCAATATGAACACAGGACAATTTCTATAGACTCTTTTAGTAACAATGGACTAACCAACAGGGGTACACACTTCAGATGGTTCATAGAATAATTTGGGACTCACATAAAGCTTTTTGGCAACAAAAGGAGTGGAACCCAGATCTATCAATGCATACACATCAAAATCAAAAACCTTTAACATACCAATGACGACATTGAGCAACTCATCCACCCCTTGCCTTCTTTGAAGAGCATGGAATCTATTTTGCCTTGGAACACCACCTTATTGCCCTGCCTTTGCCCTTTGACCCGCGTTAGTACCTTAGCCTTAAGGACGACCATATCTACCTTTGTTTTGAGCATGAGGACAGTCAATGACCTTGTGACTCATTTCTCAACAACTAAAGCAAGCATTAGAGCTCTTCAAACATGGGCCACCATGGTTTTTCCCACAGTTTTGGCACTTAGGATTTGCCATCCCACTATTACCGCCTTGGATTCTTGGATTATCATTAGCAAATATCTTATTAGGAGCATTGGAAGACCTTTGGCCTTGGAACTTGTGGCCTTGAGGAAATTGGCCACCCATAGAACCTTGGAAACCACCTTCGAATCGAGTCCTCTTGGACTCACCACTTCTTCTTTTTCTAAGCTTTTCACCCTCTAGTTGCTCGACATATGTCATGAGATGGGACAAATCTGTATCACCCATTAGCATGGTGGTATGACACTCCTCATTATCCAAGTCACACACTCCCGACACAAATTTATTCATCCTTGATCTAGGTTCGGCAAAAAATTGTGGAGCATACTTGGAGAGCTTGTTGAACTTGAGGGAATACTCCGTCACACTCATGAAACCTTATTAAGGTTCTTAAAATCCATCATCTTAGCCTCCCTTAGCTCGATAGGAAAGAATCAGTTGAGAAATGCGGCTTTGAGCTCCTCTAGAAGAATAGCATCATCATCTTTCCTCTCTAATTTCCATTGGGTGATCTAAATTTGGGCCACACCTTTGAGTTGGTAGGCTGCTACCTCTGCTTTGTCTTCTGAATTGACCCCCATGATATATAGCACTTTATACATCTCATCGATAAACTCTTGGGGATCCTCTTTCGGCTTGAATCCATGGAACTCTGGTGGGTTCATTCTTCTGAAATCCCTAACCCTAGAGGCTAGAGTGGGAGCATAAGGGGCTTGGAACCCTTGGTTTATTTGGCTGGTCATAACACGGTCCAATGTTATGATAGCATCTCAGAACTCTTCTTGGGCTACCCCTCTATCTTGAGAAGCTTGAGGAGCGGGAGGGGCCGATTGCTCTTCTAGAGTACGGGCTCTCCTTAGTCTTCCCCTTGGAATCAGTATGATCTTGATGGAAATAAGAGTATTCATTAGGGTAAAAGCCTTATAGTTACAGCTAAAGCACAATATAGGACATAAAGAAGTGAAACATTTCCTAAAACGCCTCATAGCCTCCCATTCATAGGTGTGGCGCGCTTCACAACCATGAATAAGACTCTAATCGATGTGGTGTGTTGGATTTTTGAGGACCATTAACAACCTAGTGCTCTAATACTAAGCTTGTGATGACCCAAGTCTAGGGCCTAGACGTGACACGACAAATGGGAAACTCGAAGGACCCCAACCAAGATTCTTAGCATGTCCATCACACATCCTTGGTCGCAGAAGCAAAATAAAAAATAATAAGAGATATAATAAAAAGGAAACGAGACTAAGGGAAGTCTTTGATAATCAAAAAATATATAAGAGTGAAGCTCACAACATAACATACTTAGTATAATATCCAACAACACCTCTAACTTAGAACGGGGCAGAGGCCAAGACACTTCCCATGCCCATCCTCATAGCAATAAGTATTCAACATAAAGAAGTCTCAACCTAGCAAGAGTAACATAGATTGTGTCCTCAATCTTAAGGACTCACCAATGCTTTTCTCTGAAGTACCGAAATAGTCACGTGGAGGATGATCAAAAGGTGCTACGGTCCCTACATGGTAATATCATGTAGGCATAAAGTATAAGTTAGTAAGTTTGAATGTACTAAGTATGCGAAGTGCAATTCAACAAAGACAAACACCAATATATTCAAAATGCATAATCATAGGTAATGGATATATATAATCTCAATATAGCATGCATGATCAATGCTTGTAATAAGACATGCTTGTAAATCATTCATCTTGCATAATATGCCATACATATGTGGGAAGAGACCTTAACCAACACGAGAAACACAAAGCGAGCTACAACTTAGAATCCCGATGATTACCCCTCACAAGTAAAGAGGTAGTCTGCTTGCCAAGGTAAACCATACTTCACCTTGCAGGATCATGACCCATTTCGTATGAATTAACCCTCCTTATGGGAACATGATCCATTTCAGAAAGGATTTCATGATAAACTGCACTAGATGGAGTCACTAGAATAGAAAGGGTAAAAATGATAATCTTATGTTGGCACATAGTTTGAGCAAAGGAGCATGGACCTTTGAATATAGTCCATGCTGACATCCAATCCATCGGTACTAAGCTAATCCCACGGAATACTTAAAGATATCATACATTAATCATAACATGAATAGCTTGCAAGAACATGACTTGGGTAGCTCATAATCATGCTTGACCTCTAGTACTGAGCCTAATTGAACATGAGAAAAGATTATAATCATACATTAACCCTTGCTTGAACATGAATGGCTCACAAGAGGTAAAAATCTTGAAATAGGGCTTAACTTGATACTTGTAGCATCATAGATACTTTTAATGAGTTCAATACATGCTTGAAAGCCCTTAATTATCATATAGTCACTTGACTTGTTAATCATGTAATACATCATCAATAACTTGAGAATTCATGTCATGTTATTTTTATCAAACACATGGTGGGTTCATGATACTTGTTCAAAATTCTGCAATTCAAGAGTGACATAAGATAAGTAAACTCAATCCAAATGAACCAACCAACATATAGTAAAACCCTCATGTAGGGTACCTTGAAATCCATTATAAAAGCTCATGATAATTCATAATTTCATAGCTCAAAACATGCATAGTCTCAATATACATAATTAATTCATGGAGTAAACTTGAAATAGATATGCAATCATAATCAATCAATACTTGATAAAATCCCAACATGATTTATGTTCATAATCCATAATAAGATATACTTATAGGTAATACAACTTGTAACCATGCAAATTTCATGAAAAGGAAAGGTTGGGCTCCATGGTGAAAGGACCCATGGATGAAGACCCATATACCTTAAGCCTTGAATTCCTTGAGGTGAACTTGAAGTGGTTTTAGAGTTTGAATTGAATCCTTGAGTCCCAAAGTTGAGCTTGAATTTCTTAGATTTGAATGAGAGAATTTGATAGAGTCTTAGAGAGGTTTGAGAGAGGGTCTTGTGAGTTATAGAGTTGAAAAGTGGCTAAGTACGAGTGATTTCACGTTTAAGTGGGCATAAGGTTATGAAACCCAATGCCCTTGGTTGAAACAGAAAATGTAAGGAAAATTTTTCACTGGTCCACATTCAGTTTGCGACGCGAATCCATCGTGGAGGAAGTTTTTGCACTAATCCGTGCCTAGTCTGCCTCGCTGCCTGGTCGCGGATGCACACTGAAAAATTGAAAAATTTGTGAAAATTTACGGGTCTTATAAAATCCAGGTTATACCTATTTCCCACTCAATTTTATCCCATGATCGAGAATATGAAGTCAGATTTTTGATATCACATATGAATTTTGAGATATATAAAAATTGCGATTATGGGCATTTCGAAGCATATTTTTAGGGCGTTTCAAATATCTTATAATATCTACTGAAATGGTCATGCCATAAGGTAGAGTAATTCATAACTTCTACAAAAAAGGCCATGTCATAAGGTAAGGATATCTTATATTACCTACCAAAAAGGCCATGTCGTAAGGTAGGGATATTTGTAACACTCTGAAAAGGTTATATCTCAAGGTTAGTGGATGGTCTAACTTGGCAAAGTAGACCACTCCTTTATTCGGTGTGGAGTGAACACCGAGATTCCAAGTAGTAGCTCGCTTGATCTTATTTGTTGGTTATGGTCCTTTCCCATCTATGTATGATATGTTTTATGGTTTGGCCAACGTCATGCATGTTTTGACTAAGGCATTGAGCATTTATTTCATATTGTGCTTATATCTGTTTTCTATGTATGCATATTATTTAATTATGACTTATGTCATTTGTTGCATTGCAGCCCACATACTTAGTACATTCCAAGTACTAATGCACACTTCTTTTGCCTACATGATCTAAACATGTAGGGACTGGAGTTCCTATCCATCCTCTTCCTCCACATGGCTAGCTAGATCATTTGAAGATTGCTATTGGTGAGTGCTTTTCCCCTGGAACAATATCCACTTTACTTTCATGCTCTTGTCGAGACTTGTTTATTTTTGAATATTTATCTTTTTAGGGTAAGCTCGGGAGATGTCTTGGCCCTATTCCATTCATATTAGAGGTGTTGTAGGATATGTATATGTATTTTGAGGTTCACTCCTATTATGTTTATATGATTATGAAAGACATCCCTTAGTCCTTATCTCTTTCTATGTGTTGATATTTGTTGATGATGTGATGAAAATCCCAAGTCCTCTATTGCCCCCATAGCTTTAGTCATACTTACCTGCCCCTTATTTGCTATGCGATTCATGCAAATCCTCTTCCCTAAAAAATCCACATAGCGTGAGTCCAAAGTCTCATATCCCTTAGAATTATATATTGCTTTCTTGTTGTTAAATTGTGCTTTGGCAATCAAAGATGTGCAAATGATATGCTAAGAGTCTTGTTTGGCTTTCCTTCGGGATTCCCATTGATCGTGTCACGTCTAGGGCCTTGGCTTGGGTCGTGACATTCTATGTGTGCTAAGAGCTTGAAAATGACACCCGACAACAGTATTGTGCACCTGCAAGTTATTTATTTGTTGGTGTGCATCAGCCTACTATGCAAAAATTATCTAGCCAATAAAATTGCTCCAAATGGTGATGATGTTGGGTATTTATACCCAACCTTTCTTGAAGAGAAATTCTTGAGGATTTCTACACACATTGAGTAAGTATTCTTGGTGAGGCTCTCGAGACACTTAGAAGGAGAAATCAGAGTTGTATCTTTACTTTATATACTTTATTGCGTTGAAATGTTTCTTGCATCTTGTGAATCATTCTTAATCTATAAAGTGATTCAATATTTAAAGAAAGCTTTTGTTCTTTATTGCTAGAGTTAGCTATGGAGCGTGTTGAAGTCTAAGTTGGATAGAGTTAGTCGATTTAGTGGGTAGTGGAGTAGCTACTTAGATGGCTCGTACCTATGGTAGAATTATCATAGCAAGGGGAAGAGATCTAGAGTTACGTTTCTTGATTGTAAGAGGATGTAATTCAGAGCTTTTCTCCGTTAATGATTAATGAAGTAGGGTTGAAATCCTATGAGTACAGGGTTGTGGTTTTACTCCCTTGAGGAAGGAGGTTTTCACGTAAAACAACTTGTCGTGTTTTACTTTGTCACCATTACTGTTTTAGTTATTTCTATTCACCGGTGTGCTGACTAAGGACGTGGTCCCTTACACTAAGTGGAAGCTTAAGCTTCCATGAGTGGTGATTGTGGACAAGAAGGAGAAAGACGGGGTGGTAATAGTGGTTGAGAAGGAAAAAGATGTGCTGGTGATAGTAAATGAGCAAGAGAAAGAGGTGTTTATAGTAGTGCGGGAAAAGGTGGTGGTGATGATGGTTGTAATAGAAAGAATAGGTGGTGATGACAGAAGGGGTGGAGGACGGAGAGGGGTGGAGAGAAGAAATAAGGCCTTCATGTAAACAATTAATTTGAAGGTTTTAAAATTAATTTCATTAATACTAAAATTAAAATTGTCATGTCTATTCATTAATTAAGACTTCTGTCACTTTTTTCTTAGGATTTGTTTGGAATGTCACCTAGTAATTGAAGTTGATATCGTAATTATCATCCTAGTAATTACATAGTGTAGTAATTACTATGTCCATTTTGTTTGCCACAATGTAATTACAAGTGTATTGTTAGGTTGCATAAGTGTAATTACCAGATTACATTAAATTTTAAAAATAAAAGTTAATCATCTAACATTAAAATTTTATATTACACAAGTAAGGATATTGATAAATAATATTAAATCAAATATTGAAGAGATATATTGCCTTTTGAAAATAAACTAATTAGTAAATATATGTTCTTAACTAATATTGTAAAAATCAATTTATTTTATTAAAATAAGTATATTTTAATTAAATTAATTATAAAAACTAAAAATATAAGTTGTAGACGAACATATGAAATGTAATATTTGACAAAAACATAAATATTATAAAATAATACCATAAAATTATTAAATTATTTGACAAAAAGATAATGTATTAAATGAAACTAAAAAATAAATAACTTGTAATGTAAAACATCAAGTCGTACACAACCAACTAAAATGAACTTAAAAATATAACATAAGTTTTAAATTCTAATTAAGAAATTTAACATAACATACTTGTCACGCTCCAGGAGGGTACCCTAGACATGACCGACACTCAAAGACTATTGCCAGTCCCCAAGTGAAGAACTTCATCTCAAGACAATCATTCAATCATCTATATAGCGAAAATCATCAGAACAAGGAAAATAAGACAGTGGGCAACTCTGTTACTTCTACATCAATGAAAGAGGGCCATAGGCCAACAACATCAGTCTCAACATATATGACATAATAGCAGGTTTAAGGACTCAAGTTAAAGAAGGAAAGACCCTAACATCAAATCATCATTTCTAGTGTATGAAGCCTCTACTTCTATAGTTTAAGATGGTACCATGACAGGCCATGACTAACACAAACTCAAAAGAACTAACTCAAAACATATGAAAGATAATAAATGGTATCCTCCGAATGCAGGGGATGACTCACCAATCTATGGAACTAGGGAACTATGAACCTCAATGGCGAGTTTGCTGAAGTCTTCTATCTCCTGTATCTATATCATGAAATGATGCAGTGCCGAGTATTTTCAGTACGTTGAATTTACGGTATGTAGAAGTGGTTGAATGAAACAATACAAGCAGAAATAACATGGAATAACATCAATTCATAAGATACTCACTCAGAATTACAAATTTCCATCTAATGTAAGGATAAGGAGTGGACCATAACTCATCAATATTAATCAAGACTCATACCATCAACTCAATATCAGATTACTATCAGTGTGGAACCTATTTGGGAGTTTCTCTTATGGAAACCATCAACTATGAGCCAGTGATAATACAACAAAGTGATGTTGTTGCCGCATCCATCCAGTACATTGCCGGAGTAAAGGACATGGCATCAGTGGATCCACAAATAAAGAACATCAAGTCCTCTTTTGGGACTAGGGACACATCCTATTTTATGGTTCAATCATCTCCTACACTGGCCACGTAGTTAGTGAGTGCAAGTGGGTCATACTCTTACTCATTTTGGTGTTCAATACTCCTCCTAGGTCGCAACATGCTCATAGATATCAAACATCAAAATTACTCTTCATCTAGTCTCATTGGACATTTTAACTCGACTCATTACTTCAACCATCAACTCTTGGACTCGGAATATTCTTTAAGAATTAAGTTTCAAGCTTTTTAACAATCTAAGGACATCAGTCTCATCAATATCACCCTCAACACTCTCAAATTAGCACCACAACAACAATCGACTAGCATAGTATTACCATCAAGGCTCTAGACATATCCCCTAGCCTCATTCTTGCAATCGTCAACAAAATAACATATAGGGTTTTATGGAATAAATTATAATAAAAGCATGTATGCAGTAAATCAAGTTGTGATGATCATCAACTTAGGAAGTACATGATATAAGCATAAATTTTAGGAAAATATTCAAGAGTTACATATATAAAACTCATTACATTAAACTACCAACTTACTTTAATCAAGGGGGCACATGGAAGAACAATTCCATGTTTTAAATTAGCCTTACATACCTAGGATGAAGAATAACACAAATCTCTACAAGCAATTGACCCTAATCCTCAAGACCTCTCGCTCTCCCCTCTTCTTCTCTCAAGAACTCTCACTTGAAGGAGTAAAATATTGGTTCTTGGAAGCCCTAATCTAGAAAAAAATGACCTTAATGCTTGTTTGTTGAACTTGGGAGGGGTTGGGAAAGGTCAAAAATGCCTCTCATGAAATAAAAGAAAAATTTCGACTTTGAAATATCCAGTCCGCAACGTGGACAGGGCGCGGAGTAGTGTAATTGTTAGCGGAAATTCTCCAAACGAGTTTTTCAAATCTCGTTAGAAAATTTAAAAAAACTAAGTCTGGTTCTACTTCATAGGTGCAATGTGGCCCAAACGCGTACCAACACTGGTTCCGGTTTTACATCAAAAAATTATCTTTGATCCAGTCATTCTTAAAATTGACCGAGATCATTTTTCTACTTAAGTATTCATGCTAATCGTAAATCCGGCCTTGGATTTTCTATACGAACATGGAAAGATGCATTATGCGCACGTCTCTCTTCTAGGGGTATTGCGGTAATTTCACCGGGGCGTTACATTATCTCTCATTTGGGATCATTTGTCCTCGAATTATGAGTAGAGGTTGTAATAAGGCACGAATAGACTCGAGACTTATCTGAATACTCACTCAACAACACAAACTCTCAACTCTTCATTAGCCTCAATAAACTCTACTCAGATTTCAAAAATATACACATCAATTAAGTTCAAGATAGGAACATTACCTTCAACATTCTCATCGTTAGGAAAGAGTAGATGTGGATATTTAGCTCTCATATCTTCCTCATCTTCCCATGTGGATCCATCAATAAATTGATTCCTACAAAAGACTTTGACGGAGGCTATCTCTTTGTTTCTCAGCTTGCGAACCTGACGATCAAGGATTTGGACTAGAACCTCTTATAGGACAAGCTATCTTTTACTCCAGTGCTCTTAACAGGGATCACCAAGGCAGATCTCCTGTGCAATTCTTCAATATCCAAACGTGGAATACTGGATTAATCCCATCTAACTTGGAAGGCAATTGTAACTCATAAGCAACCCTCCTAATCCTCCTCAATATTTGATAGGGGCCGATGTAGCGAGGACTCAACTTTCCCTTCTTTCCAAACCTCATGACAAAGTTTTACTGGGTACGCCATATATATCGCTTTTGCGCAACCTTCTCAGCAACTAAGAGATCCATTCGAGGAATATGGAGACTAGTTAGTACTTCAACTACGATAATGAAAAATTATTTCACCCCCTTAGTTCTTTTTAGTTGGAACTTTAAGTGGTTCTCGAAAAGAAACAAAAAAAATTATCCCTAGAGTTGAGACTAAGAGGAATGTATAAATCAATGCTTCCATAGATTCTATCGTGGTTTAAAATTATAGCTTTCATACTTGTTTATTTCTTTTTATTTCCTTATTTTTATCATCCTCCAGATAAAGAACGAACAAGAGCAAAAACAAAATTGATTCCTTCAAAGTACATCCAGTCATTTACCTCAAACTCTAAGTCCCTTCTCCTCACATTAGTGTAAGATTTCTAGCGGCTTTCTGCGATCTTCAACCTCTCTCTAATAACCTTCATCTTCTCCATGGACTAGTGGATAAGGTCAGGTCCTATCAACTCAGCTTCTCCAACCTCAAACCACCTAATCAGTGATCTACATCTTCTCCCATAAAAAGCTTCATAAGGGGCCATTTGAATGCTTGCATGATAACTATTGTTATATGCAAATTCGATCAATGGCAAATGGTCATCCCAATTCCATTTGAAGTTGAGGATGCAAGTCCTTAACATATCCTCCAAAGTCTAAATGGTGTGCTCTACTTGACCATCTATCTAAGGGTGGAAGGTCGTGCTCAGATTCACCTTTGTACCCAATCCTTTCTGGAAGGATCTCCAAAATTAGAAGTTGAATTGAGCTCCTCTGTTCGAGATGATAGACAAGGGAACTCCATGCAACCTCACAATCTCACGAATGTACAATTCGGCATACTCTTATATAGTGTTGGTTGTCTTGACTGCTAAGAAGTGAGCGGATTTGGTCATCTTTTCCACAATCACCCATATCGAATCATTTTGCTTTCGGGACATTGGTAAGCCGGTAATGAAGTTCATGTTGATCATCTCTCACTTCCATTCAGGAATCACAAAGCTTTGAGCTAATCCATGGTCTTTGATGCTCAACCTTGACCTGTTGACAATTGGGGAACTTAAAAACAAACTTAGCAATATCCCTCTTCATTCCATTCCACCAATAAACTTCTCTCAAGTTGTGGTATATCTTGGTGCAGCCAGGATGAATGAAATATCTAGAGCGAGCTATGAGTTTCAGTCATGATTCTCTGTCGAACACCATCCACATCGGGAACACACAACCTACGCTGATATCTCAACACTCCATATCCCCCTTTGTAGAAGACCATAACTTTTTGCTTGTGGACAACTTCTTTCATTTGGAGTAAGACAGGATCTTGGTCTTGCTTTTCTTTAACCTCTGACACTAAAGATGAAGCAAACCCATTATGGATATTAACTCGACCTTCATTAGTCTCTTCAAGTTTTACTCTTAATTGGGCTAATCTATGCACTTCCTTAGCCAGCTCTCTCTTTCCTTCCTCCATATGGGTAGTGCTACCCATACATAACCTGCTAAGAGCATTAGCAACAATGTTAGCCTTACCTGGGTGGTAAAGAATGCTCATGTCATAATCCTTGAACAACTCTAGCCGTCTCCTCTGTCGCAGGTTGAGCTCTTTCTGACTGACGACATATTACAAGCTCTTGTAGTCAGTGAACAGAACCACATACACTCCATGCAACTAGTGGCGCCAGATCTTTAGTGTGAACACCACTGCTGCCAACTTGAGGTCATGGGTTGGATAGTTCCTCTCATGAATCTTAAGTTGTCTGGCGCATAGGTTATCACATCCCCCCTCTGTATCAACACACAATCCAGTCCAACTCTAGATACATCACAATATATAACAAAGTCTTCCGTTCCATTGGGAAAAGTTAAAACTGGTGTTGTAGTCAATCTAGTCTTCAACTCTTGGAAACTCTTCTCGTATTCATCAGACCACTAGAACTTAACCTTTTCTTGAGTCAACTTGGTTAATGGTATGGATAGGGAAGAGAATCCATCAACAAATCTGCGGTAGTAGCCTACCAACCCTAAGAAACTTCATATGTCGGTTGGAGAGGCCGGTCTAGGCCAATTCTTAACCGCTTCAATCTTATGGGCATCCACTCAAATACTATCACCCGAAACAACATGATCTAGGAAGGCCACTGACTTGAGCCAAAGATCACATTTCGAAAACTTTGCATACAACTCATGGTCCTTAAGAGTTTGAAGAACAACTCTGAGGTGATTGGCATGCTCCTCCTCATCCTTCGAATATACCAAAATGTCGTCGATGAACATGATCACAAACATATCAAGATATGGCCTGAACGCCCTATTTATCAAGTCCATGAAAGTTGCAGGTGCAATAGTCAAACCAAAGGACGTGACCAAGAACTCAAAATGGCCATATCCAGTCCTAAAGGTTGTCTTTTGAACACCACACTCCCTTACTTTCAACTGATGGTAGCCAAATCTGAGGTCTATCTTAGAGAAATAAGAGGTGCCCTAAAGTTGGTCAAATAGATCATCTATCTTGGGGAGAGGATACTATTTTGTACCATAACCTTGTTCAGTTGTCTATAATCTATGCACATTCAGAGAAACCCATCTTTCTTTCACACGAATAGGATAGGAGCATCTCAACGAGAAACACTTGGCCTTATGAAGCTCTTCTTTAACAAATCTCTTAATTTCTCTTTCAACTCTTTCAATTCACTGGGGGCCATCCTATAAGGTAGAATTGAGATAGGCTAGGTATCGAGAAGAACATGAATCCCGAAGTTAGTCTCCCTGTCAGGAGGGACTCCAGACAGATCCTCAGGAAACACTTTTGGAAACTCATTTACAATCGGGACTGATTCTAGAGTAGGTGACTCAACATCATCAGACATAACTCGCATGAGATGGTAGATACAACCTTTAGAAATTAGCTTTCTGGCTCTAGGATAGGAGATAAACTTGCCCTTAGGTGCAACAGAACTTCCCTTCCACTCCATGATTGGTTTATGAGGAAATTAGAACTTAACAATTTGGGTCCTATAATCAATGGACGCATAACAAGCATGAAGCCAATCCACACCAAGAAATACATCAAAGTCAACTATCTCCAACTCTACCAAGTCAGCCAAGGTATCCCTATGATAGACGGACGCTACACAGTCCCTACAGACCTTCTTAGCCAGGATTGACGTACCAGTAGGAGTGGAAACAAAAAAAGGTTCAAGCACACACTCTGGAAGAATCCCAAATCTACTAGCCATATAGGGGATTACAAAAGATAGAGTAGTACCTAGGTCAAGCAATACATAACAATCAAAAGTAAAGATTTGAAGCATACCCGTAACAACATCTAATGCAACCTCCTGATCCTGTCGATTACCCATTGCATACAAATGGTTTGTCCCACCTCCTACAACCGTAGTAGTACCCCTCTGATGACTGCTAGTTAGGGGTTCTGCGTAGGACTGTGCTTTATTACTTCCATCACCCCCTCTCTTTATCGGACACTTATTCTTAAAGTGACTAGTCTTTCCACATATATAACAAGCATTTGTGCCCTCACTAGGTGAGTTTGCAACACTTGCCACATGGTGGCTTTCCCCTCAAACCTTGGGTCAAACTAGCTTAGGGCTGAGAACCCTGAGCCCTGAAATATTGGTGACCATAAGATTTATGACTATACCTGTTTTCTCGGGCGGACACGCTGCAAAGGGTGCATAACTAGAAAACCTCTTCTGAAAGTAGGATTTATCACCCTGATTCTTCTTCTGTTGGCTTGGATCGTTCTCTGTTGATTCGGCCTTCTTGCTCAAATGCTCTTCTCTGTCTTTCTTCTTCTCCTCCTCAGTTTGCTGGGCATAAACCATGATTAAGGAGATATCTATACCTAGGATCAACAATGATGCCTTGCACTCCCTCTTACATGCCTGCCCAATCTAGACATGAATTTTCTCATCCTCGCCCTCATGTCCTAGACAATCTCTAGGGTATATCTGGACAGCTAAATAAACTTGAGGTTGTACTCTTTGACAATAAACCCCTCTTGCATCAAGTTCACAAACTCATCAACCTTTTCCTCGCTCAACTCTTGGGGAAAGAAGTGATCGAGGAAAGCACTCTCAAACTCATCCTACTCAGCAGGATCAACATCCTCACCTCGACTATATTCCCATTAATTATACCATATATTCGCAACATCTTTAAGCTGATAGGAGGCAAGCTCAACTCTATCAACCTCATTTGCATGCATAGTCCTAAAGACCTTCCACATCTCGTCGATGAACTTTGTGGGTTCTCCTCAACCTTTGACCCTGTGTAGACTGGGTGGTTCATCCTGAAGAAGTCTTTGAGCCTGGTTGAAGCTGTGGGAGCTAGAGCTAGGGGCCTGGGGGCCTAGGCCACTATTTTGTGAGGCCACTAGCTAGGTAAGCATAGTAATGGCTCCCCTGAAAAGTCTACCTTTGAGGTGGAGGCTTGTTGTACAAGAGCTGGCTGTGGAACCTCGACAGTTCTGGTAGGTTGACCCCGTCACCTCGTCCCTGTCTGAGTAGGGACCTCTTGTGGGGGATTCTCAGTATTTGGGGCTGAGGCATCTCTATGGGCAGCAGTACATTTAGGAGGCATGATCTGCAAATGCGTAGCGCACAAATTAGACAAGTGTTTTATAGAGTTAAACTCTATCACACGAAGTCAGAATACAGAAGAAGTGTAACCACTCCTAATGTCCTATAGCCTCCTTCTTATGAAGTGTGGTGCACAACACACCCATAAACTAGACTCTACTATACACGGCTTCATAGACTCCCTGGGATACTTGAATTCTGTACTCTAATACCAAGTTTCTCACGTCCATGGAGGGTATGCTACACGTGGCTAGCACTCACAGTTACTACTACATCAATGAAAGAGGGCCATAGGCCAACAACATCAGTCTCCAAATCTATGTCATAATAGCAGGTTTAAGGAACTCAAGTTAAAGAGGGAAAGACCCCAACATCAAATCATCATTTCTAGTCTATAAAGCCTCTACTTCTACATTCTAGGATGGTACCATGATAGGCCATGGCAACCACAAAATCAAAAGTACTAACTCAAAACATATGAAAGATAATAAATGGTATCCTCTGAATGCAACGGAGGACTCACTAATCTCTTGAACTAGGGAACTGTGAACCTCAACGGTGCGTCTGCTGAAGTCCTCTATCTCATGTATTTATATCATGAAATGACGCAGCGCCGAGTAACGTTAGTATGTGGAATGCACGGTATGTAAAAATTGTTGAATGAAACAATACAAGTAGAAATAACATGGAATAACATCAACTCATAAGATACTTACTCAGAATGAGAAATGTCCATCTAAGGTAAGGATAAGGAGTTTGGACCATAACTCATCAACATCAATCAAGACTCATACCACCAACTCAACATCAGAGTACCATCAATGTGAAACCTATCTAAGAGTTTCTCTAACCGAAAACCATCACCTATGGGCCGGTGATGATACAACAAAGTGATATCGTTGCCGCATCCATCCAGTACCTTGCCGGGGTAAAGGATATGGCATCAGTAGATCCACAAATAAAGAATATCAAGTCCTCTTTTGGGACTAAGGACACATACGATTTTACGGTTCAATCCTGTCCTACGTTGACTACATAGTTAATGAGTGTGAATGGGACTTACTCTTACTCATATCGGTGCTCAATACTCCTCCCAAGTCTCAACATGCTCATAAGACATCAAACATCAAGATTACTCTTCATCTAGTCTCATTGGACATTTTAACTCAACTCATTACTTCAACAATCAACTCTTGGACTCAGAACATTCTTTTAGGATTAACTTTCTAGCTTTTTGATACTTAAAGGACAATAGTATCATCAACATCATCCCCAACACTCTCAAATTAGGACCACAACCACAACCAACAAGCAAATTATTACCATTAAGTCTCTAGACTCATCCCCTAAGCTCATTCTTGCAATCTTTAACAAAATAACATATAGGGTTTTATGGAATAAATTATAATAAAAGCATGTATGCAGTAAATCAAGTTGCAATGATCATCAACATAAGAAATACATGATATAGGTATAAATTTCAGAAAAAGACTCAAGAATTACATACATAAAACTCATTACATTAAACTATCAACTTACTTTACTCAAGGAGGCACATGGAATTATAGTTCTATGTTTTGAGTTAGCCTTACATACCTGGGATAAAGAACAACACAAATCTCTACAAGGAATTGACCCCAATCCTCAAGACCTCTAGTTTTCCCCTCATCTTCTATCAAGAACTCGCACTTTAGGGAGAAAAATATGGTTTGGAAGCCCTAATATGAGAAAACGACCTTAATACTTGTTTATTGAACTTGGGAGGGGTTGGGAAAGGTCCAAAATGCCCCTCACGAAACAAAAGAAAAATCTCCACTTTGAAATACCCAGTCTGCGACGTGGACGGGGGCGCGGAGTAGTGTAATTTTTTCCAAAAGTTCTTCAAACGAGTTTTCCAATTCCCGTCGAAAAATTTTAAAAATAATAAGTCTGGGTCCTCGTCCAAGGCACAACACGGCCCAAATGCGTACCAACACTAGTTCAGGTATTGCATCGAAAAATTATTTTTTGATCCGATCACTCTAAAAGTCGACTGAGACTATTTTCCCACTCAATTTTTCATGCTGATAGCAAATCTGGCCTCGGATTTGCCATCCAAGCATGGGAAGGCGCGTTACGCGCACATCTCTCATCTAGGGATATTTTAGTAATTTCACCGAGCGTTACAATTCTTATGTCAAATTTCAACATAATGTACATAAATATGATTTAATGAAAAATGTAAATTTATAAATTTATTCAACAATGAATTCAACTTTAATTTAATAATTATAATACTAAAAGAAATCATATAATTGAAAAAAGAAATAAAAAAGATAATGCGAAAAATTGCATGGAATCACATGAAGAATTATTAAAGGTTTAGAATGAAAATGAAAAGAAAAATAAATATTATAAAATAAAATACATTCTTAAAAAACATTAAAATAATAAAAAAATGAATTTAAAATTATAAAAATAAAAAAATAAATTACACCAAATTCAGTTACAAAGCTGACTTGTGAAATAGACTCTTACTTTTAAAACTTTTGTCATCTTTAGTTACTTTTCCTAGAAAGGAGTATATGAGTATCTTTGCATTTCGAATGTAAGGGGAGGGTAAAATAATTAAAAGGGGGAGGGGGCGGGGGGGAGTGATTGGGTCAGAGGTTTGGTAAAAGATAAACATAAAATTAAATGAGATTTAGAAAGTACATGGTGGAGTTGGGGGTGGGAGAGGAGAACATAATCTTCACATCACCATGTGGTGCTGAGTGGCTTTATAGTTGTGTCTCCATCTCAGTTTACTGTCACTACGTTTCATGAGCAAGAAGATATTTGCACTTAATGTTTGTACTAAAATAAAATAAGTTGATATATGTGTATTTAACATAAAAAAATATCATTCAATTAAATTAGCAATATTTGTTAAATTATTTTATAATTAACACATTTGAGCTTAACGTAGATGTAGATAAACTTTTGTATTGTTCCAACTAGGCATGGCATGGGAGATGCCTTTGATGTTATCGGCATGAACTATAAAAGATATGCTAGTAATGAGCTCAACTACCGTTGGGCCCCTGTTGTTTCGTCTCCTCCAAGGTTGACTCAACTACACATCATTCATACGTGGCTGCCACATCGGCTCCACCGTACCATACACTAAACTGCACAAATCTAGCTTCTGAATCTGATTCTTTCAAGGCACTCATTCATTACTTTAACTTGTAGGGAGCAAGCAAAATCAATTATTTGCCACTAAATTCTCAATCCATTAAGTTTTATTAATATGTTATGTTTAAGAAGTACGTACGCAAACATCCCATAGCTAAATCTCATCGATTATTGTGTGTGTCTTCTGTTAACTATGCCAATAGCTCTTGATGCGTGTCTAAATTGAAAACCTAAACTTCTCTATCACAGTGTTATCCATGCCATAATTCCACGTACACTTGACATGTATTTATCCTTATAGCTATACTATATTAAAAGCGTGAACACTCTTAGAAAAATTGTTTGAACTTTTTGCCCTTCATTAAAATACTCTTCTTTCACTATTTTTGCTTAATTTATTATTTAATATTTTATTTATTTAGTTTCTTGATTCACTTCTGGATTATTATTTCTTTATATTTAGAAATCCCTTTTGGTTTAGAACTATTCTATGTAAATAATTACCCAAAGTGTTGACCAGTAATATTTTGTTAATAAAGTATGGAATGTAACAAATTTAAAAAGAAAAAAATTAGTCAAATTATATTGGAATTTCACTGCTCCTTTTAGATTTAAGAATCCTTTGTTACACTAAATTTTAGTCAATTAATTATTTAACTTCTAACTATTCAACTCTAAATTATTACTTTATGTATTGAAAAACTGTAACACACACACACACACACACATATATATGTTATAAGCGATAAAATTGAGTTTCTTATCTTTAGTATATTACAATACACTAAACTATTGTATCAAACCAATGATATCTATTTAATTTTTATTTATATAAATATTATATTTATTTAATGGCAAGTACGATTTGAACAGACTTTTTAAATTGACATGGTTCATACGTGCAAAGCACGTACGCTTTTCACTAGTATTTATATGTGTGTGGGCGCACCTATTTTTATAGTAATATCCTTATATATTAATATTATTCTTGTCATGCCCCAGGAGGGTACCGTAGACGTAACCGACACCTAGAGACTATTGTTAGTCCCAAAGAGAACCACTTGACCTCGTCACATTTATTCAAACAGTACACTCTACAAATCAGTGGAAGATAAAAAGGAAGTAAATGGGCACATCTTATCTAGTCTCAAAATAGTATTATAAATAAAAGGTTAGTAGAAAAGAACTAGCTCACAGTCTTCTTAATCAACAATCTGACTCTAGTCTATGAAACCTCTATCACTAATAGGTGGTGCCAATGACAGTCATGGCTACCTCAATCAAAATAAATGCTAAGCAACTCTAACTTTAAAGAAAAATGAAAGTATCATATGAATCCTCCGAAGTAAGGGACGCTTACCAATCCACTGAACGTCCAAAGATCCTCAACGAAACGCCTGCTGATGATCTCTATCCCATGTATCTACATCATAAAAAGATGCAGTGCCAGAGTGGCATTAGTATGTGGAATGTACTGGTATGTAAAATATCTAAATGAAATCGAAACAGGTAGAATAGTATGGCAATAACACCAACTAAACTCAAAAAGGCTCATCCCATCTCAACTCAGTAAAACATGCAAGTTTAAATTAAATTATGCTCTTTCTAATGTACATTTGAAAAGAAAAGAAAGATTGTGTTAGAAGTCTCATGCTCAATCAATGTTGCTTGGGAGTTTCTCTTAACCGACATCTATCCTATCTCACCACCTTTAAGTTAGGTGGTACACAATGAATTAGCATCGTTGTCATGCCCGTCTTAAACTTTCATGGTAAAGGACGCAGTATCTCTGTCTCTCTCTGTCTTGGATCCAAAGAGAATATCCAACTTTTGGGACAAGAGATGCCATAACGTATTGCACGACTATCCTACGCTGGCAAACACAGTTTTGAGGTGACACTCCTCACCCAACTCGGTGCTCAATAGTACTCCAAAGACTAAAACATGCACAACTCATAAATCAAATCAATCCTCTTTAAGACTCATATCAACTATCATCAACATCTATCAATGAAATTATCATGAGAAAATATACTTACTTTACCATCAATATGTACTCAAAGCGTCATGTAGACTCAATACTCGATTCAATCAAGATTCATTAAATTGACAAGTGTTTTTCTTAAAAAAAATAATACTCATGCTTCAAAAATAATCTCTGCATATCACCAAAATCTTTGCTCAAATCATTATTCATGCTCCAAAAGTTATATTGATGAAACTCAGTAAAATATGCTAAAAGAAATCATCGGGATTAATATGCTCATTATGACCGTCAAAGCTCAATTTTCAAAATAATGTATAAAAGCAATCATATTCCTCAATTAGGGTTCATGTGAATGAAGGCATGAATATACATCCAAATAATTACTCAATTTCATGAACATCCTCAAGATATTATTGTATATGAGAAACTAATTAATACCATAGAAACTTTATTCGAGAATTTAACTAGGATAATACTTCAAGAATTATGTGTAGGGAGTCAAGGGTTCTTGTCATGACCCAAGCCTAGGGCCCAGACGTGACCGGCGAATAGGGAACCTGAAGGAACCCCAAAGAAGCCTCATAGTATATCATTACACATCCTTGGTCGCAGAAGCAATTAAAATAACAATAAGAGATAATCATAAACAAGGGGAATTGGGACTAAGGGTAAACTTCCATATCATAAACATCAAGGAACAAGAGAGTCAAGGCTCATAGCATAGATTACATATCATATCCAACAACACCTCTACTACATAGATAAGAACGGGGGGCCAAGGCAAGCAACCCGGCTCACCCTCATAGTCAATACATAAATAAAAGGAAGATAGTCTTAGAACATAGCATGAGATAAAAAACATCATCCCCGGAATGGAGGACTCACCTACTAACCTGAGAGACAATCGCACTAGCCACGCGGAGGAGGAGGATGATCAAACGGTGCTCCGGCTCCTACATGGTGACATCATATAGGCATAGAGTATGCGTCAGTGTGTTTAAATGTACTAAGTATATAGGATACAATGCAAAAAGAGATAGCATCATAGGCAAAGTGCATAATCATAAGCAATGAATAACATACTAACAATATGACATGTATGAATGATGCTTGAAGTAAAACCATGCTTTTATAGAACATAATACGAGTGTAAGGAGTGACCATCATAGTCCAATCCAAGGCCTACCACCTCCTTGGAGAGGCGCATAAGGTACATACCCCTTCATGAGGTTGATCGAATACAAACCCCCCAACAAGGTTGATGGAGTATAAACACCCCGACAAGGTTGATGGGTACAAACCCCCAACAAGGTTGCACGGGCCTGCCACCTCCTGAGAGAGGCGATCGAGGTACAAATCCCTCAACAAGGTTACTAGGGCGTACAACCTCTGGAGTGAGGCTTCGTAATCGCCAATACTATATTGATAATAATATATATATTTAGATTCCTTACATCCTTATATAGTCATCATATACTACCTTCCTCTCATCGTTATACAATCATCATATTCATACATTCCTTTCATCGTCATATAGTCATCATATACATACATTCCTCTCATCGTTATATAATCCTCATATACATATATTCTGATCTTAGGTGTATTTACACACCTAATATAGCCAATAATGCCCATAAATAGAGTGAGTTCAGAGGACAAATTGATATAGTCTAGGTGTTATTGTGTCGTTTTCTCTTCTTTTACTGATGTAGGGCCAAGTGCTCCTATTGGTGTGTTTCTACAGGATTTTGCGTTGATTGGAAAGTTCAAAGTTAAAAGCAGACTCAATGGAAGAGCAGAACCCAGAATTTGGAGGATGAAGATCAGAAGAAGCAACCAAAAGATCAAAAATCCACATGGCAAACCTGGGTACAAGGTTGTGGAAGCTGTAAAATGCAAAAAAAGCCGCGAAACCCAAGGAGGTGCAAGCTCCGCGTCGCGGACCTGTTCAAAAGTGGGCAAAATTGTCCAATCAGTAAATTGAGCGGGCAACACAATAAAACAAGGGGTCCGCATCGGACTTGAGGACTGGACGCGAAAAAGTCAAAAAATAGGATCTTTATTATTTCTTTATCTTAGACTTTAGGTTTGAACATTGGTTTTTACGCAAGAGGCACTGTATAGGCGACGAAGAACTATTTTCTACCAATAATTTGGTTAGTTTAATCTTAAGATTTTGGTTTGTGATATTTTCCACTTCATTCATGATGTGTTCCACGTCCATGAGAGGCTAAGCCTCCATATTCTAGGGTTCTAGCCATATACTATGTGTAGTTCTTCACTTTTGACATCTATGAATGGTTTCTGTCAATTATTCCTATGTTATTTATATTGATACTTCATAGTCTGGCCAACTAGGGAGTAAATTTTTTCTTCTCTCTTGATTAAAGATATTGGAGTGGATGGAACACAATAACATAGGGATTTTGTTCAATACTAGGAAATTAGGTTTATTCGTGTAAGGGAGACCTGTGACAACTACCCATATACCTTGCTTTGTTCGCATACAGGAAGATAGCTTTCATGCATTTTTATTGGTCTGTCTATCCCGGCTCAAGGATGTAGTTAGGCTGTCAATAACGGTAGGCCGACAGAGGCATGCAACCCTGTTCATGTACATTAAACTCCGTGAATCAATAATCAGGAAACTAGACATAGAGAGATATTATTAAGACTAGACAGAGTTGTAACGGTTACAATCCTGGAGTTGCATCTTTAATTGATATCTTGTGTGGAAGTCATCTTATTTTATAAGAAGTTATTTCTTTTACAATTTATTTTCTATAGAACAACAATTCTTTTTATAGAAGCACCATAAACGTGATAACCAAGAGAGAGTACTAATTACAATCAAATCCTTGGATTCAACAACCAAACTCTTTAATTTGGGCCGCTGTATTACTTGTGAGACCGTATACACTTGAGTGTGCTAGGGAAGCAACAACTATTTGGCGCCGCTGCCGGGGATTTGAAACGAATTAGTTGATTATTAAAGTTATCTTGTTTTGTGGTGATCGCTACATTTGATCTTAGTGGTGTTTTTGTGCAGAGATTTGAGTTCTAAGCTAGAAGATCAAGACTCTTGTTTTCGTCAATCAAAGAGGAGAGCAGTAGTTTTGTTTGAAACCCCGCCAATTGAATTGGTTGACCTGGAGGATCAAGACGATAATAAGGTGGAGGTTGATCCTATTGTAGAGTACATGGCAAACAACCCACCCGCACCATTAGCACCAGCCGGCGATGCAGCACTGGCACCTAGGCTAGTAAGGGACGTAGCAATCTCGAGAACTACAAATGTCATGAGCTGTTTTGTCAAGCCTGAGCTTGGTGGCCGGTGGGAGATAAAAAAAAATGGCCCAATTACTACACTCTACTGGGCAGCTCATCGGGATTCCTCATGAAGATCCGAAAGTCCACCTTCAGAATTTTCTTCAGATTGTTGATACTTTCATTCCCATGGGGGTGAATCATAACTACGTGAGGATGACATTGTTCCCCTTTTCACTGTTGGGGGAAGCCCGAAGGTGGTTACAAATTGAGCCATCAAACTCCATAGCATCATGGGATGATTTGGCCTGAACGTTTCTCACCATATTCTTCTCATCAGGCAAGATAACTAAGTTACAAAGTGAGATCCTAAGCTTCAAGCAGAGGGTTGGGGAGAATCTATACCGGGTGTGGGATAGGTTCAAAACTCTACTGATAAATTGCCCACACCATGCCAAGCTAATGAGGTATTGGTCCACACCTTCATTGAAAGGTTGGAACCCAATACCAAGATTTTTGTTGACTCAACTGCAGGGGATCAAGCATTGGAGAAGACGAATGATAAGTTATATGCTCTTCTAAATAGAATTTCAGGGAAGCCTAGAATGGAATGGAGGATCCAGCAGAACACTAATGCAGAAATAGGCTGGGGTCTTGGATATTGATGCTATAATCAGCTTGCAGGCTCAAATGTCGGTGATACAAAACATGATAACCACGAATTTCAACAACCTGGTGTTAGGTCTAAAATAACAGGCTCCATTGTCAGAAGGTTAGCAGCAAGCCCCCATGAATATAGTACAACAACAACCATTGGGTTGGGGTGATGTATGTGAGGGAGGAGATCACACGACTTAATCTTGCGGATCTAATCCTGAGGCAGTAAACTTTATGGGAAATGCTAACAGAGGAGGCTATCAAGGATTGGGAAAACATATAACCCAAATTAGAGGAACCACCCAAACTTCTCATGGGGTGGAAATCAACAGAATCATGTGCCACCGTAGGAAAGACTATAGGCGGAAACACATATCAAAATCAGCCGGTCCTACAGCCTGCCAGACAGGCTAATCCGAGCACCATGACTGATAGTGAGGTGCTGAGACAAATCTTGGCCAATTAGAAAAAGTAGAAGAAGAAATCCAAAGGAACAAACAAGATCTGTTGAACTTAGAAAAGCAGTTAGGATAGTTGCCCACTTCAATAAATTACAGGCCTCAAGGGGGCTTTCCATGCAACACTGATCCCAACCCAAAACAAGTGAATGTCGTCAATACACAGAGTGGGATGCCTTTAATGGAATTGGTTCCCAAGCAGAAGAACAAGGAGTGGGAAAATGCTACATAGGACACGTAGGCTGGCAATCGTAGTCCAACTACGAACGAGGTCACCCCATTACCAAAACCTACTCCTTCGTTCCCACAAAAAGATCAAGAAGAAGAAGAAGGATGACTGTTTTCAAAAATTCATCGGGCTGCTGAAACAGGTACAGATTAACTTACCTTTGATTGTTATTTTACAGAGCATCCCGAAATATGCTAAGTATGTCAAGGACATCGTTGCTAACAAGACCAAATGGACAGAGTATGAGACTATGGCACTGACAGAGACATGGATCTCCAAGATTCTCGACAAATCATACTTGCCAGCCAAACTTAAAGATCCAGGAAGCTTCACTGTGTAAGTAACCATTGGGAACCGTCTGAATACTAGGGGTTTATGTGATCTTGGGGCTAGCATAAACCTCATGCCCACGTCTTTTTTCTTAAAGCTGGGGCTTGGAAGGCCGAAGCCCACAACAATTGTATTATATATAGCAGATCGGTCTGTGGCGAGGCCGGATAGAGTAATGGATGACGTCTTAGTCCAAGTGGGGTCTCTTATCTTCCTTGTGGATCTCGTCATCCTAGATTTTGAGCCGGATCCTGACATCCCATTCATACTCGGGTGCCCATTCTTGGCTATATGAGGGGCGTTGATTGATGTTGCAGTAGGGCAGCTCACCATGCGAGCCCATGACAAGGTAGAGGTGTTTGATGTCTCCAAGGCAATGAAGCTACCAGCTGCGTATTAGGATCTAGCGGCTATCACAGTGATAGACACTGTAGTGGTTGTGAGCCAAGTTGAGATTAAAGACCTACTAGCCAGGGTATTGTTAAATCAAGGGCTAGTAGATGATGCAAAGGCTAGAGAGATTGAAAGTGTGCTAAATGTTCACAATATGAGTATGTTGAAAAGATGAATAAACCTGTGAACAGGGTACTGGGACTACCTCCCAAAACCTCATTGGAAGAAGCTCTTAAGTTGGAGTTGAAGCAGCTACCATCACATCTTAGGTATGAGTTTCTTAGCGAAAATAATGCATTACCTGTAATCTTGTCTGCTTCATTGACGGAAGCGGTTGTTGTGCTATTGAAAAAGCGAAAGAAAGCCATGGGGTGGCAGATGTCTGACATCCATAGCATCAGCCCAGCCCTATGCATGCACTGAATATTCATGGAGGACGGTCACAACCAGGTGGCTCAACTGCAGAGGAGGCTTAACCTAATAATGAAGGAGGTAGTGAAGAAGGAGGTTATAAAATGGTTGGATGCAGGGATAATCTTCTCCATATCAGATAGCAAATGGGTAAGCTCTGTACAATGTGTCCCCAAGAAGGGCGGGATGACGGTTGTCACCAATGAGAAGAACGAGCTGATTTCAACGAGGACAGTGATGGGGTGCCAATTCTACATGGACTATAGGAAACTAGGTTGATTCGTGTAAGGGAGACCGTGACAACTACCCTTACACCTTGCTTGCTTCACATACAGGAACATAACTTTAATGCGTTTTTATTGGTCTATCTATCCCCGCTCAACGATGTAGTTAGGTAGTCAATAATAGCAAGCTGGTGAAGTCTTGCAACCCTTTAAAGGTACATTAAACACTGTGAATCAATAATCAGGAAACCAGACATAGAAATATATTGTGAACACTAGATAGAGTCGTAATGGTTACAACCCTGGAATTGTATCTTTAATTGATATCTTGTGTAGAAGTCATCTTAGTTTATTAGAAGTTATTTCTTTTACAATTTACTTTCCATAGAACAACAATTCTTTTTACAGAAACACCATAAACGTGATAACTAAGAGAGAATACTAATTACAATCAAATCCCTTGGGTTCGACGACCCGGCTCTTTAATTAGGGCCACTATATTACTTGTCAGACCGCGTACACTCGCTTTTGCTAGGGAAGCAACACATTCCTTTCTCATATGGTCATTCAACTCATAAGACATGCATTGGACCTTCAATTCCTCAAGAAAACATAACCGGACATTTTATCAAACACTTGGCGGGTGTGTAGTGTTAGTGTAAAACCATGTAATTTAGAGATGAAATAATTCAAGGAAATCCAATGTAAAACCATCAATCAATACTTAGTAACACCTTTCTCATGACTGAAGCCTAGGGCCTAGACGTGAAACGACGAATGGGGAACCCGGAGGAGCCCCAAACAAGCCTCTAAACTTGTCATTACAGATCATTGGTCATGGAAGCATTTAAAAGACATAAAGTAAGAAAAAGGGGCAAAGGGGCTAAGGGGATAGCTTGCCAAAACATCAACATCAAGAGACAAGGAGTCGTAGCTCATATCATAAACACATAACTTATCCAACAAACACCTCTAAATACATAGATAGAGGGGGGGGAAGGCAAAGTAACTGGGCTTACCCTCATAGTTAAAATAGAACATAAAAATAGAATGTCTTAATAAAGAAAGAGAAAAGCATAGATCAAGGTCCCCGAAATGGAGGACTCACCAACTAGCTTGAAATAGCACCGACTAGCCATGTGGACGAGGAGGATGATCAACTTGCGCTTTGGTTCCTACATGGTGATATCATGTAGGCAAGGGTATGCGTTAGTACATTTGAATGTACAAAGTATGAGAGATGCAATGCAACAAGAGATAGTTTCATAATCAACATGCATAACAATAGATATTAGACATGATATAGCAATATGACATGTATGAACAATGAATAAGTAAAACATGCTTAAGTAACCCATGCTCATATAGGATATTATATGTGTAGAAGAGACCAAGCTAGATTTTAAAAGTACGAACCCCTTGGTAGGTTAGTGATGTTGCCACCCCATCACTTAGATGGTGAGGTACTAACCCCTCACTAAGTTGGTGATGATGCCTCCCCATAACCGAGGTGGAGAAGTACAAACCCTTCACTAGGTTGATGAGTACTAACCCCCGTATAGGCTAGTGGTGATGTTGCTCCATCACTAGGTGGAGAAGTACAAACCCTTCACTAGGTTATATGGGTGCTCAAACCCCCCGGATTGGGCATGGTCGATTCTACACTTTATATAGGATTCATTATATGCATAAGCTCATTTCATCATCATATAGTCAATCATATCATATCTCATGCTTTGGACCTTCATTTCCACAAAAAACCCTATCCGGACATTTTAGCAAACGCTTGGGGGTGTGTAATGGGGGTAGAAGACCATGAAATTTAGAGATGAAATCATGCAAGTAAATCTATTGTAAAACCATCAATCAACACCTTGCAACACCCCCAACACATTCACATCAAAACCCCTCATCAAATCCAACATTAGATCCAAGATTTAAAGCTCAAAACATGCTAAAACAACCATACTTTTATGAACTAAAATCATTGTGCGGTAAATTTCTCAATATACAAGACCCACATGTAAAATCAACTTTAAATCATGCAAAATTAGTAAAAAAGAGACTTAAACACCATAGGTGAGAGGACCCAATGGTTCAATACCACATACCTTAGCTTTGGAGAAGATCTTGGTGAAGATTGAAAATGGAGGCGTGAAGCTTCAAGAGAATCCTTAGTTCCGGATGAGGGTGTTGAGACTTGAATTTTGGAGTAAAAATATGACTAAGTGTTTTAGTGAGTGTTGGGAAATATTTTGGTGGATATGATGGTGAAATTTGGCTAAGTATAGGTAAAAACACGTTTGGGAAAACTTGGGCCCAATACTTAGAAAAATTTGGACGAACTAAAAAAAGCAGGCAGCAAAATACACCAGTGTGCGTCGCGGAGATGACGCGCACTACTCTCGGGAATTTGTCACTAAAAAAATTATAATTGCTAATTTTTCACTCTTAGATAGAGGTTATACCCTTTTTCACCTAATTTTGACCCCTTGGACACAAACATAAAGTTGGATTTTTGAGATAATGAACGGATTTTTAGATATATGGAAATTAAAATTTCAGACATTTCGAGGCGCATTTTCGGGCATTTTTTTGGGTCGTTCCAATATCTCTCCCTTGGGAACATTCGCCCCCAAGAGAGGTATAAGACAAGAGTGATCATGAACAAATCAACCCCAACAAGAATGGAACATAACATGTAAAAACACCATTTTCAAATTCTCAACATAATTGTAAAATTATCATATGGTTATCCACTTAAACATGAATGCATATGAATGACAATGTAAAACTTGAAATCACATATATGACTCATGATTATTTCCTTAGGCATGACTGGAATGGAAAAGATGAGGATACTGCTTTTGCATATTCGCTTCGGCATCCCAAGTAGCACTTTCAACTTGTTTGTTCCTCCAAAGGACCTTAACGGATGCCACCTATTTGTTCCTCAATCTCTTTACTTGCCTATCCAAGATCTAAACCGGAACCTCCTCATAAGTTAAGTTATCCTCAAAAACACCCACAACATCAATAGGCACAATGGCAATAGGATCAACAACACATTTTCTCAACATAGAGACATTGAACACCGGATGGACCAAATTCATTTCACTAGGCAACTTCAACTTATAAGCTACTTTGCCAACCCTCTTTATCACCTCATAAGGACCAACATACCTTATACTCAATTTCCCTTTCTTACCAAAACAAACCAGACCTTTCATTGGAGAAACCTTCAAATAAACCCAATCACTCACTAGGACTTCTAGGTCTCTTCTTCTTACATCGACATAGGAGATTTGATGACTTTGGGCTATCTTAAACCTTTCCCTAATCATCTTAACCTTCTCAAGAGCCTCCATAACCAGATACGACCCCAATAAAGCCACCTCTCCAACCTTAAACCAACCCATCGGTGATCTACAGTGTCTCCCATAAAGAGCCTCTAAAGGAGACATACTAATGGTACGGTGATAGCTTTTGTTGTAGGAAAACTCAATCAATGGGAGATGGTCATCCAAACTACCTTTAAGCTCCAAGGCACAAGCCTTAAGCACATCCTCAAGTGTTTGAATTGTCCTTTTGTCTTGGCCATCCATTTGAGGATGCAAGGTCGTACTAAGGTGAACTTTGGCATGAAGACCCCTTTGAAAAAACCTCCAAAAGTGTAAAGTAAATTGTGCACCACAATCTAATATGATGGATAAAGGAACCCCATATAACCTCACAAACTCATGGATGTACAACCTTGTATACTCTTCAGCCCCGTATGTAGTCCTAAACGGTGGAAAGTGAGTCGATTTCGCCATCCTATCAACCACCACCCATATGGAATCAAAACCTTTTCTAGTCTTAGGCAACCCAACCACAAAATCCATATTAATCACCTCCCACTTCCAAGTGGGAATCTCTATATCTTGGGTTAGGCCACCTGACCTTTGATGTTTGGCTTTGACTTGTTGACAACTATGGCATCTGGAAGCAAATTTGGAAATGTCCCTCTTCATGCCTCCTCACTAATACACATCCCTCAAGTGTCTATACATTTTGGTGGAACTGGGGTGGATAGAATAAGATAGGTTATGGGCCTTATCAAGAATTCTGTCCCTCAAACCATCAACACAGGCATACACAACCTACCTTGGTATCTAAGGGCCCCATCTCCCCCTTGGCAGAAAACCTCTATTTTTCCCTCTTTCACCAAGGCCTTCAACTCAAGCAAGGAGGAGTCTAGATCTTGTTTTACTATTACCTCATCAACCAAAGAAGATTTAGAACCATCAACAACAACCACACCATTACCCACATCTTCTAACCTCACCCACAATGTAGCCAATCTATGCACCTCCCTAGCCATCTCTCTATCACCACTATCCACATGAGCTAGGCTACCCACAGATACCCGACTTAAAGCATCCCCCATAATATTTGCCTTATCCGGATGGTAATGCATCATGTCATAGTTCTTAAGAAGTTCTACCCACCTCCTTTGTCTCCAGTTGAGATATTTTTGAGTGAAGATATATTGGACACTCTTATGATCGATGAAGACATCAACATGCACTAAATATAAATAATGACGCCAAATCTTTAATACAAACACCACGGCGGCCAATTCAAGATCATGGTTAGAGTAGTACTTTTTATACACTTTGAGATGCCTAGAAGCATAAGCTATGATCTTACCATTTCGCATTAGCACACAATCCAAACCAACTCTAGATGCCTCACAATACACAACAAAACCCTCAAGCCTGTCCGGTAGTGACAATATAGGAGCGGACACAAGTCTACTCTTTCAACGTTTGGAAGCTCTCCTCACATTCATCGATCCACAAAAACTTAACCTTATTTTGAGTCAATTTTGTCATAGGGGAAGCAATGGAGGAAAACCTATTCACAAACCTTCTATAGTAACTTGCAAGGCCCAAGAAACTCCAAATATCCGACAGGGTTAATCGTCTACGCCAATTTCTAATCACATTGGTCTTCTTAGGATCCACCTTAATACCATCCCCCGACACCACATGACCTAAGAATGCAACCTCCTTCAACCAAAATTCACACTTTTCATATGTAGCATAAAATATCTCCTCCCTCAATCTTTGCAACACAACCCTCAAATGACCCATATGCTCCTCCGTACTATGTAAATAGATCAAAATATCATCAATAAAGACCACATCAAAAGAATCAAGGTAGGGCTTGAAGACCCTGTTCATTGGGTCCATGAAGATGGTTGGTGCATTAGTCAACCCAAAGGACATCACCGCAAATTTCTAATGCCCATATCTAGTTCGGAAGGCCGTCTTAGGAATATCACACTCCCTCACCCTCACTTGATGGTACCCAGACTGAAGATCAATCTTAGAGAAAAACCTAGCCCCTTGCAATTGGTCAAACAAGTCATCAATTCTTGGAAGAGGATATCTATTCTTTATAGTGACCCTATTGAGTTGCCGATAGTCAATACACATTCTAAGTGACCCATCTTTCTTCTTTATAAACAACATCGGTGCACACCAAGGTGATTGGCTAGGTCTATTAAATCCCTTCTCTAACAAATCTTTCAATTGTTCCTTTAAGTCCTTCAACTCAACCGGGGCCATACGGTAAGGGGGAATGGAGATAGCTTGAGTGTCATGAAGGAGATCTATGCCAAACTCTATCTCCCTTTTGGGAGGGAACCCAAGAAAGTCATTTGGGAAGACATCAAGAAACTCATTCACAACCGGAATCGACTCAATGGAAGGGACTTTAGACTCCACATCCTTGACTCTCACAAGATGATACAAACACCCCTTGGAAATCAACCTGTGGGCTTTAATGCATGAGATGAACCTACCGTTCACTACCGCATCATGACTTTTCTACTCAAGGATGGGTTCATTTGGGAATCAAACTTGACCCTACGTGTTCTACAATCAATAGAAGCATAGTATGTATGCAACCAATCCATCCCAATAATAATATCAAAATCAATCATATCTAATTCAACAAGATCACAAGGTGAGATTTTATGCAAGATGAAAATGGATAATTTCTATACACCCTCCTAGCAATAATAAATGCACCAATAGGAGTAGACACCTCATATGACTCATGCAACAACTCTGACTCAACATGGAACTTTTTAGCAACAAAGGGGGTAATAAAGGAAAGGGTGGCACCCGAATCAATCGAAGCATATACATCAAGATCAAAGATTTTCAACATACCGATAACAACATCAGCGACCTCACCAATTCGATGCCTCCCATGTAGAGCATAGAATCGATTCTGCCATGGGGCACCACCTTGAGGACCGCCTCTACTCAATGGAACCGCAGTTGCACCCTAGCCCTTGCCATGGTTTCTTGGACAATCCACCCTTTCGTGACCAAGCTCCCCACAATCAAAGCATACATTAGAGCCCTTCAAATATGGGCCCCTATGAATCTTCCCACAGGTAGGACACACATCAACGGGAGTCATACCACCAACACGTTGAGGCTTAGGAAAGCCATTGGCAAACCCCCTATTAGTAGCATGAGAATACCCTTGGCCTTGATGGGATCGGCCACCCTTATGGAACTTAACCCCACGACGGGCTCTCTTGGTCGCATGGCCCTTCCTCTTTCTCAACTTTTCCTCCTCCATTTGTTTAGCATATGTCATCAATCGAGACAAATCTATGTCACCAACAAGTAAGGCAGACTGACATTCCTCACTCACTAAGTCGGAGAAACCCATCACAAATTTATTCATCCTCGATCTAGGATCGGCCACCAAGTGAGGAGCATGATTTGAAAATTGATTAAATTTAAGGGCATACTCCCTCACACTCATAGCAACTTCTTTCAAGTTCATAAACTCTACCAACTTTTCATCCCTAAGCTCAAGAGGGAAGAACCGATTAAGGAAGGCCAATTTGAATTCCTCCCGAAGAACCACATAACCATTTCCCTTCTCACCCTTCCATTGACCATACCAAACTTGTGATACCCTCTTGAGTTGGTATGCCGCCAACTCCGCCTATTCATTCGGCCTAATATCCATGATATTCAAGATTTTCTATACCTCATTAGTAAATTCTTGTGGATCGTCATCCACCTTTGACCCATGGAAAATAGGAGGATTCATCCTCATGAAATCTCTTACCCTAGCTCCCGAGGTAGTAGCATGAGGGGCTTGGGCCCCTTCTCGGACTTGGTTGGCCACCACTTGGGCAAGCATAGTGAGAGCATTCCGGAGCGTACCATTGGTGGGTTGCTCCTCGGGAGTTTGGGCCCCTCTTCCTTAGTGTTTGGCATGATCTAGCATAACAAAGAACAACTCTATAGCACGACTTAGAACATGAAGAAGGGAAACATTTCCTAAAGTACCTCATAGCCTCCTATTCATAGTCATGGCTTGTATCACAATCATGAATAGGACTCTAATCGACGTGGTGTGTTGGACTCCGAGGATCTATCAACCTAGTGCTCTAATACCAAGTTTGTCACGACCCAAGCCTAGGGCCTAGAAGTGACACGATGAATGGGGAATCCGGAGGAACCCCAGACAAGCCTCTTCACTTGTCATTACACATCATTTGTTGCGGAAGCGTATAAAAGACATAAAGTAAGAAAAAAGGGGCAAAAGGATAAGGGAGAGCTTGTTAAAACATCAAAATCAAGATAAAAGGAGTCATAGCTCATATCATAAATACATAACTTGTCCAACAAACACCTCTAAATACATAAATAGAGCAGGGGCCAAGAAAAAGTAACCAGGCTCACCCTTATAGTCAAAATATAACATAAAAATAGAATGTCTCAATACAAAGCAATAAGAAAGCATAGACCAAGGTCCCCGAAATGGAGGACTCACCAACTAGCTTGAAATAGCACCGACTAGCCATGTGGACGAGGAGGAAGATCAACTTGGGCTCCAGTTCCTACATGGTTATTTCATGTAGGAAAGAGTATGCGTTAGTATGTTTGAATGTACTAAGTATGTGGGATGCAATGCAACAAGAGATAGTTTAATAATCAACATGCATAACAATAGACATTAGGCATGCAATAGCAATATGAAATATATGATCAATGCATAAGTAAAACATGCTTAAGTAACCATGCTCATATAGGATGTCACATGTGTAGAAGAGACCAAGCTAGATTTTCAAAGTACGAACCCCTTAGTAGGTTAGTGATGTTGGCACCCCATCACTTAGGACGTGAGGTACTAACCCCTCACTAGGTTGGTGATGATGTCGCCCAATTACTAAGGTGGAGGAGTACAAACCCTTCAATAGTTTGATGAGTACTAACTCCGATCTAGGTTAGTAATGATGCCACCCCATCACTAGGTGGAGAAGTACAATCCCTTCACTAGGTTATTCGGGTGCTCAAAACCCCAGATTGGGCATGGTCGATTCTACACTTCACATAGGATTCCTCATATGGTCTAATGCAACATTTATATAGTAATCATCATATACATAAGCTCATTTCATCATCATATAGTCAATCATATCATATCTCATGCTTTAGACCTTCATTTTCACAAGAAACCCTAGCCGGACATTTTATCAAAAACTTGGGAGGGGGGGATAATTAGGGTAAAAGACCATGAAATTTAGAGATGAAATCCTACAAGAAAATCTGTAGTAAAACCATCAATCAACAACTTGCGACACCTCCAAGACATTCATATCAAAATCCATCATCAAATCCAACATTAGATCCAAGATTTAAAGCTCAAAACATGCTAAAACAACCATACTTTCATGAACTAAAATCATTGTGCAGTAAAGTTCTCAATATACAAGACCCAAATATAAAATCAACTTTAAATCATGAAAAATTAGTCAAAAGTAGACTTATGCACCATGGGTGAAGGGAACTACTGGCTCAACACAACATATCTTAGCTTTGAAGAAGTTCTAGGTGAAGATTGAAAATGGAGGCTTGAAGCTTGAAGAGGATCCTTAGTTCCGGATGAGGGTTTTGAGACTTGAATTTTGGAGTGAAAATATGGCTAAGTGTTTTAGTGAGTGTTGGGAAATGTTTTAGGGGATATGATGATGAAATTTGGCTAAGTATAGGTAAAAACACGTTTGAAAAAACTTGGTTCCAACACTTAGAAAAATTTGGACAAACTAAAAAAAGCAGGCAGGAAAATACACCAGTGCGCGTCGTGGAGAGGACGAGCACTGCTCTCTAGAATTCGTCATTAAAAAAATTATAATTGCTAATTTTTCACTCTTAAATCAAGGTCAGACCCTTTTTCAACTAATTTTGACTCCCTGATCACAAATATGAAGTCAGATTTTTGAAATAACAAATGAATTTTATGATATATGGAAATTAAAAGTTTAGGCATTCCAGTGCACATTTTCGGGCACTTTTTTGGGGTCATTTCAACCCTCAAGCAATCGACATCAAAACTCTTCATCAAATCTCACACTAGATCTGAGTCATAGCTCAAAACATGGTGAAACAGTCACAATTTCATAA
>JAPFFP010000002.1:10350519-10403428 GCA_026153255.1 Solanum medicagineum
AAAGGTAATTGAAAGATAAAGTATACAGTTTTGATAGGTGGTAGCCCGAGGGGTGGAGATAGCACCTAGCCAGGGACAATCCTATCACAGGGGGTAGCCCGAGGGGTTAAGTATAACCTAGCCAGGGACGAACCCGATACATTTTCACTAATGATCAGTTGGCCATTTGTATTATAGTTGTGCACAGATTTTACAATAAAAGGTAAAGTAATATAAAGAACATAAAGTACATGATCCCACAATACAGCTAAAGGTGGTCTCTTATGCTGCACCAGTATATAGTTCCATTTAAATTTTTACTTCATATGCAGTGTTTCTTGCCTTACATACTCAGTATATTATCTCGTACTAATGTCCCTTACGGGGGACCTGCATTTCATGCTGCAGGTACAGGTGCTAGTAGATCTCTTCAGTAGGGGTACAGGATATTCAACTGCTGTCACCAAGCTCCAGGTTGCTTCGGGGCTTTGTGCATGTCTAGAACTTACATGTTTGTATTGTACAGTTTGTTGAGGTGGGCTTGTCCCAACCCTTATCAGACGTTCTTCTTTGTTTAGAGGCTTTGTAGACTATGTAAAGCAAAATGTAGTTATGTCTCGTACTTTAGACATCGTAGCCCCAACGACGTAGTCATATGCATTTCCTTTTGGCTTGTTATCACTGTTTATCTTCTTAAAGGCATGTCAAATGTAGAAACTCCTTATAACATGTATAGGAAGCGCATAGATACAGGTTGGTTCTCTTGGGCCTTATCGGCAATGGCTGCCAGTCCGCCCTAATGGAACTTGTGGCGTGATAGAAGATAGCACCTAGCCAGGGACGATCCTATCATGGGGGGTAGCCCGAGGGGTTAAGTATAACCTAGCAAGGGACGAACACGATACAGTTTCACCATTGATTAGTTGGTCATTTGCATTACAGTTGTACACAAATTTTATTGTAAAGGTAAAGTAATATAAAGAACATAAAGTACATGATCGCACAGTATAGCTAAAGGTGGTCTCTTATGTTGCACCAGTGTACAGTTCCATTTAAATTGTTACTTCATATGCAGTGTTTCCTGCCTTACATACTCAGTACATTATCTCGTACTGATGTCCTTTACGGGGGACCTGCATTTCATGTTGCAGGTACAGGTTCAGCTGTTGTCACCAAGCTCCAGGTTGCTTCGGGGCTTTCTGCATGTCTAGAACTTACATGTTTGTATTGTATAGTTTGTTGAGGCGAGGCCTGTCCCGACCCTTATCAGACGTTCTTCTTTATTTAGAGTCTTTGTAGACTATGTAAAGCAAAGTGTAGTCATGTCTCATACTTTAGACACCGTGTCCCCAACGGCCTAGTCATGTGCATTTCCTTTTGGCTTGTTATCACTATTTATCTTCTTAAAGGCATGTCAAACGTAGAAACCCCTTATAACATGTATAGGAAGCACATAGATATAGGTTGGTTCTCCCGGGCCTTATCGGCAACGGGTGCCAGTCCGCCCTAACGGAACTTGGGGCGTGACATTCTAACCACCTTCTTTGCCTCAAGTTAAGATCCTTTTGAGTGAAAACATATTGGAGGCTCTAATGATCGGGGAGCACATCAACATACACCCCATACAAATAATGACACCATATCTTTAATGCAAATACCACGATGGCTAGTTCAAGATCATGGGTAGGATAGTTATTTTCATTCACCTTGAGTTGCCTAGAAGCATAGGCTATGACCTTACCATTTTGCATTAGAACACAACCCAAACAAATTCTAGAAGCATCACAATACACAACAAATCCCTCTAGCCCTTCTGGTAGTGACCATATAGGACTAGACAGAAACTTATCTTTCAATATTTGGAAGCTCCTCTCACACTCATCAGTCCATACAAATTTAGCCTTCTTTTGAGTCAATTTTTTCATGGTAGAAGCAATAGAAGAAAACCCATGAACAAATCTCCGGTAGTAACCCGTGAAGCCCAAAAAGCACCTAATATCCGGCTGGGTCAATGGTCTAGGCCAATTTGTAATCACATTCGTCTTCATAGGATCCACCTTACTGCTATCCCCCGACACCACCTGAACTAGGAAGGCAACTTCATTATACGAAAATTCACATTTTTCATATTTGGCATACAACTTATTTTCCCTCAGTCTTTGCAGCACTACCCTCAAATTAACCATATGCTCCTCCTCGTTATGTGAATAAATCAAAATGTCAACAATGAATATCACAACAACGAATTAAGGTAGGGTTTAAAGACCGTATTCATTATGTCCATCAAGATGGCCGGTGCATTGATCAACCCAAATGACATCACAACAAACTCATAATGTCCACACCTATTACGGAAGGTCATGTTAGGAATAACGCACTCCCTCACCTTCACTTGATGATAACGGATCGAAAATCTATCTTAAAGAAATGGCTAGTCCCTTGCAATTGGTCAAAAAAGTCATCAATCCTTGAAAGAGGATACCTATTCTTGATGGTGACCCTATTAAGTTGGCGGTAATCAATACACATCAGGAATGACACCTCCAACACCTTGAGCCCTTGAGAAGCCATTGGCAACCCTCTTTTGTAATTTATGAGAAGACCTTTGGCTTTGATGGAACTGGCCACCCTTTCGGCTATGGAACTTCCCTTTAAAACAGGCCCTTTTGGCCTCATAGCAACTCCTCTTCCTCAACTTTTCCTCCTCCATTTATGTGGAATAGGTCATCAAACGTGACAAGTCCATATCAGTAATCAACATGGCGGACCGGGGCTCCTCACTCACTAAGTCAGAAACACCCATCACAAATTTGTTCATCCTAGATCATGAGTTTACCCCCAAGTGTGGAGCATATTTTGAAAGTTGGTTAAACATGAGGGCATACTCGCTCAAACTCATAGACCCTTGTCTCATATTCATAAATTCCACCAACTTACCTTCCCTAAGCTCAAGAGGGAAGAACCAATTAAGAAAGGCCACCTTTAACTCCTCCCAAAGCACCACATTGTTGACTCCCTTCTCCTTCTTCCATTGGTTGTACCATATTTGTGCTACCCCTTTGAGTTGGTAGGCCGCCAACTCCGCCTTATCCTCTGACCTCACCCCCATGATAGCCAAAATCATATAGACAATATTAATAAACTCTTGAGGGTCCTCACTTACCTTTGACCTACAGAATTCTATGGGATTCATCCTCATGAAACTCTCACCCGAGATATCGATATAGGATCATGAGGGGATTGGGAGCCTTGGTTGGCTTGGTTAGCCAGAACTTGTGCAAGCAAAGTTAGAGCATCCCAAAGCTCTCCATAAGTTGGTTGCCCTTGGAGTGTGTGGGCTCTTCTCCCTCTCATTTTAGGCATTAGCAAAGAAAAGGACCATCGTTAGGGGAAAAACATTTCCTCAAATTATGTAGCACGACATAGAGTATGAAGGAGGGAAACATTTCCTAAATGCCTCATAGCCTCTAACTCATAGTTGTGGTGTACAAGACAACCATGAACAAGACTCTAATCGACGCGGTTTGTTAGACTCTGAGGATCTAAAAACCTAGTGCATTGATAACAATTCTGTCACCACCTAAGCCTAGGGCCTAGACGTGACACGGCGCAAGAGGGACCCGAAGGGACCCCAAGCAAGCCTCTTATCATATCATTACATATCCTTGGTCGTGGAAGTAATAAAATAAAACAACAATAGAGTAAAATCGAGACAATGAGACAAAGGGACAACTTCCATAACATAAACATGAAGAGTCAAAAGAGAGACAAAGCTCATAACATTACACATGACATGTCCAACAACACCTCTACTACATAGATAAGAGCGGGGGCCAAGGCAAGAAACCGGGCTCACCCTCATAGTCAATATTTACATAAAAGAAAGGATAGTCTTAGAACATAGCATGAGCTAATAAGCAACATCCCCAGAATGGAGGACTCACCAATAAGCTTGAGTAGAATCGTACTAGCCACGTAGATGGGGATGCTCAAGTGGGGCTCCGACTCCTACATGGTGACATCATGTAGGCATAGAGTATACATTATTACATTTGAATTTAGTAAGTATGTAGGTTGCAACGCAACAATTGATAAGCACCATAATCAAAATGCATAACATAGGCAACTAATAAGCATACAGCAATATGGCATGCTTTTATAGAATATAATCCATGTGTAAGAGAGACCACTTTAGTGCAAATCCAAGGCCTACCACCTCCTTGGAGGGGTGCATGAGGTACAAACTCCTTCATGTGGTTGATGAGGTATAAACCCTCTAAAGTCGTTGATGGTGTATAAGCCCCTTACATGATTATCAGGGTACAAGCCCCTCGACGTGGTTGCACAGGCCTACCAACTCTCGAGTGAGGCCATCGAGGCACAAACCCCTGAACAGGGTTGCCCAGCCTACAATTTCTAGACTGAGGATTGGTCATTCTCCACAAATTACAGAGATAATATCATATACATACATCCCATTCATCACCATATAGTCATTCTACTCATAAGACATGCATTGAGCCTTCAATTCCTCAAGAAAACCTTAACCGGACATTTTATCCAACACTTGGTGGGTATGTAGTGCTAGAGTAAAATCATGCAATGCAAGAGTAAAATGATACAAGAAAATTCATTGTATAACCATCAATAGATACTTGGTAATAGCCTCAATCAATATACATCAAAACCCTTCATAAAATCTCACATTAGATCTTAGTTTCCTAGCTTCAAACATGCTAAAACAGTCACAATTTCATGAAACTCCTAACATATTGTGCAGTGAAATTCATAATAAATAAGACCCATGAGTAACTCAACTTTAAATCATGCAATTTTTTGTAAAAGGAAGCTTGGGCATCATGGATTGAAGGAGCCCATGAAAGAATCCCACATACCTTATATTAGGATAATTGGTTGATAAGGATTGGAGATGGAGGCTTGAAGCTTGAGTGATAACCTTGAAATCTGGATGAGTTTTGTGACTTGAATTTCGGTGATGAAATTGGCTATGCTTTGAGTGAGTATCTAGGAATGTCTTGAATGATATGATGGTGAAATGAGGTTAAGTGTAGGCATTTTAATTCATGGGGACACTTAGGCCCAAGACATAAATTCTTGGACCGAGATAGAAAATTGGCCACAAAAACGATTTGAGGCGCGCCCTTGGCGTGTCGTGCCAGCGGCGCGAAAACCTCACTAGAAATCGATTTTTGTGATTTTCAAATTTTGATATGGTTGCTCTTAAATCGGGTCTAGACCTATTTCCCACTCAATTTGACCTCTTGAACAAGAATATAAAGTCAGATTTTGATATCCGTATGAATTTTGACATATATGAAAATTACAATTCCAGACTCTTCGGAGGCACATTTTCTGGCACTTTTTGGGGTCGTTTCTATATAGGCTTATGTTTTGGTTGCATAGCATCCCGTATACTTAGTATATTAAAATATACTAACGCATATTATATGCCTACATGAAATTATATTATAGGGATCAGCGCACTTTTTGATCATCCTCCGCGTGGCTACTTGATACTTTAGAGATAAGCTTTGGCGCATCCTCAAGTACGAGGACACTATCTACATTAGTCTCGCTATTTTGAGACTCTTTTATGTTCAACACTTGTTATTATGAGGTTGAGCCTGGAGAGTGTCTTAGCCCCTGCTCCATTCCATGTTAGATGTGTTGTTGGATGTTATAATGTACTTATGTCATGAGCTTGACTCGTTATGCTTTTATGAGTATCAAGATTTCCCTTAGTCCTGCTTCCCTCTTATTGATTTTCTACTTTCCTTTCGCACCCAAGGATATGTGATTGATATGCTAAGAGGCTTGTTTGGGTCCCTTCGGGTTAGGTCGTGACATAAGCAGTGAGTTTAATTCTATACATTTCATTTCTTTTGGTGTTACCTGTCATGACCCAATCAAGCCTCTTAACATATCATTACACATCTTTGGTCGCGGAAGCAATTAAACATCAATAAAAGAATATAAATACGGTTGGTTGATGGACATGACCACCCTCCATAGGAAGTGTTTGATATATCAACCCCTCAATTGTTTGATGTCTTACCACCCCCATTCGAGGAAAATGAGGTATCAACCCCACAATTATTTGATGGACATGACCTCCCTCTGCCAGAAGTGATTGAGGTATCAACTCCTTAATTGGTTGATGGCATACCACCCCCGCCCGAGGTTATTGAGCTATAAACCCATCAATTAGTTATGATCAACTCAAAACAGTATAAATATATATCATGAAATCATTACATATACCATCCTTTCATCATCATAAAGTCAGTTAAGTCATATGCCAAGCATTAGGCCTTTAACAACTCAAGATATATTAATTGGACATTTTATCAAATACCTATTGGGTGCACAATGCTAGTAGAAAACCATGCAATTCAAGAGTGAAATCATGTAAGTGAACTTGAAGTAAATCAAGCCACCAATACTAGGTAATACCATCATGCAATATATATCAAAACACTTCATCAAATCTCAAGACAGATCCAAGATTCGTAACTCAAAACATGCTTAAACAGTCACACTTTCATGAAACCCTGATGTAGTTCATAATCAAATTCATAGTAAATAAGACCCATAAGTAAATCAACTTACAGACATGAAAAATTTATGTAAAAAGGATGTTTTGGCACCATGGGTTAAAGGACTTAATTGTTCAAACCCACAGACCCTAACTTTAGAGAATTCCTTGATGAAGATTGAAATAAAAACATGAGGCTTGAGTGAAATCCTTAAGATCCGGAATGAGGTTTTGCACTTGAATTTTGGGTGAAATATTTGTCTAAATGTTTGAGAGAGTATTGGGGAAAGTCTTGTATGATTTGAAGGTGAAATATGGCTATGTATAGATATTTTTACGCATGGGAAGACTTAGGACCAAGACCCAAATGCCTTGGACTGAGATAAAATAATTGGGAAAAAATAACAAAATGGTGCGCTCTAGCGTATCACGCCTAGGGCCCGCACTGCTAACTGGAAATTACATTTTGTAATTTTCCAATTTTGATACGGTCGCTCTAAAATCAGGGTTAGAGCCATCTCCCACTTAATATTTCCCCCTGATCAAGAATACGAAGTCAAATTTTTGATATCATGCTTGGATTTTGAGATATGTGGAAATTATGATTTCGGCCACTTTCGAGGCACATTTTCGAGTCTTTTTGGGGTCGTTTCAATATCTACCCCTTGGGAACATTCATACTGAATGTCAAAGAAATTTGTATAATAAGAATAAACATGAAGAAATTAGTCCCAACAAGAATGAAATAATGCACTTAAACATCATTTCAAAAATCTCAACATAAGTGTCAAAATCATCATGAACTTGTCACCGTAAAATTGTCAACTTAAACGAATGCATGCAAATAAATATATGGGGCTAATACATGAGGTATGAAATCATATAGAAGGCTTATAACTATTACCTTAGGCTTGAGCAGAATGGAAGAGATAGGGATATCTCTTTTGCATGTCCCTTTAGGCCTCTCATGTAGCACTTTCGACTTGTTGATTCCTCAAAATGACCTCAATGAAAGGCACATCCTTGTTCCTCAACCCCTACATTTGTCTATCCAAGATCTCTACTAGAACCTCTTCATAGGTCAAGTTGTCTTCAATAACACCCACAATATCCAATGAAACAATATCATTGGGATCACCCACACATTTCCTCTACATGGATACATGAGAGACCGGATGACCCAAGTCTATTTCACTAGGCGACTCCACATCCTAGGCTACCTTACTGATCCTCCTTAAAAACTTATAAGGACCCACATATCTTGGAATCAATTTACCTTTCTTACCAAAACGAACCACACCCTTCATGGGTGAGACCTTCAAATAGACCCAATCACAAACTTTAAATTCAAGCTCCCTTCTCCTCACATTAGCATCAGACTTTTGATGACTTTGGGCCATTTTCAACCTCTCCCTAATCAACTTGACCTTCTCCATAGCCTCCATGACCAGATCTGGACCAAAAAATGACATTTCCCCTACCTCAAACCATCCAATTGGGGACCTACAAGGTCTACCATAGAGAGCCTCAAAAGGAGCCATACCAATGCTAGAATGATAGCTATTATTATAAGCAAACTCAATAATGTAAGATGATAATACCAACTAAACTTAAACTCCAAAACACGAGCTCTAACCATATCCTCAAGAGTTTGGATAGCTCTTCCAGCTTGGCCATCCGTCTGAGATGTGAAAGTCCGTACCAACCTTGGTACCAAGACCTCTTTGGAAGGACCTCCAAAAGTGTGAAGTGAATTGAGCACCATGATCCGATATAATAGACAAGGGCACCCCATGCAATCTAACTAGCTCATAAATGTACAATTTAGCATAGTCTTCCGCCCCATAAGTAGTCTTAACCGGTAGAAAATAAACCGACTTTATCATTCTATCAACCACAACACAAATAGAATCAAAACCCTTTCTAGTTTTAGGCAACCCAACCATAAAATCAATCTTACTTTCCTCCCACTTCCAAATAGAAATCTCTATATCTTAGGTTAGGCCACCCAGCCTTTGATGTTCGATTTTGACTTGTTGGCACCTATGACAACCAAACAAAAATTTGGTAATGTCTTTCTTCATACCTCCTCTACAAAACACATCCCTCAAATCTCTATACATATTTGGAGAACTGGGGTGCATAGAATAGAAAGAATTACGGGCCTCATTGAAAAGACTCCAAAAGTGCCCGAAAATGTGCCTCATTGCCCGGAATCATAATTTTCATATATCTCAAAATCCATGCATGATATCAAATATCTGACTTCATATTCTTGTTCAGGAGGTCATATTTAGAGGACTAAGGGTCTAACCAATATTTTAGAGCAACCGTAGAGAATTCCAAAATTTCAAAGTTTGACGAAAATAGTGTTAAATCCGCCTCTGGGGCGTGACGCGCCCCAGTGTATTTTGCTGTCTTGTTTACAGTTCGGTCCAACACTTTCATATCTTGGGACTAGGCCTTACCACATTGGAAGATACATATATATAGCCATTTTTATCCCTCATATCATTCAAGACAATCCTCAATACTCACTCAAACACTTAGTCTTATATTACTCTCAAAATTCAAGAGCCAAAACCCTCTCCGGATTTAAGGATTTCCTCTCATGCTTCAAGTCTCCATCTCCAATCTTCATCATGATCATCTCCAAAGATAAGGTATGCGGGTTTCTTTCAGGGTTCCTTTCACTCAAGATACCCAAAGCCCCTTTTTACTCAAAATTGTATGATTTAAAGTGTATTTAGTCGTGGGTCTTATTAATTGTGAAATTAACTACACACTATGTTAGGGTTTATGAAATTGTGACTGTTTTACTATGTTTGGAGCTATGAATCCAAGGTCTATTGTAGGGATTAATGAAGGGTTTTGGTATATATTGTTTGAGGGTGTTACCAAGTATCTAGTTATGGCTTTACACTGAGTTTTTCTAGCATGATTTCACTCTTGAATTGCATAGTTTTACACTAGCATTATACACCCTCTAAGTGTTTGATAAAATGTCCGGTTATAGATTCTTGAGGAATTGAAGGTATAATGTATGTATTATGAGTTTAATGACTATATGATGATGAAATGATTATTAAATTAAAGTATATATATGATGACTATATGATGATGAAAGGAATATATGAATATGATGACTATACGAGGAAGTGTGTATGTGGGGGTATATATATATATATATGATATTATCTCTATATAGTGTTAGGGATGACCAAGCCTAGCTCGGGGGGTTGCAGGCCAAGATAACCTATCGAGGCGTTGGTACTTTGGTTGCCTAGCTCAGGGGTGTAGGCTCGGGTAACCTTGTTGGGGTTGGTACCCATCAACATTGATAAAGGTTTGTACTCTGTCTACTTTGATGGGGGGTTAGTACTCCGTCAACCTCGGTAGGGGGTTTGTACTCTATCAACCTCATGAAGGGGTTCGTACCTAATATGTCTATCCAAGAGGGTGGTAGGTCTTGACTTGCACTATAATGGTCATTCCTTACACTCATATTATGATCCTTATAAGCATGGTTTTACTTCAAGAATCATTCATACATGTCATATTGTTAGTATGTTATTCATTGTTTATGATTGTGCATTTTACTTATGATGCATATTTGTTGTTGTACTGCATCCTACATACTTAGTACATTCAAACATACTAACGCATACTCTATGCCTACATGATATCACCATGTAGGAACCGGAGCTTCTATTGATTCTCCTCGTGGCTAGACGGATTGTTCAAGTTAGCTTATGTTGATTCCTCAAGTCCGGGGAGAATATCTTTTTTCTCTCAAGCTTATGCTTAGACTATATGTTGTATGTTAAAGTTACCTATTATTATTATCATGAGGGTGATCCCAGTTGCTTGTCTTGACCCCTACTCTTATCTATGTAGTAGAGGTGTCGTTAGACATGATATGTATCTATGCTAGGAGCTTTGACTCTCTTGTTTCTTGATGTTTATATATGGAAGTTCACCCTTAGTCCCAATTTCCCTTATTTATACTTATCTCTTATTGTCATTTCAATTGCTTTCACGACTAAGGATATGTAATGATATGCTATGAGGCTTGTTTGGGGTCCCTTCCGATTTCCCATTCACCGGTCATGTCTACGCCCTAGGATTTGATCGTGAAAAAGGTGATCTCAAGGCACTATGTTGTTAGATCCTCGACGTCCAACACACCACGTCGATTAGAGTCTTATTCATGGTTGTAAAGTATGCCACAACTATGAATAGGAGGCTATGAGGCATTGTAGGAAATGTTTCACTTCTTCATGATCTATGTTGTGCGATAGAGTTAGGTCCCCTATGTCTAATTGCTTAGCCCTAACCGTTATAATACAGGATATGTCTTAAGCTACTCGGGACAATGCTATGATGAATGCGGAGGTTCAGATTGCTCTATGGGTATTGGCCAAAGCGGCGACAAAGTTGGCAACTCACCTTGGTCAACAATTGAATGCTCTCGAAACTTCAAATGGTAAAGGGAGAAGTAGTGAGGCCAAGAGAGCTTGTATTGATGAAATGTTCCAAAGATCCAAAGGTAGATGTGGTCTGGTGCCTCATGCTAAATGCCTAAAGTGTGGTAGATGCCATGATGTTCTGTGCTTGAAAAAGACCAATGCTTGTTATTATTATGGGGAGATGGGTCATAAGATAATGGATTGTCCTCGTAAATGCAATAAGAGTAAAAGGGGGTTAATTAGGAGACTCATTTTTTATGCCCAAAATGTGGGAGGAATCATAGTGGTGCATGTAGGAGGATCACGAGTGCATGCTTTGGGTGTGGTGAGATGGCCACAAAATTCATAATGTCCTCATGCTCACAACAAAGGTAAGGGTGGCCGACCACAAGGACAAGGTGTTTATGTTGAACAAAGGGCTCAAGAAGGGTATGAGGTGTCTGATGTTGGTATCGGTATGTTGAAATTTCTTTTAGCTTTAAGGTGTTTGCATTGATGGGCCGGTGTGCCACTATTTTGTTCATTATTCTTTTCGTTGCTAGTGGGTTCATCCTTTCTAGTATGTTGGAGTTGTTTGGTTGGCTATGCACTGGTTATGTTTATAGGTCTCATGAATAGGGTCTTTAATCCCTACCTTGTTAGGTTTGTGGTGGTCTCTAGTGATGAAATATTGAGCTTGCGAATCACTTCGGGCTAGTGTTGCAAATCTTTGGGTAGGGTGAGTGGTATGCTAAGTATGTGAAGTGTGAAATGCTTTTAAAGGAGGTCACCTCCAGAGGTCATGTGGCATCGTAGGATGGTTTTAAGATTGATCTTAAGGAGATGTACGTGAATAGAAATCATCCTACATGTTTGGGATATTGAGAGCTTCTTGGACTTGGTGGGTTACCATCGAAGGTGTGTGAATGGGTCCTCTTCTATTGCTTCTCCCATGAATAAGTTGATCCAAAATAAGGATTAGTTTTTGTCCGCTCCTATCTTGTCTTTACCGGAAGGGTTGGAAGATTGGTTTGGGTTATGTATTGATGCAAGATGGTTAGATGGAAGTCTATACTTTAAGATAATTTAAGATGCGTGAGAAGGATTATCCTATCTATAACCTTGAGTTGACCGCCGGGGCTTTTGCTTTTAGAATTTGACGTCATTGGTTGTATGGGGTGCATGTTGGTGTGGTTACCATGCTCTAGAGTCTCCAATATGTGCTCACTTAAAGGAATTTTAGTTTGAGAAAAAGAAGGTGGTTAGAACTTCTAAGGGATTGTGATATGAGTATGTGTTATCATCCCGGTAAGGCTAATATTGGGCTTGATGCTCTAAGTGCGGTGCCTAGGGGTAGCCTAGAATATGTGGATGATGGTGGCTAAGAGGTGATTAGAGAGGTCCATCGGTTGGCTAGGTTGGGGGTTAGCTTAGTGGAAGTTGAGCATGGTGGTGTAGTATTCTTGATGCTTCCAAATATTCTTTGGTTGAAGAGGCCTAGTTTAAGCAAGGCCTTGATTCCGCTTTATTACAGTTGGAAGTTTTCGGTGAAAGGATTATAGAGTGGAGGTTGTCTCCCAAGGGGGAGATGGTTCCCTTAGGTACCATCGTAGGTTGTGTGTGTCTTGTGTTGATGGCTTGATAGAAAAGATCCTTGTGAGGCCCATAATGCTTCTTATTCTATTATCCACCCTGGTTCCACCAAGATGTATAAAGACTTGAGGGATGAGTATTTGTGGGGAGGCATGAAAAGGGACATTTCCAAATTTGTTCTGGTTGTAGTAGATTTCAACATGTCAAAGCCGAACATCAAAGGCCGGGTGGCCTAACCCAAGACATAGAGATCCCTACTTGGAAGTAGGAGGAAATTGACATGGACCTTATCCTTGTATTACCCAAGACTAGAAAGTGTTTTGATTCTATTTGGGGTGTGGTTAATAGGATGAAAAAATAGGTTCTCTTTCTACCAGTTCAAACTACTTATGGTGCCAAAAAGTATGCTAAATAGTACATTCATGAGTTGGTGAGATTACTCGAGGATATGCTTCGGGCTTGTGTACTAGAGCTTAAGTGTGGTTGGGATGATTGTTTTCCATTGATTGAGTTTGCCTATAGCAGTAGCTATTATCAAAGTTAGTGATTAGGGCTAATTGAAGGTTTCAGTCATGAAAGGTGTGGTTTGCCCCGATGAAGAGGGAATTCGATTTATGGTTTGTGGCTCTTCATAGGGTGTTGAGGTAGGTTAGTGCGATTGCATACGAATGGTAATTACCTTTGGATAAGGATATTGGTTCATTCAGTTCTTTATGGTTCTATGATTGAGGAGATGTGTTAGTGATTCAAGTGTTATAGGACTTTTGAGGTTGTAGACTTGTGGAGGATGAGTCGACTTCTAAGGTGTTCTAGTGGAGAAGTTGGGTGGATATGAGTAAAGGTTGATTTGTGAGGGTGTTGTATTTTTCAAGGCCCATTGAGAAAATTGTCAAGTTGATAGTATCTCTCGGGAAGCCGAAGTGGGCATGGAGGAATAATATTCGTACCCCATTCATTCAATCAAGCTTGTGATAACACATTGAGCCCTTTTATGATTCTAGGTCTTATGTTTCAGCGCCTATGTCATTGCATGCGTTCATGTTTATATTGAAAAAGTTCATGGTAATTTTAACACCCGTGTTGAGATTCTGAAAATATGTTTAAATGTATTGTTGCATTTTTATTGGGGCTGCTTAGTTCAAGATTACTCTTCTCATGCACGTTCATTTGACATTAGGGGACGAATGTTCCTAAGGGGGAGATATTGAAACAACAAAAGTGCCCGAAAGTATGTCTCGAAAGTGCTCGAGATCGTAATTTCCATATATCTCAAAATTCGTGCGTGATATCAAATATTTGACTTCATATTATTGTTCATGCGATCAAATTTAGGGTAAAAAGGGTCTAACCCCGAATTTAGAGCAACCATAGCGAACATCAAAATTTAAAAATTTGATGAAAATAGTGTTAAATCCACATCTGGGGCGCGACATGCCCCATTGTATTTTGCTGTCAAGTTTTCGCTTCGGTCAATGACCTTAAGTCTTAGGCCTAGGAATCCCACACGACAAAATACCTATACTTAGAAATTTTTCACCCTCATATGATTCAAAACATTCCCCAATAATCACTCAAACATTTAGTCTTATATTTATATCAAAATTCAAGAGCCAAAATCCTCTCCGAATCTAAGGATTTCCTCTCAAACTTCACGTCTCCATCTCCAATCTTCATCAAGAACATCTCCAAAGATAAGGTATGTGGGTTTCTTTCATGGTTTCCTTTCACTCAAGATAGGAAAATCCTTTTTACCTAAAATTGCATGATTTAAAGTTGATTTAGTCATGGGTCTTATATCATTATGGAATTCATTGCACACTATGTTGGGGTTTATGAAATTGTGAGTATTTTACTATGTTTGGAGCTATGAATGTAAGGTCTTTTGGGAGAATTGATGAAGGGTTTTGGTGTATATTGTTTGAGGGTATTACAAAGTATCTATTAATGGCTTTACACTGATTTTTCTAGCATGATTTCACTCTAGAATTGCATGTTTTTACACTACCATTATACACCCTCTAAATGTTTGATAAAATGTGCGGTTATGGATTCTTGATGAATTGAAGGTCCAATGTAGGTCTTATGAGTTGAATGACTATATGATGATGAATGATGATAAAATGATGATGAAATAGTGATACGATGATGATGAAATTATTATGAAAGTAAAGTATGCATATGATGACTTTATGATGATGAAAGGAAAGTATGAATATGATGACTATATGAGGCTAAGAAGAATGTATGGCTAAGCTGACTATATGATGATGGGAGGAGTGTATATATATATAGCTCTATATGGTGTTGGGGATGACCAAGCCTAGCTTGGGGGGTTGTTGGCCTGGGTAACCTATCGAGGGATTGCTACCTTGGTCGCCTAGCTCGGGGGGTGTTAGGCTTGGGTAACGTTGTTGGGGGTTGTTAGCCATAAACCATGATGGGGGGTTTGTAATTTGTAAACCTCGATGTGGGGTTGGTACTCTGTCAACCTTTGTGGGGGTTAGTACTCCATCAACCTCATGAAGGGGTTCGTACCTCATGCGCCTATCTATGGGGGTGGTAGGCCTTGGCTTGCAGTATAATGGTCACTCTTTACACTCTTATTATGATCCTTATAAGCATGGTTTTACTTCAAGCATCATTCATACATGTCATATTGTTAGTATGTTATTCATTGGTTATGATTATGCATTTTGTTTATAATGCCTATCTATTATTGCATTGCATCCTATATACTTAGTACATTAAAACGGACTAACGTATACTCTATGCCTAAATGATATCACCATGTAGGAACCGGAGCTCCTATTGATTCTCCATGTGGCTCGACGAATTGTTCAAGTTAGCTTATGGTGATTGCTCAAGTCTGGGGACAATATCTATCTTCTCTCAAGCTTATATTTACACTATGTCTTGTATGTTTAGATTACCTATTGTTATTATCATGAGGGTGAGCTTGGCTTTTCTTAGCCCACACTCTTATCTGTGTAGTAGAGACATTATTGGACATAATACATATCTATGTTAGGAACTTTGACTCTCTTGTTTCTTGATATTTATGATATGTAAGTTCACCCTTAGTCATAATTTCCCTTGTTTATACTTATCTTTTACTGTCATTTCAATTGCTTCTGTGACCAAAGACGTGTAATGATATGCTATAAGGCTTGTTTGGGGTCCCTTTGGGTTCCCCATTTGCTAGTCATTCTACGCCATGGAGAAGGTAAGGTCATTTTTGGGTTCGAATCTAGTCATGGAGGCAATTGTGAAGGTAAGGTTTATTAGGGAGAGGTTGAAAATTTCCAAAGTCGTCAAAAGTGCTACGCTGATGTGAGGAGAAGGGAGCTTGAATTTAAAGTTGCTGATTGGGTCTATTTTATGGTCTCACCCATGAAGGGTGTGGTTCGTTTTGATAAGAAGGGTAAATTGAGTCCAAGATATGTGGGTCCTTATAGGGTGTTGAGAAGGATTTGTAAAGGTAGCCTAGGAGTTGGTGTTGCTTAGTGAGATGGACTTGGGTCATTCGGTCTTTCATATGTCCATGTTGAGGAAATATGTGGGTGATCCCAATGCTATTGTTCCATTGGATGTTGTGGGCGTTAATGAAGACAACTTTACATATGAAGAGGTTCTAGTAGAGATCTTGGATAGACAAGTGAAGGGGTTGAAAAACAAGGATGTGGCTTCCGTTGAGGTCCTTTGGAGGAATCAACAAGTCGAAAATGCTACATGGGAGGCCGAAGCGGACATGCAAAGCGATATCCCTATCTATTCATTCTACTCAAGCCTAAGGTACTAATTCTAAGTCTTCTATACGATTGCATGCCTCATGTATCAGCCCTATATGTCAGTTGCATGCATTCGTTTAAGTTGACAAGTTCACCGTGACAAGTTCATGGTGATTTTAACACTTATGTTGAGATTTTTGAAATGATGTTTAAGTGGATTATTGTATTCTTGTTGGGACTGATTTCTTCACGAATATTGTTCTTATATACATTTCTTTGACATTAGGGGACGAATGATTCCATGAGGGAGATATTGAAACGACCCCAAAAAGTGCCCGAAAGTGGCCGAAATCGTAATTTCCATATATCTAAAAATTCGTGTGTGATATCGAAAATTTGACTTCATATTCTTGTTCATAAGGTAAAATTGAGTGAGAGATGGGTCAAACCCTGATTTAAGAACCACCATATCAAAATTTCAAAATTGCAAAAATCGATTTCTGGTGAGGGGCATCATGCTAGGGGCGCGCCTCAGTTCATTTTTGTGGCCAGTTTTTTATCTCGGTATAATACTTTTGGGCCTTGGTCATAATTGTCTCCATGCGTGAAAATGCTTATACTTGGTCTTATTTTACCCTCATATCATTCAAGAATTCCCAAATACTTAGTCAAACACTTATCCAATATTTCATCCCCTAAATTCAAGTCCCAAAACTCACCCAGATTTCAACCTTCTTAGTCAAGCTTCAAGTCTCCTTCAACAATCTTCATCAAGCTATTCTTTAAAGCTAAGGTATATGGGTTTCTTTCATGGGTACCTTTCACCCATGATGCCTAAGCTTCCTTTTACCTAAAATTGTATGATTTAAAGTTGATTTACCCATGGGTCTTATCTGTAGTGAAATTACACTGCACACTATGTTAGGGTTTCATGAAACTGTGACTGTTTTAACATGTTTGAAGCTATGAATCTAAGATGTAATATGAGATTTGAAAAAGGGTTTTGATGTATGTTCAATAAGGATGTTACAAAGTATCTATTGATGGTTTTACAAAAAATTTTCTTGCATGATTTCATTCTTGAATTGCATGGTTTTACACTAGCACTACACACCCGCCAAGTGTTCGATAAAATGTCTAGTTATTATTTTCTTGAGGAATTGAAGGATCAATACATGTCTTATGAGTTGAATATCTATAGGATGATTAAAGGAATGTATGTATATGATATTATCTCTATGACATGGGGAAAATGACAAAGCCTCACTGAGGAGATTGTAGGCCCGGGTAACCCTGTTAAGGGGTTTGTACCTCAATCGTCTCGCTTTGGAGGTGGCAGGCTCGTGCAACCATGTCGAGGGGTTTGTACCTTGATAACCACGTAAGGGGATTTGTACAAGATCAACCACGTTGGAGGGTTTTTACCTCATCAACCACATGAAGGGGTTCGCACCTCATGCGCCTCTCAAAGGATGTGGTAGGCCTTGGATTTGCACTAAAGTGGTCTCTCTCTACACAAGGTTTATGTTCTATATAAACTTGGTTTTACTTCAAGCATCATTCATACATGCCATATTGTTATACGTTTATTCATCGCCTATGTTATGCTTTTTGATTATGGTGTTTATCACTTGTTGTATTACATCCTACATACTTCATACGTTCAAACGTACTAATGCATACTCTATGCCTAACATGATGTCATCATGTAGGAACTGAAACCCGCTTGAGCATCCCCATCCACGTGGCTAGTACGATTCCGTTCAAGCTAATTGGTGAGTCTTACATTCTTGGGAGGTTGCTTGTTATCTCATGCTAAGTTCTAAAACTATCCTTTCTTTTATGTAAATATGGACTATGAGGGTGAGCCCGGTTGCTTGTCTTGGCCCCCGCTCTTATCTATGTAGTAGAAGTGTTGTTGGACATGTCATGTGTAATGTTATGAGCTTTGACTCTCTTTTGACTCTTGATGTTTATGTTATGGAAGTTGTTCCTTACCCCTTTTATCCCTGTTTTACTCTATTGTTGTTGTATTTTATTGCTTCTGTGACCAAACATGTGTAACGATATGATAAGTGGCTTGCTTGGGGTCCCTTCGGGTTCCCCTTGCGCCATGTCATGTCTAAGCCCTAGGCTTTGGTCGTGACAAATATATACTTAAACCTTACATAAAACATGCATGAGATAGGTATAGTATAACCTTTTCGAAGTGTGTTACCAAATCCCGTACCTTACAACCTAGTCTTTTTGATAGGTAGTATGAGATGTCTCATACTTTACGACATGATCTTTTACGTAGGAGCCATGAATTGTTCTTCCTTACAGAACGACCTTGTCAGAGTATTATAGAATGTCCTTACCTTAAGATATGATCTTTTAGGTAGGAGTCATGGTTCATTGTACCTTAAGGCATGGCCTTTTCGGTAGGTGTTGTAAGATGTCCTTACCTTACGATATAATCTTTTCGGTAGGAGGCATGAGTTATTCTACCTTAAGGCATGGCCTTTTCGATAGGTTTTATAAGATGTCCATACTTTCATATATAATCTTTTTAGTAGGAGTCATGAAAATAGCTCATTAAACAATCACATTCAAGTATCTAGAAATGACTTCACATTTCCTAAGAACATAAAAAACATAGGAGCCCAATAATTCACTTGCAATGTCATAGGTACTTTCCATGAATTTACTGCATGCTTGGAAGCCCTTAATCATCATGAAGTCACTCGACTTATAAATAATGTAAAAATCATCAATAAGTTGAGAATTCTTATCATGTCATTTTATCAATCACCTGGTAGGTTTATAATGCTTGTTAAAAATCATGCAATTAGAGAGTAATATGAGTAAACTCAATACAAATCAACCCACCAACATATGGTGAAACCGTCATGTAGGATACCTTGAAATCTATCATCAAATCTCATAATAGATCATAGTTTCATAGCTCAAAACATGCGTAGTCTCAATAGACAAAAGCAATTCATAATGTAAGGTTGAAATAGATAGACATGCATAATCGATCAATATTTCATAAAACTCTAACATAATTTATAATCAAACTCTATAATAAGAAATACCTAGAGATGATAGAACTTGAAAACATGTAATTTTCAAGAAAAGGGAGATTAGGCTCCATGGGTGAAAGGACCCAATGGATGAAACCCACATACGTCAAAGTTGGATTTTCATCAAATGAGCTTGAAGGGAACTTAGATCTTGCAGGGAATCCTTGAGTTCCAAAGTTATTCTTGAAATCCTTGAAATTTGAATGTGATAATTGCTTAAGTCTTGGAAAGGTTTTCTTTGCGATGGTTTTTGGTTAAGTATAGGTGTTTTCACGCATAAGTGGGGATGGGGCTGTGACCCGAATACCCTTGGCTGAAATGAAAAAGTAAGGAAATGTTAAACTAGTTTGCATCAAGTCCGCAACGTGGACCCATCACAAAGGGAAATTTAACACTGATCCGCGTCCAGTCCGCATCACAGCCTAGTTGCGAATGCACACTATTTTACAAAAATTGGTAAAAATTAACTTTCATTACGGGTCCTCTAAAATCTGAGTTATAGCCATTTCTCACTCAATTTTGCCCCCTTATTGAGAATTAGAAGTTGGATTTTCAATATCACGCATGAACTTTGAGATATATGAAAATTATGATTATGGGCATTCCGAAGCACATTTTTGGGGCGTTTCATCTACAATTGAGGCTGAGTTCAAATCCTAACAAAAGGCTGGTGAAGAAGCCGAATGGCTCCGAAATTTCTTAGAAGATATTCCATTTTGTCCCAAACCAATGGCTCCTATATGCATAGATTGTTATAGTCAAGTAGTAATAGGAAGAGTTGGTAGCATCATGTATAACGGTAAGTCTCATCACATACGCCTAAGACACAATACCATTAGACAATTACATTTTAGTGGAATTATCACAATTGACTATGCAAAATCAAAGTATAATGTGTTGGATCCACTTACAAAAGGCCTAACTAAAGAGGGAGTTGAGAGATCATCAAAGAAAATGGGACTATGGCTGAGGCCAAATCAGTGTGGTGGTAACTCTGCCTAGAAGACTAGAGATCCAAACATCAAGGTTCAAGGAGATCAAAAAAAATGTAACAGCCCATACCTTACATGTACTTATCCTAAGCACATTAAACATAATATGGCTTTGTCAATTTAGCAACCATATTTAAAAGTGCTTGAGTCTCATATTAGAGGGAGATATGTATGTTTATCGCTTAAGATGGTTGAGTGTATACAAGTTTTGAGTCAAATTGATGAGTTTGCATCCTTAAATGATGTGGGAGAAGTGAGGTGCTTGTAGGACATAGGAAGCTAGCAGGTGAGTCACCTACTTGCTTAGGTTAAGATTGTTAGCTAGATGGAGACGAGGCCCGACGTCGAATCTGTCCAAGTCCGATTGTGGGTAAAGTGCATGTTAAGGGTGTAACTTTAGCCCGTGTTTTAGAACCACAAATCAACATTATTTTCAGCCCAAGAATAGTAGAGAAGGGTCCAAGTATAACACAACTCAGTTGGTGAACTGGGCGAAAACTAAGGAGAAAAGGGAAAAGTGGGCAGCTAAGGCCCAACCAATTTGAACTCGATAAAGCCCAAGTGAAAGGGGCAAGAAGCAGCATCACTAGCTTAATAAAGTAAGGCAAAACCTTTCTTAGTAAGTCGGCCAAAATCCTCCTTTAAAAAGGATTTAAAACAGCTCCCTTAAGCCATTTTAGTTTGGACAAAAAAAATCTCCTTTACTTAGTTATTCTTTACTCTCTTTCAATGTGTGAAAAGTAGGCCTCACAACCTTACAAGGGTTCTTAAAGCAAGCCTAAACGTTAAAGTTAAAGGTAAGTAATGATTCTTGTGTACATAGTATGGTTTGTTTATGAAAAAGAAGAAGTATATGCTAGCAATGCTTGTGTTGGAAATTTGGACAGCATGTGTCCTATGGATTGTTGTGCACTTTTCTTGTTACTTAATAGACTTTTCTCATCTTGGTTGTCTGATTTATGAAGTAATCTTATGTTATTAACAAGTTTTATTTTTTTGTGATGTAACTAGGCTTCCACACCTTCTTCGCAACATACAAGAGTGAGTTCTTATATGATATCATAATTGTGTTCTTAGTACGAACTTGTGAGCTAGTAGTTGGGGATTGTTGCTCCACGACCTCCATCCATTTTGGAACTATTTTTGGACTGTTTTAGGTTGATTATATCTGTAAGTATTTTATATGCAGTTTGGTTGAAGTTAAAATAGATTTTGGATTATTGACATCGAAATGTAGCGAGACGACGTAACGTTATGCCGCCTACTTGTATGTTTTGCATGATTGTTATGGTTTGTGCTTTGTGGGCTGTTGTAAGACTGTTATGGCACTAAAGGCGTCACATGTTATGTGTATGAGAATGTGTATTAGGAAATATTAATAAAGGTGGAAAGGTTGAAAGGATACGCTCGGGTTTATAATTATACGCTTGCTGCCCGTGTGTTATTTTTTTATGAGATTGGGCTGCCAAGATGTATCTAATGGCTACTAATGCTAGTTTTATCACCTAATATATTGTAGACAAATATTTGGAGGAAGAGAAGGTTATCTCGAGGTAACAACGAGGTCATACAATGAGGTATGTAAGTCCACTTGATTTCATATTATTTGGCATGAAACATAGATCCCTCCTTGGCACATAAAGGCACTCACCAACTCCAACATAAGTATTGACTGTGTCTCCACTCTTTCAAATGTTAATATTCTCCCATACATAGTCACCTTCAAATCTGCATACATACATGGCCACCAAGTTACATATGTTCTTGTTGCTAAATAAAGTTCATGAGTTGTTTCATCTCCTACGCATTTCATTATATGTTTAACATACTCTTTTCATTGTCATATCATCTTGTATCATTATTTACATGTCACATGCTACATCTACAGTCCTATAGCTCTAATATTATGACCACCAAAAGAATTGCCTCAAAGGTAATTGAAAGGTAACGTATATTACTTATTGATGGGTGGTAACCCGAGGGGTGGAAGAATCACCTAGCCAGGGTGGATCCTATCGAGGGGTAGCCCAAGGGGTGAAATGAAAAGCCTAGATAGCGCCGATCCCAATGTAGATCTACCACTGATCATCTGGTCATTTGTTTTATATATTGTGCACACATTATACTGTAAAGGTAAAGTAATAAAAAGAACATAAAGTACATGATCCCATAGTATAACTATAGGTGGTCTCATATCCTACACCAGTGCATAGTTTCATTCGAGTTGTTACTTCATATGCAATATTTCCCGCCTTACGTATTTAATACATTATCTCTTACTGACGTTCCTTACGGGAGACTTGCATTTCGTGTTGTAGGTATAGTTGGTAGTAGATCTCCCTAGTAAGAGTATAGGATATCCAGCTGTTGTTACCAAGCTCTAGGTTGCTTCTGAGCTTTATGTGTCTAGAGCTTATATTTTGTATTATATAGTTAGTCGAGGCGGGGCCTATCACAACCCTTATCAGATATTTTTCCTTATCTAGAGGCTTTGTATACTATGTTAATTAAAGTGTGGTCATGTCTCATACTTTAGACAACGTGTCCTTAATGGCCTAGCCATATGTCTTTTCTTTTGGCTTGTTATTACTATTTACTTTCTTAAAGGAATGTGAATGTAGAAATCCCTTATAATATGTCCAGAAAGTGCATGGATACAGGTTGGTTCTCTCGAGCCTTATCGGCAACCGGTGTCAGTACGCCTTAACGGGACTTGGGCGTGACAAAAGTGGTATCAAAATGGGTCATCCTAGGGAGTCTACAAAGCCGTGTCTATGTAGAGTCTTGTTTATCAATGTGTTGTGCACCACATTTATAAGTAGGAGGCTACGTGGCATTTGGGAGTTGTCACTTTCTTTTCATTCTTTAGATCATTCCATAGAGCCAAGTGTAATAGGTGGATTGTGCGTAACCAATAAATTGTTTTGTACAGCACATATGCCAGAAACTAGGAAAAATAAAGGTAAATGGAAGGAAGTAGAAGTGGTGGTTGGTATACCTAGTTGGGTGAGACAATGAAATGACGCTTAATATGGGTCTCTGTCACAGACATCTCCAACTCCTCTAGCTCTTGATGAACCACGAAGTAGTGAAATTCCCCCAGAACAACCTATTGATGCTACAGTGCAGAATCTAAGAAATGCAGTCCAGCTATTGACTCATATAGCTGCTGGAAGGCCAAAGAAAGGAAGGACCAGTTATAGGTGCAGGTGGTTCGAATAGGGCAGCTAGCACGAGGATATGTGACTTCCTTAATTTGGACCCTCCATCCTTTACCGGGTCAAATCCAAATGAAAATCCCTAAGACTTTGTTGACCATATTCAACACACTTTAGATGTTATGCATGTAAGTGGTATAGAAGTTGTTGAGTTAACGACATATAGGTTGAAGGGTGTAGCTATATTGTGGTATGAAGCTTGGAAGCAATCCAAGGATATAGATGCACCTTCAACTACCTGGAGGGAGTTCAAAGAGGCATCAATTGATTCTGGTTCTACACTACCATACATCACTCCACTAATTGCTGGGAAGCATAAGAGAACACCTAAATTATTAAACAAACCATTTGAAGTGTCTACACCAAACGGTGAATCTATTATGTCTAGAAGGATTCACTATGAATGTATAATAACTGTTTGTGACTGTGACACATTGGCTGACCTTATTGAGCTAGAAATGGTGGAATTAAATATTATAATGGGTATGGATCGGTTAGCTTCTTGCTATGCCATAATGGATTGTCGAACTAAGAGAGTGTACTTCCACTTTCCAAATGAGGCAGTTCTTGAATGGGAAGGCAATGTTGGGACACCAAAGGGTAAGTTTATCTCTTATTTTAAGGCAAGAAAGATGATATCTAAGGGGTATATATGTCATTTAGTTTGAATAAGGGATATAGAGACAGAATCGCCAACTCTTCAATCAGTTCCATTGGCGAATGAATTTTTTGATGTGCTCCCTGAAGAACTTCCAAGCTTTCCTCCAGAACAAGAAGTAGATTTTGGTACTGACTTACTTCCAGGCGCATAACCTATTTCCATCCCTCCATATAGAATAGCCTAGGCAGAACTCTATGAATTAATAGAGCAGTTAAATGACTCATTGGAGAAGGATTTTATAAGACCTGATGTGTCCCCTTGGGGTGCAGTAATGTTCTTTGTACGTAAAAAGGATGGCATGTTGAGAATGTGAATCAATTATCAACAATTGAATAGGGTGACAATTAAGAACAAATACCCCATCCCCAGGATTGATGAGTTATTTGATCAGTTACAGGGTGCCAAATGCTTTTCAAAAATTTATTTGAGATCATTTTATCACCAAGTGAGTGTGAAGGAGAAAGATATACCCAGGGCAGCTTTCAAAACACTCTGTGGTCACTTTGAATTTCTTGTTATATCATTTGGGCTAACGAATACAGCAACACTTTTTATAGATCTGATGAATAGGATATTTAAGCCATTCTATGATGTGTTCATGATAGTATTTATAAACGACATTGTGGTATATTCAAAGATCAGAAGACGACCATGCAAATAACTTATGACAGGTGTTACAAGTTCTTCGTAATCTACAGTTGTATGCCAAGTTTTCTAAATGTGATGTTTTTTTAAAATCGTTAGCATTCTTGGGTGATATTGTATCCTTTGAAGGAATAAGGGTTAATTCATAAAAGATAGAGGTCATGAAGGATCGGCCAAGGCCAATAACACCCACGAAAGTTTGAAGCTTCCTAGGGTTGGCAAGTTATTACAAAAGTTTGTTGAAGGTTTTTCTTCTATTTCTGCAACTCTAACAAAGTTAACATATAAGACAACTAAGTTCCAATGGAATGATGCATGTGAAAGGAGCTTCCAAGAGCAGAAAAATAAGCTAACTTCTGTACCTTTGTTAATACTTCTAGAAGGCACCGAGCGGTATGCAGTGTACTACTATACTTAGAGAGTTGGCTTAGGGTGTGTCCTGACACAGCATGGTAGGATAATTGTTTATGCCTCTAGACAACTATGGCCACATGAGAAAAACTATCCAACATATGATCTTGAACTAGAAATGGTTGTGTTTGCTCTGAAATATGGCGCCACTATTTGTATGGAGTTCATATTGACATATATACTGATCATAAGAGCCTACAGTACATCTTTAAGAAGAAATACCTAAATTTAAGACATTGGAAATGGCTAGAGCTAATGAAGGATTACGACGTTGATATACTATACCATCCGGTGAAAACAAATGTGGTAGCCGATGCTCTGATTCGTAAGACAATTGTGTATATTAGTGATCAGACCACGGTAAATCAAGGAATGACTAAAGATCTACGTCGACTAGCTAGTTTGGGAGTTCACCTTCTTGAAACCCCAAAAGGAAGGGATTGTTGTGTGTACTGTTGTAGAGTCTTTGCTGGTAATGGAGGTGAAAGAAAGGAAGTTCGAGGATCCTGTTCTACGATGACTTAAGGAATAGATGAGTCAGGGTACGATAAAGGGCTTTGAAAATACACAAAATGGAGTACTTTATTGCCAAAATAGATTAGGCTATCTGATATTAATGGACTGAGAAAGAGGATAATGGAAGAAGCCAAACATTCGAGATATTACATCCATCCAAGATTAAATAAGATTTATCATGACCTAAAGGTAATGTTTGGGGAGGAATGAAAAAGGACCTTGTAGAATTTGTGGCTCAATGTCCAATTGCCAAAAAGTTAAAGTAGAGCACCAAAAAGCAGAGAGGGTATATGCAATGTATAAAGCTCCGAACATGGAAGTGGGATATGATTAATATGGATTTTGTTACTGGGTTGCCTCGCTCATTTCAGAAGTTTGACACCATATGGGTAATAGTTGATAGACTCACAAAGTCAGTACACTTCCTACTAGTTAAAAGTGATTATATAGCTGAAGTGTATGCAAAGTTATACCTGAAAGAGATAGTTAGGCGTCCCAGTCTCCATTATATCTGATCGAAGAGCTTAATTCCCTAAAAAGTTTTGGAAGTCCTTCTAAAGGAGTTTAGGGAAACAAGTTAATTTTTTTACAACTTTCCACCCTCAGACAGACGGTCAAGCTTAGTGCACCATTCAGACACTTGAAGATATGTTGCGGGCTTGTGCATTGGACTTTAAAGGTAGTTGGGTGGACCATTTGCCACTTGTTGAATTTGCCTATAATTATTGCTACCATTCAAGTATCAAGATGGCACCTTATTAAGCTTTATATAGAAGGAAATATAGGTTACCAATGGTATTCTTTGGAGTGGGTAAAACCACCTTGCTTGGGCTAGATCTAGTACAACAAGCCATGGAAAAGTTACAGTAATACATTAGCAGCTAGAAATAGCCTAAAGTCGTAACAAATCATATGCGGATGCTAGGAGGAGAGGACTAGAACTCTTAGTAGGGGATTGGGTATTTTTAAAGGTGTCTCCAATGAAATGGGTTATGAGGTTTGGCAGGAAAGGAAAACTGAGTCCACGTTACATTGGACCATATAAGATTATTAAGAGGTTCAATAGGTTGCATATGAACTAGAGCTTTAAATGGTTCATCCAGTTTTACATGTTTCAATGCTTCAAAAATGCATAGGTGAACCATCCCATATCACTCCTATTGAAGATTTGTAAGTTACAGAAGATCTCACCCATGAAGAGGTACCTATTGCCATTCTAGATCGTTAAGTTAAGAAGCTAAGGAATAAAGAAATAACTTAAGTAAAAGTACTATGGAGAAACCAACAAGCAGAAGAGATAACATGGGAGGCTTAGGAAGAGATGAAATCAAAATACCCTTACTTATTTAAAGCTAAAGAGGAAGTGCAACAGGCAGAATTGGGGTCTTAGTAGGTATGTGTATTTGAACGATTATTGCGTTAAACATGGTTAAACTATCTAACTATGCTAACATTCAAGGACGAATGTTCCCAAGGGGGGAAGTATTAACACTCCACACTATACATGTACTTTTCCTATGTACATGAAACATGATATGGCTTTTTCAATTTAGCAACCATTTTTAGAAGTGATTGAGTCTCATTTAGAGGGTGATATGTACGTCTAACGCTAATGAGGGTTGAGTGTATACATGTTTTAAGTCAAATTAGGAGATTACGGCCTTAAATGAAGTGTGAGAAGTGAGGTTCTTGTAGTACTTAGGAAGCTAGCAGGTGAGTCACCTACTTGCTTAGCTTAACTTTGCTAACTAGATGGAGATGACCCCCGACGTCGAATCTGTCCAAGTATGATTATGGGTAAAGTCCACGTTAAGGGTATAACTTTAGTACATGTTTTAAAACCAAAAAAGTAAAATATTTTCAGCCCAAGAATAGTAGATAAAGGGACTAAGTACAACACAACTCACTTGGTGAATTGGGCCAAAACTAAGGAGAAAAGGGACAAGTGGGCAGCAAAGGCCCGACCAATTTGAACCCAACAAGGCCCAAGTAAAAGGGGAAAGAAGCTGCATCACCAGCTTGATAAAGTAAGGCTAAAAATTCCTTAGTAAGTTGGCAAAAATCCCCCTTTCAAAAAAGTATTTAAAACAGCTCCCTTAATCCATTTTAATTTCGACAAAAAAAAAATCTTCTTTTCTTGGTTATTCTTTGCTCTCTTTCAACGTGTGAAAAGTATCCCTTACAACCTTACAAGTGTTTCTAAAGCAAGACTAAACCTTGAAGTTAAAGGTATGTAATGATACTTGTGTATATAGTATAGTTTGTTTATGAAAAAGAAGAAGTATATGCTAGTCATGCTTGTGCTAGAAATCTGGACAGCATGTGTCCTAAGGACTGTTGTACACTTTTCTTGTTACTTAAGAGGCTTTTCTCCTCTTGGATGGCTGATTTATGAAGACTTATGTTCTTAATAAGATTTATTTTGTTAGTGATCTAACCAGGCTGCCAAACCTTATTTACAACCCATAAGAGTGAGTTCTTATATGATATCGTAATTATGTTCTTAGTATGAACTTGTGGGCTGGTGGTTGGGGATTGTTGCTCCACGACCTCCATCTATTTTTGAACTATTTTTGGACTATTTTAGGGCTGATTATATGTGTAAGTATGTTATATGTAGTTTGGTTGAAGTTAAAATATACTTGGGATTGTTGACATCGAAATGTAGCGAGACGATGTAATGTTATGCCACCTACTTGTATGTTTTGTATAATTGTTATGTGTTGTGCTTTGTGGGCTGTTGTAAGACTGCTATGGCACTAAAATAGGCTGCACATGATATGTATATGAGAATGTGTTAGGAAATATGAATAGAGGCAGAAAGATTGAAAGGATACGCTCGGGTTTATAATTATACGCTTGCTGTCCATGTGTTATTTTTTTATGAGATTGGGCTGTCAAGATGTATCTATTGGCTGCTAACGCTAGTTTAATCACCAACTATATTGTAGCTAAATATTTGGAGGAAGGAAAGGTTATCTCAAGGTAATAGCGAGGTCATACAATGAGGTATGTAAGGCTACTTGATTTCATATTTTTTGGCATGAAACATAGATCCCTTCTTGGCAAATAAAGGCACTCACCAACTCCAACACAACGATTAACTGTGTCTTCACTCTTTCACATGTTCATATGCTCCCGTACATAGTCACCTTCAAATATGCATACATACGCGGACACCAAGTTACATGGGTTCTTGTTGCTAAATAAAGTTAACGAGTTGTTTTATCTCATGCGTATTTCATTATTTGTGTAATGTATTCTATTCATTGTCATATCATCTTGTACCATTATTTACATATTGCATGCTACATCTACAGTACTACAGCTCCAATATTATGAGCACCAAAAGAATCATCTCAAAGGTAATTGAAAGGTAAAGTATATTACTTATTGATGGGTGGTAACCTGAGGGGTGGAACAATCACCTACCCAGGGTTGATCCTATCATGGGGGGTAGCCCAAGGGGTGAAAACAAAAGCGTAGCCAGGGCCGATCCCAATGTAGGCTTACCACTGATCAGCTGGTCATTTGTATTACATGTTGTGCACAAATTATACAATAAAGGTAAACTAATAAAAAGAACATAAAGTATATGATCCCACAGTATAACTACAGGTGGTCTCGTATCGTATACCAGTACATAGTTTTATTTGAATTTTTACTTAATATACAGTATTTCCTGCCTTACATATTCAATACATTATCTCGTATTGACGTCCCTTACGGGGGACTTGCATTTCATGCTGTAGGTACAAGTGCTAGTAGATCTCCCCAGTAGGAGTACAGGATATCTAGCTACTGTTACCAAGCTCCAGGTTGCTTCGGAGCTATGTGTGTCTAGAGCTTATATTTTCTATTTTATAGTTAGTTGAGGAGGGTCCTGTCACAACCCTTATCAGATACTTTTCCTTATCTAGAGGCTTTGTAGACTATGTAAATTAAAGTGTGGCCATGTCTCATACTTTAGACAACGTGGCCCCAATGGCCTAGCCATATGCATTTTCTTTTGACTTGTTATTACTGTTTACTTTCATGAAGGAATGTTGAATGTAGAAATCCCTTATAATATGTATGGAAAGCGCATGGATACAGGTTGGTACTCCCGAGCCTTATCGCCAACGGGTGCCAGTCCTCGTTAACGAGACTTTGGGCTTGACAAAAAGTTATTGATGGCAATTAAACATTGTCAAAAACTATGATTAAGTCCACTCTCATGGTGAGACAAGGTTTAGTAACAAGAATAAGGTAATATGACAATTTAATAGTTTCTAAGTTTGATACAATGAATATCAAATAGTGTATCTATTGGATTACACATTTAGAAATCACCTATGTAAGTGTGATGGGTAATCCACTTCAAGGATAATCCGGTAAGGCCAATTCTTTATGCACTTATGAACCAAGAAGTGTTCATGGATGAAACGAAAAAAATAATGACATCCAAGACCAGTTAAAGGGTTAGTTGTGTGACATATTTTGTCTAGGTGTAGAACAAATGTCGGTGGTTCAATGATATCACATCTACCAATTAACCAAGTATACCCGACATATGTTCACTATGGAAAGTTCAAAGGAAATCTACTTATCCAGATGCAATTAATCCTTACATATGGATCACACATGTTTTTCATGCATATGTTTTAAACAAGGGCCATTCCCTATTAATGTGGGGTATTGTTGGATTTAAAGTAATAAGTGTGAATTGGGAAATGAAGAATTGAAAGGAAATGAAGGTCGAAAGTATAAGGGAAATATAGGGATAATCAAGTAATGGTAGATGAAGAGTTATTTCACCCTCATCTTAAAAATAGAGAAAAAGTGTTGTCCTTATATTAGCAAACCTCACTATAACTATAAAAGTGTCAACTAAAAGGGGACACTTTCGCGCCGTCGTCGTTGTCGCTCGCTTGACTCGGCTTTGGCTTTGGCAAATGATATGATTAATTGATAATTTTTTTTGGAAAAAATTTATTATTCAACTCTCAAATTTTCGTTTTTCTGATATTTTTTTGTGAATTATTAAATAATTATTTAATTCATAAATTATTTATTAATTATGAATTATTTATTAATTAATGTAGAATTAGCTAGTTTAACTACATTTTAAAATTCTGCATAAATTTCATGTGAATAGATGCAATCGTTACCAAACAGTACCATGCTTTTTCTTAATAGATTAGTCTGTTTTGAACCAGTGGATTCGCACCTGTTGTTCCTTATAAATAGAGACCCTTTTGCATATTTTCTATTATTAAAAATTCTTCTTCGTCTGCATAAAGTTTCTCACAAAATATAATTCGAGCCTATGTGAAAGTCATTGCTGGTTCATGAGTTTGCTGATAAATACAAGAATTTGAGGTACCACTATTCTGTAGATTTTAATTTGTTTTATCTTGAGAGGAAATAAGTCATAGCCTCAGGTACAGTGAGGGGATTAAATTTCTTAAGGACACAAAGAGTATTTAGTGGACTCAGATTAGTTTAATAATTTTGATTGCTATATTTATTGTTTATGGTTTTTATTCTTTGAATACAAAGGGACTAAAAGTTTGATTTGATTGTCCTTACCTTGGCAAGTATTGGATAGATGCGACAGCAACAGTGCAAACATTGTATAATCACTAGCTCATATATAACGGTTGTCAGTTAAAGAAATTGTTTGATTGTGAATAACTAATTTGACTGTGTTGCATTCTAAAGTTACTTTTAGGGGCATTGTTTAATATACAAATATTGCATCCTTTGCTGCTAAGTCATTGATTGTTGAGTTGATTTTGTTGATTCCCATCTGAGCCTAACTTACTTCCTAAGTCATCTTACATACAAGTACATTCAATGTACTAACATCCATTTGGGCCTGCATCATTAATAATGTAGATACAGGTGATAGGGGCATTCAATAAGCACATCATTGAAGACTAGAATCTTATTTCTAGATTTTGTGACCCCTTATTAGTATTCGAAGGAGCCTTTTTCTTTCTTTTATTGAGTATTATAACATTTCATTTTGAGATAGCCCAAGACCTATCTTAGAATCTCCTAGATTGGATAGAGTCTTCATAAACATTAAGTAGAGATAGTTGATACCTATTTATTTTTCAAATTTTGTTCATTGAAAACTATTATCGAAATAAACTTATTAATCTAAACTGATAGCTTTTCTTGAGCATTTTTTCGCCATTTAGAATGATGTGATAATAAGGCCAAGTGATTTTCTTGGGGAATCAACAATTATTCTTCATGTTCTGGCCACGCTAAGGGTACCCTCCCGAGGCGTAACGTAGGGACGTCTTCCCTCATTATGTTTACAACTTAACTCTTTTTCTACACTCTAGGGCACTTCCAATATTCCTTGCAGTATATAGAGCATGGTATGTTTGTCAGCTTCAACTATCTGCTTCAGTAATTTGATTTGCCAGCTATTGCTCAAGTTGTAATGATATACGCCAGAGTTAGCTCATTCCATTTAGGAGACCAATGCATGTACAGAGCCAAAACATCTCACTTTTAGTGGATAATTTGGGTAACACCTCTAGACCCTTTCACCCACTTGACCTTGTGGCAGAAAGAACTGAGCATCCCATTGATATTGCGCTTGCCTATTATAAAATCTCTACGGGTCAACCCAATAAATTGGGCTGAAGTTAGAGTTATTTTTGGAATTCAATTAGCTGCATTTCACTTTAAATGGCTTTGAAGATATCACATTGTGAATCAGAGCATAATCGCGAGGCATGCAATCATCGGCGTCATAAGCAACACTGACATGATTGCCATCAAAACATTTTCCATTCTAACCTTATCAAAACAATGGAATTCAGAATCAGGAACAGTTCATATTTTCTTAGCTTCTGCTTCTAAATCAATAGGAGCAATGAAACAACCCCAAAAATTGCCCGAAAACGTTCGTCGGATGCCCAAAATTTTAAATTGCATTTTTCTCAAAATCCATTTGCTATTTCGAAAATATGACTTCACATTCTCATTCAGGGGATCAAAATTAGTTAAGAAAGGGTCTAACTCTTATTTAAGGGCGAATGATTAGCAATTATGAAATTCCAAAGTGCAATTTCCAGAGGGGTTTTCGCGACCCCCTTGCGAGGTGCCACTTTGTAAAAGTGTACTATTTTTTTAAGTTCTATCCAAGACTTCGAACTCTTGGGCCTAAGTGTTCCAAACATGTTTTTACCTATACATAGCGAAATTTCACCCTCATATCATCCTAAACATTTCTCAATACATACTCAAACACTTAATAATATTTTCACTCCCCAAACTCAAGTCCCAAACCCTCATCCCAAGCTAAGGTTCTCCTTCTAGGTTCTTCTTTAAGCTTAAGGTCTCCATCTCCAATCTTCACCAAGTTTATCACGAAGCTAAGGTATGAGAGTTTCTTTCATGGGTTCTTTGCAGCGATGATACCCAAGCCTCCTTTTACTCAAATTGCATAAATTAAAGTTGATTTACAAATGGGTCTTTCTTATTATGAAATTCACTGCACACTATGTTAAAGCTATGTAAAGTTATGACTATTTTTCCATGTTTTGAGCTATAAATCTTTGATCTATTGTAACATTTCCCAAGGGATTTTGATGTATATGGCTAGAGGGTGTTGCAAGGTGTTGATTGATATTTTTACAATGAATTTTCTTGCATGATTTCATCTCTATATTTCATGATTTTATACTAGCATTACACACCTTCTAAGTGTTTGATAAAATGTCTGGATGTGGTTTCTTGTGGAGTTGAAGGTCCATAGCATGAGATATGATATGAATAACTATATTATGATAGAATGAACTTATATATATGATAAATTCTATATCAAGTGTTGCATGACACCATGCCCAATTTGGGGGGATTAAGAACCTAGATAACCTGGATGGGGCTTTGTACTCATCAACCTAGGGAAGGGTTTGTACTTCTCCACCTGGTGATGGGGCAGCATCATCACTAACCTAGATGGGGGTTTGTACTCATCAACATAGGAAGGGTTTGTACTTCTCCACCTCTATGATTGGGTGGCATTATCACCAACCTTGATGAGGGTTCGTATTCATCCACCTAAGTGATGGGCCGGCATCATCACTAACCTACCAAAGGGTTGTATATTTTGAAATCTAGCTTAATCTCTTCTACACGTATGATATTTTATATGAGCATGAGATACTTAAGTATGTTTTACTTATGCATTGATCATACATGTCATACTGTTATAGTATGTTTATTGCCTATTGTTATGCATTTGATTATGATGTTCAATTCTTGTTTGCATTGCATCCTATGTACTTAGTACACTCAAACGTACTCACACATACTTTATGCCTATATGATGTCACTATTTAGGAACCGGTGCCCAAGTTGAACATCCTCCTCCTCCATGTGGCTTGTTTGGTGCTATTCAAGTAAGTTGGTAAGTCCTCCACTTCGGGGACCTTAGTCTATTTTTCTCCTAATATGTATTGAGACATTCTTCCTTTTTGTCTATTTTGACTATAAGGGTTACCCTGGTTACTTTATCTTGGCCCCCCATATTATCTATGTATTAGAGGTGCTTGTTGGACATGCTATGTGTCTATGATACATGCTTTACTCTTGTCTTTTGACTATGATAATTTGGAAGTGTTTTCCCTTAGCCTCGGTTTCCCCATTCTTTTATCTCTTGATGCTTGATTTATTGTTTCCGCGACCAAGGATGTGTAATGATGCTCTAAGAGGCTTGCTTGGGGTCCTTTCGGGTTCTCCTTGCACTATGTCACGTCTAGGCCCAGGACTTGGGTCGTGACAAACATGGTATCAGAGCACTAGGTTGATAGTTCCTCGGAGTCCAATACACCGCATCGATTAGAGTCCTATTCATATTTGTGAAGAGCGCCATGACTATGAATAGGAGGCGATGAGGCATTTTAGGTAATATTTTCCTTCTTCATGTTCTAAGTCATGCTATAGAGTTTTGGTAAGTTTTTATCCTAACGATTGTTCTTTTCAATGCTAGATCATGAAAAAAACTCGAGGACGAAGGGAGCGAACTCCCGAGGAGCAACCTAACAATGGTGAGCTCCGGGATACTCTCATTATGCTTGCCCTAGTCGTGGTCAACCAAGTCAATCAAGGGGCCCAAGCCCCTCATGCTACTACATCGGGGGCTAGGCTAAGAGACTTGGTGAGGATGAATCCTCCAGTGTTCTATGGGTCAAAGGTGGATGAAGATCCACAAGGATTCATTAATGAGATCTACAAAATCTTTAATATTATGGGTGTTGGGCTGAATGAAAACGTGGAGTTAGCGGCGTACTAACTTAAAGGGGTAGCTAAAATATGGTATGACCAATGGAAGGGTGAGAAAGGGATTGGTAATGAGGTGCTTTGGGAGGATTTCAAATTGGCTTCCTTAATCACTTTTTCCCGCTTGAGCTTAGGGAAGCTAAGTTGGTGGAGTTTATGAACTTGAAACAAGATGCTATGAGTGTGAGGGAGTATGGCCTCAAGTTTAATCAACTTTCAAAGTGTGCTCCTCGTTTGGTGACTGATCCTAGATCTAGGATGAACAAGTTTGTGGTGGGGGTCTCCGACTTTGTAAGTGATGAATGTCGGTCCGCCATGGTAATTAGTGACATGGACTTGTCTCAGTTGATGACCTATGCCAAGAAAATAGAGGAAGAAAAATTGATGAAGAGAAGGGGCCATGAGGCCAAGAGGGCCCGTCTTGGGGGTAAGTTCCCAAGGGGTGGTAAGTTCCATCAAGGCCAAGTGTCTCATCATGTTAAGAATAGGGGGTTTGCCAATGACCATCTTGCTGGTGCTATGGCTCCCAATGACGTATGTCCTACATGTGGGAAGGGTCATAGAGTCCCTGTTTGAAAGATTCTAATGCATGCTTTGGTTGTGGGAAGCTTGGACACAAGAATGTAGATTGTCCAAGAAACCATGGCAAAGTCTAGGGTGCTAATACGGTCCTATTGGGGAGAGGTTATCCTCAAGGTGGTACCCCTAGGCACAATCAATTTTATGCTCTACATAGGAGGCAAGGAGTTGGTTAGGTCCCCGATGTTATTATTGATATGTTGAAAATATTTGACTTTGATGTGCATGTTTTGATTGATCAGGGTGCCACTCTTTTCTTTGTTACCCCTTTTATTGCTAAAAGTTCCATGTTGTCTCCGAGTTGTTGCATGAGTCATATGAAGTGTCTACGAAGTTATCCTATTTGCATTTTGCATAAGTTGTTTTCTTGTGATCTTGTTCAATTAGACATAGTAGATTTTTAAGTCATTCTTGGTATAGATTAGTCATGCCTACTATGCGTCTATTGATTATAGAACCTGTAGGGTCAAATTTTTATTTCCTAATGAACCCGTCCTTGAGTGAGAAAGCCAAGATGTGGTGGTAAAGGGTAGATTTATTTCATGCATTAAAGCCATTAAGTTGATTTTTAAGGAGTGTTTTTGTCATCTTGTGAGGGTTAAAGATGTGGAGTCCAAAGTTCTTTCCATTGAGTTAGTTTCGGTTGTAGATAAGTTTCTTGATGTCTTCCCAAATGACCTTCCCGGTGTCCCTCTTGAAAGGGAGATAGATTTTGGCATAGACTTCCTCCCTGACACTCAACCTATCTCCATTCTCCCTTTCGTATGGCCCCGGTGGAGTTGAAGAGATTAAAAGAGCAATTGAAAGATTTGTTAGAAAAGGGATTTACTAGACCTAGTCAATCACCTTGGGGTGCTCCAATGTTGTTTGTGAAAAAGAATGATGGATCACTTAGAATGTATATTGACTACCAGTAACTGAATAGGGTCACTATATAGAATAGATATCCTCTTCCAAAGATTGATGACTTGTTTGACCAATTGCAAGGGGCTAGCTACTTCTCTAAGATTGATCTCTGGTCTATGTATTATCAAGTGAAGGTGAGGGAGTGTGATATCCCTAAGATGGCCTTCCGGACTAGATATGGGCATTATGAGTTTGTTCTGATGTCTTTGGGTTGACTAATGCACTGACCATTTTCAGGGACCTAATGAATAGGGTCTTCAAACCATACCTTGATTCCTTTGGTGTAGTCTTTATTGATGATATGTTGATCAATCACATTGTACGAAGGACAATATGAGTCATTTGAGGGTTGTGTTGCAAAGGTTGAGGGAGGAGAAATTGTATGCCAAATATGACAAGTGTGAATTTTGGTTGAATGAGGTTGCATTCTTGGGTCATGTGGTGTCAGGAGATGGTATAAAAGTGGATCCTAAGAAAACCGATGTGATTAGAAATTGGCCTAGACCATTGACCCCATCGGATATTAGGAGCTTCTTGGGCCTAGCGGGTTACTATAGAAGATTTGTGAATGGGTTGTCCTCAATTGCTTCCATTATGACAAAATTGACTCAAAAGAAGGTTAAGTTTGTGTTGACCGATGAATGTGAAAAAAGCTTCCAAACATTGAAGGATAGGCTTATGTCAGCTCCTATATTGTCACTACTGGATGGGCTTAAGGGTTTTGTTGTGTATTGTGCTGCATCTGGAGTTCGTTTGGGTTGTGTGCTAATGCAAAATGGTAAGGTCATAGCCTATTCTTCTAGGCAACTCAAAGTGCCCGAAAGGAATTACCCTAACCATGATCTTGAATTTGGCGCCATGGTGATTGCATTAATGATTTGATGTCATTACTTGTATGGGGTGCATGTTGATGTCTTTACCGATCATAAGAGCTTCCAATATATCTTCACTCAAAAAGATCTCAATTTGAGACAAAGAAGGTGGCTAGAACTTCTCAAAGATTATGACATGTTTGTGCATTATCATCCGGGTAAGGAAAATGTGGTGGCAGATGTTTTGAGTCCCGTGTCCATGGGTAACCTAACTCATATTGATGGTGGTGATAGGGAAATGGCTAGAGAGGTGCATAGATTGGCTAGGTTGGGGGTTAGGTTTGAAGAAGTGGGTGATGATGTTGTTGTTGTTGATGGTTCCAATTCTTCCTTGATTGATGAGGTGATAGCAAAACAAGATCTTGACTCCTCCTTGCATGAATTAAAGGCCCTGGTGAAAGAGGGCAAGGTAAAGGTTTTCTCCTAAGGGGGAGATGGTGCCCTTAGGTACCAAGGTAGGTTGTGTGTTCCTTGTGTTGATAGTTTGATGGAGAAAATTCTTGATGAGGTCCATATTCTTCTTATTCTATCCACCCTGGTTCCACCAAAATATATAGAGACTTGAGGGATGTGTATTGGTGGGGAGGCATGAAGACGGACATTGCCAAATTCGTTTCTGGTTGCCATAATTGTTAATAAGTCAAAGTCGAACATCAAAGGTTGGGTGGACAAACCCAAGACATAGATATTCCCACTTGGAAGTGGGAGGTGATTAATATGGATTTTGTGGTTGGGTTGCCCAAGACTAGGAAAGGGTTTGATTCCATTTGGGTGTTGGTTGATAGGATGACGAAATCGGCTCACTTTCTACTGGTTAAGATCACATATGGGGCTGAAGAGTGTGCAAGGTTGCACATCCATGAGATAGTGATGCTGCATGGGGTTCCTTTGTTCATCATATTTGATCGTGGTTCACAGTTCACTTCACATATTTGGAGGTCCTTTCAAAGGGGTCTTGGTACAAAAGTTCACCTTAGTAAGGCCTTCTACCCTCAAACGGACGACCAAGCTGAAAGGACAATTGAAACCCTTGAGTACATGCTAAGGGCTTGTGTATTAGAGTTGAAGGATAGTTGGGATGACCATCTTCCTTTGATTGAATTTTCCTACAACAATAGCTTTAGCTCTAGCATCGATATGGCTCCATTTGAGGCTCTTCATGGGAGGCGTTGTAGATCGTTGGTTGGATGATTTAAGGTTGGAGAGGTAGCTTTATTGGGACCGGATCTAGTTATGGAGGCTCCTAAAAAGGTTAGGATGATTAGGGAAAGGTGAAGAATAGCCCAAAGTCATCAAAAATCTTATGCTAATATGAGAAGAAGAGACCTTGAATTCAAAGTGGGTGATTGGATTTATTGGAAAGTTTCTCCAATGAAAGTTGTGTTCCTTTTCGGTAGAAAGGGGAAGTTGAGTCCAAGATATGTTGGTTCTTATGAGGTCTTGAAGAGTGTTGGTAAGACAGCTCATGAATTGAAGTTGCCTAGTGAAATGAATTTAGTTCATCCGGTGTTCCATGTCTCAATGTTGAGAAGATGTGTTGGTGATCCTAATGCTATTGTGCCTCTTGATGTTGTGGGTGTTGTTGAAGATGACTTATGAGAAGGTTCCGGTTCAGATCCTAGATTGGCAAGTGCAGAGATGGAAGAACAAGGAGGTGGCATCCATTAAGGTCCTTTGGAGGAACCAACAAATTGAAAGTGCTACTTGGGATGCCGAAGTGGACATGCAAAAGTTGTATCCTTATCATTCTCACTCCCACAAGCCTAAGGTACTAATTCTGAGTCACCTATGTGCTCAAGTCTTATGTTTCAGTCCCTATATCATTCATAGGGATTCATGTCTAAATTGGCAAGTTATGATGATTTTACACTTATATTGAGATTTTGAAAATGGTGTTTTAAATGTAATGTTGCATATAAGTTGGGGCTGGTTTTTTATGATTGTTCTTGTCTTGTATGTCTATTTTACATTCAGGGACGAATGTTCCCAAGGGGGAGATATTGAAATGACCCCAAAAAGTGCCCAAAAAATGTGCCTCGGGATCCCCAGAATTTTAAATTCAATATATCTCAAAATTTGTTTGCTATTTTGAAAATCCGACATCATATTCTTGTTCAAGGGGTCAAAATTAGGTGGGGAAGGGTCTAACCCTGATTTAAGAGGGGTTTGTGCCATTTTCAGAGGGGTTTACGCAACCCCCTCGCGACACGCCACTGTGTAAAAGTGGAATTTTTTTTTTAGTTCGGTCCAAGACTTCTAAGTCTTGGGCTTAGGTGTTCCCAAACGTGGTTTTAACTATACTTAGCAAATTTTCACACTCATATCATCGAAAACATTTCCAATACTCACTCAAAAACTTAGTCATATTTTTACTCCCCAAACTCAAGTCTCAAACCCTTATCCCAAGCTAAGGTTCTCATTTAAGGTACTTCTTCAAGCTTCAAGTCTTCATATCCAATCTTCACCAAGTTCATGTCTAAGCTAAGGTATGTGGGTTTCATGTGTCGCGACACAAGCCTAGGTCCTAGACGTGATCGGAGAATGGAGAATTCGAAGGAACTCCAAACAAGCATCATATTATATCATTACACATCCTTAGTCGCGAAAGCAATGTAAAACAAGGTAAGAGACATAAACATGGGGAATTGGTACTAAGGGAGAGAAAGACTTGTATTCAAATAGCTTGGATATCATAAGTTAGTCAAAGCTAAAGCATAATACATAACATATCCAACAAAACCTCTACTAAATAGATAAGGGCGGGGGCCAAGACAAGTAACCGGGCTCTCCCTCATAGTTAATACATACAAAAGAGAAAGATAGTCTTAGAACATTGTATAAGAGAATAGTCATTGTCCCTAGAATGGAGGACTCACCAAAGGCTAACTTGAACAATCTGTCTAGCCACAAGAAGAATCAATGGGAGCTTCGATCCTACATGGTAATATCATGTAGGCATATAATATGCGTTAGTACGTTTGAATATAGTAAGTATATGGGATGTAATGCAACAATTGCTAGGCATAATAATCAAAATGCATAACAATAGGCAATAAGCATAATATAGTAATATGACATGTATGATCAATGCATAAGTAAACATGATTAAGTAACTCATGCTCATATAAGGGACCAAGCTAGATTTCCAAAGTACAAACCCCTTTGTAGGTTATTGATGATAGCACCCAGCAACCTAGTGTGTGAGGTACAAACCCCTCCTCAAGGTTAGTGATGATAGAACCCATCACCCTAGTGTCTGAGGTAAAAACCCATCATCAAGGTTAGTGATCATAACACCCATCACCCTAGTGTGTGAGGTACAATCCCCTCATCAAGGTAAGTGATGATAGCATCCATCACCCTAGTGTGCTAGATTTCCAAAGTACAAACCCCTCGGTAGGTTAGTGATGATAGCACTCATCACACTAATGTGCTAGATTCCAAAAGTACAAACCCCTTGGTAGGTTAGTGGTGACAGCACCAATAACCCTAGTGTGTGAGGTACAAACCCATCATCAAGGTTAGTGATAATAGCACCCATCACCCTAGTGTAATACTTTATATAGGATTCATCATATACATAATCTTATTTCATCATCGTATAGTCATCCAAATCATATTTCATGTTTTGGGCCTTCAATTCCTGAAGAAACCATAACCAGGCATTTTATTAAACACTTTGGGGGGGTGTAATGGGGGTAAAAGACCATGCAATTTAGAGATGAAATCATGTAAGAAAATTTGTTGCAAAACTATCATTCAACACCTTGAAACACCCCCAAGACATTCACATCAGAACCCCTCATCAAATCCAACATTAGATCCAAGATTTAGAGATCAAAACATGCTAAAACAACCATACTTTCCTGAACACAAATCACCGTGTAGTAAATTTCTTAATATACAAGACCAACATGTAAAATCAACTTTAAATGATGCAATATTAGTAAAAAGGAGGCTTAGGCACTATGGGTGAAAGGACCCAATAGTTCAACACCATATACATTGACTTTGGAGAACCCTTGAAGATGATTGGAGATGGAGACTTGAAGCTTGAATGAAATCCTTAAGATTAGTCTTGAGTTTTGGGACTTGAATCTTGAGAGAAATACTAGTCTAAGTATTTGAGTGAGTATTGAGGATTGTTTAGGATTATATGAGGGTGAAATAAGACTAAGTGTAGGTATTTTCAAGTGCGGGAACCCTTAGGCCGAAGACTTAAAAGCCTTGGACCGAAAAAAATAAAACAAGCACCAAAAATAATAGGAGATCGTCACGGAAGTAAGGCGGGTTTGCCTCTGGAAATTGCATTTTCTGCACAAAAGAGTTCTACGAAAATGGGCATAAATCCTTCATCCGAACTCGGAGTGAGATGAAGCCAACTACTGTGGAAAGCTAATTCAAAGAGCTTTTAATAGCGAATGTGTTTTTAGATATATGGAAATTATGATTCCGGGCACTTCCGAGGCACATTTTCAGGCACTTCTTTAGGTCGTTACAATATCTCCCCCTTAGGAACATTCGTCCCCGAATGTCAAAGAAACGTACAAGAGAAGAGAAATCATAAGGAGATCAGCCTGATCAAGAATGCAACAATACTTTGAAACATCATTTTCAAAATCTCAACATGATCGCCAAAATCGTCATGAAATTGTCAACATAAACATGAGTGCATGCAATGACATTGGGGCTGAAATAGAAGACTTGGAATCATAAAAAGGACTTGACATGTTATCATAAGCTTGAATAGAATGAAAGAGATATGCATATTGCTCCTCCATGCCCGCTCCGACTCCCCAAGAGACACATATAAATAGACGACTCTTCCCCAAACGGCCTTGAAGAACACTACAACATTATCAATCAACTTCTCCACTCATCCATCCAAAACCCCCACTGGTATCTTCTCTTAAGCCAACTTGTCCTCCATATCACCCACAATTTTAAAGAGTGTCATAGCACTGGAGTCACCAACACATTACCTCCACCTAGAAGCATGCCAAACTGGACAACCCTACTCTTATCCATATGCAAATTCCCAAGCTTATGCAATTTTACCATCCTACTCTACTCTCTATAAGGACTCACAATCCTCAACGCAACTGTCAACCATAAATAAACCTAACCCACTTGATACAACAACCATCATTTGCCCCTTGGGAGACAAACTCACCCTATCATTCTCTCACCCAAAACTTCCAACTATAATACGGTGGGGCTCAATGCCTTACCTAATCTACACCTCTTAACCCAAGAAGATTTGGAACATACAAGAACACTATACTACCATGCTCAACTTCCTTCAACCTAACTTCTAATCTATCCAACCGATGAACCCCACTAGTCACCTCTTTGCCACCAACAACAACACATGCTAGGCTACGTAGAGCACCGACCGCAACATTAGATTTACCAGGGAAAATATAATGCACACTCATTCATAATCCTTAAAGAATTCTAACCACCTTCTTGCTATCCACAAAGCACACCTATCATAATTAGCAAACAATCCCTCATCCTCCATGATTTGGAACAGTACCCCCAAATGATTCACAAGCTCTAAATAAATCAATACTTCATTACTTGAGATCACCACAACATACAAGGTAGGGTTTTAAGACCCTATTCATGAAGCCCATAGACATAGCCAATGCATAAATCAACCAAATTACTCCACTAATACTAATAATGCTCACCTCTAATCTGAAAAAAAATGCTAGGGATATCACCTATCTTCATCATCACTTGGAGACGAAACCCGATCCAAAGACTAATCTTAGAGAAATGACTATCCCATTGTAATTGACCAAATATATCGTCTATCTTTAACTATCACATAACAACCTTACGGGTGCTACACTCATCGAAATCAAACCATGGAAATAACCAAACCACCCCAAGACCTCCAACACCTCAACTAAGTCAAACTAAGATCACAAGACACGACTCTATGCAATGATAACATGGGGCAACCCTTATAGACCCCTACTAGCCACAATAGACTCATGTAACCATCCACGACACCCACACACATAAATCCTACTAGCACTAAGGAATAACACAAGAAATAGCAACCCCCGGACCTATCAAATCACCCTACTCAAAACATCGATCACAACACTGGTCTCACTTAGGGTCAACCAAGTCATAGGAACAACAACGGAAGAGAACATACTCATAATCTCCGGCAATAGCCTGCTAAATTCAAGAAGCTCCTAACACCCAAGGGAGTCAAGGTCTAGTCTAATAGCTTATCACCTTCGCCCTATTAGGGTCCACCTTAATGCCATCACCCGGCATCGCACAACCTAGGAAAGCAACCTCTTACAACCAATTCCCATTTCTCCTATCTAGCATTCAACCTTCTTCCTTAAACTTTGAAGTACTACCCTCAGATGACTCTCATGGACTAAAGATCTTGTTTGTAAGACTTATAGGCATATCAGGCGTATTAGTCAAACCATAAGACACTACCCCAAGTTCAAAATATCGGAAAGGGACATTCAAGACCACATCTATCACCAATGACAATTCTATAAACAAACAACTTGGGTTCAACACCTCCAATTCTCACAAGATGAAAAATGTAACCCCTTTAGAGACTAATTGTACCTTAAGACAAGAATGGACCTACCTCTATTGCTACCACTTGACCACCACATCATGACTCTTCCACTCAAGGATGGGTTCATTAGGGAATTGATATCTAATCCTACCGTCCTACCATCCATGAAGACACAACATGCAAGAAACTATTCCATCCCTAGTATGACATCAAAGCCCACCACGCTAACTGCAACAAGCCCGAAAGCAAGACATAATGCAATACAAACCTAAATCAACACCTATGAACTTTCTAGCAACAACATACCCTACAAAGAGATAAACACCAAAGGTTCACATCATAACTCAGGACACACAAGAAGCACACTAGCAACCAACGATAATAATGAAGGAAATAGCAGAACTTGTATCCATCAAAATCAAAACTTTCAACTTGACTTCCTTCGCCTCTCTCTTTGAAGCGAAATGATCAACTAGAAGAGCAAAGAACAATCGTTAGAAGGCAAAACCTTATCTCACTTCTAAAGCATGACATAGACTATGAAGAAGGGAAACATTTCCTAAAATGTCTCAGAGCCTCCTATTCATGGTCGTGGCGCGCTTCACAACAATGAATAAGACTCTAATCAACGCGGTGTATTGGATGCGGAGGACCTAAAAACATAGTGCTCTGATACAATCTTTGTCACGACCCAAGCCTAGGGCCTAGACGTGACCGGCAAATGGGGAACCCCACGGAACCCCAAACAAGCCTCATAGCATATCATTACACATCCTTGGTCGCAAAAGCAATGTAAAAAACTATTAGAAAACATAAACATGGGGAATTGGGACCAAGGGAGAGAGAGACTTATATTTAAATAGCTTGGATATCATAAGTAAGTCAAAGCTCAAGCATAATACATAACATGTCCAACAACACCTCCACTACATAGATATGAGTGGGGGCCAAGACAAGCAACCGAGCTCACCCTCACAGTTAATACATACATGAAAGAAAGATAGTCTTAGAACAAAGTATAAGAGAATAGTCATTGTCCCCGGAATGGAGGACTCACCAAAGGCTAACTTGAACTAGCCACAACAAGAATCAATGGGAGCTTCAGTTCCTACATTTTAACATCATGTAGGCATAGAATATACGTTAGTACATTTGAATGTACTAAGTATGTGGGATGCAATGCAACAATAGATAGGCATCATAATCAAAGTGCATAATGATAGGCAATAGGCATAACATAGCAATATGGCAGGTATGATCAATGCATAAGTAAAACATTCTTAAGTAACTCATTCTCATATAGGATATCATATGTGTAGAAGGGACTAAGCTAGATTTCCAATGTACAAACCCCTTGGTAGGTTACTGATGATAGCACCTATCACCCTAGTATGTGAGGTACAAAGCCTTCGTCAAGGTTAGTGATGATAGCACCCATCACCCTAGTGTTCTAGATTCCCAAAGTACAAACCCCTTGGTAAGTTAGTGATGATAGCACCGATCACCCTAGAATAATAGATTTCAAAAGTACAAACCCCTTGGTAGGGTAGTGATGATAGTACCCATCACCTTAGTGTGTGAGGAACAAACACCTCATCAAGGTTAGTGATGATAGCATCCATCACCCTAGTGTAACACTTTATGTATGATTCATCATATACATAAGCTCATTTCATCATCATATAGTCTTTCAAATCATATCTCATGCTTTGGGCCTTCAACTCATCAAGAAACCATAATCGGACATTTTATCAAACACTTGTGGGGTGTGTAATGGGGGTAACAAACCATGTAATTGGAAATAAAATCATATAGAAAAATTTGTTGTAAAACCATCAATCTACACCTTGCAACACCCACAAGACATTCACATCAAAACCTTTCATCAAAGCCAACATTAAATCCAACATTTAGAGCTCAAAACATGCTAAAATAACCATACTTTCATGAAAACAAACCATTGTGCAGTAAATTTCTTAATATACAAGACCCATATGTAAAATAAAGTTTAAATCATGCAATATTAGTAAAATGAGGCTTAGGCGCCATAGGTGAAAGGACCCAATGGTTCAACACCACATACCTTGACTTTGGAGAACCCTTGAAGAAGATATGGAGACCTGAAGATTGAATGAAATCATTAATGAAACCCTCATGATTGGTCTTGAATTCTGGGACTTGAAATTAGGGTGAAATATGAGTCTAAATGTTTGAGTGAGTACTAGGAAATGTTTAGGATGATATGCAGGTGAAATAAGACTAAGTATAGGTATTTTCAAGTGTGTGAACCCTTAGGCCCAGGACTTAAAACTCTTGGACCAAAAGAATTAAAACAGGCACCAAAAATAACAGGGGTGCGTCGTGGAAGTAAGGGGGATTTGTCTCTAGATATTGCATTTTCTGCACAAACAAGGTCTACAAAAATGGGCATAAATCCTTCATCCAAACTCGGAATGAGGTGAAACCAAGTGTGTCAGAAACCTAATTCAAATGGATTTAATTTGGTAGATCTTGAGAGACTCAATTCTTTGTCTGCTAGGAGATATGCCCCTTCAAAGTTGACCCTTCTAAATAGTATTTTTTGCGATTTTCGAAGTTCGATATGGGTTCTCTAAAATTTGTGTTAAACCCATTTCCCATTCAATTTGACCCCCTAAAAAAGAATATGAAGTCAAATTTTTGAAATAACAAATAGATTTTTAGATATATGAAAATTACGATTCTGGGCACTTTTGGGGTCGTTACACATAGGTTCCTTTCACGCATAATACCCAAGCCTCCTTTTACTCAAATTGCATAATTTAAAGTTGATTTACAAATGGGCATTGTTTATTATGAAATTCACTGCACACTATGTTAAAGCTATGTAAAGTTGTGACTGTCTCGCCATGTTTTGAGCTACAAATCTTTGATCTATTGTAATATTTGATAAGGGGTTTTGATGTATATTGCTAGAGGGTGTTGCAAGGTGTTAGTTGATAGTTTTAAAATGGATTTTCTTGCATGATTTCATCTCTATATTTAATGATTTTATACTAGCAGTACACATCCTCTGAGTGTTTGATAAAATGTCTAAATCTGGTTTCCTTAGAAGTTGAATCCAAAGTATGAGATATGATATAAATGACTATATGATGATGAAATAATCTTATGTATATGATAAGTTCTATATAATGTGTTGCATTAGACCATGCCCAATTCGAGGGGACTAAGAACCCGGATAACCTAGACGGGAGTTTGTGCTCATCAACCTAGGGAAGGGTTTGTACTTCTCCACCTGCTGACGGGGAGACATCATCACTAACCTAGATGGGGGTTCGTACTCATCAACCTTGGGAAGGGTTTATACTTCTCCACCTCGGCGATTGGGTGGCATTATCACCAACCGAGAAAATGGTTCGTGCTCATCCACCTAGGTGACGGGGCGGCATCATGACTAACTTACAAAGGGTTGTACATTTGGAAATCTAGCTTGTTCTTTTCTATACATGTGATACCCTATATGCGCATGTTTTACTTATACACTGATCATACATGTCATATTATTATATTATGCCTATTGCCTATTATACAATTCCAATTTGAATCGACCAATTGAATCCGGGTGGTGATCCGATATTTTCTGAATCCTTATGTTATGCATTTTGATTATGATGCTTAATTCTTCTTTGCACTGCATTCTTCATAAATAGTACTTCAAACATACTAATACATACTATATGTCTACAGGATGTCACCTTGTAGGAATCGGTGCCCAAGTTGATCATCATCCTCCTCCATGTGGCTAGTTCGGTGCTATTCAAGCTAGTTCGTGAATCCTCCACTTCAGGGACCTTAGTTTATGTTTCTCCTATTATTTATTGATACAATCTTCTTTATTGTCTATTTTCACTGTGGGGGTGAGCCGGGTTACTTTGTCTTGGCCCCCGCACTTATCTATGTAGTAGATGTGTTTGTTAGACATCTTATGTATCTATGATATGCACTTGACTCTTGTCTCTTGACTATGATGATATGGATGTACTTTATCTTAGCCCCGGTTTCCCTATTATTTTATCTCTTGATGCTTGAGTTATTATTTTCGCGACCAAGGATATGTAATGAAGCTCTAAGAGGCTTTCTTAGGGTCCGTTCAAGTTAACCTTGCGCCATGTCACGTCTAGGCCCTAGGCTTGGGTTGTGAAACACATGACTTTTTTAACTTACTGCATAAGGCTACAAATCATTTGCATCAGTTGTTTCTAGAACTTCATCTAAGAAGGAAAAAAAGTGGAAAAGTAGAAACAAACTTCTCCTAAAGTTATAAAAAAGGATCTAAGAAGGGATAAAAATAATCGTGATGCTTGTTGGACTACAAAATGTTATGCTAGCAGAAAAGTTACCAGTCTACTTCTCCTATTTATTTAGAACCATAAAACTATAAGTCAATGGTTATTCCTAATTCTGACTTCCATAATGTTGATGAGAAAAGAATGTAAAAATCTTTGATGGTAGTGAAGTTAGGGCTGCTGATGACACCGATGATTGCATGTCGCGCTGTTATACTCTAATTCATGATTTGAATCTAAAATAATATTTAAGATTAAATTTACCTGGCTGAACTTCAAAATTACCTTTGAACTCGGCTTAATTAGTTAGGTTTGTTCTAGCTTCCCCAAGACTAGTGGAGATTTCAGGATAGTCAAGCATGATATTAGTAAGACATGTCATTCTTTCTCCCTCAAGGTCAAGTAGGTGAAAGGGGGTAGATGTTTTATACAAATTTTCCCCATAAATTGGGATGTTTGGAATTTGTAGAGATATTTGTTTGCTGAATGGAATGAGCTACCTCTGCATAATATGATACACAACTATGATATGATGGAAGATACTCAAAAAAATCACAATATAGCTTTTCAAGCTCAAGAATTTAGCCAAGATTGTGGAGGACTTTGTCATGCTGTTGGTTAAACAATCTAATTGCTTGAGGTAGAAACTCCCAGAAAGGTAAGAAAGTCTAATCACCCTATTAAATTGGTTCTAGAAACAATGGACACTAAATGTTTCGATTTATGGAAATTTCTTTTCTCAAGCGCTATTGATGATCTTCCTAAAGTCCTACCTATAGTAAACTTAGAGGACACCAAGGATGAGGACAACACCATATGATAAATTCCACAGGTAATCTGACCTACCTTTAGTTTTATGACGGTCATGATAAAATTGTTGTTGGTAATGGTTCAAAACTGAACATATCACATATTGGAAATGAAGTGTTTATTAATTTTAAAAAAAAAGTTAGAAAGCCAATTTTCAATAGGATTAAAGTTTTTCAATGTGATAGAGGGGGTGAATTTTCTAAACCTTAATTTATTACTCATGTTGAAATTTGTGAGACATATTTTGTGGCCAAATACTCCTGGAAAAATTGGAGTTTCATAATAAATACATAAACACATTGCCGAGCATAGATGAACACTATTATGTCGTTTAAGTTGCCTCTTTATTTGTGGGTCCACGCATTCTTGACTGCTAAATTTCTTATAAATAGGATGCCCTCATCGGTTCTTAAGATGGAATAACTAGTTACTATTATTATTAACTAGTAAATTTTATATAATTATGTGGATTTGAAAACTTCTGATAGCAAGTATTTGTTCTAAAAGATACATGGAGATTTGTGATTTATTATAACAACATCGATATTTGAATATCATGTGGGAACTGTGGTTTACTCATTTAGTAAGATGGTAAGAAGTTGGGGCAACTTTTATAATATTCATGAATCGTGGAGTTTTTATGTTTACTAGAAAAAATTCAACTTAGAAGATCATAATTGAATGTCCAAAAACAATTTTTACCTTCATATAAATGTGACAATCATGTCTAAATGGACCCTAAGTTTACTAAATTAGAATAGGATTTAGATATTAAGATAAAATCTAATATGTTTTCCTATCTATTCAAGGAATTGTAGTTATAGTAAGAAATCCTATCTTTTCCCAAGATGTGATTTAAAATAAATTAAAAATTAAAATGAAGAAGAATTGTCGTGCAATCAATGTATATTGCCGAAAATGAAATTTTTTCATCCAATTTTATAAAAAATGATACAACATTTAACTATGATTAAAAATTAACCATAGTAATATTTTAATTAGACCTTACCAATCATCCTCTCTCAAACTATTAAAAGTCAAAATAAATAAGGCCAGATAAAATGTTGAAAATATATATTGGGTCGATTCTATTTGTAAGGGGTGTTAATTAGCCTGTTAGCCCATTAGTTTTTCCTTCTCCTTAATCCTTATCCTTAATCTAGGGTTTTCATCCCAAGGATATCTTGGTTGTGGAAACGTAGAGATTCATCCATCTAGCGAAGATCATTCATGACTCGTGATATGAATCTTGGCTGCTATTGATCCTCTTCCTCTATGGAGAAACTTGTAAGTTTCCTATACTTGAAAGGATTTATGAGTGAAATACTAAACCAAACTTGAATGTATTACTTTAGATTTAGGTAAACAAAGGATTTTATCCTTTTTTTCCTCTCTCATTTTTTTATTAATTTTTGGTCGGATGGCCCATTTTATTAACTAAAAAACAATAGTCCAAGTATAGTCTAGACCCGAAATCCCAAAATAAAATATGAGAACCCTAAATACTCGGACCCTCTAGAAACTGTCTTCTCATTTCCTAAATTTGACTGTTCACTTTCTCGGAGTATACGATGACTTCCAGAGGAAGATTGCTGATATGGGTTGCTCAATGTCTCCTCATTGAGGTTCATCTGCTCAATCTTGCCTTCATGTATGCCTTGCTCACCTTCTTGAATTTTATTTCTTGTTGTTGATTTATTCCTCCTTTTTCCAGCTGTGATACTCCACCATGGAATGGGTCTACCTAGTATGAGCAAAGATTCACATTTTCTTTGACTGTAGATGTGTGAGTTTTCTTCTTTCTCTCATTACCCCAACTTGTCTTCTCACAATCAACTTCATCTTACAAGTCTAATCATTTTGTAGGAGGTGGTGCTATGGTAGCCAACCCTTGGTTGATCTTCTCAACTCTGGCACTATTGATGCTACGGGCCTTTTTGGTGACCTCTAAACTTATTTTTTGATGCTTGTAGATACTATTTCTCACTAGCTTGTAACTGTATATGCGCCACCCATATTTTGCTTGTTTTTGTTCCCAAATGGTTGTAAATATTTTATACATGCCAAAGTGATTGTAGAATCCATATGCGATGCTGACCTATTGATTATGGATCGTGTGCGCATCGTTAGAAAAAAAAATTTCCTCTCTCTTCTTGAAAAAAATTATGTTTCCTTCCAAAAATGTATATTCTTCTAGAACTTTTTAAAATTCAAAATGATCAACAATCTAGATATCTAGAAGCTAAATTATTTATTTATTTTTGGTGATAATGAAAGAAGTGGCTCTCACCCTATGCGTTAACCATTGTATCCTTTTGCAGGTTTACCATTTTAATCAAATGCTTCTATATTTTTTTATGCATGGTTCTAATAGGATTATATATATGTGTACGTATTTCTTTGATCATGTATTTATAACCCTTTTTTTCTTCTTTAATTTGTATTGATTAAATAGGACTTTGAAATTAGAGAGATTTAGTGATCTTGCTAAATTCATGTATTATTATTTTTGATAGAAGGCCTTAAAAAACTTATATAGAAATCTCTAATTAAAACATCTTTAAAGTTTTATTGAATTTACATTAGTTTTGGAGAAAATAATTAATATAGAGAATTCATATAGCCAATCCTCACTAGTTTGGCTCAAGGGGAAAATATTTGTTTTGTGTCTAGAATGAGTGTCCTTGTCTTTTTGTTACTATGTTATGTTGTACTGAGACTTTTAATTTCAATGTTTAAATCAATTTAATTTTGTTTTTGGCTTCCTAAACATTCCACAATCTAGACAAAGTTCATTTTTTTCTTTTCCTTTGAATGGGAAAATTGTTCATAAGTTTCAAAGTCCTTTACATTTGGCTAATTAATAAAATGTATTCATGTTTTTTTTTTCAAATCAGAAAATGAAGATTCAATAAACATGGTTAGATTTAGAAGGTTTATGTAATTATACCATTTAGATGGAGCAATACCATTGCTATATTTAGAAAGGTTAATACAATTAATTCAATAGATCTAATTGTTAGTTCCCATTAGTTATATCAATACCCATGCCTTATATAATTACTAGTTAAGCTTAGTTTCCATAAAGTTCAATGTCTTTCGTGGGTTCTTGTTTGTGCTTTTCTGGTGTTAGTGGAAACTGGATAGTCCAGTAATTCCAGAAATCCATAAAAATTTTATGTGAAACTTCATGAATTAACTAGGTAGTCGAGTGTCGCTCGATTTTCTGGTTGAATCTGTGGGAGATAATAAAGATTATTTATTTTCTGCCTGTCAAAGTTGTAACAAATGGAATTTAATTAAATTATATTCTAATGTCTTGAAGGTTCTCAATTTCGGGAGCTCATTATGGAAGTCATAAAAAAATCATTAAGTGATCTTCGGATTCTAAATCAACAGGAGCACTAAAGATAGGTGAAGCTTGTTTCTTCTTTTCCACTTCTTAGTCATTCTAAGACAAAAGGCTCAAATCTGTATCCTTGTCTCATTTACCAGTATATTGCGAGTTTCTTAATGGGATAAGTCACTTGAATTATCAGTCAGATTTGTTTTTCTTTTTTTTTAATAGCCTATCAACTTTTCAACAAGTGGAGCAACATTCATGACCTGATTATTGCATGAATATTGTTCAAAGGCTGATGGGCTAGTAAACAAGAGACGCATGGCTAGTAAGTCAAGGGAGTTGTCCCATTTGCCAAGTTGGATACCAAGTCATTAAAGTACTTCCTTTGAGCTATTCTCGCCTT
>JAPFFP010000002.1:10403528-10413531 GCA_026153255.1 Solanum medicagineum
TCCCACATCGGTTGTGGAAGGTCAAAATGACCAACTTAAATAGGTTGAACCCAATCCCATTAGTATGAGGCCTTTTGTGAAATGCCCAAAAACAAATCCGTGAGGGCTTGGCCCAAAGCGGACAATATCATACTAATATAGGGTTGGGGTGTGGGCACGCGCGGTCCCTACATTACCTAGGGCTTATTTTATGAGAAAAGAACTCAAGATGGAAGGAAGAGAGATACACTTGCAAAGCCTATCCTAGCTCTTCTTACTGATTCTCCGCCATGTTATCGGACTACCAAATGGAAGCAAATCCGCATAAAAGTTCGGTAAACCTCTCATCTTTGATATAGGTTATGATTTACTCATTTTTTAAACTTATAATGACATGTACGGGTGATAAAATTAAATTCAACCCGCCCAATCTGTTGAAGTTTGTGCGGGTTATTAACCCGCCCATTTATTAACTCAACACATCTCAACCGAACTCATTTCAACCTATTTAAAACTAGATAGATATGCAACCCACTTGAGAGAGATTTTATCAAAATATTTTTAGAACACCTTTTTTTAAAATTTTATATATTTTATATAATAAGAATAAAAAAATAACTTAATTAAGTACTAAAATATAGAAAAAGAAAAAATAAATAAGTAAAACTTAATAAAAGTTGGATCGGGTTGGGTCTTGATCCACTCTATAACCCATTACTCAACCCATTTTGACCCAAGTAAATTTGACCTAACCTCGGGTCAAGACCCAACCCAATCTGAATTTTCTTAGATCAAGATGTGTTGGGTCAAAAGGGATTGGGCGGGTCAACACCCAGTCCGACCCAATTTTTACTAAGTTTACTTATTTTCTTATTTTTTTAATATTTTGGTATTTAATTAAATTATATATTTTTTAACTTTGATTATATAAAACATATCAATTAAAAAATATCTATTTCAAAAATATTTTTAACAAGATGTCTCTCGAGTCAATTCGGGTTACATATTAACCCAAATTTAAATGAGTTGAAATGGGTTTGGTTGAGATGAGTTAACTAATAAATGAGCTTCAACGGGTTAGACAGGTTGAGTTTAATTTTACCACCAGATTGGGTTTAATTTTATCACCCCTAAATGATACCATGGGATTAGATGTTTAAGAATTACCTAGGTTTTAAATATAGAATCAATTATGAAATTAATGGAAAGTAGTCTATTTGTAGTGATTTAGATAAATAGCGATAGTAATGTTGTGCTTAATAATAGTAATGATAATAAAAAGGTTATGTAGGGATCTGGATGCCTTAGAAGATAATCATAAGAACTAGATAAACTAAAGGTTCTTCATAATGTTTAGAGTAAAGAAGGAAGTTGACTCGTAAAATAAGGTGAAAGCGATATTTGTAATTATATGCTTCATAAAACAAGTAAGGGAGTGGTTAGCTTTGAAGTAATTATTGAATCCGTGATTTGAATGAGTGCTACGAAGTAGGTTACAATTTACTTGGAGTTTAACTTCGCTTAGTTTCTAATATTATCGCGTGGTTGTATTTGAGGAGATGATAATACATTTTTTATCTGATTTAATTTGGTAGACTTTAATAAATTCCTTTAGCGTTTTTTATATTTAGAGAATTTAGCAAAGTTCAGCAAGAGAGAAATTAGACAAACAAAAATAAATCCTAAAATGGTTGTACAACAAACACAAGAAGCTTCTAGATCTACACAAAGGCTACCCAAATGGTTGTAGAAGAGACACAAGAAGCTTCTAGATCTACTCAAAGGCTACCCAAAGTCTTCCTACAGATTCTCCACTAAGCTATCAGACTACCAAATGGAAGCAAATCCACATAAAAGTTGGGGAAACATCTTATCTTTGAATTTTGATGTAGTTTATGATCTACACATTTTTAAAACTTGGTAGTGATATGTAGGAGTGGCAAAATTAAACCCAATCAGTTCAATCCATTGAAATAACTCGTCCATTTATTAGCTCAACCCATATCAACCCTACTTATTTCAACTCATTTTCAACCTTACCTATTTCAACCCATTTAAAATTGGATTGATATGCAAAACCAAATTGACTTGAGAGAGATCTTGTCAAAATATTTTTAGAACACTTTTTTTTTAAAAAAAAAATTGATATGTTTTATACAGCAAGAATTAAAAAAATATAATTTGACCAAGTACAAAAATATTAAAAAAATAAAATAAAATAAGTAAAACTTAATAAAAGTTGGGTTGAGTTGGGTCTTGACCCACTCTATAACCTATTACTCAACCTATTTTGACATAAAATTCATTTTTTTCCAAGCAAATTTGACCCAAACTCGGGTCAAGACTCTACCCAATCTGAATTTGCTTCGATCAAGATGTATTGGGTCAAAACGGGTTGAGTAATGTATTATAGAACGGGTCAAGACTCAATCTGACCCAACTTTTACTAATTTTACTTATTTTAGTCTGCTTTTTAATATTTTAGTACTTGATTAAATTATATTTTTTTAGTTTGGCTAATATAAAATATATTAAATTAAAGAAAAATATTTCAGAAATATTTTGACAAGATGTTTCTTGAGTCAATTTGGGTTTCATAACAACCCAATTTTAAATGAGTTGGGTTGGGAGGGATTGACCTAAAAAATAAGGGGGTAAAAACCAACCCCAAACTTAAACGCGTTGGGGTGGGGGGGGGGGGTTAAGTTTAATTTTTCCACCCCTAAATGATACCATGGGATTAGATGTTTGAGAATTACCTAGGTTTTAAATATTAGAATCAATTAAGAAATTAATGAAAAGTATTTTTATTGATTTTGATAAATAGTGATAGAAATGTTGTGCTTCATAATAGTAATGATAATAAAAAGTAGGGGTGAACAAAATCAAATCGAAAATCAAACCAAACCGTAATAATATTTGGTTTTATATACGCGCGCGCGCACAAAACAATAAATTAGAAAATACAAAATAATCCTTTTATATAGTTGACCCTCAATTGATTGAGGTTCAAGAAGCTAATAACAATTGAAGTAAATCATATAGTTGGATTTGAATGTAGTATAAAATCAATCAATTAAATATTTGAGCCTTAATCTGCTACTCTCACCAGGTGGCATAGTGACCGAACTATATGGACTCACTTCATATTGTATATTAAATGATTAACTCTTTTTCTACTCTATGATGCAACTTGTGTGATAACTGAACATTGATATAGAGTTATATTTTGTTTATTTGAGTAAGCCATTAAATGAGACAAACTCATTTTATCCACATTTACAATATTCTTTGCTAGAGGTAGAATCTCTTGGGAAATTCTTCTCCATGTGTTGCCTTTTCTTGAGAGTGTGTTTCAAATGAATCGGGTCACTTTCTCTCATTCTGTTTACCTAAGTTGCTTGGACTCTCCAAAAATATTGCCAGACTCGTATATCCTCGAAAAATGTACTAATTTTGAAGGATCTAATACACACCTGACAACAATTTTGAAGAATCCAAGCAACATAATTGTTTACAACTTCAACCTCCTCCACAACACTCTAGGGCACTTCCATCTTCCTTCAAATATATTGAGCATAGTAAGTTTGTCAGCTTCCACTATCTGCTTGAGCGATTAGATTTGTGGAATCAGGAATGCTCCTTCCTTCTACCCCTACAATATCCCCCTCATATTTCTGACACAAAATGCAGACTGGGACCGGGGTTATCTTTGGTGACCTTCCAACAGGGGGAGGGGAGATCTCATCTCACAATCATATGTCTGTAACTTGGTTGCCATTCTTCCAAAACTTGTAACATCTGATGCCACTTAGATAATTTCAAAAGAAAATAAAAGCTTAATATGATAAACTTATGAATTGAATCATTTATCTCATGAGTTACCTTCTCATAAGGGAATAATCCACCATTAAAAACAGTATTTCTTCTCTTTCATAGAAACCATTATATCATAATAGGTACTGTAGCCAGAATAGCAAGGGGTGTCAAACGGGCATATTAGGTTGAAATTGAGAATGTTAATACGGGTTGAAATAGAAATTAGGTTTGGTTATTACCCGTCCAAATTTACTTTGGGCTCAAACGGGTTTGGCTCAAATAGGCTTTAATTCAAGTTGGGTAATGACCTGTCCAATTTGACCCGTCAAATCTCAACAATTCTAACATATTATTATTTATTTTTTATAATCATAATTTGTATTTCAACTCAAAAAATAAAAATAAAAAGTTACAAATTGATAGATAAATGATATAAAATATAAAATAGGTAGAAAACATACATTATATCAATACAAGTAAAGAGCTTTAGAATGAGTTGAAATTGGAGATTAAATTAGACTCAATTTAAGATTCTTTTAATATGGATTAAGGCTTGCACTAGTTGAAATTGAACCAAATTAAAATTAGTTTGAGCGCAACTCATAAAAGTTTGGACGGATTGGGCGAGTTATCTATATTTGAGCTCATTTTGACATCCTTAGTCCTACCCTTTCATTACTTTATGCATTTCTCCATTTCTGCAGAGTCTCTTTTACTTGTATCCAAGGTTCCACAAATATGCTTATATTGAGAAGTTGCTTCCTTCCTAACTCTCAGTGACTCCCAGGCAGAACTGACTTTAACTTTCCCTGTGCTACCGAGCACCCACCACGGCCTGTCAGCAAGATTTGTTGGGAGGAAGTTGTTCAATTGTCCACGTAAAGGGTGTCAAAATGAGCCCAAGTATAGATGACCTGCCTAACTCGCTGAAAATTTTATGGGCTAGGCTCAAGACAATTTGAATTGAGTTCGACTTCAATCCATTCAAGCCTTAATCCATTAAGAAATAATCTTCAGTTGATCCCAATTTAATCCCCAATTTCTAATCCGTTTTAAGGTTCTTTACTTGTATTGATGTAATATATGTTTTCTATCTATTTTACGTTTTCTATGATTTACCTACCTATTTGTAATCTTATAGGTTATTTTCTCGAATTGAAAATTCAAATTATAGTTATAAAAAGTAAATAATCCTATGTTAAAATTGTTGAAATTGAACGGGTCATGACCCAACCCAAATTTTAGCCCATTTGAGCCTAACCCGCTTGAGCCCAAAGTAAATTTGGACGGGTCATAACCCAATCCAATATTTATTTTAACCTATTTTAATATTTTGAATTTCAACCCAACTCACTGTTTGACACCCATCTTATTATATGATTGACAGTTCTTTTTTGAGGAGATTTGATGCAACCTCTCTATGTCCCATCCCTGCTCAGTCATCAACTCCTTTTTTTTTTTTTTTTTCCATTTCAGGCCTAATCTGACATCCAGCTTCTTGATATAAACATATATGTTGCTCATGAGAAGAAGACTAATGGTGAAGTAGATTTTATAGTGTTCTTTCTGTAGAGCGCTTGGCTGATTATGAAACAATAAAGAAACAAACATATATGTTGCTCATGAGAAGAAGACTAATGGTGAAGTAGATTTTACAGTGTTCTTTCTGTAGAGCGCTTGGCTGATTATGAAACAATAAAGAAACAAACATATATGTTGCTCTAGCTGTACATCATAACCTCCAGAGTTAGCGCATATATATATATAACTATGCTTGTATAGAGCCTAAACATTGGATAACCCCTCTAGCCTCTTTCACCCACTAAACATTGGATATCATGTTGGCCTATCCTTAAATCTCCATTTGTCTTGAGAAAGCCAGAACCAACCAATTAATTGGGTTAACAGAGTTATTTTTGGAGTTCAACTAGCTGAATTTCACTTTAAATGGTTTTTAGATATCACATCGTGAATTAGAAAGCATAATAGCACGACATGAAATCATCAGTGTCATAAGTAGCTTAGACTTGATTACCATCAAAAGATTTTTCCATTCTATCCTTGTCAAAATTAGGGAAGTCAGAACCAAGAACAGTCATTGACTTAGCTTCTAGCTCTAAATCAACCGGAGCACTAAAGACAGGAGTCTTTTTCTGCCAAACTGCATAGGGATGTGCATCATTTGCATTTGCTACTTCTCGAACTTCTTCTAAGAAGGAAAAAGAAGTAGAAAAGAAGAAACAAATTACTCCTGAAGTTATCAAACAAAACCTTCTCATAATGTTGTGGTGGATTCCGAAATGTTGCACGAGCAGAAAGAGTCACCAGTCTAGTGCTCCTGTTGATTTAGAATCAGAAGCTAAGTTAGTGATTTGCTGATTCTGACTTCCATAATTTTGACAAGGATAGAATTGAAAAAACCTTTGAAGATAATCAAGCCAGGGCAGATTATGATGTTGCTTTTATGCTTTGATTCACGATGTGATATCTAAAAAGCCATTTAAAGTGAAATTTAGCTGGTTGGACACCAAACATAACTCTTTAACTCGCCTCAATTAATTGGGTTGGTTCTAGCTTCCTCTGGACCAATGGAGATTTCAGGATACGTAAGCATGATATCAATAAGACGTTCAATTCTTTCACCCAAATAGGGCTAGATGTATTATCCGAATTTTCCCCAGAAAGGGGAATGTTTGGACTTTTTATAGACATTTGTTTGCTGAATGGAAAGAGCTAACTCCGAATAATATGGTACACAACTATGATATGTTGGAAGATACTCAACCAAATCACAATGCGGCTTTTCAAGCTCAAAAGTTTAGCCAAGGTTGTGGTGGATTTTGTCCAGCTGTTGGTCAAAACAGTCTAATTGCTTAAGATATGAACTCCCAAAAAGGTACAGAAGTCTAATTTCCCTGTCAAATTTGTTGTAGAAACATATAAGAGACTCTCATCCTGTTTACAAAAGGCTGTTTCAAGATTTATCCTAAAAAAAGTTTTTGGATTACTTATTTAAATAATGTTTTGTCGCTACAGGAAGCTATTATGGATGGGAATTGGAGCAGACTTCACTGTTATGTGGCAAACTTTCTTGCATTTCGCTATCATAGCCATCAGTGTAAAAGGATTAAATCAGATACAGAATTATCATCTCCACCTGCAGCTAATATTTCAAGTTCAAAGACAAGCACGTATGGAAGTGAACATTTGCACAAGATCAATCACTCCACTCTAATAACGTTTTGCTGGTATTTTGAACTTAAAGGCTGCTGAGTATGTTGAGACAGGGTCTGTAACTTCCAATGGAAAGGATGCTTAACAGTAAAGGAGGGTGAAGAAATATTCTGCTTTCTGTAGCTGCATCTGTCTCAGTAGGTTGGCCAAGATCATTCAACTCAACATGTAAACGTCATCATCGTTTCCCCATAACCTGTTTTGCCTCAATGTACTGGAATTGCAGCTTCCGAATTTAGGTTTAATTGTTATATATTAGCTTACTACTGATGGATAGAACTCAACAGCGCCCACTTTTGGTGGTACATATCAAAACATACATTCTAATCTATCAGGTGTATTCTTTATGTTTGCATTTGTTTGTTGGTTACAAAACTGATGCGGCCTGAGCCTAAGCGGGGAGTGTTAGAAAACATTAAAGCATCGACAACATTACTACAGTTGTGGAAAAAGACAGATTATTACAGTACAAATCACTTGTACACTCTATGTACGTTACAGTGTCTACTATCTGTAAATGCTATAAACTTCTATAGTTATCTTCATTGATGTAAGGGAAAAACTGAAGCTCGGCACATAAGACAATTCTTTTTCTTCAACAACCACTGTTTGACGCAGCTTGTGTGATATTCATGTCCGCATCCAAGTGTTCCAACAATCTCTTCATGTTCAAACTCCATGTGACATATTGCACAAGTCTCTTCATTTTTCGTTGGATTATTTGCTCCGTCTTTAGGCACAACAACATGATATGTTCTTGTTTTAAAATACTCCAGTATAGCGTCTATCGATATTGTTACACCTTCTAATCCATACAATTGGATCATCCCTGTTGACATTATTTGGCGGATTTCTCGAATTGTCTGGCCTCAAGAACCTTTCCACTGAATTACGATCACTCAAGTTAGGAATATTAATTCAACTCAGGATTATGATGGGATTTCTATGATCAATTCTTGAAAGGAATAGGAGCAGCAGAATTAATAAACTTATAAAAAGTTTTGAGTTACGTTCAAGTATTAGTAGAATTGTATTCTATAAATAATTTGTATTCCTACTTTGTTTTGGAATTGTATTTATTTTTGTTGAGTTGTTAGTTCTTCCATTTATGGTATTATTTTTTGAAACTTGAGCAGAAAGAAAGTAAAAGAAATTTGAGCGTTAGTTCCAATTATGGTAATTTTATATATTCTTTTTATCTAATAGTTTAGTGGGAAATTAATTAATTGTGTTTCTTTCCTTCTTCAAATATGAGTCATTTATTATAAAACTAGTTACAAAAATCATGTGCAATGGACCCAATAGTTATTTATAAAATTATGTTTAATGATATGATTAAACGTTATTAAATAATTTTATTAAGTGTAAAATAAATATCCAATGAATATTTCTCTCTCTATCCTATTTTAATTGAATTTGTGAGGTAATACTTTCTTTGTGCAATCATAAATATGTAGTGTATTTTATCTCCTAGAAAACATAAAGCCTTAATAAATGAAAAGGAAAATATCAAAAAAGTTTCAATCATTCTTCTTAAACTTTTAACAATTCAACTCTTTTGAACATTAAAAAAAAACTAAAAAATTCAATTAATTTGAGACGGAGGGAGTATTAATATTGATTAATATTTAGTTTAATGATTAAATGATTTAAAATTTTTTCTCTAAAATAAATTATAACTTTTATTAAATGATTTTAAATTTTTACTCCAAAATAAATTATAACAAATTATAACTTTTATCCTAATTTCAATATTTACTTAATTTAAAATAATTGATCGGTGCGATATAGTAAAATCAGTAGCTAGAAATTTTTTTTATTAGGGGCAATATCTTAAAATCACTAAGCAGCCGCCTTAAATAATTAAATTAAAAAATTCTCGAAATATTTTTATGGGCCCTCAACTGTGAGTTGTTAGGGTAATATTGCAAAATCTTTAAACGGCTGCCTTAAAAAGATTAAATTAAAAAAAATTCAAAATATTTTGATGGACCCATATAATAAAGAAGAGGAAACAAGCACATCAAACAGACATGATGACAGAAAGCTGCTTGCTTCAGCACTAATTGTCTCTTATATAATAAGAACATTCGTTCTGCTCTGTTCCTTCCAACAAACTCAAAAGAATCCTAAAATTTTCCTGCTCGTGTTTAACAATGAGTGACTCTCATTCTTCCCCAGATTATTATCAACACACGTCTGTCTATCGGCGAGCGCTAGAACTACAACTAGGCTATCCCCCTATCATCATTCTTCTAGAAGACGACAATACACATCACTTGATCATCCCTTCGTTTTGGGATTAGAAGCCAGAATTACTCCCCAAAACTATCAACCGGTGGCTCACATTCTGGGTATTACAGTAACTAACATGACTGGTCGTGATTTAGTAGAAAGTCTGTTAAGGTGGCAAAATATAGGAGTTAATTTGGTCACTCAACTATGAACTTTTTTCACAGAAAGCCACTTAACTTTTATTTTTAACTCCAAATTTACTCAATTGTGAATTCTTTTCACAGAAAGTTACTCAACTTCCATTTTTAACTCCAAAGTTACTCAACTATGAATTCTTTTCACAAATTATGACTCAATTTTGATTTTTCACTCAAAAGATACTCAACTATCAATATTTTAGCTCAAAGTCACTCAACCTATTTAATTAATTTTTTTTCTAACCAATATTTTAAAAACTAAAAATATTTCCATTTAACCAATTTAATGAACCGCCCCACTTGATGACCCGCTAAAAATATAATATGAATTTAATTATTTGATTTGGAAAAATCAAATAATTGGATCCATATTATATCTTTAGTGATCTTATTAGTGACTCTTTAGTCCAGGTCTCCGAAGTTTTTTTCAACATGATTTAATATCAGTAATTGTTACTAACAATCATCATTAGAAGACAAAATAACATCCATCTTAATCGACTCAATCAGCAAATTTGTTTTTAAAAGAAATTATTTAG
>JAPFFP010000002.1:10413631-10431057 GCA_026153255.1 Solanum medicagineum
AAACATGTATTTTAGGTAAAAAGGAAGCTTAGGCACCATGGTTGAAATGACCCAATGGTTAAAACCCACATAACTTGACTTTGTAGAATCTTTGAAGTAGATTGAAAATGGAGACTTGAAGCTTGAATGAAAACCTGAAGATTCGAATTGAGTTTTGGGACTTGAAATTTGGGGTGAAATTTTATCTAGGTGTTTGAGTGAGTACTAGGGAATGTTTAGTATGATATGAGGGTGAAATATAGCTAACTCTAGGTATTTTCATGCATGCAAGAACTTAGGACCAAGACCAAAAAGTCTTGGACCGAAGTAAAAAAACTGGTAACAATTTAACACTATGGCGCACCCTTGGGACGTCGCACCAGGGGCGCAAAGATCTCTCTGGAGATCGATTTTTGGGAAATTAAAATTGTGATTCATTTTTTGTAAAATCGGGGTTAGACCCATTTCCCACTGAATTTGACCCCTGATAAAGAATATGGAGTTGTATTTTTGATATCGCACATGAATTTTGAGGTATATGGAAATTATGATTTCGGGCACTTTTGAGTCACATTTTTTGGGAACGTTTTGGGGTTCGTACCTCATTTACCTCTCCAAGGGGGTAGTAGGCCTTGGATATTCACTTTTAGTAGCCTCTCCTTACACAGGTATTATATTCTATATAAGCATGATTCTACTATAAGCATCATTCATACATGTCATATTGTTATATGCTCCTCCATTGCCGATGTTATGCATCTTTCTTATGGTGCTTATCATTTGTTCCACTGCATCCCACATACTTAGTAGATTCAAATATACTAACGCATACTATATGCCTACATGATGTCACCATGTAGGAACCGAAGCCCTATTTGATCATCCACCACTACGTGGCTTGTATGACTTCTCTCAAGCTCTTTGGTGCTTCCTCCATTTCGGGGATGATGTTTTTGATCTTATGCTATATTCTAGGACTGTCTCTCTTTTATGCATATGTTGACTATTAGGGTGAGCCCAGTAGCTTGTCTTGGGCCCCGCTAAGTATCTTAGTTTTAGAGGTGTTGTTGGGCATGTTTTGTATTATGCTATGAGCTTTAACTCTCTATTGACTCTTGATATTTTTTGATATGAAAGTTGTCTCTTAGCCTCGTTGTCCCTATTTACTATCTCTTGTTGTATTCTGTTGCTTTCATGACCAAGGATGTGTAATCATATGTTAAGAGGCTTGCTTGGGGTCCCTTTGGGTTCCTCATGCGCCGTGTCACGTCTACGCCCTAGGCTTGGATCGTGAAAAACTTGGTATTGGAGCACTAGGTTATTAGATCCTTGGATTCCAACACATTGCGATGATTAGAGTCTTATTCATGGTTGTGTTGTGCACCACAACTATAATTAGGAGGCTATGAGGCATTTTAGGAAATTTTTCCTTTCTTCATATTCTAAGTCATGCTAAGAGTTGAAGTAAGGATCCCCCCTAATGATTGTTCTTGGCTATGCTCGATCATGCCTAACATAAGAGAAAGAACAGTCCGCACTCTCAAGTACCAGCCGACTTATGGTGAGCTCTGGGATGCTCTGACTTTGCTTGCACAAGTTGTGGCTAATCAAGTCAATTAAGGGGCCCCAGCTCCTCATACTCCTACATCAGCATCTCGGGTGAGAGACTTCATAAGGATGAATTCCCCAGAATTCTATGTGTCAAAGGTGGATGAGGACCCTTAAGAGTTCATTGATGAGGTCTACAAGGTTTTAGCTATCATGGGTGTTAGATCGAAAGAGAAGGCAGAGTAGGCGGCTTACCAAATCAAGGGGGTGGCACAAATATGATTTAACCAATGGAAGAAGGAGAAGGGGATCAATAAAGTGGTGCTTTGGGAGGAGTTCAAGGCAGTTTTTCTTAATCGGTTCTTCCCTCTTGAGATTTGGGAAGCAAAATTGGTAGGGTTATGATTTGAGAAAAGGATTGATGAGTGTGTGTGAGTATGCCCTGAATTTAACTCAACTCTCTAAATATGCTCCTCACTTGATTGCCGAACCAAGGTCTAGAATGAACAAGTTTGTGATGGGTGTTTCCAATTTGGTGAGTAAGGAATGTCGGTCCTCTATGTTGATTAGTGCAATGGATTTATCCCGGTTGATAACTTATGCCGAACTAATAGAGGAGGAGAAGTTGAGCAAGAGGAGGGGTCATGAGGCCAAGTTCCATAGTCGAAAGGGTGGCCGATTCCATCAAGGCAAAAAGTCTTCTCCTACATTTAATAAGAGGGTTGCCAATGAGTTTTCAAGGGCCCAAGGTGTTGTGGGTGTGGTTCCTAAAGGTGGGTGTCCAAAAAGTTCTAGGGGTCATAGTGGCCCATGCTTGAGGGATAATAATGTGTGTTATGGTTGTGGGGAAGTTGGGCAGAAGGGCCCATACTTGAGATATACTAAAGCATGCCATGGTTGTGGGGAAGTGGGTCACAAAAAGGTGGATTGCCCTCGAAATCGCAACAAGTGTAAGGAGGTTTATCCACAAGGTGCTAATGCAGTTCCTTTGGGGAGAGGTGACTGACAAGATGGTGCCCCAAGGAATAATAGGTTTTATGCTTTGCATGGGAGGTAAGGGGTTGATGAGGTGCCTGAGGGTGTTACAAGTATGTTAAAAGTCTTTTATTTTGATTTTTATGCATTGATTGATCCGGGTGCTACTTATTCTTTTGTACCCCCTTAATTGCTAAAAATTTTCATGTTAAGCCCGAATTCTTGTGTGAGTCATTTGAGGTGTCTACTCCTATTGGTATATCTATTGTTGCTAGAAAGGTGTATAGAAATTGTCCCACTTGCATCTTGCATAAAGTATTGCCTTGTGATCTTGTTGAGTTGGATATGGTTGATTTTGATGTCATTCTTGGGATGGATTAGTTGCATGTATACTATGCTTCTGCTGAATGTAGAACTTGTAGGGTCAAATTCCAATTCCTAAATGAACCCGTTCTTGAGTGGGAGAGTCATGATGTGGTGGTAATGGGTAGGTTAATCTCTTGTATTAAAGCCCGTAAGGTGATCTCTAAGGGGTGTCATTATCATCTTGTGAGGGTTAGGGATGTGGAGTCTAAAGTCCTTCCTATAGAGTCGGTTCCAGTTGTAAATGAGTTTCTTGATGTCTTTCCAAATGATCTTCCTGATGTCCCCCCCGAAAGGGAAATAAATTTTGGTATAGACCTCCTACCCGATACTCAACCCATTTCTATTCCCCCTTACCATATGGCCACGGTAGAGTTAAAGAAGTTGAAGGAGCTATTGAGGGATTTGTTGGAGAAGGGTTTTGTTAGGCCTAGCTAATCACCTTGGGGTGCACCGATATTGTTTGTGAAGAAGAAAATGGGTCTCTTCGAATGTCTGCTGACTAATGACAACTTAATAGGGTCACCATCAAGAATAAGTATCCTCTTCCAAGGATTGATGATTTGTATGACCAAATGCAGATTGATCTTTGGTTTGGGTACCATCAAGTGAAGGTGATGGAGTGTGATATTTCTAAGATGGGCTTCTGGACTAGGTATGGGTATTTTGAGTTTGTTGTGATGTCCTTTGGGTTGACCAATGCACCGGACATCTTCATGGATCTTACGAATAGGGTCTTCAAACCCTACCTCGACTCCTTTGTTGTGGTCTTCATTGATGATATTTTGATCTATTCTCATAGTGAGGAGGAGCACATGGGTTATTTGAGGGTAGTGCTATAAAGATTGAGGGAAGAGATGTTGTATGATATAAAATGGACCACATTCATTGGAGAAACCTTCAAATAGACCCAATCACCCACTTGGAATTCTAGGTCTCTTTTTCTTACATCCACATAGGATGTTTGACGACTTGGGCTGTCCTCAACCTTTCCCTAATAATCCTGACCTTCTCAAGAGTTTCCATAACCGGATCTGGCCCCAATAAAGCCACCTCTCCAACCTCAAACCAACCCACCAATGATCTACAATATCTCCCATAAAGGGTTTCAAAAGGAGCTTACCGATGCTAGAGTGATAGCTATTGTTGTAGGCAAACTCTATCAATGGAAGATGATCATCCCAACTACATTTGAGCTCCAAGACACAAGCCCTAAGCATGTCCTCAAGTGTTTGAATTTTCCTTTCAGCTTGGCCATCTGTTTGAGGGTGGAAGGCCGTCTTAAGGTGAATCTTTGTACTAAGACCCCTTTGAAAAGACATCTAAAAGTGTGAAGTAAATTTTGAACCACGATCCGATATGATGGACAAAGGAACCCCATGCAACCTCGCTAACTCATGGATGAACAACCTTGCATACTCTTTAGCCCCATTATGTAGTCCTAACTAGTAGAAAGTGAGCTGATTTCGTCATCCTATCAACCACCACCCATATAGAATCAAAACCTTTTCTAGTCTTGGGCAACCCAACCACAAAATACATATTAATCACCTCCCACTTCTATCTAGGAATCTCTATGTCTTGGGTTAGGCCACCCAGCCTTTGATGTTTAGCCTTGACTTGTTGACAACTATGGCAACTAGAAACAAATTTGGCAATGTCCCTCTTCATGCTTCCTCACCAATACACATCCCTCAAGTCTCTATACATTTTGGTGGAGCCAGGGTGAATCGAATAAGAAGAACTATGGGCCTCATCAAGAATTTACTCCCTCAAACCATCAACACAAGGCACACAAAACCTACCTTTGGGAAAAAACCTCTACTTTGCCCCCTCATTCACCAAGGCCTTCAATTCAAGCAAGGAGGAGTCAAGATATTATTTTTCTATCATCTCATCAACAAAAGAAGATTTGGAACCATCAACAACGACAACACCATCACCACCAACCTCTTCCAACCTAACCCCCAATCTAGCCAATCTATGCACTTCCCCATTGATCTCACTATCACCACAATCCACATGAGCTAGGCTACTTATACACACCCTACTAAAGCATCCGCCACCACATTTACCTTACCCGGATGATAGTGCACACTCATGTCATAATCTTTGAGAAGCTCTTACCATATCCTTTGCCTCAAGTTGAGATATTTTTGGGTGAAGACATATTGGAGGCTCTTATGGTCGGCGAAGACCTCCACATGCATCCATTACAAATTTAGACGCCAAATCGTTAATGCAAACACAACGGCGGCTAACTCTAGATTATGGGTAGGGTAATTCATTTCAGGTACTTTGAGTTACCTAGAAGCATAGGCTATGACCTTACCATTTTTCATAAGAAAACAACCCAAACCAACTCTAGATGCATCACAATACACAACAAAACCCAAGACCATCCGGTAGTGACAATATAGGAGCGAACACAAGCCTATCCTTCAATGTTTGGAAGCTTCTCTCACATTCATCGGTCCACACAGACTTAACTTTCTTTTGAGTCAATTTGGTCGTAGGGGAAGCAATGGAGGATAATCCATTCATAAACCTTTTATAGTAACCCGCAAGGACAAAGAAGCTCCTAATATCCAACGGGGTCAAAGGTATAGGCCAATTCTTAATTACATCAATTTTCTTAGGATCCACTTTTATACCATCCCCCGATACCAGAAGACCCAAAAACGCAACCTCCTTCAACCAAAACTCACACTTATCATATAAGGCATACGATTTCTCCTCCCTTAATCTTTGTAACAAAACCCTCAAATGACCCATATGCTCCTCCCTACTATGTGAGTAGATCAATATATCATCAATGAAGACTACAACAAAGGAATCAAGGTAAGGTTTGAAGATCCTATTGATTAAGTCCATGAAGATGGCTAGTGCATTAGTCAACCCAAAAGACATCAACATAAACCCATAATGCCTATATCTAGTCTAGAAGGCTGTCTTAGGAATATCGCACTCCCTCACCCTGACTTGATGATACCCAGACTGAAGATCAATCTTAGAGAAGAAGCTAGCACCTTGCAATTTGTCAAATAAGTCATTAATTCTTGGAAGAGGATATTTGTTCTTCATAGTGACCCTATTGAGTTGCCGGTAGTCAATGCATATTCTAACTGATCGATCCTTCTTTTTCACAAACAACACTGGGGCATCCCAAGGTGATTGACTGGGTCTAATAAATCCCTTTTCCAATAAGTCTTTCAATTTCTTCTTTAACTCCTTCAGCTCCATCGGGGCTATACAGTAAGGCGAAGTGGAGATAGGTTAAGTTTGGGGAAGGAGATCTATGCCAAAATCTATCTCCCTTTCGGGAGGGACACCAGGGAGGTCATTTGGGAAGACATCAAGAAAATCGTTTACAATGGGGACCAACTCGATGGAAGGGACTTTGGACTACACAACTTTAACCCTTACAAGATGATACAAACATCCCCTAGAAATCAATTCATGGGTTTTAATGCATGAAATGAATCTACACTTGACCACTACATCTTGACATTCCCATTCAAGGAAGGGTTCATTACGAAATTGAAACTTGAACCTACGAGTTCTACAATAAATAAAAGCATAGCAGGTATGCAAGCAATCCATCCCAAGAATGACATCAAAGTCTAACATGTCTAATTCAATAAGATCATAAGGCAATAACTTATGTAAAAGTCAAATAAGACACTTTCTATAAACATTCTTGGCAACAGTAGAGGCACTAATAGGAGTATACGCTTCATATCACTTATGCAACAACTCAGGGGCAACATGACACTTTTTAACAACAAGATGGGTAACAAAGGATAGAGTAGCACCCAGATCAATCAAAGCATACACATCAAAGTCAAAGATTTTCAACATATCGATAATAATACCAGGGACCTCACCAACCCCTTGCCTCTCATTTAGAGCATAAACCAGTTTTGCCTTGGGGCATCACCTTGAGGGACACCTCTACCCAATGGAACCACATTTATACCCCGAACTTTGCCATGGTTTCTTGGACAATCTACCTTCTTGTGACCAAGCTCCCCACATTCATAGCATGCATTAGCCCCTTCAAACATGGGCCCCTATGACCCCCTCCATATTTAGGACACACATCATTAGGAGCCACACCACCAATACTTTGAATCCTAGGGAAATCATTGGTAAACGCCCTATTAGTAGCATGAGGAGGCCTTTGGCCTTAATCAAATCTAACACCCTTTTGGAACTTACCCTCAAAACGGTCCCTCTTGGCCTCATGGCCCCTCTTCTTCCTTAAATTTTCCTCTATTTGCTCAGCATATGTCAGCAACCGAGAAAAGTCCATGACCCCAATAAGCCAGTGAAGACCGACACTCTTCACTCACCAAGTCAGAGACCCCCATCACAAATTGATTAAATTTGAAGGTATACACCCTCACACTCATAACACCTTGTTTTAAGTTCATAAACTCTACTAACTTTGCTTCTCGAAGTTCAAGAGAAAAATTGAATAAAGAGGGCCAATTTGAATTCCTTACAAAGCACCACATTACCAACCTCCTTCTCACCCTTCCATTACTCATACCAAATTTGGGCTACCCATTTAAGTTGGTATGCCATCAACACCGCCTTTTTATTCTACCCAACACCTACGATATTCAAGATTTTGTAGACCTCATCAATGAACTCTTGTGGATCTTCATCCACCTTTGACCCATGGAAAATTGGAGGATTTATCCTCATGAAGTCTCTTACCATAGCTCCTAGGGTATTAGCATTAGGGGCTTGGGCCCCTTATTTGACTTGGTTGGACACCACTTGGGCTAGCATAGCAAGAGCATCCCGGAGCTCACTATTGGTAGGTTGCTCCTCGAGAGTTTGGGCCCATCTTCCTCCAGTGCTTGCAATGATCTAGCATAGCAAAGAACAATCATTAAGGGAGAAAAACTTCCCACAACTCTTTAGAATGACTTCGAACAAGATGAAGGGGAACATTTCCTAAAACCTCTCATAGCCTCTTATTCATAGTCATGACGCACTTCACAACCATGAATAGGAGTCTAATCGACACGGTGGGTTGGACTCCTAGGATTTATCAACCTGGTGCTCTAATACCAAGTTTATCATGACCCAAGTCTAGATCCTAGACGTGACACCACAAATGGGGAACTCGAAGTAACCCCAATCAAGCCTCCTAACTTGTCATTACACATCATTAGTCGCGGAAGCCTGTATAAGACATTTGGTATTTGGATATTTTTTGTATCAATGATCTGGCAAATTATCAATTAAGGATAAGGGGCAAAGGGATTAAGGGATAGCTTGCAAAACATCATCATTTAGAGACAGGGAGTCATAGCTCATACCATAGGTACATAACTTGTCCAACAAATGCCTCTAAATACATAGATAAGAGCGGGGGCCAAGACAAGGTAATCGGGCTCATCATAATAGTCAAAATAGAACATAAAGTAGAATTTCTCAATACAAGCAATAGAAATATAGGCTAAGGTCCCCGAAATGGAGGACTCGCCAACTAGCTTGAGATAGCACCGACTAGCCATATCGAGGAGGAGGATCAACTTGGGCTCCGATTCCTACATGGTGATATGATGTAGGCAAGAGTATGCATTAGCACATTTGAATGTAATAGGTATATGGGATGCAACGCAACAAGAAATATACATCATAATCAAAATGCATAACAATAGACAATATGCATATTATAGCAAAATGGCATGTATGATCAATGCTAGAGTAAAACATTCTTAAATAACTCATGCTCATATAAGATATCATATGTCTAGTATTGACCAAGCTAGATTTCCAAAGTATAAACCCCTTGGTAGGTTAGTGATTATAGCACCTATCACCCTAGTGTGTAAGGTAAAAACCCATCAAGGTTAGAGATGATAGCACCCACCACCCTAGTGTGTGAGGTATTAACCTCTCATCACGGTTAGTGATGATAGCACCCATCAGCGTAGTGGTTGAGATATTAGCCCCTCAACTAGGTTAGCGATGATAGCACCCACCACCCTAGTAGTTGAGATATTAACCCCTCAACTAGGGTTCCCAGATCAGGAATGGTCTAATACAACACTTAATATAGAATTCATCATGCACATAAGCTCATTTCATCATCATAATGTCATTTAAATCATATCTCATGCTTTTGACCTTCAATTCCACAAAAAACCTTGGCCGGGTATTTTATCAAACACTTGGGGCGTGTAATGGGGGTAAAAGACCATGCAATTTAAAGATGAAATCATGTAAGAAAATCTATAGTAAAACCTTCAATCAACACGTTGCAACTCCCCCAAAACATTCTTATCAAAACCCCTCCTCAAATCCAACATTAGATCCAAAATTTAGAGCTCAAAACATGTTAAAACAACCATATTTCCATGAACTAAAATCATGTGCAGTAAATTTCTTAATATACAAGACCCACATGTAAAATCAACTTTAAATTATGCAATATTAGATAAAAGGGAAGCTTAGGCACCATTGGTGAAAGGACCCAATGGTTCAACACCAAATACCATAGCTTTGGAGAATCTCCTGGTGAAGATTGAAGATGGAGGCTTAAAGCTTGAAGAAGAACCTTGAATGAAACCCTAGCTTTGGATGAGGGTTTGGGACTTGAGTTTTAGGAGTGAAATATGACTAATTGTTTTACAGAGTATTGGGAAATGTTTTGGGTAGTATGAGGGTAAAATTTGGCAAAGTATAGGTTAAAACGCGTACGGGAACTTTTAGGCCCAAGACATAAAGTCTTGGACCAAAGCTAAAAAATAATTTCCAAATAAACACTTTGGCATGTCGCAAAGGCATCACGAAAAAGCCATTGGAAATTGCACCATGTCCATTTTCAGAAATTATTTTAATCACTTTAAAATAGTTGTTAGACCCTTTTCCACACAATTTGGACCCCGTGAACAAGAATATGAAGTTGAATTTTTGAAAGAACGAACGAATTTTTAGATATATGAAAATTAAAATTCCATGCATTTCGAGGCGCACTTTTGGGCACTTTTTAGGGTCGTTTCAGTGGTTGATAGGATGACTAAGTTGACTCATTTGCTACCGATTAAGACCACTTGTAGGGAGAAAGACTATGCTAAATTGCACATTCATGAGTTGGTGAGATTACATGTGGTGTCCTTTTGTATCATGTCGGATCCTGGTGCTTAATTCACTTCACGCTTTTGGAGGTCCTTCCAAAGAGGTCTTGGGACCATGGAAAGCTTTGTACGACATTTCACCCTCAAATGGATGGCCAAGCCAAAAGAACAATCCAAACAGTTGAGGATATGATTAGGACTTGTGTATTAGAGTTTAAGGGTAGCTGGGATGATCATCTCCCATTGATTGATTTTGCCTGTAACAATAGCTATCATTCAATCATTGGTATGACTCCTTTTGACGCTCTCTATGGTAGACGTTGTGGATCACTGATTGGGTGGTTTGAGGTTGGAGAACTGGCTTTGTTGGGACCAGATCTTGTTATTGAGGCTCTTAATAGGGTTAGGAGGATTGAAAAAAGCCCATAGTCATCAAAAGTCCTATGCTGATGTGAGGAGAAGGGAGCTTGAATTTAAAGTTGGTGATTGGGTCTATTTAAAGGTGTCACCCATGAAGGATGTGGTTCATTTTGGTAACAAAGGCAAGTTGAGTCAAAGATATCTGGGTCCTTATATAGGGTGATGAGGAGGATTGGCAAGGTAGCTTATAAGTTAAAGTTGCCTAGTGAAATGGAATGGTTCGTCCTGTCTTCAATGTATCCATTATTAGGAAATGTGTGGGTGACCCTAAATACTGTTGTACCCCTTTATGTTGTGGGTATGGTTGAAGATAACTTGACTTATAAAGAGGTTTCGATTCAGATTATGGATAGACAAGTGACGAGGTTGAGGAACAAGAATGTGACTTTCATTAAGGTCCTTTTGAGGAATCAACAAATTGAAAGTGCTACTTGGGAGGCCGAAGCGGACATGCAAAAATGATATCCTTATCTCTTCCATTCTATTCAAGCCTAAGGTACTAATTGTAAATCCCTCTATATGATCTCAAGTCTTAAGTTCAACCCTTATGTCATTGCATCCATTCATGTTCAAATTGACAAGTTCATGATGATTTTACACTTATGTTGAGATTTTTGAAATGATGTTTAAGTACATTGTTGCATCTTTATGTGGGCTGAAATTGTCATGTTCACATCTCACATATAACTTTGTTTGACATTCGGGGACAAATGTTCCGGAGGGGGAGAGATTGAAATGACTCCAAAAAATTGCCCGAAAATGTACCACAGAAGTGCCTAGAATCATAATTTCAAGATATCTCAAAAACTATGTGCAGTATCGAAAATCCCATTTCATATTATTATTTACGGCAGCAAAATTGAGTGCGCAATGTGTCTAACCCCAATTTAAGAGCAACTGTAGAAAAATTTGAAAAACACAAAAATGTGATTTCCAGAGAGCTAACGTGCCCTTGGCGCAATGCGTCAAGGGCGCACCTCAGTGTATTTTATTTTGTGCAGTCTTTCACTTCGGTCCAAGGCTTTTGGATCATGGGCCTAAGCCTTCCCATGCATGACAATACTTATACTTAGCCATATTTCACCATAATATCATAGAAGACATTCCCCAATACTCTCTCAAACCCTTAGACTATTATTTCTCTTAAAATTCAAGTAGCCAAATCACTTCCGGATCTTAAGGAATTCATCCGTTCTTCAAGCCTCCATTCAAATCTTCTTCAAAGAATTCTCCAAAATCAAGGTATGTGGGTTTCAATCATTGGGTCCTTTCACCATGGTGCCCAAGCTTCCTTTTTACCTGAATTGCATGATTCTAAGTTGACTTACCTATGGGTCTTCCTTATTATGAATTTGACTATAAATTATGTTGTGGTCTCATGAAATTGTGACTGTTTTAGCATGTTTTGAGCTATGAATCTATAGTTCATTTTTTGATTTGATGAAGGGTTTTGATCTATATTACATGAGGGTATTACTAAGTGCTGGTAGCTAATTTTAAGTTGGATATTCTTGCATGATTCAACTCTTGAATTACATGATCTTTAACTAGCAGTACCCACCAACCAAGTGTTCGATACAGTGTCCGATTTTGGATTCTTGAACTTTTGATGATCCATTGCATGACCAATGAGTTGAGTGACTCTATGATGATGAAAGGAAGGTATTTATGTGATGATTTCATGAAAAGTATCTATTGTGATGAAAGTTGTCCAATTGCCTAGTTCGAAGGGTAGTAGGCCCAAAATACCACATTGAGGGCTATACACCTCATTCCCCTAGCTCGGGGGGTGGTAGGCCCATGCTACCACATTAAGGGGTATATACCTCATTCTTCTTGCTCGGGGGGTGGTAGGCCCGTGCTACCACATTGGGGGGTTTACATACCTCAATTGCCTCACCAAGGATATAAGAGGCCTCGGTTATGTAATGATGGTCACCTTCTTCATATGTAATATGTTCTATATAAGTATGTTTTACTTCAACTATCATTCATTCATTTCATATTGCTAACATGCTATCTCTTAGTTACGATATTGCATTTTTCCTTTATTGTATACTAATGATTATGAGGGTGAGCCTGGTTGCTTGTCTTGGCCCCCTACTCTTATCCCTGTAGTATAGGTGTTGTTGGGTGAGTTATGCAATTATGTTATCTATCTTGGCTATCTTACTTCAACGATATCTCATGTTTTAGAGGCTTTCACTTATCCCCTTTTTCCCTTATTTCAACTCTTATTAATATTGTTTAATGCTTCTACGACCAATGATGTGTAATGATATGTAAAGAGGCTTGTTTGGGTCTCTTGGAGTTCTCCAATCGATGTGTCATGACTAGGCCCAAGGCTTGGGTCGTGACACTTAGGTTAACCTCCCTTGGTGTGACAAACTTAGTAGTAGAGTACTGCTTAAGTGTCCTATGAAGTCCATAAAGGCATGTATAGTAGAGTCTTGTTTATGGGTATGTTGTGCACCACACATTATAAGCAAGAAGCTATAGGAAATTAGGAATTGTTACACTTTTTTGTATTTTTAGTTCGTGTAATAGAGTTTACATCTATTAAAGTATCTATCTAATTCATGTGTTACACGCTTACAGTTCATGCCTTCTAAGCATACTGCCACCTAAATAGATACTTCAGCTCACATCATCGAGAATCTTCTATCAGAGGTGACTTCTCAAATGGAGACAAGAGGCTGAGGTTGACATGCTAGAGCCACTAGAACTCCCCAAGCACCTAATACTTTGCCTATTCCTACTATAGAGGCTGATTTCAAAGGAGCTATCACTATGCTCACCTAATTGGTAATTGCCCATAGTGGTAATCAGAGTTCACAGACTCCTAGCTCTAACTATCAAGAACCAACTGCTGCGAGGAGACTTAGATATTTTTCGAGGACAAACCCACTAGTCTTTACAGGGCCTAAGGTTAAGGAAAACCCCTAAAATTTTATCGACGAAATATGGAAGGTGTTAAAAGTTATGCATACGACGAAGATCGAGGGAGTTGAACTAGCTTCCTATCAACTCAAGGATATGGAAAATGTCTAGTATAATCAATGGGAAGAAAGCCGAGGTGAGGATGCTGAGCCTGCCATTTGGGATGAGTTTGAGAATTCCTCTCTTGATCACTTGTTCCTATGATAGTTGAGAGAACGAAGGTTGAGGAGTTTGTTAACTTGAAGTAGGAAGGAATTATTGTCAAAAAATATATCCTCATATTCATACAACTATCCAAATATGCTACAAAGATGGTCCCTGACATGAGATCTAGGGTGAGAAACTTCATGGCTTGGGCAAACATGTGAAAAAGGAGTTCAAAGCAACATTACTGATTCCAAACATAGATATCTCTAGGTTTATGGTCTATGCGCAAGAACTTGAGGAGGATAAAGAGATAGAGAGGAGCACTTGAGCAAGAAGGCTAAGTCAATAGGGCACAATCCTAGCAAACATAAGCAAGGGTGACAGGTCCTATTTTCATAAGAGATCTTCAAATTATGTACCATCCTCAGCAAGTGTACCAGCTCTGAATAATAAGTATGATCAGAATTCTCAGGGCTATCAAAATTTTAGAGCTTCAGGTTCTTAATCCCAAGCTAGTGTGACTTAAGGTTCGAGGGGAAAACTACCATATGGCAAGTGTGGCAAACTCTACTTAGGTGAGTGTCTTGAGGGCACTTGTTCATGCTATAAGTGGGAAAAGACAGGTCACTTTTAGAATAAGTGCCTAATGAGAAGGTGGGGAAATAAAGGTAATAAAGCTCAGTCCTCAGTAGCACCATAGAAAGGTGCCACAACTAGTTGGGTGGGGATACAAACCTCTGTATACGATGGGAAATCTATAGGATCAGAAAGTTGTACCAAATGTTGTCATGGTATGCTTTGAGTGTTTTTCTATAATGTGTATGCCTTGCTTGACCCAGGTGCCACTTTATACTTTGTAACTCCTTATGTAGCTAGTAAGGTTGAGATCCTTTCTGAATGACTACTTGAGCCCTTCAGTGTTTCTACTTCTGTTGCTAAGTCCATCCTAGTTAAAAGGGTGTATAGAGATTACTCGGTGTCTATCTATCATGAAGATACTTTGGTAGACCTAGTTGATTTAGAGATGATTTACTTTGATGTGCTTCTTGTCATGGACTGGCTTCACACCTGTTATGCCATTATCAATTGTAGAACCTGGACAATCAAATAACAATTTCCAAATGAGCCTATTATAAAGTGGAAGGGTAGTTTTACAGTGCCCAAGGGTAAGTTTATTTCCTGCATCAGGGATAGAAAATTAATTTCTAAATGATGTATCCATCACCTCATGTGAGTTAAAGCTGATGATGTAAAGTCTCCATCATTTGAGTCAGTTCAAGTTGTTAATGAGCAACCTGATGATTTGCCTAGAGTCCCTCCTACTACGGAGATCGACTTTGGGATTGATGTTCTCCCTAATACCCAACCTATCTCTATTCCACAATACAAAATGGCTCTTGCTGAGTTAAAAGAACTAAAAGAGCAGTTCAAAGATCACTTGGATAAGGGATTTATTAGGCCGAGTGTCTCTTCGTGGGGCACTCTTGTCCTATTTGTTCGAAAGAAAGATGATTCCCTCAGAATATGTATAGATTATCGCCAATTGAATAAGGTGACCATTAACAACAAATATTTCCTTCTAAGGATTAATGGCTTATTTTACCAACTTTAAGGTGCCACTATTTTCTCCAAGATAGACCTTAGATCAGGCTATCACCAGTTGAAAGTGAGAGAATGTGACATCCCGACGACAGCCTTTCCGACCTGATATGGTCACTTTGAAATTCTAGTAATGTCCTTTGGATTGACCAATGTTCCTACCACTTTCATGGGCATGAGGAACAAAATATTTAGACAATACCTTGATATGTTCATAATTGTGTTCATCAATGATAATCAGGTGTACTCCAGAGACGAGGAAGAGTATGCCGATTGCCTCTGAATTGTTCTTCAGACCCCAAAGGATAAGGAGTTGTATGCCAAATATTCATAATATGAGTTCTGGCTTAAATCACTATTATTTTTGGACCATGTTGTCTTGGGTGATGGTATTTGAGTGGATATGTAGAAGATTAAGGCAGTTATGAACTAGCCTAGACCCACCTCTATGACTGACATAAGAAGTTTTCAGGTTTTGGCTGGTTACTACCATAGGTTTGTTCAGAGATTCTCTTCTATACCCTCACCAATGACTAAGATGACTCAAAAGAAAGTGAAGTTTTAGAGGTCTGACGCATGCGTGAAGAGCTTTCAAGAGTTGAAAACCAGATTAAGTACTGCACCAGTGTTGACTCTACCTGACGGGACTGATGATTTTGTGATCTACTGTGATGCTTCTAGTGTGGGATTGGGATGCATTCTGATTCAGAGAGGTAAGTTCATAGCCTATACTTCTAGATAACTTAAGAACCATGAGATGAGCTATCGAACTCACGACTTAGAATTCGCTGCAGTGGTGTTTTGCATTCAAGATTTGGCACCAATACTTATGTGGATTACATGTTGATGTATTTACAGACCATAAGAGTCTGCAATATGTATTCATCCATAAAGAGCTTAACTTAAAGTAGAGATGATGGCTTGAGCTGCCCAAGGATTATGACATGATTATTATTTACCACCTAGGTAAAGCTATGTGGTTGTTGATACTCTTAGTAGGTTGTCTATGGGAAGTACTACTTATGTGTAAAAGGAGAAGAAAGAGTTAGCTAAAAAGGTGCATAGATAGTTTATTAGGAGTTCAACTCAATGAACTTGGTGAAGACTAAATACTAGTGCATAATGGGTATACATCATCCTTTGTAGTAGAGGTAAAGGAGAAGCAAGACCAACATCCTATCTTACTCTAATTGAAGGAAGATGTACATAAGCAGAAAGTAATGGCATTTAGCAAAGGGGAGATGGGTTATTGAGATACCAAAGTAGATTATGTCTTCCAGGGGTTAATGGTATTCAAGAAAGGATCATATCAGAAGCCAATAACTCCAGATATTTTATCCATCAAGGTTCTACCAAAATGTACCATGACTTGAGAGAGGTTTAATGGTGGAGTGGGATGACGAAAGACATTGAAGACTTTCTAATTGTCCAAACTGCCAACAAGTAAAAATTGAGCACCAAAGTCCTTGTGAAGTTGCCTAGAATCTTAAAACTCTAGAATGAAATTGGGAGATAATCAATATGGATTTCATCACAGGCTTACCGAGGTCTCGCAGACAGCATGATTCAATTTGAGTGATTGTTGATAGGATGAGTAACTCATCCCACTTCTTAGTGGTAAAGACTACTAATACTGTAGATGATTATGCCTTAATGTGTATCGGAAAGATTGTCAGATTCCATGGAGTCCCTTTGTCCATCATATTAGACAGAGGTTCCCAGTTCATTACCCAATTTTAGAAGTCCTTTTAGAAAGGCTTGGGTTCAAAGGTGAACTTTAGTACTGCTTTCCACCCTCAGACTGATGTTCAGGATGAACAGACAATACAGACTTAAGAGGATATGTTGAGGTCCTACATCATTGACTTCAAAGGTAATTGGGATGACCACTTGCCTCTGATTGAGTTTGCCTACAACAATAGCTTTCATTCGAGCATCCAAAAGGCTCCTTATGAGGCTCTCTATGGTAGAAGATGTAGATTGTCGATTGGATAGTTCAAGGTAGGAGAAACAAGGTTGATTGGGCCAGACTTGGTACATCATGCAATGGAAAAGGTAACGATTATCAAAAAGAGATTGAGAAAGACATAGAGTCGCTAGAAGTCCTATTTTGATGTTAGGAGAAGGGACCTAGAGTTCAAAGTGAATGATTGGATATACTTGAAAGTGTCACTCATGAAGAGTGTAATGAGATTCGGGAAGAAGGGAAATTTGAGTCCTCGATACGTTGGTCCTTTCACGCCCCAAGTCCCATTAGGGCGGACTGGCATCCGTTGCTGATAAGGCTCGGGAGAACCAACCTGCAACTATGCTCTTTCTATACATATTATAAGGAATTTCCACCTTTAACATGCC
>JAPFFP010000002.1:10434794-10458507 GCA_026153255.1 Solanum medicagineum
TTAACGTCCAACTGATGAAGAGGCCAATGACGAATGGCAGCCATAGATAGAAGAATACGGACAGATGCCATTTTAGCCACGAGAGCAAACTTATCACTAAAATCAAGCCCAAATATCTGAGTATATCCTTTGGCAACAAGGCGAGCCTTAAGTCGATCAACATGACTATCTGGACCAACTTTCACTGCATAAACCCAACGGCAACCAACAGTGGATTTACCTGGAGGAAGGGGGACAAGTTCCCAAGTACCACTCGTATGTAAAGCAGACATCTCATCAACCATAGCCTGCCTCCATCCCGAATGAGAAAGTGCTTCACTTGTAGTCTTAGGGATGGAAATAGAGGACAAAGACGATACAAAAGCATAATAGGATGATGTGAGACGATGATAACTCAAGAAAGTATAATGTGGGTTAGCATTTCGAGTGGACCGTATACCTTTTTTAAGTGCACTTGGTTAGCTAGGAGCAGGCAAGTCCACAGTAGGAGCAGGGTCTGGCGCATGACATGAATCATCTGGAACTGGTGGTGGACGTGGACGACGATGATAAGTCAAGAGAGGTGGAGGTTTGGTAGGTTTTGTTAGAGGTGGCACTAAAATTGGAGATTCCTCAAAAGCCGGTACAGGTAGGACCTCAGAGATATCAGGACGATCAGAGGATGTATAGTAAGGTTGAGATTCAAAGAATATGACATCAACGGACATAAGATACCGATTAAGGTCAGGGGAATAACAACAATACTCTTTTTGAACTCGAGAGTAACCAAGAAAGACACATTTGAGACCACGAGGGGCTAATTTATCTTTTCCCGGAGCTCAATTATTGAACAAAGCATGTGCTCCCAAAGATACGAGGAGGTATAGAATGGAGATATGACAAAGGAAACAATATGGAACGTGGAACCTGATTCTGAATAGAAGATGAGGGCATTCTATTAATTAAATAACAAGATTGCAAGGACATTATCGCCCCAAAAATGCAGTGGAACATGGGACTCAATGAAAAGAGTGTGAACAATTTTAATAAGATGCCTATTCTTTCGTTCTACTACACTATTCTGCTGAGGGGTGTACGGACAAGATGTCTGGTGAATAATTCCTTTGAGTCACAAACTCCTGAAATTGAGAGGGCATGTATTCTAACGCATTATCACTACGAAGAGTAGGAATGGAAAAACCAAATTGGATTTGTATTTCAGCAAAAAACCTTTTAAATATAGAAAATAACTCCGAACGATCTTTCATTAAGAAAACCCAACAAATCTTGAATAATCATCAATGAAACTAACAAAATGGCGAAATCCTAAGGTTGAACTAACTCGACTAGGACCCCAAATATCCAAATGAACTAAAGAAAAAATAAACTCAGAACAACCCTCAGTACTACGTGAAAATGTAGCACGAGTGTGTTTCCCAAGTTGACACGACTCAAAATCTAAGAGGATAAACTAGACAAACTAGGCACCATCTTTTGGAGTTTAGATAGACTAGGATGTCCCAAACGTTTGTGAATTAGGTCTGGTGTATCTGTGACGGAGCATGCTGTGAAGGAATTTAAAGAGGGAAGATAGTAAAGGTCTTGTGATTCATATCCTGTGCCAATCATCTGTCTCGTAATGTAGTCCTGCATAAGGAAACAATCATCAAAAAAACAAATGCCACAATGTAAGTCCCGCGTCAAACGACTAACAGATGCCAAATTAAAAGGAGAACTAGGAACATAAAGAACAGAATCTAAGGGGACAGAAGGTAAAGGTTGGGCTTTTCCAATCCCTTTTGATTTTGTCTAGATCCCATTGGCCAAAGTAATAGCAGGAAGGGATAGGAAGGGATTGTCAGTAAACAATATTAGACATAAGTGTTTTGTTACTAAAAATATGATCAGAAGCACCTGAGTCCATAACCTATGATCCAAGAGTACTAGACTGCGAAACACAAGCAAAAGGATTACCCGCAACGGGAATAGTACGTTGAGAAACCGATGCTGCTAGTGGAGACAATTGCTTACTTGCTCGATACTGAAGGAACTCATCATACTCGGCCTGAGCAATATGAGCATTATTGGATGATCGGTCAGGTGGAGCAACAGAAACATTACGCTGAGCAACAGTTTCCTTATTTGCTCGATTTTGAAGGGATTCGTTATATGCCTTTATAACAATAGGATCATCGCGGGGAAGGGAGGGAGGGACCATGCAAAGTATAACATATGTCACGAGTGTGTCCAGACTTGTGACAGTAACTACATTTAGAGCGAGATCTTCCGGAACGGCCTCCTCCACGTCGGTTCTCCATAGTAGATGTTCGTTTATCAGTAGTTTGAGATGCAAGAACAGAGGAGTCAATTGTGAGTGATGAAACTACTTTATGACTGGGCAGTGCAGCAAGAGTAAGTAAACGAGAGAATAATTCATCCATTGTAGGGATGGTAGGGCTAGCTAAGATCTGGTCACGCACAGAATCATGATCAGCAGGAAGTCCAGCAAGTGTAAGGACTAAAAACAATGTCTGTCTGTGCTCTTGTTGTGTTGTGACGTTCGCAGTGACTGACGTCAATGTTTCAAATTCCTCCATGATTGTCTGCACTTGTTCCAAGTATGTAGACATATTAGATTCATGTTTCTTTAAGTTGGTCAGTCGAGATACCACATCATAAAATCGAGATATGTCATTAGTATATAAAGCACGAGCCTTTATGTCTGCAATGGGCGAAACAAGGGCATCAATTTGGAACCAATAGAACGCCATAGGAGACTACACAATTGAGCATAACCCTATCCTATTGTGCTCTGGCTGTTGCAGATTCCTCAGTAGCCTTTTTCTTTTCATCTACCACATTGGTTGTTAAGTGGTCATGAACACCTTGACCTTTGCACGATAATTCAACTGAGGAAGTCCATGCTAAGTAGTTGAAACTACCCATTAATGGTTCTGAAGTGATCATAGGATTAAAACTTCCTATACCTGTACTTTTGGAGCCAAACATATCGCTCCCAAAGGACATCTTTTAAGGCCAAACTGTAGTAATCACCGTAAATCAGATACGTCCGCCAGAAACTAGTCAAAACAATAAAAAATATATGTGGTCTGCCTCGGAATGAAGAGGCAACCTCACTGATGGAAAATATCAGCAAAAAGATGGCTGGAAAACTGCCTGGAACAGTAAAAAAGATGCCGAAAACCTAATTCCGGCAACTGAATCAGACAAAAAGGGCTAGGGTTTGGTCGAAATGATTCGCCGACCGCAGCAGAAGAAGAAAAATTGGAAAAAAGTCACCGGCGAACTCTCACACACCGGCGTGTGATGTAGATCTCCCTGGAAAACCGACAATTTCGGCGGCGCGTGAGGGCGCATGGGGAGGAATTTCCGGTGGGTTCTAGTTGGGATGTGGTCTCCAGGCTTCCCAAGCCTAGTGATGGTGTTGGTTTTTGCACAACACCCACAAAAACGAAGGTGACCAAAAACAACCCCCAGAACAGTGAACAGCCCCCGGAAAATATATATATATATATTTGTTCAGCAATGCTATGATACCATGTGAGAAATATGAGAGGAAAATATTATTGAACTGTATATTTACATGTGTATTTACATTGCTACATAAAGACCCTATTTATAGACACTGCAACCTAATCCAAATCCAACTAGGAAACAATACTATTCCTACTCCAACTCTAAATAGGACTATGTAATCCTATTCCTATTCTAACAAATATCATATCTAGTATCCCAATCTCCAAAACAATCATTGAGTATCCATGGGGTTCAACCTTATTGATGCCTTACCAGTTATAACAGCTAACCAAAAGAGAATCTACCTTTTAGCCAAATGCAGTTTTAATTTATGTTTACATTAGAAAATGAAAGTCAGTAAACCATAAACAGCTAAAGTGCAGTTGCACACTCTAAAGTTCAACAAGTCCCTTATTCATGATTAGGTTACACAAAGCCCACTACTTCCCCTACCTTTTGGTTCTCAGTGCTGATCCCATCACCAAACAAAGTGAGAACCTAGAATTCACATGTGAGATACTCCAATACATGGAATATGAAGAAAGAAAACCAATCTTACCCATGGGCAGACTTTAGGCAACACTGTAAACCTTGATAGAAAGATAGCTGAAGCAGCAGTCATTGATGGCAAGAACCGCACACAACTATAATCTAACAAACTCAGTTCCGCGAGGTAACAGCTCAAGGATTCAAATTGCAAAGTTAGAAACTGCAGGAGAGAAAACGATTTATCTTTGGGAAATAATACATAAGAGACACATTCACCAGAGACCTATCAACAAAACTTACAGAAAGATTATCTTGGGCAGCCTTGATAAAGATTCTGCAAATTCAACAACGCATTTTTCATCATTGTATAGCCATTTAGTCAAGTATACATAAAACTCTACGTTAACAAGAGATACATGAGAATGCATACGGCAACAACTAAAATTAGATGTATGGGCTTGACGAGGAAAATTATGATCAACTACTCCAAGAAACACGTTGTGTTCATCCAAACCTGAGAAATGTTATTGTGGTGGGACTACTGATCTCAAAATTCAGAAAACAGAGCAAATCTCTTTCCATATTCACTACCTGAAGTTCAAATTCAATTTATTCAATATAAGTGCTTGCATATAAGTCAACAAAACGAATGAAAGAGATGTAAATTAACCTCTTCTCTGGTGTATGTGTTGTCTGTAATGTAACAAAAATCTTCAACATGAGGCGGACTGATCTCTTCATACTTTCTGAAGCATTAAGCACTATAAATGAATATATCTGATGTAACAAACAGTTTTTAATTAATAAAATAAGAGTGTTAAAGGCCATACGATGCAACAAGCATGCAAGATACACCGAGAAGCTGAAGCCTATCCATGGTTAAAACGTGAGAAGACAGAAATCTGTCAATGTAGGACACTGCAAGATAAAGGGTGTCTGAAACAAGTTTATACTCCTCTGCAACCTCCACCAACCAATCAACCAATACCATACGCATAGTAGGAATCACGTTATTCTGAACCTTCTCCATATAGTTAGACAAAGGCCTCCTCCTTTCCTCAACCTACATATAAAATTTAGCATCAGCTTGATGCATTCTAAGAAATTTCACACTCCAAAGCGTTAAAGACGTCAGGATAAACAATATCTGCAAAGATTTGCAATAAGCTACTGGGACTTATAAGGTAAGTCTTGTCTTACAGAACTAAAGAAACCGAAACAGCGGATAGACAGACTTCAATTTTTGGCTGTTTTCCTATAACTAACTATACTTGATTGTGTACAAAAACTTCAACAAATTAACGTCAACGTAAAAGTACAAATCTGGTAGTATCATTTGACTCATTGGCCATTGAGTCTTTCTCTTAGTTGCAAAGATGAATCCAGCATATAACCAGTGCTGTCTCTTAAGAATATCGACATGTATGACGGTAAACAGGGAACTATCAGGATTAAGAAACAACTTTGATACTTGTTTCCCACTTGCCATTCCCTCAACAAGAAACAACAAAAAGTTGGTACTCACATCTTTCTACAAAGCACATGCACATAAATTACAATTAGATGAACTATGATGAACATTTGGTCAGTGTTGTCAAAGGTTGCGCGCTTAAGCCTTGAAGCAAGCTCAAAATGTGTTGAGACCTGTTCTATTCCTTTTACACTGCGTAGCAAGTTTCTAAACCAAATAAAACCCCCCTTTTTTTCAACATAAAATTATGAAATTCCCAATATTACTGTACCTCCAAGGAGTGAAGATGCTGATAAATGAGAGGCCCATAAGCACATTTCTGCAGAGTATCTTTAGGACTAGAATTAGCACTAGTCTCGGGTTCGACAGTTTCTTTAACGACATTTCTGGGTGTAGTTTTTCTCAACTTGATTTTGCGTTTGGACTGGTGGGTTTCGGTGAAATCCGCATTTTGCGTCGACACGACAACGTTCCCCAAGTTGTTAAGCTCGCCCAACACGACCCGCTTCTTGCTCACGGGGAATGGTCTCTCTGGAATTTGCAACGGATCATTTTCATTGGATATGGTTATGGAATCAAAGGTCCGTTTATTGGATGTTCTACTGGCGGCGGTGGGCACCTTATTCTCCTCGTCGACCATTTTGACAATAAATGAAGAAGTAACCTCTTGACTTTACTTCTGTACGAGTGTTTGAGATAAACTGCTCGTTTTAGCAATTGAGAAAATTTAGGGTTTACTGCCCTGAAGAGCGAAATGAAGATGCCGTCAATTAGTTCATTTCATGAACATCGGCGCGCCCTTTCCATTCAGTTATTCCTAGCAAGGCCACAGAATTCAGCTTGAACCGAAAATGGAAATCGTACTCTTGACAAGTTCTTCAGACGCGTTTCCCCAATTTGAAGAGGATGATAGATGCTTCACTTTTGATTGTAGTAATATAAATTTTATTGAGTTAATTCTCCAAATAGTGTCAATTATTGTAGTGAAGTTTTCTTGAAAAATCATTTTATCTTTGTTTTATAACTAGAAAGAAATCCTCAAATATTGATATTCCACCTACAAAAATCACTTAATCATTATAAAATCAAGATCAGAATAATAGTATAAAGAACAAGAGCTCTTAAAAAACATAGGAAGAATGGTCCAATGAGTTCGTGTACTTTTACTTGATTGTATTCTGGACCCGCCTACTTAACTTTGTGCGAGAAAAGGATCAAAATTGTTCCTTATCTTTGAGTTAAGAATCAAAGTGGTCCTTGTCTTTTAATATGGAGCACTAACAGTCCTCCGTGTTTCAAGAATTGGTGCACTTTTGATATGCTTGAATACTTCCATTCAATTTTTAACAGAGCAGACAATCACACGTTGGAAACTTTTTAACTATTGCTAACCATATCTACTTTTCTACCATTGCTAACCAAATCTCCCCCTTCTTTTCCCCTCATACATTGTATAGTATCTCCCCCAATAAGAAAAACCTCTCTTGTTTTGTAGTGCAAAGAAGCATAATTAAGACAATGTTGGTCAAAAGAAGAAGACAGAAAGTGAGAGTTAGAGGATGTGATATTTAGAGAGCAAGTAGGCTTCGCCTTTAGGTTTATGGTTCTCTTCTCTGTACAATTGCCCCTTTGCACATGCTACAGTAACTCAGTTATTTTGAATAAACTTAATTACCAAACCATATAATTAGTGGCATGGACTTTAAAATTCAATCGGTCCCCAACATCCTATTGTCTTTCTTCTTTTAAATAAGAAATATCATTTATTTGACCTCAAAAAGATTGATTTGCTCTTCTCAACAACACCAGGAACCAAAAGAGCTCCAAAAGAACCATTTCTCTAACCCGATACAACAAAAAAACCAACTGTAGTAGTAAATCATCGCGGTGGCTTCCAGCAAAACACTGAGAACTCAATCAGATTCATAATCTAATTCACCCCCATTCTGAATCTGCGTATCCTCAACTTCCACAACATCACACTGAAACTCCCAAATTCAGCATCTGCACAACATTTCAATTAAAAAACTGGAAAAAGAACACGCAAATCCAAAGAATCCATTATAAATACATAATTAATCAATCAACGTGAAGATAAAAATGAAATTGCGATTAATTTACATTTCAAAATTTGGGGAAACTATGAAAAAAGGAATCTTTATTGATTTAAAGAGAAATAGAGCTTGAAAGTAGAAGATTCAAAACAAAATTAAGATCGCTTACGACTAATTTCGAGTACACTCAGCTAAGCCCTTTGTAAGTAGAATGAATATCTAGAACCATAGTTAAACATGTAGCAATTCTTATTGGGGGAGAAAATCGCTACTGTACGATGTATGAGGGGAGAAGAAAGGGGAGATTTGGTTAGCAATGGTGGAAAAGTAAATTTGGTTAGCAATAGTGGAAAAGTTTCCACGTGGTGATTGCTTGCTCCGTAAAAAATTGGATAGAAGTTTTTAAGCATATCAAAAGTACACCAATTCTTGAAACATGAAGACTATTAGTACTCCATGTTAAAAGACAGGGACTACTTTGATCCTTAACTCAAGGATAAGGGACAATTTTGATCCTTTTCTCAACCTTTTGCCATCTAAACCCCTCAACCCATATTAAACTTTACCTTTTAAATAAAACTTTTGACATGGTTGTTATGTATGTTGCAAAAACGTGTACATTCATTAAAAGCTAATGCTAAGCAGCCATGTCAGAAATTAAAACAAAAAAGGGGGTTGGCTGAATTCAAAGGTTTATTTCCTTTCCGTCAAGACCCTTCTACTTCCCTCAACATCCTTGCCTCTTTCTTTCTTCATTTTCTCCGATGAATAGAGAGCCTGATCGGGCACCTTCCTCAAATAAGTTTCAAGTTTCTGTCGTATTTTTTTTTGTGTGTTTTTGGTTATTCATATGATTGTGTTTGATAGCTCTGTCGTATGTAACTATGTTGATTAAAAATGATTTTTTTTTAATTTTTTGAGAATTTTTCTTCGTATAATGTCTAATGCTACCGGTATAGCATGATTATGTCTTTATTTTGACTTCAATGACATATTTCGTGAATTTAATCATTTTCTAGTGCTTTTTCATTGTTGACCGAAGTCAATAATTTTTTCACCATTTGTCTTGGTATCGACTCTTTTGTGGGTCCATTAATATATATCTTACGTGCATAACAATGTTGACATCATTTTACCTTTAAAAATAGGGCTTTTTGTTTTCCATGTACCTATAAAATTAGTAGTAACCTATATTTTTTGTTAACTTTTACAAGCAGAAAAAGTAAATGGTTTTAACAATAGCGACACTTCAAATGCACTATGGAGGTTGTTTTATATCAAATCCTGAGCTAAGTTATGCCAATGGTGTCATTGATCCTGAAATGATTGTTGTAGATGTTGATGAGTTGCATATCATGTTGTTTCATAAATTAGCGCTAGCATTGGGTGTTGATAAAGTTGAAACATTAGGATGTAGAATCAACAAAAAAGGTGGTTATCACATGTTAAATTCTGATTCTGATGTTTTAAATTCTTTTAGTAATCTGAATGGTGGGGACTTTATTGATGTATTTGTGGTACATCAAATAAGTATACCTATAGTTGTTGAGGAACCAACTTTATTTCTTGCTTATAATGCTGATGTGTCCTCCCCCACCCAATCAAAGAACTAAAGTATCTTCCCTACCCAACGAATTTGCTGATACGTCTTCCCACGTAGTGAATTTGCTGATTTGTCCTCCTCCCCACCTAAAAATAAGACTGATGTGCCCTCCTTACCTATAAAGATAAGCCTGATGTGTCTTCATCTCAACCATTTGATGTCAATGAAAGCTAGTGATTTAAATGAAGAGCAATCCCCTAGAGTAAATGTAGATAAGCCACTTTCTGATTCTGATTTGTTGTATGATGCCGAGGAAAATATTACTAATTTGAGTTTACATGGATGAAGAGTTGCTTCAAGCTAAATGATTTAGCATCCAAGAATAGGTTAAAGAGAAGGTTGATAGGGTAAATCTAGAAGAGATATCATCTGGTCCTGTGGATATAGATGCTGGTTTTGAAAATATTTACAAGAATAAAAGGGAAGATTTGAAGGAAAATTAGGTGGTGATCCTTATATTAGTGAAAATGAAAAGGATCCTATTGAGAACGATGAAGTGGTAGATCTACCTCCTAGGAATTCAAGTAGCAAGATCTACTTTGACCCAACTGCCAAAAAAGTTATATTTCAGTTGTATATGATTTTTTGAATCATATTGAGTTCGGGGATGCACTGCAAACCTACTCAATTCAGAAGAGGGAAAATATTAAGTTGGAACCTAATGAGAAGGAAAGAATAAGGACAAAGTATAAGAAGAAGGGCTATCCTTGGCATATGCTTGCAAGCATTGAAGGTAACACTGGAAACTTCATTGTGAAAACATATTATCCTGTCCATAAGTGTTGTAAAGGAACTAGAAACAAATTGTGTAATCCAGTCTGGATTAGCCAACATTACAAGGAGATGATTATGAGTGAGCCTACCATCAAACTGCATCAGATTCAAAGTTTGATTAGGAAGAAGTATGGTTTATATGTTAGTAAAACAAGTTGCAGAAAGGTAAAAACTGAAAGTTATTAATGAACATTTGGGTGATTTCAAAGAGGAGTTTTCTAGATTATATGATTATACTGTGGAATTGAATACCATAAACTATATCTATTAGACCACCAAAGAACACATGGTCTTGATTTCTTAAGTGCATCAAGCATGACTAAGAGCTTACAGAAAGTGCATGTGAAGGACTAATAGTGATGTATGATATGCAGAAGGTATAATTAAATGTCTAAATTTATTTTTTAAAATTGTGATAATGATTGAACTACAGAAAATGAACGTGAAGTACTAGCATTATTTTCTATTTGTGTCTTTAATGTTCTTTGTTTGATAGAGTCTTCATCTAACACTTACTGAATTATTACCAAATGCTGAACTCCGATGGTGTGCTAGACATGTATAGGCGAAGTGGAAGAAGACTTTGAGAGGTGAAGAAAGGAGAAGAAAATTTTGGCAGGTTGCCAAGGCATTATTTGAGGTATTGTTAGAACAAAAACTTGATGAAATGAATCTATTAGAACAAGGCATTGTGGAAGATCTGTTAAAGTATAATAAAGAAGCATGGTGTAAAGCATTTTTTTAAAGAACATAACAAGTGTATGTGGTTGAGAACAACATGTGTGAGACTTTCAACAGTTGAATCTTAGTTGCTAGATTCAAATCCATCATCCCTATGCTAGAGGAAATTAGAGTCAAAGTCATGAAAAAGATAAATCAAAATGAGGGAGTTTTCTGGAACATAGATTACTAATGTATTACCAATGGCTATGGGAATTCTTAGACAAAATATTGAACATGCAGCCAACTGTAAGGTGAAGTTTAATGGTGATCTCGGCTTTGAGATTTATGATCCAACATATAAACATGTTGTTGATATTAGCAAAAGGGTCTATAGTTGTAAGTCATGGCAGTTGAAGGGAATTTCTTGTGCTCATGTAGTTACTGCAATTCATTTTAAGGACTGAGTTGTTGAGTCATTTGTTGAAGACTGATATAAGAAGAAAACATATTTGAAGGCATATAATAAGTTTATTCAACCTATTACAAACATCAAGATGTGGCCAAAAATCTTAAGACCAGCCACTATGTCACCTGAAATTACTACCATGCCAATAAGACCAAGTAAAAATAGGAAAGACAGTGATGAACCTGTTAAGAAGAAGTTTTGAAAGGCCACAAGAAAGGGGAGAAAAATGAAATGTTCTATGTGCAAGACTGTCGTAACTGGCACTCGGAGACTATTGCTAGTCCCCAAGTGAACCACCTAGTCCCATCATACCCGTTCAATCAATACTTTAGCGGAAGATAACAAAGAAATATCTAACTATTAGTGGGCTATGAGACTCAACAACTCTATCCATCAAAAGATCTATCATTTTGTCTATCATACGAGATAAGAATAAAAGAGTAATCTCAATATAAATAAGAAACAGGGAAAACGACTTAAACATCAACTATCAATTATCGACGTCTATGAAGCCTCTATGACTAATATCTATGATGGTAACATGACAGACCATGACTACCACTATCAAAGAAATAACTCAACAGATAAAGAGAATAAATATGTCCTCCGAAAATAAGGGAGGACTCACCAAGTCTAGAATCAAGAAGCTCTGAACCTCAATGATTGGCCTGCTAAAGTCCTCTATCTACAGAATCTACATCATAAAATGATGTAGCGCCAAAGGGGCGTTAGTACGTGGAATGTATCATATGTGAAATGGGTTAAAATAAACAGTATGGGCTATACAATATAAAATGACATCAGCTTATCAATCACCCATCCTCAACTTAGAGTAAGGAACAAGACTCTATCACATCACCGTCCATCAAGACATCATACTATCACATCAACCTCAGAGTACTATCTGCATGAAACTTATCTGAGAGTTTCTATAGCCAACAACCACCACCTATGAGCTGATGATGATATAATGAAGAAATATCATTGCCACATCCGTCCAGTACCTTGCTGAGGTAAAGGACAAGTCTATCGGGGATCCCAAAAGTCTATCAATTCCTCTGTGGGACAAAGGAAGCATCTCCTTTCACGGTCCAATCCTATCCTACGCTGGCTACGTAGTTGATGAGTGCGAGTGAGACTCACTCTTAGCCATTTCGGTGCTAATACTCGTCCCAGGACTTGACATGCTCATAAACTATCTATCAATCAAGAACTTTCATCACCTAGCCTCTACGGGCAGAAACACTCACCTAATCTCATCATCTATCGACTCAAAGAGTAGGATTGTTCTTTCGAAGCTAAAGTTCAATCTTATTTAGACTCTAAGGATACTACCATCATCAACTTCAACCATCACTACTCATCTCAAGACTCGAACCATATAAATCATGCATATATACATAACCTAAGCTCTAGACATCAACCCCTAGGTTCATTCAATTAATCTTTAACAATTTAACATGTATGGATTATATAATAGCTCAATTAATCGGCTAAACGAATAGTTAAACCACATAATCATACAATAGCGCATATAAACAGTTATTTAAAAGTATGATGATAATCAATTTAAGAGAGTATGAAAACAATTAAGATAGTATTAAAGATTTTCATTCAAGGTATCACAGTTAAGGTCATTACTTTCAATTAATCACCCTAACTCAATCGTGGGGGCACATGGGAGAACAATCCCATGTTCTGGGTAGCATCTACAAACCTAGGATGAAGATTGTACTAATCTTCTTCAAGGAATTGGACCTGAGTTCTCAATCCTCCAAGCTTTCTTGCCTTCTCTTTCAGGAATCCTCACGTAGAAACTTAAGAAAAATGGGTTTTAGAAACCCTTAATCGGTATAAAATGACTTTTCAACACGTTTTAGGACTTAGGAATAGGTTGGAAGTACCCAAAATGCCCTTCCTGTAATTAAAAGAAAAAAAGTCAGAAAAATTGTACTAGTCAGCGGCGGGCCAGGGGCACGGACCAGTATATTTCACCAATTTTTTGAAAATTTTAGATTCTCATCAAAAAATTAAAGAAAATACTAAGTGCTAGTCCGCGCCCCTCCGCGTCTCCCTAGGGGTGCGGATTAACACTGTTTTCACATTAATTAGCGAAAATTATTTTTCGATCCGGTTGCTCTTAAATCGGGTTGAGACCATTTTTCCACTCAGTTTTTCGCGCTTATCGCAAATTCGGTCTCGAATTTCCCATCAGAGCTTTAGAAGACGCGTTATATACATGATACCTTTTAGGGGCTTTTGCGAGATGTTACATCATCCACCCCTTGGGATCACTCGCCCTCAAATGAAGAGTAAAGATAGAATAAAAGCACGAGTAACATCAAAACTCATCTCATTCCTCACTCGGGAACTCTTGAACTCTCAACTATCCATCACTTATCTATCTCTGTCTTAGACTCGGGAATAGAATCGGATTAATAGATCAACTCAATGAAAGGAGACATTCAATAGCATTAAAGATAGGGATATTACCTTCAACATCATTATCATTCGACACGAATAGGTACGGGTATTTGAGTTTCATCTCTTCCTCAACTTCCCACGTAGCTTCCTCAACAAATTGGTTCCTCCATAGAACTTTGACGGAGGTTATCTCTTTATTCCTCAGCTTACGAACTTGCCAATCAAGGATTTGGACTAGAAGTTTCTCATAGAACAAGCTATCCTTTACTCCCGTACTCTCAATAGGAATTGCTAAGGCAGGGTCTCCTAAACACTTCTTCAGCATTGAAACATGAAACACGGGATGAATTCCATCTAGTTCGGAAAGCAAGTCTAACTCATAAGGGACCTTCCCAATCCTCCTCATAATCTGGTACGGTCCGATATAACGTGGACTCAACTTCCCCTTCTTGCCAAACCTGATGACACCTTTCACGGGTGACACCTTCAAGTACACCCAATCATCTACCTCAAACTTCAAATCTCTTCTCCTCACATCCATATAGGGCTTTTGACGGTGTCTTCAACCTTTCTCTAATGACCTTCACCTTCTCCATAGACTGGTCGACAAGATCAGGTCTGATCAATTCAGCTTCACCAACCTCAAACCAGTCGATCGGTGATCTACATCACTTCTCGTATAATGCCTCATAAGGGGCATCTGAATGCTGGTATGGTAGTTATTATTGTATGTGAACTCAATCAATGATATATATTCATCCCAATTACCCTTGAAGTTAATGATGTAAGCTCTCAGCATATCCTCTAAAGTCTGAATGGTGCGCTCGGCCTGTCCATCTGTCTGAGGGTAGAAGGCTGTGCTCAGATTCACTTTCATACCCAATCCCTTCTGGAAAGATCTCCAAAATTGAGAGGTGAATTAAGCTCCTCTGCCGAGATAATGGACAAAGGAACCTCATGCAACCTCATAATCTCATGAATGTATAGTCGGGTATACTTCTCAGCCGTATTAGTGGTCTTGACTACCAAAAAGTGGGCTGATTTAGTCATCCTATCAACAATCACCCATATCGAATCATGCTTCTTTCGAGATCTTAGTAAGCCATTAACAAAATCCATGTTGATCTTCCCCGCTTCCACTCAGGAATTTCAATGTTCTGAGATAACCCACATGGTCTTTGATGTTCGACCTTGACCTGTTGACAATTGGGACACTTTAGACAAACTCAGTAATGTCCTTCTTCATTCCATTCCACCAATAGAATTTTCTCAAGTCATGGTACATCTTGGTGGAACCAGGATGGAGGGAATATCTGGAGCTATGAGCTTCGGCGATGATCCTCTCTCGAACACCATTGACATCAGGCACACACAATCTACCCTAGTATCTCAACACCCCATCTGCCCCCTTAGAGAAAACCATCTCCTTCTGCTTATGAACTGCTTCTTTCATTTGGAACAAGACAGGGTCTTGGTCCTGTTTTTTCTTCACTTCTGACACTAAGGATGAAGTAGACCCATTCTGAACATTGACCCCGCCTTCATTGTTCTCCTCAAGTTTCACTCCCAGTCAAGCCAATCTATGAACTTCCTTAGCCAATTCCTTCTTCCCTTCCTCCATATGGGCAGTGCTACCCATGGACAACCTGCTAAGAGCATCAACAACAATATTAGCTTTACCTGGTTGGTAGAGGATGCTCATATCATAATCCTTGAGCAACTCCAACCATCACCTCTGCTGCAGGTTGAGTTCCTTTTGACTGAACATGTACTGCAGACTCTTGTGGTCAGTGAACACGTCTATATGCACTCTATACAAGTAGTGACGCCAGATCTTAAGTGCGAATAACACTGCTGCCAACTCGAGATCATTCTCATGGGTCTTAAGTTGTCTATAAGCATAAGTTATCACCTTCCCTCTCTGCATCAACACACAGCCTAGTCCAACTCTGGATGCATCACAGTAGATCATAAAGTCTCCCGTCCCATCTGGCAAGGTCAAAACTGGTGTTGTAGTCAATCTAGTCTTCAACTCTTAGAAACTTCTTTCACATTCCTCAGACCACTGAAACTTGGCCTTCTTCTGAGTTAGCTTAATTAATGGTGCTGAGAAAAAAGAGAAGCCCTCAACAAATTTACGATAGTAGCCTGCAAAACCTAAGAAGCTTCTTATTTTCGTCGGAGAAGTTGGTCTAGGCCAGTTCTTAACCGCTTCAATTTTCTGAGTATCTACCCAATACCATCTGTCGAAACAACATGGCCTAAGAAAGCCACAGACTTAAGCCAAAACTCACACTTTGAGAATTTTGCATACAACTCATGGTCTTTGAGCGTTTGCAAGACCACTCTAAGATGATTAGTTTGCTCCTCTTCATCCTTTGAATATACCAGAATATCATCAATAAACACGATCATGAACATATCAAGATACGGTCTGAACACCCTGTTCATCAAATCCATGTAGGTTGCAGGTGCATTTGTCAACCCGAAAGACATGACCAAGAACTTAAATTGGCCATACCGTGTCGTAAAGTCTGTCTTTGGAATATCACTTTCCCTCACCTTCAACTGATGGTAACTCGATTTGAGGTCTATCTTGGAGAAATACTTAGTACCCTGAAGTTGGTAAAAGAGATCATCTATTTTGGGGAAAGGATACTTATTCTTTAGTGGTCACCTTGTTCAGTTTTTGGTAGTCTATGCACATTTTGAGAGACCCATATTTCTTACGCAAGAATAGGACAAGAGCACCCCAAGGAGAAACAATAGGCCTTATGAAACCTTCCTCTAACAAGTCTTTCAATTGTTCTTTCAATTCTTTCAACTTTGTGGGGGCCATTTTATAACGTGGAATTGAAATAGGTTAGGTCTCGGGAAGAACATCAATCCCAGAGTCAATCTCCCTATCAGGAGGGACTCCAAGTAGATCATCAGGAAACTCATTCACAATCGGGACTGACTCAAGAGTAGAAGATTCAACATCATCAGACTTAACTCGCATGAGGTGGTAGACACAACCCTTGGAGATCTGCTTTCTGGCTCTAAGATGAGAGATAAATTTGCCCTTAGGTGGAACAGAACTCCCTTTCCGCTCTAGAACAAGCTTCTTAGGAAACTTGAACTTAACAATTCAGTATCTACGGTCAACAGAAGCATAACAAGCGTGAAGCAAATCTATGTCGAGTATCACATCAAAATCAACCATCTCTAATTCTACCAAGTCAGCTAAGGTGTTTCTATGATAAATGGACACTACACATTGTCTGTAAACCCTATCAGCTAAAATAGACTCACCAGTAGGAGTGGAAACATCAAAAGGTTCAAGCAAACACTCTGGAAGAATCCCAAACTTACTAGCCATATAAAGAGTCACAAAAGATAAAGTGGCACGGGGTCAAGCAATGCATAACAATCAAAGTCAAAGACTCGAAGCATACTCCTAACATTTGGTGCAGCCTTCTGATCCTGTCAATTACCCATAGCATAAACGCGGTTCATCCTGGCTCCTATACCCGTAGTAGTACCCCTCTGATGATTGCTCGCTAGGGTGCTGTGGAGGACTATGCTCTGCTGCTCCCAACTTGAAGTGACCAGTCTGTCCAAATGAATAACAAACATCCTTACCTATATGACACTCACCTAGATGAAGTTTACCACACTTGTCACAAGGTGGCTTTCCCCTCGCACCGTAGTCACACTAGCTTGAGATTGAGCACCCTGAGCCTTGTAATTCTGGTAACTATGAGATTTCAGATCATACCTGTTTGGCTGAACTGGTGCACTTGCTATAGAAAGTGCATGATGAGATGGTTTTCTCTGGAAGTAGGACTTGTCACCCTTATTCTGCTTCCTCTGGCTAGGCTCATGTCCTGCTGATTTTCCTTTTCTGTTCATCTGTTCTTCTGTATCTCTCTTTTGTCTTCCTCTGTCTGTTGGACATACACCATGATTCTGGAGATGTCCATGCCGGGAATCAATGAAGTTGACTTGCACTCTTTCTGCACATGTCTGCCCAGGCCAGATACAAACTTCCTTATCTTGGCCCTCATGTCTTGGATCATCCTCAGAGCATACTTGGACAACTTAATAAACTTAAGACTGTACTCCTTAACAGTCATCCCTCCTTGCTTCAGGTTCACAAACTCATCAACCTTCGCCTCGCTCAACTCTTGAGGGAAGAAATGATCAAGGAAAGCAACTTCAAACTCTTCCCATTCTGCAGGCTCTACATCCTCACCTGTATTATCCTCCCATTAGTTGGTTATACCACACATTAACAACACCCTTCAGTTGTTAGGAGGCATGTTCAAATCCCTTAATCTTAGTAGCATGCATAGCTTTAAGGACCTTATACATTTCATCAATGAATTTTGTGGGTCCTCCTCCACCTTCGACCCTATATACACTGGCGGGTTCATTCTCAAGAAATCTCTGAGTCGAGTTGCAACCGAGGGCTCCTATGAGCTAGAACTAGGAGCTTGAGGACCTTGGTTATTACCCTGAAAGGCCACCAACTGATCATGGTGATGGCTCCCTTAAACTCTGCCTCGGTGCTGGGAGCTGACTGGAGCTGAGTAAGGGGCGCCTGTGGGACCTCAATAGTCCTATCAGCGCGTCCCTGTCTCCTTGTCTACATCTGAACTAGGACCTCTGGTTGGGTGTTCTTAGTAGCTGGGGTTGAGATATCTTTTTGAGCGGTTGTTCTCTTTGGCGACAATTTCTTTAAATGTATAACTCACGAGTTAAAATGAGATTTCCATAAAGTTAAACTTTATCGCACAAATTTAGATCATAGAAGAAGGGTAACACTTCCTAATGTCCTATAGCTTCCTGCTTATGAAGTATGGTGCACAACACACCCATAAATAAGGCTCTATTAGACACGGCTTCATAGACTCCCTAGGACACTCTAACTCTGCGCTCTGATGCCAAGTTTGTCACTCCTCGGGAGGGTACCCTATGCGTAACTGGCACTCAGAGACTTTTGCTAGTCCCCAAGCGAACGACCTAGTCCCATTGCACCCGTTCAATCAATATATTAGCAGAAGATAACAAAGAAATATCTAACTATCGGTGGGCCATGAGACTCGACTACTCTGTCCATCACAAAATCTATCATTTTGTTTATCATACTGGATAAGAATAAAAGAGTAATCTCAATATAAATAAGAAACAGGGAAAACGACTTCAACATCAACTATCAGCTGTCTATATCTATGAAGCCTCTATGACTAATGTCTATGATGGTACCATGACAGGCCTTGACTACCATTACCAAAGAAAGAACTCAATAGATAAAGAGAATATATATGTTCTCCGAAACCAGGGGAGGACTCACCAATTCTGGAATTAGGAAGCTCTGAACCTCAACGATTAGCCTGCTAAAGTCCTTTGTCTATAGAATTTGCATCATAAAATGATGCAGTGCCAAAGGGGCGTTAGTACGTGGAATGTACCGTATGTAAAATGAGCTAATAAATAGTATGGGCTATACAATATAAAATGACATCAGCTCATTAATCACTCATCCTCAACTCAAGTAAGGAACAAGACTCTATCACATCACCGTCCATCAAGACATCACACTATCATATCAACTTCAGAGTACTATCAACATGAAACTTACCTGGGAGTTTCTATAACCGATAATCACCATCTATGAGCCGGTGATGATACAATGAAGAGATGTCAAAGAAGGGGGCACACCCATTGCTCCCTCAAAAAAATGCCACCAAGCTTCGAAAAGATTAAGCATCCTATGGGTAAACTTGCTAAGTCATTACCACATCCATCCAGTACCTTGCTGAGGTAAAGGACAAGTCTATCGGGGATCCCAAAAGTCTATCAATTCCTCTGTGGGACAAAGGAAACAGCCCCTTTCACGGTCCAATCCTATCCTACGCTGGCTACGTAGTTGATGAGTGCGAGTGAGACTCACTCTTAGCCATTTGGTGCTAATACTCGTCCCAGGACTTGACATGCTCATAAACTGTCTATCAATCAAGAACTTTCATCACCTAGCCTCTACGGGCAGAAACACTCACCTCATCTCATCATCTATCGACTCAAAGAGTAGGATTGTTCTTTCGAAGATAAAGTTCAATCTTATTTAGACTCTAAGGATACTACCATCATCAGTTTCAGCCATCACTACACTCATCTCAAGACTCGAACCATATAAATCATGCATACATACATTACCTAGGCTCTAGACATCAACCCCTAGGTTCATTCAATTAATCTTTAACAATTTAACATGTATTGATTATATAATAGCTCAATTAATTGGTTAAACGAATAGTTAAACCACATAATCATACAATAGCGCATATAAACAGTTATTTAAAAGTATGATGATAATCAATTTAAGAGAGTATGAAAACAATTAAGATAGTATTAAAGATTTTCATTCAAGGTATCACAGTTAAGGCTCATTTCTTTCAATTAATCACCCTAACTCAATCATGGGGGCACATGGGAGAACAATCCCATGTTCTGGGTAGCATTTACAAACCTGGGATGAAGATTGTACTAATCTTCTTCAAGGAATTGGACCCAAAATTCTCAATCCTTCAAGCTTTCTTGCCTTCTGTTTCAGGAATCCTCACGTAGAAACTTAAGAAAAATGGGTTGTAGAAACCCTTAATCGGTATAAAATGACTTTTAAACACGTTTTAGGACTTAGGAATAGGTTAGAAATACCCAAAATACCATTCTCGTAATTAAAAAAAAAGTCAAAAAAATTGTACTGGTCCACACGTGCCAGGAGAGCGGACCAGTATATTTCACGAATTTTTGAAAAATTTAAATTCTCCTCGAAAAATTAAAAATAATACTAAGTTCTAGTCTGTGCCCTCTGCGTCGCGCCATGGGAGACGGATCAACACTGTTTTCTCATTAAGCGAAAATTATTTTTTGAACGGTTGTTCTTAAATCGGGTTGAAACCATTCTCCCACTCGATTTTCTCCGTTGATCGCAAATCCGATCTCAAATTTACCATCGGAGCTTTTGGAAGACACATTATGCACATGATACATTTTAGGGGCGTTTTGATCATTTTACGGGGTGTTACAAAGACTTTTGGACATAACAAGAAAGGATGCCCAACTCTAGTAATTTACTGAATTTAGTAATAAGAACCTCTAAGTGAATTCTACTCTTGTTAATTATGCTTGGCACTTTAACATATGCTTGTAGAAAAATGATTTCACTGCTAGAAATTCAACTGTTGGGACTTGTGAAAGTGCTAGAGTATCCACTATATCTGATTTTATGCTTTGGTTGGAAGTCAATCAAGTGTAAATGCACCAGCAGCAGGTCCAAGTGCACCTTTCTCTATAGCAGGTCAAAGTGTTATTGCCTTAGCAGCAGGTCCAATTGCACTTGCCTTAGCAGTAGGTGCAAGTACAACTGCCTCAGCAGCAGGTGCAAGTGCAACTGCCTCAACTGATGGTAGCTCTGAAAATGTTACATCAGGTGCTCAACAATCAACTTCTACTAGACAAAAAAGGAAGAATATAACAACTTTGAGAGGTGGTGCAAATCTTAGATATAAGGGACCAAGGCAAAACAAAGCAAAAACAACTAATTTTAGTATGTTATTTTGATTAAGTGGCAGTGTAATGCAAAGGGTATGTTTTTATCATTTAGTGGCAGTTCTATATAGACCAGTGCAACTTACATATAGTCTTACATATATTCGTACATATATTGACATTTAATTTGGTAATTTATTATTTTTATTAGTCTAGAACTAGCTCAGTTCCTACACAAACATTAATCTTGATTACAAACCCGATGGTCTAAGGTGGACGGGAAGTGTTGCATTTTCTAAAAGACAACTACAGGAAGGGAGTTACAGAAGATCAAACTCTTTTACAAGCACTCAATCCCAGGCACTCAATTCACACCAATTACTCAAGGCCCACAATAGATTTGTCAATGTCTGGCTTAATGACTTGATCCTAACTGTTTTTTGTTGTACCTTCACTATCAACTGCTATAAAGTTATTGTTGAACACTTACTTTTTTGTGAATGAATTTGTGTTGAATTCTCAGTGATTATGAGACATTGTCCTTAATTTTGCTTATGAAGTTATGCTTTAATTCTCATTGATTATAAGGCATTGTCCTTATTTTCTTGCTTATGAAGTTGTCTCTGAATTCTCGGTGATTAAAAGAAATAATGTACCTACTATTATCCTGAAGATTAGTGTTTCTGAACTGATATTTGATTATAATTATCATTGTAGTACACATTAATACATCATAAAACAATAACTAGAAACCAAATCACAACAATGACAATAACAGTGACATCAATAACTAGTGCTTGTTCCCTCATATCTTATTTGTCTTCCTTGTATTCTTTGTCTTCCCTGTCTACGTTGTCTTCCTTCCTCGAAAGTTGTTGTTGTGTTCTTCATATGATATTGTTTTTGGCATGTTGTATCATTAGCATTAGCCCATTGAAAGAATTCACAACCATTATCAGAGGTATAATTTTAACAGCCCCAAAACATTCTTCCAGGATTAGTTGGTGTCGTTGATATCTTAATTTTAGAATGAAATCCACAGTAGCAACAACGAACTGTCATGGTGAAAACCAACAAAGTGAAATGAAAATGCACGACTGTGAAAGAGAAGAAGAAGAAATTTGTCCAACAATGGTGTTTTGAAGAGAATGCCGAGAGGAGGAAGAAGGGGTCTTAAAGACCTAATTTTGACCATTACTAGTGTTTCATGCTCCAAAGGTGTGTGTTTCACACGCTTCTTTCTTGCATTTGCCACATAGGATGCTATGTCAAAAATTGTGTTTAAAAGGTAGAATTTAATATGGGTGAGGGGTTTAGATGGCAAAAGGTTAAGTAGGAGGTTCCAGAAACAATTGAGTACAAGTGTAGGGGCTCATTAGACCATTCCACCAAAAAATATAAAACAAGAGAATAATATAGTATTTTTCTCTCTCTTTCGAGTGTATTTTTTCAATGCCTTCAAGTATATATAAATAATCCTTGATGTCTCTATTTTATAGAACTATATAAATGCATATGAAAAGATAGTAATAAACATGACATTAAACCATAACAATATGAGAAAGAGTGTCAAAAATAAATGAGGAGATAGTGAAAGTGTAGATATTGCTACACATAATATATTTCATAACATTGCCTTTAGATACCCATGGATGATGTGCCTCATCAAAACTATTAAATCATATGTTTTGATGATTAACAAATCATGGGATCAAATAGTGGGACCAAATTCTGGTCGATAAGTTGATATATAAATGGCAGTATTAAAGTCCAACTGTTAAAAGCTGCTAGATTGGTGAAAAGGTGTCTACTGTGCCTGTGCTCATCATACTGATTGACCAGTGGGAATTTCTGGAATTCCCTTGTGTGTATGCTTAAAAGGATCACTTCATAAGAAAAAAATGCTTTTTGAGAATCATTATCAGATAGAGTGAAAATTCATGTTGTTCTCTGAAGCGATACACAATATTCGAACTGTAAGGACCTGATAGAGTGAGTCTAGTAGAGTCTTTCCCAATGATGTTGTGTTTTTTCTATTTTGTTTTGTAAGGTCATATTCTTAATCTATAAAGGAATCTTGATCAGTGTGTTGGATTCTTAGTTAGCTATGACCTTGAATATGTGTTCTACATTAATTAAGGGTTGTAGTGTAGTGGGCAATAGTCATATTGCTTAGGCTTAAAGTCTTGTAATAGGTGTATTGCAAGCAAATAGTTAGAGAGGGGTAGTGTCTAGTTGCAAAGTTGTAATAGACTACATTGCTCTTGCACCTTAGTGAAGTTTGGTTGACAATCTTGTGGGACAAGTCGTGGTTGTTCCTTCCTTGAGCAAGAAGCTTTTCCACATAAAAATCTTGTGTTTTTATTACTTGTATTTCACTAGTTCCTTTTGTTGTTATACTGTTACTGTATTGAGGGACCTGCTCCCTGACTGTAGTGGATACATCTATTTCAACAATTGGTATCAGAGAAGTGATCTCTAAGGTTAACACTTAGAGATATTCCTATGCTGAATAACTACTCCACTAAACTTGAAGGAAGGAAAATCATCAACAAGACCACCAAGGTTCAATGGCTAGTTCTACAGATGTTGGAAAACTCATATGCATGATTTTCACATGGCCGAGGTGTAACACCCCATACCTTACAATACTAGTACAATTCAAATGAAACATGACATGGTTTGGACAAATGGACGCTAATTCTCAAATGTGCTTG
>JAPFFP010000002.1:10458607-10473284 GCA_026153255.1 Solanum medicagineum
GCATTTTGCTTTATTCCACCATACTCCAAAGCCAAAAAATAGTCAATCTTTGGCTCCATTCGAGATTGATGGAAAATTCGAGATTGATGGAAACTATATTACATACTTGTATTAACAAAAATTTGATAGTCAATATTTTAGTTAATCATTTACGTATAAAAGTGAATTCTAAATATAAAAGATAAATCTTAAAACTAAATAAATAATAAATTAAGAAAAATAGTAAAAAAATAATTTTAAAAGACAAAAGGTTCAAACAAGGATGTTCACGCTTTTAAATAGAAAAGTAATTTTACCCTATCATCCTTTAAATACGGTAGGTAAACTATTTATTAAGGTGATTGAGCGTAATTTTCTCTACACCTTTTGCTTTCTCTGTTTTCTACGTATGTGAGTAATCCCATTCCTTTACTTTTGCAAACCCCATATGAAGCGACCCCCCATAGTCTACTTGATTCCCGCGATTGTAACAATGATTCCCCAACTCCTTTTACTGAAGACCGAGATTTGTATTACCAGAATGAAGTGCATACATAAATTTACAAGAATTTCACCCACTCACTCCTTGAAAAATAACAATATAATATACATAAAATTTTAAATTTTTATAAAGTTTAAAATAATATAATAAGTCACGGAAATGGACTCAAATAATTAAGTCATTACTTTTAAAAACTAAATAAATATTATTAGACATAGATTTTAATATAACAAACTTATAAAAACGAACTTTTAAACATTCACAATTAGGAGTTTACTTAGGATCTGTTTGAAACGCTGCCTAGTAGTTAAAATTGATGTAATTATCAATTTAGTAATTACTTTGACCTGTTTGTTTGTCATATTTAATTATTGTGTAATGTTTGATTATACAAATATTTATATTAAATTTAAACAATAACAACAACAATTAAAAATTTATATTCAAAAATATAAGGGTATTATGAATAATATATTAAACTAAGCATTTAAGATATATGTTTTCTTTTGATAATATATTAATTAACAAACTTATGTTCGTAACGAATATTATAAAAATATTATTTTTATTTTTCAAATTAGTATTTTTTAATTAAATTAGTCATAAAAATTTAAAAGTATAAAATTTTGATGAACATCAAAAAATGTATGTTTGATAAAAATATTAATATTACAAATGTTGATAATATTAAAGGAAAAAACACGTAAGATTATAACCTTATTCAACTACTTTAGTTTAAGCTAACAAAATTATGTTAAAAGAAAATAAGAAATAAATAATAAAAGAAATAATTTTAAAAAATATCAGAATAATAAAAATAAAAAAATTAAAATAATAGAAGTAATAATAAATTAAAATATAAAATAAAATAGAAATAAATGACACAAAAGACTTTTTTAAAAATATCATGTACTTACGTGGCGTCATTATTTGGCCTCTCAAACAAATCAAAACGTGTAATTACATGCAGTTACGATGGCAGCTTTTCAAATAGGCTCTAAATATTAAAAAAATTAAGTAGAGGGAGTACAATAATTTTTTATTTATTATTCTCTCTATTAAAAAAATGAGTTTTTTTAATCTATTTAAAAAAAACTCTTTTCATTTTTGTAGCATTTTAATTTCAATTTTTCATGCATCATTTTTAAGACGACAAGATTAAAAAATATTTTAACATATTTGATATAATTTTAATTTAAAATCATAAACTAAATTATTATTATTTGAAATGAGAGGGGGTAGTACTTATGTGTCACTTGCATAATTAATAAAGAGAGTTGAACATGTACTTCACACGCATGTCTTCTTTAAATACTCCATTACTGCTCCTCATCTTAAAACATAGAGAGTCGACATCACTTTTTGGTTTTTGTACTTTTACTCACTCTTATTGCAGGATTTTTGCTCCCGACTTGTGCGTCTTGATAAGACAAGAATCACAACATATGTAAGAAAGTTGGTTTCTGTCTATATTACTACTTAGTGTTTTTAGCAGTAAATTGGCATTTAAACAGACAGCCAGCCCAAGAAAACAAATCTTATGATGAAGAATTTCTTCTCTATTCTATGTTTCATTTTGGGGTCAACTACTTTACTAGCTAATGCACTTCTGTTTTGCTTCTGTAATTGAAAGAAATTAAGTATGAACGTTACGTTGGCATTTTTCTATTGAAAAGCAAAAATTACTTTATGCGGAAATAAGTGAAGGCCCCATTATGGTGCCTGGCCTGTGTCCTCTGCTTTTTCCTTCTTTAATTCTTTTATGTTTTGTCTTCTGCCGTGACTTTAATTGAATGCGCTAGTCAAGAGTAGCAATCTGCTAATTGTTACCTTTGGAATGTCAACCACTAATTATATTTCTAGGGATAAGGTTATGGGTTTATGCCCATCTACGTATACACATTTTGTTATACAAATTAACAAAATTATTAAACTTACAAGTAATACAAAGATTTACGTTAAAACATAGGTTTGCAGTCTTTATGATGCGAAACTAGGGAAAAAGCAAGAATGATAATAAATTATAAAAGCCTTAATGATAATACCAGAACAGATGCGCATAAACTTCCGGATAAAAATAATGTAATAAACAAAATACAAGAAAAGAAAATATTTAGTAAATTTGATTGTAAACCAGGCTATTGACAAGTCAAAATGCACGAAGAAAGTATAGAATGAACAACGTTTACATGTCCCGAAGGACATTTTGAGTGGTTAGCAATGCTTTTTGGGCTAAAGATTACACCTCCAATTTTTCAAAGAAAAATGAATAGTATATTTGGAAACTATAAAGATTTGTCCTTGTTTATGCAGATGGTATTTTAGTATTTAGTAAAGATATAAGAGAACATCTAGGTAACATTCAAACGATATTTAGGTTGTTCGTAAAAATGATATAATAATTAGTAAAAAGAAAATGAAGTTATGTAAAAACATATATAAATTTTTTAGGAGTAGTACTAGGATACCAAAAAAATTAAACTACAGCTGCATATAACTAAGAAAATTCTGAAAATGTCAGATAAGTCAGAGAACACAAAAGAATTACAAAAATTTATAGGACTTATAAATTATGCTAGATCATCCAAGACTTAGGAAAAATAGTAGGGCCACTGTATGCTAAGACGGGAAGTAAATAACAGAAATATTTTAATATAGAAGATATTAGATAGTGCAAAAAATAAAAGAAAAAGTTTAAAATATTCCTAAAATATACCTCTTGGAACAGACTATTTAATTATAGAAAGAAATGAAAGTTTTGCGGGATGTGGAGCAGTGTCAAAAGTCCGACCAAGTAAATAGTAATAAAAGTGAAGAAAAAATATGCGCCAATCGAAGTGGAAAGTATAAAGAAAAAGAGAACATGAGTAATACAGGCGCGAAAATCATAGCAGTAGTATATGGGTTAAACAACTTTTGATTATATATTTTGAACAAAGTTGAAATACTAGTCAGAACAGACTGCTAAGCAATTGTTAAATTTCAAGAAAAAATAAATGAAAAATCAAGTAGTAGAGAAGATGACTTAATTTTATGGACACGATCTCAACGTACGAAAATATTGTCTTCGAATATATCAAAGGAAAAGATAATAACCTAGCAGATCAGTTAAGTAAACTAAATCTTAGACTCAACTAATAAGGAATATTTGTTTTTCAGCATGAGACTAACAACGTCAAAGTCTATAGACAAAAGGTAAACCATCAACTCTTGACTCGTATCCACAAACGGTTCTAGATAATATTCATTTCAGACCTCAAACAGTAGCATCAAAAATATTGGAGAGATTCATTTTGGAAAGCATAATTTAATATTCTATCCACCATCTGATTTGTCTTTTAGAATATTGCATGAATGCATAATAGATAAATCACAAACGTGTCTAGTAGATAATTTTTGGATAGCCTATAATAAAAAAGACAACAATTATTTTATAGCTGTAATAAATGCACTATGTTAATATTTCATAGACAAAAGTAGAAAAATGAAGTTTAAATACTATGTGATTGTGCATGAAAAAACAAATGACATTTTTCAGACATGGATAAAAGTTGTAGAGTCAATACAAAGTGTCAAAGTCCCATTTTTCAAAGGTTTTAATGATTTTAACGAAGCATTAGACTATGCTAGAGAAATATTAGGACCTAACTATTACATTTCTCCAGCCCAGACATAATCCAGAAAAGACCATCCAGTATAATATTCAAAAAGGCACCGACAAAATTATTTTTGTGACCATTGCTCTTCAATGATAGAGACATTTAAAAGATTGAATTTTAAAAACGAAACACTAATGCAAGAAAATACTAGACTCATAAAAAAATTACAAGAACGCTTACGGACAGTAAAATTCGAGTTGTATTAAATATAAATAAGAATGGATGATCACAACAAAAAACATTCAAGTTCTCCATCTCCAATGAAAATGGATGAGACGGAGATTTACTTTCCCCAATAAATGTAAAAAGATCCACTATATTGGATATGGACATAGCTAGTCTGACGCAATCAGTGGCCGGTAAATACTTATTGAATCCGTTGATGGGTGTGCATTCCCCAATGAATGCAAACAGTTCCACTATGTCGGATATGGACACAGCTAGTCTGGCTCAAATGGTAGTTGGTAAAAACTCATCAAATTCGTTGATGACTGATGTTTTGCCAAAAAATATACCTAACGAGAAAAAAATTACAGATACTCCCCGCAACACTAAGAGGTGAGTCATCTAAGAAAAAGACAAAAAAATCAAAAAATAAAAAAAAAATGAGAAAACTAATAGAAAAGACTTTGAAAAAATATTTGCAAAATTTTAAACAAGAGCTTCAAGACAAGTATGAAGATGTAAACGAAGAAAACACGCAGTATGACTCAGATGACGAGGTTCATGATGGAATAGATAATGATTCGGGAATGAACTTCGATTCGATCATATTTCACAACTTAGACACATGAACGACTATAGCAGAAAACGATAAAATAAGAAGCCAACGACGTAGATGTGAAAAGACAAGAAATAGTATCAGACAAGGAATATTATGACAGACAAGGAATATTTTAACAATTAAGACAAGAGATCAAAATGACCACGTGAGGTGTAAAAAATAATGCAATATTATAAGAAGACATGAGTGGTTGCTGTTGACACCCAACTTTTACCCTCTACGGTACAAATCAATAATGAAACTTTTAATTTTTAACAATTTGAAGTAATTAGCTTTTGAAATTGCTAAAATATTTTCTCAAAAAAAATTCATTTTTTTTTATTTCAAGAGTTATTATTCTTAATTATTTCAGGTGATAACATTAAAAGCTCTTTAATTAATTCGTGTAATTCATCATGTAGTCAAATTAGTCAATCAAATTCAATTTAGTTACTTTCAATTGGCTAAAATTGTAATTGACTTGGTCAATTTCTAGATTTTAAATCCCCACCTTGAACCCATTTTTTTAGATTTCATCTTGCAACAAAATTCTGATCCAAATCAAGTCAACTCGGCCTAATTTTCCCTTTTATTTCAGCATTGCACATTATATATATAATATTTGTATATGTTCCACCCGTGGCCCCAATTTTTCCTTATTTCCCCTCATTTCCCCACTCACGCGCCTCTTTCTCTTTTCTTTCTTTCTCCTCCTTTCCTCCTTTCCTCCTTTCCTCTTTCCCGTTCCCTTCTCCCCTTCCCTTCTCCTTCATCGACCAGACGCAAACCCAGCTAGAAACCAAAATCAACAGACAATCCTTAACGTTCACCGTCACCACTCCATCATGCTCCCCATACCTTTTCCCTACGCGTCCTCGTTTTTCTTCCAAAAGCCGTAGATCAAGGAGGAGCAAATAAAATCAATGGCACACCTAAGTGGGCAACAAGAAGACCCTACCCACTTTCAAGTTTGAATGAAGATAATCCCAATTTGCCCTGCGATTTTCCCCCCATTTCGAACCCTAATCGTACCCTATAAATATTCCCTTTTCTTCTCCATTGAGGGAACCGGTTCTGAATTCGAAACTCTAGCAAGGACTCACTCAATTTTTCATAGCCGTTTTTGATTTCCAAAGCTCGATATAGTTCACATATCCTCAAGCTAATTTCCCAGAAACTCATTCGGCTCTGAAAGCCTTGAAATTGAGGATTCTGGGTCGAGGAAACTGTAGACTTACTCTTTGGTGGTGGAGAAGCTTCGTCACGTTTATCGTCTCAGTTAGATGCACCGATACAGGTAATATCTTCATCTGAACTTCTTATTTTTAATGATGCGTGCGCTGTTGTGTTTCTGGTTGCTCTGTAGCTGACTAGGCGATGTTGTTAAATCGATATGCTATGGGATTGCTGTGTTTGAGACGAAAGTCATCTTTTAAGCTCGCATTTATGAGTCAGATTCGCGAATGATAACTGAACCTTGTGAAGTGCTATTGTCTAGTTTGAACTGGCTGTTGTTGCATTTATCCTGAATAAAACTGAATCTTGTCTTTCATGGCTTTATTTGCTTCCTTTTCTTTGAGATTCATTGGTTTAAAGCTTCACTCAAATTACTGTTGGGTGCTCTGCTTGCAGTCTGTGAGTATAATCTGCCTACTATGCTATCAAGGTCGCTTAGTCTTGTTTTGCTTATTTCTTCCCAGAATCTGAATGTGTTGAGTTGTATATGTCTTCGTAACGTCTGAAGTTTTGTTAAAAATGCATAAAGTATAGCTGAACTCTCTGTTCGTATCCTTTCGTTTCAAGATTTATCTGTTGATTGGGTCTAAAATGAATCAGTTTGGAGTTCATGACTGTTAAACGCCATGATTTCAATGTTCTTGCTGACTCTCCTAACTTCATTTGTTATTATCCTGTCGAGTTTGGGTCGAATTTGTGATACATGCTTTCGGTTTTGACTTTCCTTTGCTATATTAGAGGGTAAATCAATGTTTAAGTCCCTGTTTAGACATCTGATCCATAAATTGGTCGCTAAATTTCTAGAAATTAGTGTTATTGGATTCTAGTCGTGTAGGAAAGCTTCGGAGTTTTTTTCTTTTTGAGTCTGTGATGTCCTCTTTTCCCAAACCTGTTTTCATGCTATTTTATCCTTGTGAATATGATGTCAATATTTTCTGGTTTCTTTGCTTGAGCTATTGCTCTCAAGATGAATTTCTTTCCCTCTATGATTTGTCCTTTTCCTGTCTAATATCCATTTGGTTTCGAAATATAGTCAGCATTTAAACTCTAAACGTCATGACATACCTATTAGCTTCTAGTTTCTTCATTGCTGCTGGTACGTTCATATTCCCAGAAATCAAAGAAGAGGTTTCTTAGGTTGTATTAAGGAAGGCACCCTATTTTCTAAAAGATTGTGTTTGTTTTGGCCTAAAGTCAGATTTGTTTAGGCTGTTCTTTAGATTCATTCAAGTGAAAGTGACATCTCTTGCCAGTTGATTTGTATGCTGCATCTAGGACCAATCGTTAATTTAGCTTTCCCGCATTAATCCTTGGCAGAATGATCTGGAAAATCCAGTTACATTCCTATACAATGCACTATATTTTTTTTGGTCAGATTGTTACATTAGTTGGGTCTTCTCTCTAGGTGATAAAAATGTTCAGTTGTATCAGTCCGGATTTTAAATCTGGCCGAGCTTGGCACGGACATGAATCTGTCCTTATAAGTATAGATACCAGAAGCTTTCGCTATGTGTAATTTGTCAAACATGGAAAAGATTTGGAACTTGTTCAAGTATGTGTTTGAATTTGGTCCTTGTTTTGATTTTTGCATAAGTCTTCATGTAAGCCACGCTCTATAATCCATATTCATGCTCCTTGACAGATAGCTTGTTTTTGTTCATTTAAGGCCGTGTCGATTTCTTCTTTCTTTAAATACTGATAACAGTGCACCTACATATCTCTATTAATATACTTTCTCATTAAGTGTTTAAAATTATTATTTACGTGTTTTACTTGTTTTGTTGCATGTGAAATCATGTTGGAGCCCTAAATGGGCTCCCCTCCTCTTCTTCGCATTTTCACTGGGTCATGGAAGCCAACTCCCCTCTTCGAGTCAGACTCATCAACTCACAGTAAAGGAAGCAATCTACAGGGTTAAGGGTTAAAGGAAGCTAGTATACAGGGCTTTGAAGGCCAAAATCAGTGTATATCCATTTATATATAGCGAATATACACCAAGTGTATATCATAGGCAAAAAATGGGCCAAGCCCACTGGACAGCAGCCTGCAAATTTTGATGGGCCTAGCAGGCCCAAAATCTAGATTAGGACAGGTTCAAGAAGAATTGGGCCCGCCAAAGCCTAATTTATTTTATTATTGTCTATTATTATTTGTTGTGTTATTTGTTGCTAACACTAGCATTAATTCACTATTTATGTTATTATTTGCTACTAATCTAATTGTTTTCCCAACATTGCCTCCATTTATGTTAATTTTTCGTTATCAACGAATTTCTTAGGTGTTGAAATTATTCGTATAATTTATTTTTGGTTCGAAGAGTTCGTTAATTTTAAACTTTATCGATTTTTGCAAAAGTAGTCCATTCTTTCAAAATTAATACATTTTCAAAATTTAGTTAAGTCTTTTAAATTTAGTCATTTTTTAAATTTAGCCAAGTGTTTTAAATTTAGTCAACATTCCTTCAAATTTGGTCAATTCTTTCAAATTTAATCAATTTTTTTTTCAAATTTAGCCAATTTTTTCAAAATTAGTTAATTTTTTAAAATTAGTTAATTTTTTAAAATTAGTTAATTTTTTTCAAAGTCAATCAAATCTTTAAAAGTTAGTCAAGATTTCCTAATCGTCGGATAACCGCATGTTAGCGGCCATTTCAAGTGCGTAAAACCTTCTTGAAGTGGAAATATGAACCCGAATCTTTTCTTTGGATTTTGAAAAGACTCTTCTGTTAGGTCAATTTAAATATTTACTGGTTTCCTAATTATCCTTAAAAGTAGGTGGTGACTCTTTCAAATTTAAAAAATTGATTTTCTTAAATTAATTAAGTTTTAAACCGATTTTTGAATTTATTTATTTATCTATTTTTTTTTAAAAAGGCCTTTTTGCGATTAACAGTTGCATGTGCAATATTATAGGAAGACATGAGCGGTTACATGCCTCAAGTTCCAAGATCGTTTTATATCCAAGTTTTTGAAGTTCAAAAGCTCCTATAAATACATCATCAAATGCTGAAGAAGAGGGTGTGTGAAAAAGAGTAGCAAGGCATAAGAACTCCTCTTTCCTAGCAACATATTTCCCTTTCCAACCTTTTCCCAACCAAAAAATCTTCCTAGCTAAATAAAATTTGTTATTGTAAATTAGTGTTTTCAGTAATTTGACGAGCGTGCAAGAGTTCGTCGGTTTCCCGTTCTGGAAAACCTCTCTCAATCTAAGTCATGTGAGTTCTTACATTTTACTTTCTTTTTTCTCCCTAAAAAATATGTTGTAGTATGTACGTTTGAATTTATGTTGTCATGTTTAGTATGTTATCTTATGTTCAGGTTATAAAGTATCATGTATATTTATGTTAAGTTATGTATATTATGTATGATAATATGCATGTAATTTGACTCTTAATATGTGGTTAGCCTCTTAACTGCTAAATAATAACGATGAATTAATCTGTAAATTCCTCGGATTCTAAGGCTTTAAAGTCCGAAAAACTTACAAGGACAGATTAATTATCATATCAGGGGTGAGGTCGAAGAAGAAATTATTAAGTGTATAGTGTTAAGAGGAAGAGATGAATAGGGTAGATTTAAAAAAAAGAGTATGACAGAAATTAGAAAAATGTATGAGTTCTCTAGCATAAGACGTACACGAGAGAGGGAGTACCGAGTAGGATTAGTTCAATATTTGACAACCAAAAAATATAATTTATATTTTTTTTAATTTTCCCATATTTCATAAGTTTTTCTCCTATTTTTTGTTATATTATCAATTTGTCAGTAGACTACCTTTAGACTTGTATTTTTTGTGTTCTTTCATATTTCTTTTATATTTCTCATATCCTTTCGTATCATTTTTGTATCAGAGCCCAGGGAATTTGGGTATCTATTTTAAATCAAAAGTCCTTTAAAAAATACTAAATTGTATTTGTCAATTAAACAATAACTAAGTGGTTTATATGTTTGAACATACTCGACTTAATAACTCTATAGAGAACAACCAGAAATTAGAGGAACTGATAGACATAATCTAGAGTAGAATATAAGGTACTAGGACACCTAAAATCTAGACATTTTTTTTATAGAAATTCTATGTGAACACAAAGATTTGCTACAACAATCCGTCAAAAATACTGATTTATTATGGGGAAGTAAAACAAAGAAGACAATTGATACAATTAAACAAGACATTAAGTGCATATTTACACACAGTACAAGCAGCGAACCCAACTGACCCAATAGTACATAGGCCCTTTACTACAGAAATTCTAAGTGTGTTAAGATGGGAACTAGAAGGTATTAGACAAGACATCGAAACCTATACGCAAAGAATAAAATTTCAAGAAAAACTGTGTAAAGTAACTACTCCTTTAGGATAAAAGTTACCTTATTAAGACAACAATAGATCCCTTAAGAATCTTGAGTATTTAGACCTAAGAATTCACCATGAAAAACAATTGAGAATATTAAAAGATAATACAGTAATAAGGTGTAATTTCAGTAGAGGAAAACATATGTTACATTCTGAAGACAAACAATATAATATATTAAAAGACTTAATAATAAATTTTAGTGAAAGGACTCAAAAAAATAATAAAACTATAATAAGACTGTTTGACCTGATAGAGAATACTCAGAACAAACAGAAAAAGATATTAGATAAGCTTGAACAAAATTTGATTTTCTAAAATCGCAAGAATTAGACATAGACAAAAAAATTCAATATTTGAATAATAAGTATAATATCGAAAAACACCTACTAAGGTCGAAATAGAAAAATTGATAAAGACAATAACAGAAAAATCCAAAGAATTAGAAGTTAAAACAATTCAACTACTAGCAAAAGTAACAGGCTAAGTAGAAGTAGTAACAACTGAGATCAACGAATTAAAAAAGATAGTAGAAAAACTTGAAGAAATCTCTCTTTCATGAATGATCTAGACCCAATTTATGTCAAGGCACTAACTTTTTTACATCAAAACTTCAAACTGACCCGCAAGGCTTTTCAGATTATTTAGCCCAAAGCAAGTCCAATCAAGTTATTATTAAACATAATAATATTATAATAACACTATTGCTAGAAATAAATACAAAAATAGATAAACTTGTTAAAGCAAAGGATGAAGTATCAGAACAACCAAGGAATACTGAAGTAGATGAATTAATAGTCCAGTTACAAAATATAGAAATAACACCACAAAAAGACAGACCAAAGCTGACTAGAAAACTGCAACCATGGACCTTTTTCCAGGTAGGACAAGAACAACTAAAGAAAGACCAAAAGTTTTTCAAACAATAAAATAGAAAACAACCTTATAACAAGAATCTTATTACGAGGTAAACAAGAAAATCAAAATCAAGAATTAAATCAGATAATCTACATAGACAGCGATTTAAGAATTTTCAAACAAAATCAGTTAAAATTATTAAATCCTAAGACACTATATGATACAAAATACTTCTCAAGAAATACTCAACTATATAGATATTATTGAGAAGGACATTGTCAGCCATAAGAAACGAGACAACTATAATACATCTAGTTAATCCAAAATCATTTGAAATGATAATAAATACTAGAATAACTCTCATGCATATGAGATTAATTGTAATTGGATTAAAAGGACTAACAGGAAAGAACTTAGGAACTAAAATGTTGATTGCGATATATGACGATAGATGGTCTGATCTAAAGAAATTCATCATAGGATTAACTGAGGTGGATATGACTAACAATGGAAGAATATTTTACATTAGCTTCGATCTCATGCTAAACTTGAGAGAATTTGAAAAAAAAAATAAAAATTGAAATACAGACTAAAGCTTATAAGAAATGGAGAGAGGTAATAATATATTAGTGTGTGTAGAATTTATAGGAAAAACGGTCCTAAGTAGTGATACAAAATTTAAAGTTAAAGTAGATTCAGTTGAAGTAATGAGAGATAAAAAAATAAAGCTAATAAAATCAATAAAATTATATCCAAAAGAATATGTAGGGTTTAGAATGAAATTTAGAAAGATTTAACAAGAAAATGATGTTGGTACCAGAATCTCATTTGATGTATACAAATACTAATGGAGAAACATCCATAAGATTCATTGATTACAAATACATTATGCAAAAGGAATTAGATGACGAAATAGACATGACCATAGAAATGATGAATGTAGAAATAATAGAAGAAGAATTTGGAGTAAATGCTTTGAGAAAGGCGAAGGTATGAAAAAAATACAAGTGCAACATTTAAATGCAAAAGGTGTAAGTTAGGAACAATGAATTTAATAGAAACGAAATTGCACTTTAAAAAGTGTGAATTTAGAACAGATAACTTAAGATATAAAGAACAACAAAAAATATAAACAAAACTAGATAACCTTGACAAAATTGTCAATAAAATATATGCTAGTGATAAGGAAATAGAATTAGATTTGGTTATAAGGCAGAAAGAATTTAAGGAATCAACTAGTTCAAGCCCTTTCCAACGAACGACACAGCAACATATAGTAGACACGATTACCAAAAATGTACCAAGAAGAAGAGTGTTTAGAATAAACCCCAAAATAGTAACGAAACACGTAAAATCTATAGGAAAAAGAATGCCGACAGAAGAACTAATTAAGTTACAAGAAGGTAATAAAAGAAAAATATTGAACATAGCCGCATACGATCCACAAATGTGGAACACAGTCATAGACCTCTGAAAAAGAATAATTGTAGCGGACTATACAAGGACATATCAAGATACAAACATAGAAATAATGTATAAATATATGGAGACTTTCTTAGGAGAATCCGCAAAAGCTCTATGAGAAGCTTATAAGTCTAACTTCCTACAAGAATTACAGGCTTTAGTAAATATGGGAGTTAATCAATATAATTTTACTAACAAGATACATAGTTTAATTACAAGAGAAGACCCAAATAGTGGATTAGTAATACTACAAAGAAATACTCTAGTAAAATTAGAACAACTAAGTATTACAAGTTAATTTCACATAAAGATCTTTCTGAAAGACTATTACTATTATTGTATAATTAGCGAAAATTTGTGTGATGAAGAATTAGGAAAGAAATTCTTTAACAAATTATCGGGAGCTTTGGGGCGAGAAATAGAAGAAAGATCATATAAAAGAGAAGGAGTGATCCAAATTACAAATGCTATATGATCAATAAGACATAGAGTGCAACATGTAATGGAAATACTAATCGAAAAATGTATGAACATACAAATTCAAAAGCAACTAAAGCAAAACGAGATGAGTTTCTGTAATAATATATACTACTCAAAACTATGATAAAGATCAAAATCAAAATAAAAAAAGACGTTATAAAAGAAATAGGTCACATTATGTGAATACATATAATAGAATAAAATACTGCCTAAAAAAGTCGTCAGCTAGAAAATCATATCTTGACAAAAATAGACATGTTAGAAAATATGAAACTGATAGAATTTTGTAAAAATAAATTAGAATGTTTTACTTGTGGTAGCATAGAACATATGGCAAATGTATGTCCAAAAAGAAATAATAGTCAGACAAGAAATTCACAACTAATAGAAGATTTTCAAGAAACACTAATCAATATAGATGAATATATATCAAATAGTGAAAGTATATACTATTGTTAATGTAGAACCAGCTGAGAGACCATAATTAGACTCTTCCAACTCAGAACAAGAAGAATTAATAAACAAAATAGGACTAGAAATGGAGAACCTAGATTTAGAAGAAATACAAGCTAGCACAATGGTAAATGTTTTGCAAGACTGTAATCATGAACTTGAAAGTAACAAAGGGATAGATAATAATCAATGTACTATATGTAAAGAGCACCCTAGTAAAGAAAAAAGGACAAAATGTAATTATACTATATGGAAGGGTGCATTGCATCTATAGAAGACATGCTAAAAATCAAGATAATAAAAGAAGAGGAATATAAAGAAGAAATAAATCAGACCACGACTTTAAAAAATAATGACATTAGAAACTAAAGAAAACGAGCTGGAACAAAGGATAAGAGCCCTAAAAAAGGAAAAAGAAAAAATGGAGGAAGACTGGCAGCCAGAACCTACACAAGAAATGAAATTAATGAACATAGAGACTTGCGAAACTTTAATATGTAATGAAGATAAAAAAATATACCAAAATAAAAATACTAACAAGGCTTAAGATAGGAGACTTAGAGATAGAGACTCTAGCACTAGTAGACACAGGGTGTATCTGGTGCATAATAAACAAGAAAATAATATCACAAAATCTAATAAAAATTTTAGACAGGCCAATTACAGCCATGCAAATGGATAGAACTCATAATATATATCAACACTATATAGATAAAACCTAGATTAGTTTCATAAATATATGTAATGAATTTTACAAATCAACTTACAAAGTTGAAAGGATCTGGGTAAGAGAATTAAATATAAACATAGTGTCACGACCCGTCCCAGGGACCGTGACTGGTGCCGATAAGACACCCGAACGGCATCAAACTGGGTCACCAAACATATGTGCTACAGATTTCTGCCAAAATTTCGGCAGAGTTTCCTCT
>JAPFFP010000002.1:10473384-10504208 GCA_026153255.1 Solanum medicagineum
TCACTTTGTTATGGTAATGGCAAGGTAATCCTACAGGGGTTTGTGGATGCTGATCTGAGTGGAGATATGGATTCAAGAAAGAGCACATTCGGATACATCTACACTTTAGATGGAACAGCAGTGAGCTGGATGTCTAAGCTTCAAAAGTGTGTTGTCCTATCGTCTACTGAAGCTGAGTACATAGCAATAGCTGAAGCTGGGAAAGAAATGATATGGCTGGTAGATTATCTGGAAGAATTAGGTAGGAAGCAGCGCGAAAAAATTCTTTATACAAATAGTCAAAGTGTCATACAGTTGGTGAAAAATCCAGTATATCATTCGAAGACAAAGCACATCCGAAGACGGTACCATTTCACTCGGAGGTCAGTGGAAGATGGTGAATATGTGTTTGGAGAAGATAGAGGGTGCAAAGAATCCAGCAGGCATGTTGACCAAGTGTATTGGTGTTGAAAACCTAAGGTTGTGCAAAGCCTTAGTTGGTCTTCTGTAGGCTGTACAGAAGAAAGTGTTGCGATGGGATGAAAATACTGATGATAGAGGAACCATTTTTTTAATACATGTATTGTGTGTTTGGAGGCTGAGTGTATCAGTCTCCAAGTGGGAGAATTGTTAGGTAGTGGAGCCTGATAATATATTAAGCAGGTGCTTCAGAATGTCTTATAAGTATATTTCTCGAATATCTCAAAATTCATGCATGATTTCAAAAATTCAACTTCATATTCTCATCCAGGGTTAAAATTGAGTAAGAGAAGGTAGCCCTCGAATTTTAGAAGACCCATAATGAAAAATAATTTTCATTACGGGGACGAATTCCAGTGTCCCTGCGCCCGTTGGAGGCCGAGTGTATCAGTCTCCAAGTGGGAGAATTGTTAGGTAGTGGAGCCTGATAATATATTAAGCAGGTGCTTCAAAATGTCTTATAAGTATATTTCTTGAATATCTCAAAATTTGTGCATGATTTCAAAAATCCAACTTCATATTCTTATCAAGGGTTAAAATTGAGTAAGAGAAGGTAGCCCTCGAATTTTAGAAGACCTGTAACGAAAAATAATTTTCACTACGGGGACGAATTCCAGTGTCCCTGCGCCCAGGACGCAACGCGCCTGGGGCGAGCCTTAGTGTAATTGGGATTGCGCGTCTTATCCACGTTACACTTGGGGCACGGACCAATCCATTTTCTTCCCTGTTTTTCCAACTTTTTCAAGGCACTTGGGTAATAACCCAATGCCCATTTAAACGTTAAACCTTTATCTTTTGACCATTTTTCAACTCAAGAACCTTCATAAACCCTCTCAAATCATATCACCCAATCCTCCATTCTATTCCAATAATCTCAAGAGCACACTTTGAATTCTAAGGACCCAACTCAAGCTTCAAGTCTCCTTCAAGTTTACTTCAAGAAATTCCAACTTTTAGGTATGTGGGTCTTCATCCATGATTCCTTTTACCCATGGAGCCCATCCCTCTCTTTTTATGAAAATTTCATGATTTTAAGTTGTTTCTTCGTGGGTATCTTCTATTACACATTATAATCATGAGTTATGATTGATTTTATCAAATATTGAATTATTATGTATGAACTACTATTGCAAGCTTATTCCATGAGATGAGTTGAAACTATTGAAGCTATGCATGATATGAAATAGGGAAACTATACCACATTGTGAATTTGTTTTATGGGTTTCATGACACCCAAAAATGAGGGTTTTACTACTATGTTGGTGGGTCGAATTGTATGAATTTAAAATGATTTAATTTTACACTTTCATGTCTTATACTATCTAATTGTATGATTTTGAGCATGTGCTCATGTACCTACCATTTTTGGCTAAACTACATGACAAGGATTCTTAAGTGGATGATGAACTATTGTATGAGTTGCAAGTCAAGTGTTTTTATGATAAGTATGGCCTCCAAAGTATGTATTAACTCATGAAAGCTATGATTTACAAGTGACAAGTTGAGACTTATTCCATTATTCTTCCCTCTTGTGAGTAAATTATATCTATTTGAGGGGTCAAGCATGACTATTATTTTACCCTCATGTTAAAGATAAGCTTACTAGTAGGGGTCAAGCATGTTACAATCTCTATCCTCATGTGAAATGCAATACCTACTAGGAGGGGTCAAGTTTATGCATTGTTTTCTACCCTTTAGTATAAGGTATATGCCCATGTACGGGTCAAGTATGTGAATGAGCTACACATGCCATGTTATCATATCTTTTACAAGTTATTCATGTTATGATTAAATCTTTGATGATTTCAAGTATTCAGTGGGATTAGGCTTAGCACTGATTGAGGCTTACGATTGAGGCTCGACTCAAGGGGTCCTTACATAAAGTCATAGTTTCTAAATTATGTGCCACCATAAGATTATGTTATTTCCCTAAAAGGGCTTACTAGTGGATCCATCTAGGTCAAGTTACCCACAAAATGGGGTCAAGTATGGTTTACCTTGGCAAGTAGACCACACCTTTTCTTGTGGGGTGTCATATATCGGAATTTCAAGTAAAAGCTCCCTTTGTCTTCTATGTCGGTTAAGGTCTTCTCCCACATATGTATATTATACTAAGAAAGTTGAATCTTTACATACATGTATTAATACAAGCATTGATCATACATGTCTTATTGAGTTTATATCCATTGATTATGGTTATGCATCTTGATTATTATGGCTTATGTCTTTGTTGCATTGCACCCCACATACTTAGTATATCCCAAGTACTAACGCATACTCTATATCTACATGATATTACTATGTAGGGACCGGAGTTCCTATTGATCATCCTCCTCTACGTGGCTAGTTGATTTGTTTGAAGAAAGCCTTTGGTGAGTCCTCAACTCCGGGGACAATATGTAGTTTACTCTCATGCCTTTTATTTATTAAGACTTGTATAACTTTTTGGATACTTATTACTTAAGGGTGAGCCCGGGAAGTGTCTTGGCCCCCATTCCATTCACTAGTAGAGTTGTCGTTGGATAATATGATAGTCTATGTTTTAAGCTTGACTCCTTTAATGCCTAAGTTATTGTGAAAGACTTCCCTTAGTCCCGCTTCCCATTTTATTTGTTGTCACATTGAATCTTGTTTACATTGCTTCACGACCAAGGATGTGTATATGATATGCTAAGAGGCTTGTTTGGGGTCCCTTCGGGTTCTCCATTCGTCGTGTCACATGTAGGGCCTAGGCTTGAGTCGTGACAAGCTTGGGGTCAGAGCTCTAGGTTGTTAATAGTCCTCAAAAATCCAACACACCGTGTCAAGTACAATATTTTCATGGTTGTGAAGTGCGCCACAACTATGAATATGAGGCTATGAGGCGTTTTAGGAAATGTTTCACTTCTTCATGATCTATGTCATACTTTAGATGTAAAATAAGGTTTCCTCCCCTAAAAAATGCTCTTTTGCTGTTTTTGATGATGCCACTACCAAGAGGAAGACCACAGAGGGCCATCACACTTGAGAAGGGTCCGGCTTATCAAGCTCCTCAAGGAGAAGGGGCTACACAAGTTGAGTTCTGAAATGCCATCACTATGTTAGCCCATGCTATGTCCAACCAATTAAATCAAGGTTTCCAAGCCCGTCATGCTCCTACTCGGCCTCAAGAGTGAGGGACTTCACAAGGACGAACCCTCCGGAGTTTCATGGGTCAAAAGTGGAGGAAGATCTCCTAGTGTTTATTGATAAGGTGTATAAGGTGCTTGCTATCATGGGGATGAATTCATAGGAGAAGACGGAACTAGCGGCCTATCAACTCAAGGGTGTGACCCAAATTTGGTTTGCTCAATAGAAATTGGAAGGAGGAACGATAATGCCATTCCTTGGGAGGAGTTCAAGGTTGCCTTTCTCAATCGGTTCTTCCCTATTGAGTTGAGAGAGGAAAAAATGATGGAGTTTATAAATCTCAAGCAAGTATCCATGAGTGTGAGGGAGTATGTCCTCAAATTCAACAAGCTCTCAAAGTATGCTCCTCACTTGGTTGCCGATCTTAGGGCAAGAATGACCAAGTTTGTGTCGGGGATGTCTAATTTGGTGAATAAAGAGTGTTGCACCGCTATGCTTGTGGGTGATATGGACTTGTATTGGCTCATGACCTAAGCTGAACAACTTGAGGGGGAGAAGCTTAGGAAGAGAAGAAGTGGGGAGTCCAAGAGGGATCAGTTTGATGGTGGTTTCCAAAGTGCTAAGGGTGGTCGTTTCCAAGAAGGTCACGAATTCCAAGGCCAAGGGTCCTCTAATGCTCCAAATAAGAGGTTTGCTAATGATAAGGTGTCTAACCCAACGCTTCAAGGTGGAAGTGGTGGTATGACTAATCCTAGGTGCCAAAAGTGTGGGAGAAATCATGGTGGTCCATGCGTTAGGACTCTAATGCTTGCTATGGTTGTGGTAAAGTGGTGTGGTAAAGTGGGTCACAAGAATGTTGATTGCCCCTATGCTCAAAATAAGGGTAGGGGTGTTTTTCCTCAAGTCCAAGGTGCTAATATGGGTCAAAGGGCAAAGGGAGGCCAACAAAGGTGTGCCCCAAGACAAAATTGGTTCTATGCTCTCCAAGGAAGGCAAGGAGTGGATGAGGTGTCCGATGTTGTTACTGATATGTTAAAGGTTCTTGATTATGATGTGTATGCATTGTTAGATCCAGGTGCCACTCTTTCTTATTACTTCTTTTGTTACCAATAAGCTTCATATGTGTCCCGAATTGTTGTGTGAACCCTATGAGGTATCTACCCCCGTTGGTGAGTCCATTATTACTAGAAGGGTCTATAGCGATTGTCCCATGTCTATATTGCATAAAGTCTTGCCTTATGATTTTGTTGAACTTGACATGGTGAATTTTGAAATTATTCTTGGGATGAATTGGTTACAGGCATATCATGCTTCCATTGATTTTAGAACCCGCAACGTTAGGTTCAAATTTTCTAATGAGCCCATCTTTGAGTGGGGAAGTCGTAATGTAGTGGTTAGGATAGGTTCACTTCTTGTCTTAAAGATCAGAAATTAATTTCTAAGGGTTGAATTTACCATCTTGCAAGGGTTAGGGATGTTTAGTCTAAAATCCTTCCTATTGAGTCGGTTCCGATGGTCAATGAATTTCTTGATATCTTTCCCGATGAGCTTCCCAGTGTTCCTCCCAAAAGGAATATAGACATTGGTATAGACCTCCTCCCCGATACACAACCCATTTCCATTCCCCCTTGCCATATGGCCCCCGGCGGAGTTAAAAGAGTTGAAAGAACAATTGAGGGATTTATTGGAGGAGGGTTTCATAAGGCCGAGCAAGTCACCTTGGGGTGCACCTGTTTTGTTTGTGAGGAAAAAGGATGATTCCCTTAGAATATGCATCGACTACCGGCAACTCAATAGAGTCACCATAAAGAACAAGTATCCTCTACCAAGGATAGATGACCAATTCGATCAACTACAATGGGCTAGTCACTTTTCTAAGATTGATTTCAGGTCCGAGTACCACCAAGTGAGGGTGAGGGAGTGTGATATTCTCAAGACGACTTTTCGGACTAGGTATGAGCATTTTGAATTTGTGGTGATGTCTTTTAGCTTGACTAATGCACCAACAACATTTATGGATCTCATGAATAGGGTCTTTAAACCCTACCTTGATATGTTTGTGGTGGTCTTCATAGATGATATATTGATTTATTCCTGGAGTGAAGAAGAGCATGTGAATCATTTGAGGATGGTGTTGCAAATTTTGAAGGATGAGAGGTTGTTTGCTAAATATGATAAGTGTGAATTTTGGTTGAAATAGGTTGTATTCCAGAGGACATGTGGTGTCAGGTGATGGGATTAAAGTGAATCCCAAGAAGACAGAGGTGATAAGGAATTGGCCTAGACCCTTGACTCCAATGGATATTAGGAGTTTCTTGGGTTTAACATGGTAATACCGAAGCTTTTTGAATGGTTTATCTTCACTTGCTTCCCCTTTGAAAATATTGACCCAAAAGAAGGCAATTTTTGGACCGATGAATGTGAAAAGGGTTTTCAAAATTTGAAAGACAAGCTTATCTCCGCTCCTATTTTGGCTTTACCGGAAGGGTTAGAAGGGTTTGTGGTTTATTCTGATGCTTCAACGATTGGTTTGGGGTGTGCGTTGATGCAAAATGGCAAGGTTATAACATATGCCTCTAGGAAACTAAAGGTGCATGAGCATAATTATCCCACCCATGATCTTTAATTAGCGGCCGTGGTGTTTGCTTTTCATTATTTGTATGGGGTTTATGTAGATTTATTTACCAAGAAAAACAGTCTCCAATACGTGTTCAAACAAAAAGATCTTAACTTGAGACAAAGAAGGTGGTTAGAGCTCCTTAAGGATTATGACATGAGTGTGCACTATCATCCTGACAAAGCTAATGTTGTGGCCGATGCTCTCAGTAGAGTTTCCATGGGTAGCCTAGTTCACATTGATGATGGTAAATAAGGAGGTGGTTAGAGAAGTTCACCGGTTAGCTAGGTTGGGGTTTAGGTTGAATGAGTTTGAAAATGGTGGTGTAGTAGTTTTTGATGGCTCCAAATCTTCTTTGATTGAAGAGGTCAAGTCAAAACAAGACCTTGATCCCATTTTGCTAGAATTGAAAACTTTGTTGAAGGATGGTAAGTAGAGGTTTTTCTCCCAAGGGGGAGATGGTATCCTTAGTACCAAGGCAGGCTATCTATGCCCAATGTTGATGGATTGAGGGGTCTGATTTTGAAGAAGTCAGATAATTCTTCCTACTCTATGCACCCCAGTTCCACAAAGATGTATAGAGACTTGAGGGAGGTGTATTGGTAGGGTGGTATGAAAAGGGATATTGCCAAGTTAATAGCCGGTTGTCACAATTGCCAATAAGTCAAAGCCGAACATCAAAGGACAGGTGGCCTAGCCCAAGACATAGAAATTCCTACTTGGAAGTGTGAAGAGATCAATATGGATTTTGTGATTGGTTTGCCAAAGACTAGGAATCACTTTGATTCTATTTGGGTTATTATTGACCAGGTTGACAAAGTCGGCTCATTTCTACTAATTAAAACAACTTATGGTGCCGAAGATTATGCCAAGTTATATATTCATGAGTTGGTTAAGTTGCATGGGGTGTCATTGTCTATTATATCAGATCGTGGTGCTCAATTCACTTCTCGGTTTTGGAGATCCTTCCAAAAGGGTCTTGGTACCAAGGTCAAGCTTAGCACGAGTTTTCATCCTCAAATAGATGGCCAAGCTAAAAGGACAATTCAAACTCTTGAGAATATGCTTAGGGCTTGTGTTTTGGAGTTCAAGGGTAGTTGCGATGAACATCTTCCACTTATTGAGTTTGCTTACAACAATAGCTACTACTCTAGTATTGGCATGGCTCCCTTTGAGGCTTTATATGGTAGGTGTTGTAGATCCCCAGTTGGATGGTTTGATGTGGGGGAGATGGGTTTGTTAGGCCCAGATTTTTTCATGGAGGATTTGGAGAAGGTGAGGTCGATAAGGGTGAGATTGAAGATGACTCAAAGTTGACAAAAGTCTTATTTTGATATGAGGAGAAGAGACCTTGAATTTAATGTTGATGATTGGGTTTACTTGAAGGTCTCACCCCTGAGGGGTGTGGTCCGATTTGGCAAGAAGGGGAAATTGAGCCCAAGGTTTGTGGGACCTTATAGAATTTTGAGGAGAATTGGTAAGGTAGCCTATGAATTGGAGTTGCCTACGGATAAGAGTATGGTGCATCCAGTCTTCCAAGTGTCTATGTTGAAGAAGTGTGTTAGTAACCCAAGTGCTATAGTGCCCTTAGAAGTTGTGGGTGTCGTGGGGGACAACTTGACCTATGATGAGGTCCCAGTGGAAATATTAGATAGGCAAGTGAAAGGGTTGAGGAAAAAGGATGTGGCATCGATCAAAGTCCTTTCAAGGAATCAACAAGTTGAAAGTGCCACTTGGAAAGCTGAAGCAGACATAAAGAAATGATATCCATATCTCTTTCACTTTATTCCAGTTGAAGGTAATAAATTAAGTTCCATCTATGATTTCAATTCTTGAGTTTCAGCCCTCATGTCATTTTTGCATGCATACCTGTTCATGATAACAAGTTTTGGTATTTTTTGATGTATGTGTTTGGAACTTGTTGAAAATGATGTTTAAGTGCATTTATTTTATTCATGTTGGGCTGGAAGTCTCTTATTCACTTCTATTACGCATGTTTTCTTTACATTCGGGGATGAATGTTACCGAGGGGGAGGTATTGTAGCGCCTCTTATGTGATTCGAAATGCCTTATAAGTGTATTTCTCGAATATCTCAAAATCCGTTCATGATTTCGAAAATCTAACTTCGTTTTCTCGTTCATGGGGGAAAAATTGTGTGGGAAAAGGGTAGCCTCAAATTTTAGAAGACACGTCCATAAAATAATTTTCGCTATGGGGATGAATTCCAGTGTCCCTGAACAACCAGGCCGCGACGCGCCTTGGGTGTGGCTTTGTGTAATTGGGGCTCTTCCCTATTTTTCCATCTTCGTTCAAGGGCATTTGGGTAATAACTCAATGCCCATTTAAACATGAAACCTTCATCTTTTGGCCATTTTTCAACTCAAAAACCTTCATAAACCCTTTCAAAACCCTTTCAAATCATCACCCAATCCTCCATTCAATTCCAAGAATCTCAAGAGCACACTTTGGATTATAAGGACCCAATTCAAGCTTCAAGTCTCCTTCAAGTTTACTTCAAGAAATTCTAACTTTTAGGTATGTGGGTCTTCATCGGTGGGTCCTTTCACCCATGGAGCCCAACCCTCTCTTTTTATGAAAATTTTATCACTTTAAGTTGTATTCTTCATGAGTATCTTCTATTATACATTATGAACATGAGTTATGATTGATTTTATCAAATATTGAGTTATTGTGTATGAATTGTTATTGCAAGCTTATTCCATGAGATGAGTTGAAGTTATGCATGATATGAACTATGGAAACTATACCATATTGTGAATTTTTGATGGATTTCATGACACCCAAAAATAAGGGTTTTACTACTATGTTGGTGGGTTGAATTATATGTCTTTAAAATGATTTAATTTCACTCTTTCATGTCTTATACTATCTAATTGTATGATTTGAGCATGTGTTCATGTACCCACCATTTTTGACTAAACTATATGACAAGGATTCTTAAGTTGATGATGAACTACTCCATGAGATGCAAGTCAAGTGTTTTCATGATAATTATTAGCTCCCAAGCATGTATTAACTCATGAAAGGCTTCTATGATTTACAAGTGACAAGTTGAGACTTATTCCATGATTCTACCCTCTTGTGAGCAAATTATATCTATTTGAGGGGTCAAGCATGATTACTATTTTGTCCTAATGTTCAAGCTAAGCTAACTAGTAGGGGTCAAGCATGTTACAATCTCTATCCTCATGTGAAATGTAATACCTACTAGGAGGGATCAAGTTTAAGCATTGTTTTCTACCCTCTAGCATAAGGTATATGACCATGTAGGGGTCAAGTCTGTGATGAGCTACTCATGCCATGTTATCATGTCTTTTACAAGTTATTCATGTTATGATTAAATCTTTTATTATTTCAAGTATTTCGTGGGATTATAATTATCATCGATTGAGGCTTAAGGTGGGGGCTCGACTCAAGGGGTCCTTAAATAAAGTCTTAGTCTCTAAACTATATGCCACCATAGAATTATGTTATTTCCCTAAAAGGGCTTACTAGTGGATCCATCTAGGTCAAGTTACCCACAAAGTGGGGTCAACTATGGTTTACCTTGGCAAGTAGACCACACCTTCTCCGATGGGGGTGTCATATATCGGGATTCCAGGTAGTAGCTCCCTTGGTCTTATATGCTGGTTAAGGTGTCCTCCCACATATGTATGTTACACTATGCAAGTTGAATGTTTACATGCATGTTTTAATACAAGCTTTATCATACATGTGATATTGAGTTTTTATCCATTGATTATGATTATGCATCTTTATTATTATGGCTTATGTCTTTGTTGCATTGCAACCGCATACTTAGTATATCCCAAGTACTAATGCATACTCTATGCCTACATGATATCACTGTGTAGAGACCGGAGCTCCTGTTGATCATCCTTCTCCACGTGGCTAGTTGATTTGTTTTAGGAAAGCCTTTGGTGAGTGCTCACTCCGAGGACAATATCTAGTTTACCTTCATGCCTTTTCTTTACTAAGACTTGTATAACTTTTTGGATACTTATTACTTGAGGGTGAGCCCCGGAAGTGTCTTGGCTCGCGTTCCATTCACTAGTAAAGGTGTTGTTGGATGATATGACAGTCTATATTTTGAGCTTGACTCCTTTAATGCCTAAGTTATTGTGAAAGACTTGCCTTAGTCCCGCTTCCCTTTTTATTTATTGTCACATTGAATCTTGCTTACATTATTTCCACGACCAAAGATGTGTATATGATATGCTAAGAGACTTGTCGGGGACCCTTTGGATTTCCCGTTCGCCGTGCAACATCTAGGCCTTAGGCTTGGATCGTGACACCTAACGGTCTACCATGCTTCAGACTGTTTGTGATTCAGAAGCTTTGACACTAGCAGATGGTCCTTTTGGGATGTCAATCAGGATAGGCACATTCACTGCAGGGATATGTGATTTAGTTATCCGTTGCAAATCAGTAAATGCATCTGACATTTGATTCACTATTTTCTGTAAATGGATGATCTTCTGGACCTCTTTCTCACATATACAAGTCTGTGGATCAATATGAGATAGTGACGAAACCTTTCATGCAATGTGCCTTTTAAGGTCCTTTTTTCCCTCTAATTATGGGAAAGTTGTTTCACCAAACCGATGATATGCAAATTGAGCAGTAAACAAGTCTCTTGTCAATGGTTCAAGGTAGTGAATAATAGAGGATGAATCAAACCCAATATATATCCCCAACCTTCGTTGAGGACCCATCTTAGTACATTGCGGCAGTGCTACAGGCACGTATACCGCACAAACAAAGATTCGCAGATGAGCGATATTGGGCTCATGACCAAATACTAATTGTGACGTAGAGTATTTATTACAGTTAGTTAGTTTGAGACGAATAAGTGTTGTTGCATGTAAGATAGCACAACAACAACAACATTATCCCGATGCCTCAAAGGCTCCCGCCCATTGTGGGGTAAGGGGGGGTCGGATGTACGCAGCCTGACCCCTATGTTTAAAAACATAGGGTGACTGTTTCCAGGTTGCATGTAAGATAGCGTGACCCCAAAAAGGTAGTGGGCGACCTCGTCTTCCACTACTAAAAAAACTGTAAATACCCACCACCAAATATCGACTTTCGGAAGTCGTTCTTGCTAAAAAATACCAATTAAATGCCGACTTCCGAGCAAAGGTCAGAAAAAGCTTGGTCGCTTTTTAATAGCGACCTCCCGAAGTCGATATAAATGACTTCTGAAAGTCAATTTTAATTTTAAGTTGGAAACTTATAAATATATATTTCTTATTTAATTTTATTATTTTATTTTTGACATTCGAAGGTTGGTATTACCCTTTTTATTTTCTTTATTTGGTTTGAATATCGACCTTCGGTGGTCAATATTATTATTTTCTATTTTGTTGGAATACCAACCTCCATTGGTCGGTATTATTTTTTTTATTTTGTTTCAATACCAACCTCCAAGGGTCGGTATTATTTTTTTATTTTGTTTGAATACCGATTTCCAGTGGTCGATTTTCTGTAAAATAATCTGCAGCACATTGATGCAATTTTCGTTACCCACCTGTATATTTCAATCAAAGTAGCCTAAAGAACTATCACACAATAATTTTCTATATTTACGTTAGTTTAAAGTAAACTTACACTAATTTTCAAATTAAACTTGATGACTTCATTCAAAATAAACTACACGATCAAACAATTTAAAAAGTATAGAAACTACAAAAGTATGATTGTCTAATAGATACAATTACTCCTCACTGCCATCACTCTCCTCAGAGGACTCACTAGGACATGGAGGAATAATCTTTCCTGAATCAAAAAGAGCTTTCAACTGAGCCTGAAGCGACGCATATCTCTTTTCCTCTTCTTTCTTTGTTGCTGCATTCTTCTCATCTCTCTGCCTCTCTCTTTCAACTAGCTCGACATCTCTCTTCTTCTCTCTTTCTGTGCCTGCAGCAAGCTCAACACTAAGTAAAGATATCTTATCCTCTATTTTAGACACTGTCACTCTACCCACACCATTAATGTCCGAGGATGATGAACAACAAAAGTAATCCTTTTTCTCTTGATACACCTTGTTCATATAACCATAAACAACCCCTTTAACTGGTTCACTTGCACTCTCTCGCCATAATTGCTCTCTAAGGTCTTGTGTAAGCGGTATGTCTTGACTTCAAGTAGGTAGTGCTACGGTAATCCTGAACTTTTTGCATAAACCTCCGTTGTTATTTAAATGAAGAGCTCTTAGAAAAAAATGTAATATATACAAGAAAAAAATGAATAAAGTTCTTTCATACATCTCTTGAGCACGTGGCTCAATCCATCTTTCTTCTTCTGTGGGATCTGTATTTTTGTTCATGTGAGTGTCCTTAAATAACTCTTCCTGAGCTACTGGTCTACCCAACTCTTTCTCCTACACATATGATATATAGAATATGATCATTAATCTCAAGTAATTACATACCAAAATGAAAAAAAATTATTTTACTAAATTTAAGAAAATAAACTATTCTACTCTTTCTTGTTAGCTGACTAATGACTCCCCCAGTGTGTAGAGAGTCACTCTTCTCTGATACGTGAGCCTTTTTTTCAATGTTACTTCTCATTTTAAATTTTTCACCAGAGTTCCAATGTTCTTGCAACTTGGCCCACTGATCTGGCGTAACAAAGCGGGGAATTCTATTGTATCTTCGATAATCGCAAAATGTGCTAGCAAATGACTTTCTGGATTTCATCTTGAAGTTTTCTTGAATTTTTTTCCTCATGCTCGAGAGTCCATACGTAATATTTCTGCAATAAAATATGTAATCTAGAAATTATAGTGAATTTAAATACATACAATTTGAATTTAATTAATAGAAATTCTTACCTTAAATTTATTGAATATCTAACCCTGGGCATTTATTGGGATCTCACTCTAACTTAGGTACAAACCATTATAGTGGGTTCGGATGCACTTAAGGATGATATGTGTCATCCCTTCATTTGGATGCATCCTACAACATTTAAGTAAAAAAGTAAATTAATTCAACTTGAAATAAAACTCAAAATATAAACCATGAAGATGTAATATATATAGTTGACTTCACTTGTATCCCACATGCTAATTGATGAGTCTCCAGGTACTGTCTCTATCGCTTGGCTGTGGACCTTGTGCATTTGAGTGTTGAGTCATGTGAGTATTAGTCTCCGAGCTATTAAAGCCAAGGTGAAGATTAAAAAGTCCAACTGATTTGCTAGTAGTATTGAGACTGTTGCACTGGCTAGAGCTAGCTGATGGTATAGTTGACTTATGACCAAGATGTGAATAGCCTTGTATTGTTTGATAACTTGGATTGTGTGCCACAATAGTATAACCAGAATGTGAAGCCACGCGAGTAGAGGCATTTTGTGACTGTGTGCTGATCGATTAGTTAAAAGTAAGGCCCGTAGGTTGATATTAACTTACGGTGGCTCGTTAGCTATCACGATCCTATTAGGCCTCCTAGTAGTATTGAGCTTTATTTTCTTTTTTGGATTAACAGACTTGTTTTATTTACCCTTATCTTCATTTACCATCTGCATCAATCAAATAGTAAGATTAAAAAGAGTAGTACAAAATAACAAAATAGTACAACAAATGTTACACCTGCAATGGACATGCTATTGTAATTTTTCTTTACAAATGTTATAGTACTATGCTATTGTACAACAAATTTGTCTCTCTATTGGCCCCATAGATCAACTTGATACTCTTTAGAAAATTGTCTTGTGACATATGGTTTTTGTCAATTGTCTTGTTCAAAATTTTAGAGATGTGTCAGTGAATCTTAGTTTAATCAAGTTTTGAATGTTGAGATGGAGCAAATTATTGAGGTTTTGCCTGATAAGTGCTTTCTTGATGAATATTGAGAAACTTGGGGAAATTGAGATATAATTTTGATAAATTATTTTTTCTCATTTATCAATTAACTAGGGTTGTAAATTTCTTGATGAGAAATGGTCACCCAAGTTTGTGGTAATAGTTGCCCAGAAGAATCATCATACCAAGTTTTTCCAGCCTAATGATCCTAACAATATTCCTCCAAGTACCCCACTGAAACTTAAAAAGGATATCTGTTGCATATTTTGTACAGGATGAAGTTGCTTATGCATTCACTTTGTGCAGGTATAAGCATAGACAATAAAATTTGTCATCCAAAGAATTATGACTTCTACTTGTGTGCCCCTGCTGGAATGATTCTTATATTTACAACTATCCATATGTGTATATTCTGGAATAAGGAATAAGACTATATGCTCATGTTGAAGATTCACTTTGCTATTTGTAGGGGAGATGGCCAACAACTGAAGTTATCGTCATCTCACCTCCTCTGGCTGATGACGCAGTGAAACTCCTGTAATCTTTCCATGTATATGCTTCATAAAATTCATTGATCCTAGAACAACAGAGTATTACTTTACTAGTCTTTTGACAAGCTATAGTATTGTTAATGCACTTTTTCTTAAAGATCTGATGTTTAATTCAAACATATGTTGATGTCCTTCTATAGAGAACAAATTAAGACTACCAGAGACGACGAATAAAGTTGCTGGAAACTATGCTAAAGCATGTCTAACTGTTGTTGCTGAATGTGGAGTCTCCACTATTAATCTCTGGACCAGAATGCAACAAATCCCTAGCTGGCAAACAATTTGTTTAAGGACCATAAAATTCTACTTATGGGTTGTTGAGACGAGGGTTCCCAAGAAATAGTCTTTCTACTTCTATGAGGTAGTAGTAAGGTTTGCGTACATTCTACCTTCCTCGGACCCCACTTGTGGGATTCCACTGGGTATGTTGTTATTGTAGTTGTACTAATAATTTTATATCATCCTCTTATAGGCACCAGAGGAGCACCTGATAAAATTACCAAAATACCCCTAGAGTAGAGATGTGCGTATAACACGTCTTCTCATGCTCCATTTGCAAATCTGAGGCCAGATATTCGATCAGCATGAAAAATTAAGTAGGAAAATGGTCTCGATCGATTTTTAGAGCGACTGGATCAAAAGATAATTTTTCGGTCTAAAAAAAAAGCAGTATTGATGTGCGACGCCTCTATAGAGGACTTATGCTTATATTTTTTAATTTTTCGATGGAGATTGGAAAACTCGTTCAGAAAATTTCCAAAAAAATACACAAAGGCGCGCCTAGTCCGCGTTGCGGACTAGATATTTCCATACTGAAAATTTTCTTTATTTTACAAGAGGCATTGTGGACAATTTCCAATGCCTCCTAAACTAAATACACGATGAAAATAGGTCATTTTGAGCGTAAAAAGGGTCTAAAACCCCATTCTAAGTCCTTTGTAAATCTTGGAAGAAAGTTAGGGCTTGAGAGAAAAGAAGAGAGAAGCGTAAATAGGAGAACTTGAAGGCAAATTATTGAAGTTGATTGTTGGTAGCTTCACCCTAGATATGTAAGGCTAAATGAAAGCATGAAATGTTTTCTCCCATGTGCCCCATAGATGGTCTTAGAGAAGTTGAAAGTTCATGAGCCTCCATACATGTTTTCTTGAAGTATTACCTTGATTAATTTCTTGAAAACTATATTACTTACATATATTTTCATATGTTGATGATCATCATAAACTTATTTTCTTGGATTGAACAGTTTTCATGAGATATTGCATAAACCCTATATGTTAACTTTTGAAAGCATGCATGAATGAATATAGGGATGGAGTCTAGAGCCTTAAATGAGAATGTCGATTCTGATTGTTGATTGTGATATGAGAATGATGATAGATTGATAGTTCATGATGGCCCATGAGTGTTCCTAAATGAACTCTAATGATTTGTCTATTCTATTTTTCCCTAATGATTGATCTAGGCCTTGAGCTATTGACTAAGAGTTGAATTGATGAGATGATAGGAGTCACTATGAGACTGATTGAATGATGAGTGCCTCTACGAGGCTAATTTGAGATGATTTGATTTGATTGATTGTCTTATGAGCATTGGGTCTTGGGAGGAGTATCGAGCATCGAAAGAGTAAGAGTTAATCTAACTCACACTCGTCAAACTACATAACCAAGCATAGGTGAGGATTAGAACCATCACGTTATATGGAGGTTCCCTCTTGATAGAGTCCCTGAAACAATAGAGGACTTGTTTGATTTGCTAGGGTCCCTAGTAGATTGGATTCGTTCTCTACCTAGCAAGTACGGGATGGTTGTGGCAACAACGGTGACTTGTTGTTCAATCACTGGCTCATAACTGATTGTTTTTGGATAAGAGAAACTCCTAGAAAGTTCCTACCTTGAGTACTATGAGTCGAGATGAGATGAGAGGTGATGAGATATGTTGAGTTGAGTTCCTTTGAGATGGGCCTAATTTGATTTATGAGGTTTGATTGGTTGAGGAGAGCATAGCATCTATTCACACATTATTTGTTCAGGAGAGCATATGGAATAGTAAACACATAGTTCTAAGGGACGGGAAAGTAGGCCTCACGCTATGGGGATGTCATAGGGATATGAATTAACATGGATTTCACATAACACATAGCACATAAGTACTAAGTGGTGGGTAAGCATCACTCACTCTATGTAGACAATACGGGACTTAGGACTTTCACACTTTCATATCATAACATACATACACATCATATCATAATCAAATCATATTATTCATATCCAATAGATAGCCATAATCATAATCTCCAAATATCATCACATAACATATCCGTACAAGAGTCTACAACATGTCCAATAATGCATCTAGTCATATAATAGAAAGGGGACCAAGACATGTACCGGGCTCGCCCTCAAAGTAAATAGCAAAACGAAAGCAACATAAGGTAGATAGATGGTGGCTTATCCTTGGAAGAGTATAGGACACACCACAACACTTTCTCAACTATGATCTAGCCATCAAACGGTGGATGAAAATACTATCCAGTCCCTACATGGTTAGATCATGTAGGTAAAAGTATGCATTAGTATGTTTGATTGCACTAAGTATGCAGGCATGCAATGCATGTGACTTATCAAACCTGCATTCAATGTTAGATGATGAAGACACATAATATAGAAAGAAGTATATATCCAATGAAGGGTGTATAACAATATGTCATGAAATACATGATGCATGAAATGCATAAAGCTAATACAAAAGGGGTTGAGATCTCAATCGACATATAAGACAAAGCAAGCTATTACTTGGAATCCCAATATTATACCCACACCATAAAAGAGGTGGTATACTTGCCAAAGATAAACCATACTTCTCCTAAAGAGCCTCCCATTTTGGAGAAATAACCTTCCTTATGGGTCTCCCATTACGGATAGGATTTTCAATTCATATCATATCATATCAATACTATAATCGCACCTTACGGGTCTCCCATTTCAGTGAGGGTTAGCATATACATATACTTATGTTTGCCCACAGTTCAAGAGAAAGGAAGCAGACCCTTAGGGATACCCTGACGCCTCTAATCTCATTAGTGCTAAATCATCATCCCACATGAATACATATACGTATACATGCTTTCAAAAGAGATGCAAGTCCTTTAAAATGCATACTTGAGCTTAAAATCCAAACATATTCATAATCAAAAGACAAATCATAATTCATATCATACTTTTCATACATGGAAATAGTCCATTCACAATTTCCAAAGAGGTCTAAACATCCATTATGCTCAAAGAATCAGTATCATAGAATTTATGTGATCAAACTCTTGTCATAACCATATGAGTAAGTGTAACCCACCAATTAATTTTCAAAACATATGTGGGCAACTCTTCCCGAACTTCCATGGCACTGTTACAACAAGAATTTTGTTACTGCTTTGCTGGCTCCTATTGGTAAAGTGTTGTACTTAGATGCTGCTTCAGTTCACAAAACAAGGGAAAGTTTGGCTAAGGTTAGGTTACAGGTGGACCTTACCAAAGAGAGACCTTCTCATGTGTAGATGGGGTTTAATGAAGAAGATTTAACTATAGGAAGGTGGCAATCTGTGCAATATGAGGATGTTCTATCTTACTATCTATATTGCAAACATCAGGGGCATTTGTTTTAGGATTTCACCATCAAGAGGAGAGATAAGCAAAAAAGAAGAAAAGCGCTTGAATTAGCAAGAAAAAATGGGAAGACCAATGATTCAGACAAAAATGAAGCAGGAACTATGACTCAGGACCTGCCCAAATATTCTACAAGTGATATCAAGAAGCACTCTACAAGTGACATCAAGAAACATCAGGAACAAACAGAGGGAACTCAGCAAGCTCAATGGAAAAGATAGAGAAGAAGACAAGGAAAACAAAACGTTCCTAAGTAAATTCACAAGGAGTCTGCAGTCCAACAAACCAAAGTTGTGCAGAATGGTAAACTCTCATTTTTTCCCTAAATTCTTACATTGAACTGGCAGTGCAGGATTAGCCAGCTGGTGTCCATAATGAGGTCATTGATGCTAAGAATAAAAAGGTGTTTGCTCCTTTGCGTAAAAATTAGCAAGTTGTGGATGGCAATGCTCAAGTTGGGCATTTCAGACAGCACCTTGTTGCTAAACCATCAGATATTGACTCAGTGATCCCCAAATCCCACACCTCTATAAATTCTGGGTTGGTTACTGAAGTTAATGGAGGAGTGGAGGGGGACAAACAAGAGAAACCCACTAATCTGCAGGATGGGGTGTTTTGGGGGAGGGTACTGGCTCATGTTTTGCATGAGAACCCTTACACAGACCATAGAAGTGACTCTAGAGTCACTACTACCACTTTGGTTACTTCTAAGATTCAACAGGTTCAAAATGTTGGTGATCATCATGTGTATAATGTGAATACTCAACAAGTTCAAAATGTTGATACTGGTTAGATGATAGTTGATTTGGGTCATGAGGTTCAGGGTTGTGGTCCTGGAATGTAGCAATTGAGTCGTGGTATTTCTACTAATCCTGATGGTAGTACTACTCCTACTCAGCATCTCAATAACAAGTCACATGAAAGGTTAAGCAAGAAGAAAAGGGATGCAATTAAAACGAGGTTTCAAAAGGGTACTCATCAGTCCAATGTAGAACTCCCTTTAATTCAAAATAAATAAGCTTCTTTTGGTTCTAAAGGAGATTGTAGATTCAACATAGTCCCAATTATTAATGATAAGTATGAAGTGCTTAATTCTGAGGATGAAATAGATCATGATGATAGGTCTATGGATAAGAATGATGAGGAGGAGGCTAATACATTTATGCTCATGAATTTTGATCCCAATTCTCAGGTTGATCTTCAACAAGAAATCAAGAAGATACTGAAAAGAATGGTTTATCTCCTAGGGGAAGGAAGCAAAAGAGGCAACTTAATAAACCACCTATCAGGAGCATATCTACAAACTCTAGCAGACCAAATAGTAGGTCTAGGAGAAAGTGTTTATGATGATCTGATCAATATGTTGGATTACCAAGGGTATAAACACCAAAGGTTCCTTGGAGAGAATTCAAATCTCAGGAAGATGTATAATGTTTGTTTGATTGTCATTCTTGAGCCCTTTGCTAATAACACGTAATTAGTATTAGACTTCAATTGGGAATGGATAATGCTATTAGTAACCCAAATGCTAAGATTTGGCTTTTTTAGAACAATGACTATAATTGCAACATTCTTACCCCGCAACGGGCGGAAGCCTTTGAGGCATTGGGGTAATGTTGTTGTTGACTACAATTGCAACATTATTGAAATAGATGAGCAGCACATTACTTGTGAAATACAACATCCAGAATTGGTTGCTAAATTCTGGATTTCATTTATATATGCTAAGTGTAGACATCATCTTAGAAGATCTCTATGGGACAGGTTACTCTACTTTGCTGCTAAAGATGTACCTTGGTGTACCATAGGGGATTTCGATGTCATTATTTCACCTGAGGAGAAGAAGGGGGTGTGATTTACAATTTGAATAAGAGTTTTGAATTTATCAGTGTGATTGAAGCTTGTGGGCTGACAGACATTGGTTTCAATGGCCATCAATTCACCTGGTGTAATCAAAGAGCTGTTGTAGATAGGGCTATGGTTAATGATAAATGGTTGGATATGATTCCTTAGACTACTATTGAGAACCTACCATCTGTGAGTTTTGATCATACCCCGTTACTAATGGAGATGGTTGATAGACAGAATTCTAGTACCAAGTATTTTAAATTCCTTCATTGTTGGGTTGATAATGCTTCCTTTATGGATACTATGAGAACTTCATGGAATAGGGAAGTAACGGGCAATCCTATGTAGAGGTTTCATCAGAAAATGAAAAGAATGGCTACTACTATTAGCGAATTGTCAAAGAGAGAGTATGGTGATATCTTTGCTACTTCAGAGAATTTGAAGAAAAGGTCAAATTTGCGGAGGATCACATCATCAATGATAATTCACTTGAGAATAGGGCACAACTTCATTGCATCAATGCTGAATACATCAAATACTTGAAATTGGAAGAGTCTATTCTTAAGCAAAAGACTCGGCTTCAGTGGTTTAGAGAGGGTCATGCTAATTCCAGGTATTTCCATGCATTATTAAGAGGGAAGAGGAGAAAACTATTCATCCACAAGATCTGTACTGAAGAAGATACATGGGTTTCAGGTGATGAGAATATTGCTACAGCAACATGTACTTATTTTCAAAAAATATTTACTGGACATGAAGACATGATCAATGAGCAAATGTTGAATTACATTCTCAGACTGGTTAGTGAGGAAAAGAATCAGATTTTGCAGGCAATGCCAACTTTGGAGGAGCTTAAACAGGTGATATTCTCTATGAATCCACATTCAGCAGCTGGCCCTGATGGTTTTAGTCGTAAGTTTTATCTAGTATGTTGGGAAATTATTCAAGGTGATCTATTGGCTGCTAGTCCTTTGTTTTGTGGTAGTAGCATGCCTAAGTATATGACACATGCTTGTCTGGTACTACTTCGTAAGCTTCAGCATCCTAACAAGTTGAATGGATTCAGACCAATCAGTCGGAGTAATTTTTTAAATAAGGTTGTTTAAAAGTTGTTGTCTAGAAGATTGGCCCCTATTCTATATACTATAATTTCCCCTAATCAATTAGGGTTTGTCAAAGATAGGAGTATCTCAGAAAACATCATGCTAGCACAGGAGATCATTTATGGTATAAAAAGACCCAGGGAAGGTAACAATGTAATAATCAAGCTTGACATGGCCAAGGCTTATGATAGAGTGTCCTGGTCCTTTATATGCTTAATTCTAAGAAAGTTTGGGCTTGCTGAGGTGTTTATAGATATGATCTGGAGAATCATGAACAACAATTGGTATTCTATCATCATTAATGGTTCACGACATGGACCTTTTCACTCCCCAAGGGGGCTCAAACAAGGAGACCCACTCTCACCAGCTCTCTTTATTTTGGGTGCAGAAGTATTGTCTACAAGTCTAAATGCTCTTCATTCTATGAAACAATATAAAGGTTTTTATATGGAGACTAGAGGGCCCCAAATAAATCATCTTGGATTTGCTGATGATGTTATTATTTTTGCTTCTACTCATAGTTAATCTCTTCAGCTTATCATGGACACATTAACAACCTATAAAGTAGTGTCTGATTAGTTAGTTAATAAAGACAAGAGTCATTTCATGGTTACTGTTAACACTTCTCGGGACACTATTGCATTGATTAAGTCCATCGCTGGTTTTTCTCAAAGAGATAGTCCTATTAAATATTTGGGATGTCCATTGTACATTGGGTGACAAAGGATCATATACTATTCTAATCTTGTGGCCAAAGTTGTTAAAAAGATCACTGGTTGGCAGGCAAGAATATTATGTTTTGGTGGTAAAGTGACTTTGGTGAAGTATGTTTTGCATTCTATCCCAATTCACACATTATTAGCGATATCACCTCCTAAAATTACTTTGAAGTATATCAAATGTGTGATTGCAGACTTTTTCGGGGGGTGGGATCAAGAGAGAAGGAAGTACCCAGTAGACTTCTTTGGAAAAACCTAGGTTCCCACAAGATGAAGGTGGAATAGGAGTCAGAAACCTTAATGATATCTGCACAACATTTCAGTTTAAGCAATAGTGGAGATTCAGATCTGATGGAGTCAATTTTTGAGAACAAAATATTGTCAAAGGGCCAATCCTGTAGCTAACAAATGGGATACGGACAATCTTTGGTATGGAAGTACTTGAATAGGAATAAAGAAATAGTGGAGAATCATATTTCATAGAGATTAATATCTGGTTCATGCTCCTTCTAATAGGATGATTGGTTAGGTATTGGTCCTCTTACTTATCATGTGTCTATAGTGTGAGCTTGAAAAATAAAAAAGGTGTAGCAGTTTCTAGTAGAGGGGCATTGGAATGAGGGTCCGTTAAGACAACATGCACCAACTTTACTTGTTCGTCAAATATTGCAAAGTAAAATTCATTACCAAGCTAGGGTCCCTGATGAAGCATGGAAATTAACTGAGAGTGGTCAGTTTACTATTGCATCTGTTTGGGAAAGCATTAGACAGAAGAGGGATAAGAATCATAGTTTTGCACTCTTATGGCATAAATGTATTCCATTCAAGGTTTCTTTTTTGTTGTGGAGAGCACTGAGAAATAAATTACCTACCAATGACAAGCTTATATCTTTTGGGGTAGATCCACCAGAATGTTCTTGTTGCATTAGAACTGGTATGAATAACAATATATTTGTTTCTTGGAATTTTGCCAATTATATATGGCAGTATTTCTCTGGTTCTGTTGGCATCTCACACAATCACACTCCTCTACACAATCTGTTGAATTACTGGCAGAACTGAAAGCCACAAAATGAAGTACAAAAACTCTCGATTCAGGCCCTTCCAATATTTGTTTGCTGGAATCTTTGGAAAAATAGATGTTCAGCTAAATATGGGGGTATGGAATCTAGTGTTGCAAGGGTTAAATTTTTGATCACTAGAGATATTATTCACCTGGTGATGACTGCATTTCCTTATTTGATTTGGCCTAGTAAGTGGTTTGATTCGATCAAACAAGTGGATGAATGCTCTCATGAATTGAGGATCACTTCAATGGTGTGGAAGCCTCCTAATGATGTATTTATGAAGCTCAATATAGATGGGAGTGCATTAAGCAATCCAGGTAGCAAAGGTGGGGGTGGAATTCTAAGGGATACCAGGGAAGTATGATCTTTGCTTTCACTATTCCATTAGGTGTTGGTATTAATAATCAGGTTGGAGTGCAAGCAGCAACTTATGGTCTGCAATGGTGCATTAATCATGGATTTCAGAATGTTATTTTAGAGGTTGATTCTCAATTACTTCTTTCTTGGATTAATTCTAATAAGGAGGTTGCTTGGTCTTTTTTTCAGTTTGTAAGTGATCTTAAAGAAGTGATTACACAATTTAGTAGCTTGTCATGTCTTCATACGTATAGAGAAGGGAATGATACAATTGACTTGCTGGCAAAATGGAGTCATAGCTCGGATATGATGCAGCACTACTATGTGTATCAGCAGCTTCTATCAAGAATCAAAGGTGCATATTTGATGGACAAGATGGGTTGATCAATTCCAGAAGAAGGAAGCTTAAGAGGGTGAAGAAACCATCATGAATGATGAGTTCCTTGGTTTAGTGGTCTTCTTGTTTAGATGTTTTCTCATTTGCTTAGATCTCCTTTTATTTTCCTTGAATGTAAAGGGAGAGTCTCCCTTATTTCAGGCTTTCTTCGATATTGTAATGAGAGGAGTCCTCTCATAGGCATTTTTTTGTTTGCTTCTTATAGTATTGGGGATGAGTAAGTTGTCTTTAGTAAGACGACTTGCTTATGAACCAACCTAGGGTCGGAGGTATGGTCTATGCCCTCCTCCTTGTACACATTTTTGAGCATCTATAATAAGGATTGGGGGTGTACAGCTCAACTCCTGACCATTCAAAGGAGTGGGGACCCTTTGGCATAGGTTTGTTCCCTATTTAAAAAAAAATATGTAGGCTTAACCCACTAATTCATTTTCATCAAAATCCAATGCTCATGCATGCAAATGCCATGAATGATATGTGAATAGCAATGGCCAATATGGATTCAATCTTAAATCAATAATTCAATATGAAATTCATGTAAATCCACAGGTAAAATCAGCATTCAAATCACAATTAAGATTACTCATGCTTGAATCAAACTTTAAAGGGACAATGCATATTCAAATTTTCATAATATTCATGCAATTCAACATGTTAGGGCTTAAATTAATTTAGAATCAACAAATAAGTATAACCCATACTTCAATTAATTTCAATAAACCATAATCTTCAAAACCCAAAATTAATGTAAGCTTAAATTCCATAAATTAAATGTAAAAGAGTTTGGGTCTTCTTGGTTGAAAGGGACCAAGAATCAATCTCACATACCTAAGTTCACCAAGAAGAAGTAAAAAGAGCTTGATGAAGATTGAAGTCCTTCCTTGAATCCTAAGCTAATTCTCCACTAGAGTCTTGAGAGGAGTTCTTAGGAGAAAGTTGAAATAATTCTAAGTGTAATAGAGAATTTGAACTAGGGAAATAGAGTTTAGGTCATTTGAAAGTCTTAGGATAGCATAGGAAGTCACAAAAGCGCCTTAGGAATAGCCATATTCTTTAAAAAAAAAAACCATTAATGAAACTGAATAAATTTGTTGTTAGGGATCCCGTGAGAAAGTCTAACGTTCCATACAAGGTCACATGACCGTGAACCCTCCCGTGAAGCCACACTTAGCCAAATCACAGGAAACTCTGCACGGACAGGCTTTATGAAAATGAGCATAACGTCTTGATCCGAACTCAGAATTAGGTGAAACCGGATACATTGAAAAACTAATTCAAAGATCTTAAATTTGGTAGGTCGTAGCCACCCAGTTCTTTTTGTGCTAAGAGATATGACCATTTAAAGTTGATCCTTCTATCGGTTTTTTTTGAAAATCTTAGCAAATGAAATTCCATACTTAGAAAATTGCACACCATACAGAGGGCTTCACGGTCCCTGAGAGATCACACGTACCGTGTGGCCTCCTGTGAAGCTTCACTTAGAAAATTTTTCAATGACAAAGTTTCGAGACGGTGATCAAATACTTAAAATAATTTCACTCTGACGCCCATAAGGAAGGCCTCACAGACCGTGAAAGGCTGTACGGTCCATGAGAGGTCCATGTGTGAAGTACCTTGGCCAAAATATGGATTTTCAAGCTAAGGCCTTCCCCACAGTTTACCACACGACCCATGAAGCCTCACATGGACCATGTGGGGTTCATGTGAGGTGAACTTTTGTCTTAAACTCCACATAAATGCCAACACTCTACACGGGCCAAGGGCCAACTCATGACACCTCTACACGATCTATATACCTTCACACGGCCCATGGAGGCTTCTCTAAAGTGTCATCTTGGTGCAAAACTTTCCAGAACGAAATTTACGAGCTCCATTAAGGTCATACAAAATCTGGGTCCTTACATCATCTCCCCCTTGGGAACAATCGTCCTTGAATGCGCTAAACCAAGGCTTGAAAAGCTTGACTTAGTGCATGAAACATCCAAACACAAGATGCAATGCATATTTCATCATTTAAAAATCATAAAGTCATTAAAACTCATATCAAAACATCTTTAAATCATTTTCATGCACAGGTATGCTTGTCATGTCATGAAACTCAAGAGTAGAAAAGTTAGGACCACTCGAAAAAGAGAGAACCTAATATCTTAGGCTTGAGTAGATTGGAAAAGATGGGGATATTGTTTCATCATGTCTAACTCCACTTCCCATGTAGCACTCTCTACATTTGGATTTCTCCAAAGCACCTTAACAAACCACATCCTTATTGCGAAGTCTCTTCACTTGCCTATCAAAAATCTCAATCCGAGCTTCCTCACATGACAAGTTCTCCTCAACCTCAACACCTTCCAAAGGCACAATGGTATTAGGATCGCCAACCAATTTCCTCAACATAAACATGTGGAAAATCAGATGAATAGAACTCAAATCCGAAGGCAAATCCAAACCTATAAGCCACATTCCCTATCCGCTTAGCAATCTTGTAAGGACCTACATATTGGGGACTCAACTTGCCCTTCTTGGGAAAATGCATTGCACCCTTCATTGGTGAGACCTTCACATATACCTAATCACCAACATGGAACTCGAGATCTCTCTTCCTAACAGCTAAATAGGACTTTTGGCGACTTTGAGCCCTCTTCAACCTTTTCCCAATAAATTTCACTGTTTCCATAGCCTCCAACACTAAATCCAAGCCTATCAAAGTAATTTCATCTAACTCAAACTATCCCACTGGAGATCTACACCTTCTACCATATAAAGCCTCAAATGCTGCTATACGATTGCTAGCATGAAAGCTATTGTTGTAAGCAAACTCAATAAGTGGTAGATGATCACCCCAATTTCCTTTGAATTCCAACACATGTCTGAAACATGTCCTCCAAAGTTTGAATTGTCCTTTCGGCTTGTCCATCAGATTGAGGAATAAAAATGGCACTTAACTTCACCTTAATGCCTAACACTTTTTTTAAATAATTTCCAAAAGTGAGAAGTAAATTGGATACCACAATCCGATATAATAAGTAGGCACACTATCCAATCTAACCGACTCCCAAATATGTAACTGTAACACCCCATGAAATATCAAAATACCCCTAGAATGGCATCGTGCACATAACGTGTCTTCCCAAGCTCCTACGGAAAAAATGAGAATGGTTTGCAATGAACACGAAAAATTGAGTGGGAAAATAATCTCGGTCAAATTTTAGAGTGATCGAGTCAAAAGATAATTTTTTATAATTAAATCTGAACCAGTGAGAGTGCACGCCTAGGGTGTGACGCGCCTGGGGCACAAACTTATACCTGGTTTTTTTCAAATTTCTGGAAAGAATGTTTTTGAGAATTTTTGCGAAAATACACATGTCCGCGCCCTAAGCGCAACGCGGACATGGTGTCACATGGTGAAATTTTATTTTTTTATTATGGAAAGGGCATTTTGGTCATTTCTCAACCCGTTCTAAGTCCCAAAAACATGTATAAAGGTCGTTTTATTTAGATTAAGGGTTTCAAGACCCATTTTTCTTAGCTTCTAAGTGAGAGTTCTTGAGAGAGAAAGGAGAGAAAGCTTGAGGATTTTAAGATTTGGGGTCAATTCCTTGAAAGTTCTTAAGTTCTTCATCTCAGGTATGTAAGCCTAACCCAAAACATGGAATTGTTCTTCCATGTGCCCCATTGATTGAAGTAAGTTGACAGTTGAAGGTGTTGAGTTCTATATGTTAAATTCTTGAATATTCTATTTAAAATTATACTTATCTTATGTATTTTCTTAAGTTGATGATCATCATAAACTTGAATTATTTGCTTAAATGGTTTACTTAAATTATTCTATAAAACTCTACATGATTTCTTTTCTAATGATTACAAGAATGAACCTAGGTGTTAATGTCTAGAGCCTTGATCGTATTAATGTGCTTGTTGTTGTGGTTTTGGTCCTGAGTTGAGTGTGTTGATGATGACATTGATGAGATTAATGTCTTTACAGTCTTAAAGGGATGAAATTAATCTTAAAAGAATGTTCTTAATCCATTGAGTTGTTAGTTGATGGGATGAATTGATGGCTTTTGTCCCAAAGAGACTAAGTGATGAGAAATCTTGATGCTTGATGTTTATGAGCATATTGAGTCCAAGGAGGAGTATTGAGCACCGAAATGAGTAAAAGTGAGTCCCACTTGCACTCATAACTACATAGCTAGCGTAGGAGAGGATTAGACCGTGAAATGTGGATGTTTGCTTAGTCCTAAAAGAGGACTTGATGTTAATTTGGATCCACAGATGTCACGCCCTTTCACCCTGGCAAGGTACTGGGCGGATGCCGCAACGACATTGCTTTGTTATATCATCACCGGCTCATAGGTGATCGTTGTAGGTCCGAGAAACTGCCAGCTAGGTTCCCCTCAGTTAGTACTATAATGTGGAGTTGATGGCTTGAGTCTTGAGTGATGTTGATGAGTTAATGTCTACCTCTTATCCATACTTGAGAGGAGTGCTTATCATTCTGAGTGAGTATCTTATGAGTTGAGATTATTTTACGTTACTTCTGCTTATATTTGTTATTCAGCTATTTTACATATCGTACATTCCATGTACTGATGCTATTTGGTGCTGCATCATTTTATGATGTAGATACTGCAAATATAGGACTTCAACAGATGTCCCCCTGAGGTTCAACACTTCCTAGTTCAGAGATTTGGTGAGTCCTCCCCTGTATTCGGAGGATGCCATTTATTTCTTTTCACATGTTTTGAGCTATTTACTTATGAGTTTGTGGTAGCCATAGCCTGTCATGGTACCTTCTTAGACCATAGAAGTAGAGGCTTCATAGATATAGAGATGATGGTTTTGATGTTGGGATCTTTCCCGTTTTAATCTAAGTTCTTGAATATACTTTATACCATAGATGTTGAGATTAGTTTCGGCCTGTGGCCCTTATTCTTGCTATAGATGTGATTGAGTTGAGTTTCCCGATATAGTATCTACTTAATCCCCCTGACGATTCTATTGTATAGTTGATTGAATGACTGTCTTGAAACCAAGCAGTTCGCTTGGGGACTAGCAATAGTTTCTGAGTATCGGTTACATCTAGGGTACCCTCCCGGGGTGTGACAATAACTTGGCATAGTCCTCAACATTGAAAATAGTCCCAACCGATAAGAAGTGAGTCGATTTGGTCACTAATCCAACCATTATCCACGTGGAGTCTAATTGCTTCCGATATGGGGAAACCTAATCACAAAGTCCACATTTCATTCTCTCTTTTCAAGTAGAGATTTCAATGTTTTAGGCCAAACAATCTGGCATTTGATGTTCCACCTTCAATTATTGACGATTAAAGCATTCGGATACAAATCTAGCTATGTCCTTCTTAATACCATACCACCAATACATTTCCCTCAAGTCCTGACACATTTTGGTAGATCCCGGATGTATGGAATAATGAGGGTTATGGGCTTCACTCATGATCACCATCCTAAGATCATCAACATCTGGGATGGACAACCGATCTTTTTATCAAAGCACACCATCTTCCCCTCGGGAGAAAACCACTACCTTCTTTTTGGCAACTAACCTCTTCAACACAAGCAATGATAGGTCTAAGTCTTGCTTTGCCTTGACATCAACAATTATAGCAGATTCAGTAGAATTTTGAACGTGAACGAAACCATCATTAGATTCACTCGATCCAATGGCCCAATCTTGTCAAACAATGCACATCCTTCACCAACTCCCTTTTGGCTTCATCAATAAGATCAGCTACAACATTTTGCTTGCCTGGATTGCATTACGAGCCCAAAGTAACTCTCCCTATTTGGTAGGGAGGGATGGAGATTGAAAATCTTAAAACACATTCCATGGGACGATAAGAATCATGAAAAAGTGAAACATTACCTAAAACACCTTGTAGCATCATGAGATGTGGCGCACTTCACACCCATGAATAAGACTCTACTTGACGCGGCATGTTCGACTCTGATGACCATTTATAAACCTAGTACTCTGATACCATCTTTGTAACGACCCAAACAAGCCTCATAGTATCCATTCATATCATCAGTTCAAAAATGCATATGGAATAGTAAACGCCTAATTCAAAGGGACAGGAAATTAGGACTCACACTATGGGGATATCATGAAGATAGGGTTTAATATGGATTCACATGACATATAGCACGTAAGGACTAAGGTGTGGGTAAGCATGACTCACTCTATGGGGTCAATACGAGACTTAGGAACTTCCACACTTTCACATCATAATATATATACATATTATATCATAACCGAATCATATTATCCGTATCCAATGGATAGCCATAATCATAATCACCAAATATCATCACATAACATACATCCGTACAAAAGTCTACAGGATGTCCAATAATGCCTCTAGTCATAGAAGAGGACGAGGGCCAAGACATGTCCCGGGCTCATCTTCAAAGTAAATAGAAAAATGGAAGCAACATAAGTTAGATAGATGGCGGCTTGTCCTTGGAAGATAGGACTCACAACAACACTTCCTCAAGTTTGATCTTGCCATCAAATGGTGGATGAAGGTAATTTTCGGTCCCTATATGGTTACAACATGTAGGCAAAAGTAGGCATTAGTACGTTTGAATGTACTAAGTATGCGGTATGCAATACATATGACTTATCAAATCAGTATTCAATGTTAGATGACGAGGGCATATATATGGAAAGAAGAATATACCCAGAGAAGGGTATATAACAATATGCCATGAAATCCATGGTGCATGAAATGCATAAAGCTTATATAAAGAGGGGATAAGACCTCAACTGACATATAAGATCAAACGAGCAACAATTACTTGGAATCCCAATGTTATCCCCACACAGGAAAGGAGGTGATATACTTGCCAAAGGTAAACTATACTTCTCCTTATTGGCCTCCCATTACAGAGAAGTAACCTTCCTTACGGGTATCTCATTTCGAATAGGGTTTTCAATTCATATCATATCATATCAATGTTATAGCCACAACTTATGGGTCTTCTATTTTGATGAGGGTTATCATATACATATACCTCTGCTAGCACATAGTTCAAGAGAAAGGAAGAGGAGCCTTGGGGATAGTCGTGACGCGTCCTATCTCAT
>JAPFFP010000002.1:10504308-10539389 GCA_026153255.1 Solanum medicagineum
TTTAAATTCAAATCCCAAAATCAGGATAAGGAGAAACTCCACGAGTCCCTCATCACAACCATCAATTTTAATTGATAGTTGTGGACGCAACACGACGCAAATTTTTACAATGACTCTCTTACAATCGAATAAGGGTGAGGAAAAAGAAGACACGTATGTACTAGGGGATAAGGTGAACGTTGGAGATAAAATTCTTGGATTGGTTTATTTCTAGGTTGTTGGTTAGTTCTTGTGTCGTCTGGTCGATGAAGAAGGAAGGGAAATGGAGAGAGTGTGTGTGCGTTGAGGGAAAAAGGAGAGAAAAAGGGAATTGGGGCATGTGGCCCCCACGCACAGCATATATGTATATTATATGCGTATATGCATACAAGTTGTAGGCTAAAAATAAAGGGAAGTGGGCCGGGTTTGATTTAATTTGGGCCAAAACTGGTCTGAAAATTAAATTGGGTCCAAGAAAATACCGAAAATTTGGGTTCAAGGGTAGGGGTATTTGATTTAACACTTGGCCAATTTGATTGCAATTTTGACCAATTAAAAGTAATTAAATTGAATTCAATTGACTAATTTGACTACACGACGAATTAATACAAATTAATTGAAGAGCTTTTAATTTTATCAATCTGAAACAATCAAATTAATTCTAAAATAAAATTGAAAAACATTTTGCATTTTGAAAGCCAGTTATTTCAAATTGTCCAAATCAAAAGCTCAATAGTTAATTCATACTATATAGGGTAAAAATTGAGTGTCAACAGTCCCTTTCAACCATGAAGGCCCAAAACTCTTTTACACTTGATTTTATGAAATTGAGCTTATTTAAAACATGCGTCTTTTAGATTATTATTCATTTGGTTCAATTAAGATATGGACTATCTTTTATTGTTTATTTAAAAGTGATTTAAGCCCTAATATATTAAATTGCATGAATATTATGCAGATTTGAATATGCATTGTCCCTTCAAAGTTGATCGAAGCATGGCCAATCTAAATTGTGAGTTGAATGTGGATTTTATTTATGGACTCACTTGAATTTCATATTAACTTGTTTATTTAAGATTGAATCTCTATCACTCATTGCTATTTACATGTCATTCATGGCATATGCATATATGAACATTGAATTTTGATGAAAATGAATAGGTGGGTTAAGCCCACATATGTGTATGAAATGAATTGGTAAGTTAAGCTCACATATATAGTTATGACAAGAATATGATCACATAATGTCTATGATATGGCTCTTTGAGCAACATTGGTGTTTACACCATATCGAAAATTATGAATGGACTATTCCTATGCATGAAAAGTGTAAATTAAAATGTGATTTGGCTTTTGAGCCTAAATATGAATAATTATGAAGAATGTTTGGTTTTTAAATCCAAGTATGCATTGAAATGATTTGAAATGACTTGCACCTCTTTTGAAAGCATGTATAAGTATATGTATTCTTATGGGATGATGAATTAGTACCGATGAGATTGGAGGCATCAGGGCTATCCCCAAGGGTCCTCTTTATCTCTCTTAAACTATGTGCCAGGATAGGTATTTGATATGGTAACCCGTATAGAAATAGGAGGCCCGTAAGATTCGGTTACAATTTTGAGGCATTGTTGGACCTCTATCTACCTTATGTTGCTTCCGTCTATTCTATTTACATTAAGGGTGAGATCGAGACATGTCTTAGCCCCTGTCCTATTCTTTGAATAGAGACATTGTTGAACATCTTGTAGAATCTTGTACGGATATATATTATGTGTTGACATTTGGAGTATATTTTGATGCTTCTCGGGTTGGGTTGGGTTGTGTGCTTATGTAACATGGTAAGGTGATTGCTTATGTATCGAGACAATTGAAGGTGCATGAGCGTAATTACTTGACTCATGACTTTGAGTTAGCGGCTGTGGTGTTTTCTTTGAAGCTTTGGAGGAATTATTTGTATGGAGTTCATGTTGATGTTTTCACCGATCACAAGAGTTTGCAATATGTGTTCACCCAAAGAGATCTTAACTTGAGACAAAAGAGGTGTTTGAAACTCTTTAAGGAATATGACATGAGTGTGCAATATTATCCCAGCAAGGCAAATGTTATAACCGACGCTCTTAGTAGACTATCTATGGGAAATGCAGCTCATGTTGATGAAGGGAGAAAGGAGTTAGTGAATGATGTTCACCGTTTATCAAGATTAGGTGTTAGGTTGACTGACTCTAATGATGGTGATACTCATATTCAGAATAAGGTTGAATCTTCTATGGTTATTGATGTCAAGGCTAAGCAAGATTTAGACCCCTCATTGGTTTAGTTGAAAAATTTGGTTGCTGAAAAGAAAATTGACATTTTCTCCCAAAAGGGAGATGGTGTGCTTTGGTATCAAGACCAGTTGTGTCTTTCGGTGATGATCTTAGGAGGGTGATCACGAGTGAAGCCCATAACTCTCATTATTTTATTCACCCGGGAGCTACCAAAAACTATCGAGATTTGAGAGAAGTGTATTAGTGACATGGTATGAAGAAATATATAGTCAAGTTTGTATCTAAATGTCCTAATTATCAACAAGTGAAAGTAGAGCATCAAAGTCTCGGTGATTTGGCTCAATATATTGAGATTCCTACTTGGAAGTGGGAGGATGCGAACATGGATTTTGTGCTTGGTTTGCCTCGGACCCAAAAGCAATTTGATTCAATTTGGGTTATTGTTGATCAGATGACTAAATTGACTCATTTTCTACCCGTCAAGACTACCTTCAATGTCGAAGATCATGCAAGGTTGTATATCCAAGAGTTGGAGAGGTTTCATGGTGTGCCTAGGTCTATCATATCGAATCGTGGTGCTCAATTTATTTCTTACTTTTGGAGATCATTTCAAAGAGAACTTGGCAATAAGGTGAAGTTAAGCACCACTTTTCATCCTCAAATCAATGGACAAGCCAAAAAGATAATTCAAACTTTGAAGGACATGTTGAGGGCTTGTGTTTTGGAATTCAAGGGTGATTGGATGATCATCTACCACTCATTAAGTTTGCTTATAACAATAGCTTTCATGCAAGCATTGATATGACTCAGTTGAAGCTTTGTATGGTAGGAGATATAGATCTCTGGTAGGGTGGTTTGTGTTGGGAGAGATGACTTTGATTGACCCGAATTTGTGTTAGAGGCCATGGAGAAGGTGAAGTTGATTAGAGAGAGGTTGAAAATGGGTCAAAGTCGCCAAAAGTCTTATTCGGATGTTAGGAAGAGAGATCTTGAGTTTCGTGTTCGAGATTGAGTGTATGTGAAGATCTCACCTGTGAAGGGCATAATGCATTTTGGTAAGAAGGGCAAGTTAAGTCCCTGGTATGTGGATCCTTATGAGAGTGTTGAGCGGATTAGGAATGTGGCTTATAGGTTGGACTTGCCTCTGAATTTGAGCTCTATTCACCCGATTTTACATGTGTCTATGTTGAGAAAATTGATTGGTGATCCTACTACAATTGTGCCTTTCTTTTTATTTTTAATAAATATAAGATAAGTGGAATAGGTTTTTAAATAAATACTCACTTTAGTCTATAAATTAAATTAATTATCTGAAATTATCCCTTAACTAGACAATGAAAGTTATTGAATACTCTAAAAAATCCCTTTAAAATTTACTAGATAAATCTTTTATAACATACGAAACTCTATATCTCAACACAACCATGCTTAGATCAACTTTAAAGGGACAATGCATATTCAAATCTTCATAATATTCATGTAGTTCACAAATTAGAGCTTAAATCACTTTCAAATCAACAACAAAAGATAGCTCATATCTCAATTGAATCAAAAAAATAATAATCTAAAAGATTTATGTTTAAAATGAGCTCAATTTTATAAAATCAAGTGTAAAAGAGTTTGGGGTCTTCATGGTTGAAAGGGACCATGAATCATTCCCACATACCTTAGCTAACCAAGAAGAAATAGGAAGAAATTTGATGACGAAGAACACCCTTTCTTTAAGTTTCAAGACAAACCTCCAAGGTTCACTTTAGGGGAGTTCTTAAGAGAGGGTTTGAATAAATTCTAAGTATTGAACGAATTTGAATGAGAGAAGAAGAATATAGTCATTTGAATGTCTTAGAATATCATAGAAAGTCAAAAAGGACTTTAGGATTAGCCAAAATTACAAAAACGTCATTGATGAACGGAAGATAAAATGTTTTCAGGGTCCCGTATGGAGGACATACGGTCCGCTTTAAGGCACACAGACCGTGTGGCCTTCCATGAAGCTATACTTAGAGTGGTAATAGTAGATGACTGAAGTAGATAGTTAGAAGTCATGTGGTGATAAACTAAGAAATGAGGTGATAAGTCAAGCCCCTTTTGACTTTTGGTTAAAAGTAGTAAGTACCATCTAACTTTCAGGATAGAAGGTAAAGGAAGAGTTGTCAGTTAGTATAAGATGGAGCACACTCAAATAAGAGTGGATTTGATGTTGACATGCTATTGTGTTAGAAAAAAATCAAGTATAAGTGTTGAATAGAAGAACGGAGAAAATAAGGTGGTACCTCTAGACTAGGCGCGTGATTTTGGAAGAAGAGTCACATGTGGTTTGTAGAATTTTGAACTTAGTTAGACAACGAGGTATAATGCATAAGATAGATATTGGTTAACTTATGGAAGAGAGTGGATGATAAACTAGACTTAGATATACTGTAAGGTAAATGTTGATTTCTTATCATGAGATTTAGTGGTTTAACATTTCTTGACTTTATCTAATAGTTAGCATTAGAATAGTATGTTAAGAGTATGGATGTACATGTTTAGCACTAGACCCTACGCTTGAACTTTAGGTGAGTATTATGAAAAAGGGGATAGCACAACGAGAGTGATACTATTAGTTGGAGGTTTGCTCTAGTAGACTTGACATAACATAAGCGAGAATTTAGTTGTTGACTTGAAAGAAGTGTGATGTCACGAGTATGGTAAATGTGACCCTTAGATGAAAATAGTGAATTCAGGCAAAGTCATTATATAAGAAAATAGCCTAAGATATAAATCCAAGATAGTATATAATTGTGTCAGACTTTAAATTTATGATTTACTTTGGGTACTATTTTCTTGGTAAGTATGATGTGTTCTAGCGGTAGATCTAATATTTCTTTTTCATGGTGTACTAGTAGTGGTACATGAAAATGAATATGTTATTGTCAAGTGTAAATATTAATTGCTTAGAGAGTTAATAGTTGTATTATATGCTCGTATAATGAGATTCGATATTGCATCCACATTTGAGAAATCAACTAGTTTGTTACTATGAACACTTGGATTAAGCATTGATAAGAAAAATTTTAGTGGTGGATCTTTGGTACGTCTAACGCATCGGTGGTGAAATGTATCTCAAGAATTTTATATGAGGATTGGTGATTTCATAATAAGATTCAGGGAGTAGATCAATATTGGAATGATAAGCTTATAGATAAATAAAGTCCCAACGAGTAACTTGGGGAAAGACAATGAAGGATTTTAGTATGAGAGTGCGTATAAAAATTGGGTTAGCTCTTTGGATTCTATTGGTATAATTAGGTTTAAAGTATCATATCGATGATAAGGTTGTCTTCAAGATGATGGCAATAGCTACAGGACATAATGATAATAAGAATTCGTGAATGGATTATGATCAGGATACAATCATATTATAAGAATTTTTTGTTAAATAAATTCAGAATGGTAATAATGGCTTGTAGATCCTTAAAATTATGAACTGTTAATATTTGATGAGTAACGTGATTGTATGAAAAGATGTAGAATAAGTTGAGACACTGCTCGAATAGAATTAAAAAGAGCTAGAGTTGAAAATGAATAAAATTAGAGAGATGTAAGTTAGCCTTTAGAAAGATACAATAACAAATACATTCACTCTGATGGTAAAGGTCAAAGATATATCTCCAGAGAGAGTGGAAATTTAAATTCAGGTACATGTGGTTACATTTATTCTACTTTGGTTATAGTGATAATGTTACATATCATTGATCTGAGTTAGAAAACTATTGGATAATATTTGGAAAAAAAATGTGCGGCTTTAATATGGTGATAAGTTCTTTTGTGATTTTGAGTATGGTAATTAGTACATTGTAATTTTTATAAAAGATATGGTAAGGTCGATAAAGAGGCGACCAATAATAAGTTAAGATACATGAATTCATAAAGATCTTCATGGTATGAGTTAATATTGACTGATAAGGGGAATTGGATTATATGATTTGAGTTAAAATTCAAGTTCTCCATAGTGAGTCTATGCTCATGGTAGTATGCTTTTGTCAAGGCATGAATTGATAAAGTATGAATTGATTGAATTGAATTCGATGTTGAACATTTGAAAGGGCTTATGCATGATTTGGATTGTAAAGTCAATTACTTTTAAATAGTAAAGGACCTAAGAAAGGGTGTTACTAAAAGTTTTCGTATATAGAATGAGAAAAATAAAATATCATGAGTTATTGGCTGAAGGATATGATTGATGGGCAACTTAGTTAAAAGAATAAAATTTAGATATATTGAACAGTTTAAGGCACTTAAAATTGACGTTATGAAACGAATCTGAGAAAGGTGAAGGAATAAGACATCTTGTATAGATCTTTTGTTTGAAGTTGAAGGTGACATTAACTTTCACCTTTTAGTTCATACATGATTATATAATGTGAACTAAGTTAGCACAAACTTATTAGGGGTTTATCCATAATTTTTACAAAGAATGAATTTAACTCAACTAACAAATAGTGATGCGAGGAAGATGTTGCTTTAGACCAATTGAACTTTTTCAGTAGATTTCTTATGACATGAATTTCTAGATGGTTATGTTAAAGATGAGTCTAAACTGAGACTCTAGTGATACCAGACTATGTTCAGCAGGAGGAAGAGAAAATCAAGGAAATGAGTCGATATTTATTTGGATAAATTTTGGAGAGAGGAAGGTGAAAAGAATAGGTGGAAGGAGAAGTTTTCTTGTTGCTGACCTTTTTCCAGTGTCAAGAACATTTCTTTTTCTAGATTAAGTAATACATAGGATGTTTCTAACTGCCCAAATTTAATGAAATTTCAATATAAAAATGTGATTATCCAAGTGAAAAGTTGAGGTAGAATTTCAAAATAAGTTAAAAGTTTACAAATTGCAAGTCACAATATCAGACATCATCTTTCAAAATTTAGGTCGATAGTTCTATCGCTTTTAAGGGTTGTTTATAGTCACTGCTATTGATCTATCATTTCTTTTACAGTGTTGTTAAAGGTTCTATATGTTTAAATTTATCGTTTACTAAGTGGTTACTGGATCATTTCCTTCCATTTTTTATGATTAGTATCCAATGTCTAAAGGTTATATTTTATAACTTAAGCTTGTGAAAAGAGTTGATTATAAGAATGAAATCTCGGCAAGATCTGGGATGGTTTTTTCATTATGAGTAAGGGTTGGTTGGATCAGGTTCAAATATGATTGTAGCCAATATTAATAGTTTAAAATTTTATCGTGATTGTGTGAGAAACTTTTCCAAATGGTTATGTTACAATTAAGTGAGTTATGGTTCTGATTGGGTTCATGGTTAGTATGTGACATGAAAATTATTTCTGATTATAAATCTGCCAAAATTTGATTCAAAAGTTAAGTTCTTAGTAGTTGATATTAATGGACGATTTTAAGGAGGAGCTTAAATGGAGAAATGGACATCGACTTTAGAAGATCATAATTCAAACTTTTGGTAACGTAGGTTATTTTTTCTTCTCCTTCTTTTGACCATGTAATCATATAAAATTTATTAAAATATAATTTTATAATATGATTCAAATTATATTAAATTCAAAATATATTAGTCCAAAAAAATAAATATTGTGGATCGATATAATCGGGTCTATTAATTAAGTCCAATAAAATATGGATTTAATTAAAAGCCCAAATTCATTTATTTGGGTTACAAAAGATGACCCACTTCATTGGGCCTCATATCCCTTCATCAAAGAGGTCCACTTTACGCCACATGTCAAATAACATGGCACGCCAAGTCAAACAAAGAAGCCAACAGGATCATGTCATGTGTCAAGATGACAAACCCATTTCATTAAAGCCCAATATGCCATGTCAGTTAAATCTGATTGGCCGGGAGAGTCTAATTCTATCATGACTCCTCTATTCTACAACTATATATAGGGTCCTTCATAATTTAGAATTCACATCAAGAATTCTAATGAAAAGCTAGAGAGAGCTTGTGGATCGAACGCCACAATTTCTCTACAAATTCAAGAATTCAAACCTTCAAGCCTTCAAGTTCAAGACAAGCTTAAAAGCTCTTGAACTCAAGATCAAGATCAAGAACAAGAAACAAGATCAAAATCAAGATTCAAGATCAAAATTCAAGATCAGATTCAAGCACAGACTTCAAATTCAAGATCAAGCTCAAGGGCCCTTGAATTTACACTTGAAAAGGCGAATCAAAGGATTTGTAGAGATTGTAACACTCACATTATTGAAATCAAATACTACAAATTATTGCGATATTTTCATTCTTGATTATTATTTTCTCAACGTGACTTTTTTCGTCTACAAATTCTAGCATGCCCAGTGGGATAGTCTCTACCTCTCATCTCAACTTTTCAAGCACCAAAGAATTCTGAAATGGCTTCTAAGAAGATTTCCCAATCAACTCCTCTAAGGCTGATGTTTCCAAGTTCTCTGCTGAAGTGGAGGGAATCCTTGGTGTTACTTTTGGAAGTGTAGGAGCTATTACAAGAAGCAAAGCTACTATATTAGGACAACAAACACTGCGAGTGTCGTCCGCACCAACTCCTGATTTTGGTTCTTCAACTTCGAAGGGAGTGAGGTCCTCTGTAAATGCTTCCGAAGAAGGAAGCACTGTTGCTAAAAAGATCAATCAGACGTTTGCTCTGCTTGAGGTCTCTGGTTCCAAGAACTGTACTGCAAAGAAGGGCCATGACTCATCCAACGACTCTTCTCCATGTGTGTCGCGTAATGTTAGTCCCTTCAAGATCAAATTCCATGATAATCCATGCTACTCTTCTGTGCCTCCAATGGTCATGGAAGCGATGACAACTAATGCTTCATCCGCGGAGGAACAACTTGCGAACCTAGTGAAAATGATTGAAGGATTGACTAGGCATGTGCAACACCAAGACTCTCGCATCGATAAGTTGATGGATAAGGTGGATGGTTTACTAGATGGAGAATCTAGCCATGCACCTGGGAAGGGTATTAAGATTCAAAAGGCTGAAAATCCTGTGAAGCAAGCACCGACTATCAAAGAGTTGTCAGTTTCTGTCGAAGGGACGATCCCACTTGATCAATTGAAGGAGTTTATCGAAGGGACCATTAAAGACAAGTATGAAATCTCCACAAGGTCATCCCATATGTATGCTAAGCCTTACACCGCGAGGATTGATAGCCTCAGAATGCCTGTCGATTATCAACCCCCCAAAGTTCAGCAATTTGAAGGCAAAAGAAATCCAAAGCAGCATGTTGCACACTTTGTGGAGACATGTAATGATGCTGAGACCTATGGAGACCATCTCATCAAACAGTTCGTCCATTCCTTGAAAGGAAATGCCTTTGACTAGTACACAAACCTTGAGTCTCATTCCATTGACAGTTGGGAGCAACAAGAGCATAAGTTTCTTAATCGCTTCTATAGCACAAGGCGCATAGTGAGCATGGTAAAACTCAAAAATACTCACCAAAGAAAGGATGAACCTGCCATCAACTTCATAAATCGATGGAGAAATGGAAAACTTAATTGCAAAGATAGACTTAGTGAAGCCTCTGCTATAGAAATGTGTATCCAAGGGATTCACTGGGGGCTTCTATACATCCTACAAGGGATCAAACCTAAGTCTTTTGAAGATCTAGCAACGCGTGCTCATGATATGGAGTTAAGCATGTCTTCTGCTGGAAAAAATGGGATGCTTATTCATGATCCTCGCAAAGGAAAGGACAAAAGAGAACCCAAGAAATGGGGCAAATTTGTGCCCAGGAATGACAACAAAGAGTCCACGAATGTCAATATCTCACCTGTGAAGTTTACTACGAAGGAGAGTAGGAAGCAAAGTGTAAAGATGACTTTTCAAGAGCATCCAAACCGAAAGCTAACCTTATGAGAGATGCAGGAAAAAGAATACCCTTTTCTGGATTCTGATGTTCCTGAAATTTTTAAGGAGTTGGTTGAGCTAAAGCTCGTTGAATTGTTAGAGATGAAATGACCTGATGAAACCGGGAAGACTGATGACCCAAATTATTGCAAGTATCATGGACTTGTAAGCCATCCTATTGAAAATTGTTTTGTCTTTAAGGACATGGTTATGAAATTGGTTAAAGAAAAGAAGATTGTCCTTGATGATGGAAAGGCAAGCTCTAATCAAATCTCTATCGTGTTCGGCTCACTTGACCCAGTTCAAATACATCCATCTGAAGAAGAAGGGCTGATAGAGCAAGGAAATCCCAAATCGATATTGATGATGATGAAGGTTGGATTCTCGTGACTAGGCGGAGACGCAACAAGACAAGTCCGCAGAAAGGATCACATGAACAACCAATCAGATAAAGGGTAGTGAAGAGATCAAAGAAACGGAAATCTATCAGGCATCTAAAGGGGCCAAAAGTTGAAAGACATCACCACCACAAACTGCGATGTCCTATGACTTTTGGGGAATTCTTACCCAGTTGGTTCTGCGTGGAGGCCACCCAAGACAATGTTAAGGCATCATGTTTCAGTGCTGACAAGGGAGAAACAACGAATGAAGATTCATCGAAGGTATCTCTTGCTAACAAAGATAAAGTGGCACATGAAATTCCATCAAAAGCATCTTCGTCATCTTTTGAAAAGTCTGTAGAACCCCCTCTTCAAGAAGTACAAGCATGTTCCACAAAGATCACATTTACTGACGATGATCTTTTATTTGCCGAAACTCTACACAATCGTCCTTTGTATATGGTGGGTCGAGTGCTAGAGATGAAGATAAATATAATTTTGATAGACGAAGGGTCCGGGTCAACATTCTACCCATTCACACATTGAAAAGCTTGGCATCACAACAAAAGAGCTTAGAGAAAGTCATTTGTTGATATGAGGGTTCAATCAAGGGACCTGAGGTCTATAGGCTCAATTAGAAATTCATATGAAAGATTTGCGAACAAGTGCATGGGTGCATGTGATTGATGCAAAGACTTCATATAATATATTGCTTGGAAGGCCTTGGGTGCACGAGAACAAAATTGTCTCATCTTCTTACTGTCAGTGTTTGAAGTACCTCGAAGACGGGATCAAAAGGAAGATAGTTGCTGACAATAATCCTTTCACTGAGGTTGAGTCACATTTTGCCGATGCAAAATTCTATTAGAAGAGTTATGTTGTGAAAGGGTAAAACTTGAGGGTGTTAAATCAACCAAGCTTGAGAAGTTCAAAGGTGAAGCAACCAGTGCAGCCATTGAAAGGGCCAAAGCCGAGTGGGGAGCCTAGTACTTGTCCTAATAAGGGGAAGACCATACCCTCAAAAATTAAGCCATCACCTATACTCCGTTATGTCCCAAATGTGAAGAAAGAGGAGGGTCAGTTATCTGATGTACGAGGGAATGTGCTAAGGGGTTGACTCTTCCTATAAAACAGATTGATACAATAAACTTGTCTTAAAAGCTGTTGGGAAATTTTCTAGCTCAAAATCCACCACAAGGTACATCACTCCCTACAAAACGTACAAAAGGCTTTGATCCAAATGCTTACAAGTTACTTGCAAAGGCCGGGTACAACCCTGATGAGCGGTCTAGGCTAGGGAAACTCTAATCGGAGGGTCACAACCAGGCAAGCATGTGAAGGTTTAGGCTATAGCCAACCACCACCGGTGCGTTATCTCCATAAGAAGGGCGAGCAATAACTATATCACTATAGAAAATGAATGTGTTTCTTCTAATAAATGACCTTCTGTCTTTGATCGACTCGAAAAACCCGCTGCAAAAACTTCTGTGTTCAAGAGGTTAGACCCATTGAAGAAGAAGAATAACAAGCACCAAAGAATTTACCTAAGAGTAACGACGCTTCCTTCACCTATGATCCAAAAGGATTTCGAAAGCATAGTTCCTTCCAAGATGAAGCGACGAGTGAAACTCGTAGTTTCATGTAAAAAGGTACTAAAAGCGAAGGCTCACACTGTGGTTTACACTAAAGAGCACGAGGAAGATGAAGAAAGTGTAGGCTCCTCATGTCATGTTACAACTCAGATTGAGAATGACGCCTCATGCCAACTGAAAATTGATGAGGAGTTAGGAGGTATTGTTTGGTGTAATCATATACTAATAAATGACAATAATCCACAGGAAGAGGATGATGCTGGAGATGCTCCGCCAGAATTGAAGGAGTGAAGACCACGATTGATCCCTTAAAGGAAGTTAACCTTGGCACGGATGAAGACCTGAGCCCAACTTACTTGGGTGCTTTCCTAGAAGCCGATGAAGAAATGGCTTATATGAACATACTCAAAGAATATAGGATGTCTTCACTTGGAGCTATAAAGAAATTCCTAGTTTAAATCCCAAAATAGCAGTTCATTAATTGGCAGTCAAGCACCATGCTCGTCCTGTCAAGTAGGCTCAAAGACATTTCAGGCCAGACTTAGTTCCATTGATCGAGAAATTAGTTAACAAACTCATTGACGTGGGCTTCATTCGAGAAGTTAAATACCCCATGTGGATTTTAAGCATTGTCCCCGTGAGGAAGAAGAATGGCCAAATTCGAGTTTGTTTCGACTTCAGAGATCTCCAAAATGCATGCCTGTTTCGACTTCAAAGATCTCCAAAATGCATGCCCTAAAGATGAATTCCCTCTGCCTATTCCAGAGCTAATGATTGATGCTACAACTAGTTATGAGACAATGTCTTCATGGATGGTTCTTCTGGCTATAACGAAATTCGCATGTCACTAAAGGATGAAGAACTCACGATGTTTTGAACACCTAAAAGCATTTATTGTTACAAGGTGATGCCCTTCGGTTTGAAGAATACTAGTGCCACATATCAAAGGGCCATATATATTTGATGATTTACTTCATAAAAATGTTGAGTGTTATGTTGATGACTTGGTGGTGAAGTCGAAGAGAAGGAATGACTATTTAAAAGACTTAAGAATGGTGTTTGAGTTGCTTCGAAGATATCAACTGAGGATGAATCCACTAAAGTGTGCCTTTCGGTTTGCTTCTGGAAAGTTTCTTGGCTTCATTGTGCGGCATCGAGGAATTGAGATTGATTAAGACAAAGTTGATGCAATTTTGAAGATGCCCAAACCTCAAAACATTCATGAGTTGAAAAGTCTCCATGGGAAATTAGTCTACTTGAGAAGGTCCATCTCAAATCTAGTTGGAATATGTCAACCATTCAGTCATCTCATGAAGAAAGGTGTCCCTTTCAAGTGGGATCAAACATGTAGCAAAGCCTTTGAAAGTATAAAAGCGTATTTTGTGAAACCTCAAGTCTTAGCAACCCTTATACCAGGAAAGCCATTGATACTTTACATTACGGCACAAGAAAGGTCTGTGGGAGCCTTACTAACTCAAGAAATTAATGAAGGCAAAGAAAATGCCCTTTATACTTGAGTAGAATGATGACACCAAATGAACTGAATTATTTGCTAATCGAGAAGTTGTGTTTGGCGCTGGTCTTTTTGATTCAAAAGATGAAGCACTACTTTCAAGCTCATACTGTCCGCCTTGTTTCTAGAGCAAATTCCATCAAATTTGTTATGTCGAAATCAGTCCTTAGTGACCGACTAGCAAGGTAGTACCTTCAGTTCCAACAATTTCAGATTGTATACATCCCTCAAAAGGTTGTGAAAGCACAAGCATTAGTGGACTTCTTGGCAGATCATCCTATACGAGATAATTGAGAATTAACTGATGAACTTCCCGACGAAGATGCAATGACCATCGAAATCTAGCCTCCTTGGAAAATGTACTTTGGTTGGGCGGCGCATCATGGAGGAGCTGGTACAGGCGTAGTGTTTGTCACTTCACAAGGAGAAGTCCTACCATTCTCCTTCACATTGAAACAACATTGTTCCAACAATATTGCAGAATATCAAGCACTAATACTTGGGCTCTAAATGGCCGTTGACATGAAGCAATTGCAGTTGCAAGTTTTTTGTGATTCTCAACTGGTGATTCTACAACTCTTGGGAGCGTATGAGGTCAAGAAGCCTGAATTGCGCCCATACCACTGTTATGCTAAAAAGTTGATAATATGGCTAGGAGATGTAACCCTCCAACATGTACCAAGAAAGGAAAATAAAACGGCCAATGCCTTAGCTGCTCTAGCCTCGACTCTGACTCTTCCTGATCAGACACAAGTTACTATTTGCCAAAAATGGGTAGTACCATTGTTAGACGAAGACGGACATATGGAGAATGAGCTTGAGCATATTGTCGCAGTTTCTGAAGTCAATAAAGAGGACTAGCGACGAGCCATTATTGACTATTTATGTTATAGGATACTTCCAGAAGATGCTAAGAGAAGGATTGACATCTGTCGTCGGGCACCTCGTTTTCTCTACTACGAGGACACATTGTATAGGAGATCATTTGAGGGAGTGCTCTTGCGGTGCTTGGAGGAGAAAGAAGTGACTCTAGCTTTGCAAGAGGCACATTCAGAAGTATGTGGATCACATCAGTCTAGACCAAAGCTCCATTTTCACAAAAAAAGAATGGGGTATTATTGGCCAACCATATTAGCTGCGATAGATTACTTTTCAAAATGGGCCGAAATTGTAGCTCTTAAAGAAGTCAAGAAAGAGAACGTTGCAAACTTCATTCGCGTAAACATTGTTTACCGGTTTGGCATTCCATGATATATAATCACGGATAATGGCAAGCCATTTGATAACAAGTTGATGAATAAGATATGCGATCTCTTTGGCTTCAAGCGGCAAATATCTTCTATGTACCATGTTGCTGCCAATGGTCTGGCCGAGGCATTCAATAAGACTCTATGCAATCTTCTGAAGAAAGTGGTCTCTAAGTCCGAAAGAGACTGGCACGAAAGAATGGAAGAAGCCTTGTGGGCACATAGGATGACATATCGCACACCGACTCAAGCAACCCCATATTTGCTTGCTTTTGGAGTTGAAGCAGTCCTGCCACTCGAGCATCAGATACCGTCTTTGAGACTGGCTACCCAAGAAGGGCTCACTGAGAAAAAAAATGCTCGACTACATCTTGCCGAGTTAGAAGCAGTTGATGAAAAGAGGTTAGAAGCCCAACAGAATCTTGAATTCTATCAAGCTCGTTTGTCTCGTGCAATCAATAAAAAGGTTCGGTCAAGGTGTTTTCAAGTTGGAGACCAAGTTCTCGCAGTAAGAAAGCCCAATATCACTTCACATAAGTTCGGGGGCAAATTCACCTCGAAGTGGGATGGACCATATATAGTACAAGAAGTTTACTCAAATGACGCTTACAAGCTTGTCGATGCAGATGACATAAGGATCGGTCCTATAAATGCAAAATTCCTTAAGGAGTACTACGCTTAAGGAAAATTATGGTCCATGGAACTTGAGTAAAAAGGTGCATGATACTCTTGGCCCGCAAGAGTATAAAATGTGTACGGCACCCTTAAAAAAACACTTCCCCCTTAACTACGTTGTGACTTGATCCTCTTCATTGAGGTACGTAGGCGCTTGGAATTATATTCTAAGTTCAATTGCATGAGTGTTAAAAGACTATATGTCCCTTACTTGATTCCTTAAGGGGGAAAAGGCCTATGGAGTGTGAGTTCCTTCGATGGCATGCTTGAGGTCTTCAAATTTAATCGATTTTGCAGGTTGAAGTTTTCATATTCCCTAAGTCTCTAAGCTAAAGTCCCCAAAGTCTACAAGTTGGTTCCCAAATTAAGCAAGTATGCAAGTAACGGTCCTCAAGTTCTCTAGTTCGGTGTTGATATTTTTTAAGGGTATCCATTCCGTAAGTTAAAGTAATAAGTTGCATAAAATTTGCGAAGGCGAATGCACAAACTTCAAAAGAGAAGGGATTTTTATTATTTTCATTCTTACTAGCGTGCCAAATATGAATTTAGTTTGAATTATTAAGGCTTGCAGCAAAAGAAAACATGTGAAAAAATTCAAGTTAGAATCACAAATGCAAGATATAAGACCAAAAAATTAGAGAAATTCTATTGCTATAAAATTGTCTATCATATCAATCTAAATCTTGTGAAAATAAAGAAAAGAAGTACAAGGGGGGGGGGGAGAGCTTAATCTAAGCATAATTTGTAGTTGATCAAATCTTTACGACTAGCCGCTAAGCTCTCACTCCTATGCTCCAAGCGAGTTGAATCGCCAGTTGTCAAGAAGTCCATGTTTTCTTAAGAGGACACTTCATTCTCAGCAACTAAGATCTTGGCTTGAACCTCCTCAATCTCCTTCTTGGCATCAGCTATAACAGCCTCAAGTTCCTTCTACCTGTAGTGTTGCTAACTTCTTCTTGACCTTTTTTACCGACTTCCTTTTAGAAGAAGCATGTTTAGTCTTCTCGCCCTCCTCTGCTCTAAGTGACTCAAGACCCTCCTTGGCCTTAAAAAGCAATTCCAGCTTCTTGTCCTCATGCACCCTATCTGCAAAATTGGAGCGTTCTTGGTCATAGGAGGCAGCTAACTCAAAGAGAGAATCCACCAAATGCTTCAGTGATGAAAGATCTATGAGACACGTCTCACTCATCTCTTGGAGAATCTCATAAATATCTTCTTTGTAAGATGAAAGGGAGTCTAGAGAAGTTCTAGAAAGTTTGCTACAAATCTCTTCCTAAAGGCCCAAGATATACTTCTTTTTTGAGTTGAAACAACGCTTTTTCCTTCAAAATAGACTTAGCCACATCTGGCTTTGAAAGAAGTGAAGGAGTGCGACTCGAATCGAGGGTCAACCCTTTTAAAGTTTTACGATGAGAAGTGATTTCAATTCTCTGTTCTTGCTCAATAGCTAAGTTGACTCTGCCTCAGGTTTCGATGTCGCGATGGACTCCAAACTAATTTGCAGCCTCTCCTATAGTGATTCCTTTGGATGCTCAACAACATTCACCTACACAAGAGGGAAGGGAAAGAGAATTAGCAAATTAGTTAACCATGAATTGTCCTTAAAATTCATTTAAAAAAAAGGGGGATTGTGGTTAAAACAAAAAACCTCTTCACTCTAAATGGCTGATGTTTTTGGAGGACCATCAATGCCTTGTTCTTCCACAATCTCCACTCAACAGCCTCGAGTGCAATTGGTTCATATCTTTTCCTCTTCCAACATTTGTCCCCATTGCTGCTGCTGTTGGTCTCTTGGGAGGCTTGCTTGGTAAATGGAAGAATTAAGGGGCATATCTTTACAGGGGTAGGAGCACGGGCTACTTCTTTCTTAGACCCTTTAGAAGACTTGATCCTCTTACTTTGAGGTTGTGGGGCAAGTGGGACATCAACTTTTAAGAGCTCCTCTCCGACGTCTTGACCTTTGTCCCTTAAAAGAGTGGTGAAGTTCAGCCCAGCCTTTTCTAATAAAGTTTCTAAATTATCCTCAAGAAACTTCCTATGAGATTTTTCCCCCCAAAATAGGTATCGAGTAGAGTAAAGTCTCTTTGCAGAAGCAACTGCAGGAGGAATTGTCACTCTTGAGATGGTAATACCCGAGATACAGATTCTCCAATACCTAAGCCCCTCATCAAGAGATTTAGCACGAATAATATGTTCTAGATATCCAAGAGTATCTTGATGGAACCAAAATTGATGACTAAATCGGTGGGGACTATATGGCTCGATAAGGAAGGAGTCCCCCTCCCTTAAAGTAAGATAATTAAAGCGAAGGCTCATAAAATAAGATGAATCCAACTCTAAAGTTTTGCAATCATCAACATAATAAGTTGGGTGAGGCCTAGTAAGCATGGTCATAGTCCACACAAGGCTTTCACCTTGATGGACGCGCTTTTGTGCCTCATCCTTGTCAAAATATTTGGCAGCACCCTTGCCAGAATATATCGTCATCCGCGGGAGTGAAGGTCCACCAGCAAGTGGATAATGTATCTTAAGATAATGAGCAAGCCAACCGTAAAAATAATGGATGGGGAAAGAAAACTTAATACGATCAAATTGGGAAGAATTTGAAATCTTGTTTAAGCCACGATAGATGCTCACTAAGACCGGGACTGCAAGGCTAACCTTTCAACCACTCGCCATCAAGCTTGCCATCTTAAAAGTTTTAGGCCGAATAAGATTTTCCCCTTCATAAAGAAATACAAAGACATATAACCAATATGACAAAAAGACTGCCAAATAAATCGCATATTTTTGGTGTTCAGCTCTAAGCATAGAAAATGTTGTCTCTTGAGAGCTTAACCATATGCTCACCTCCATTGATATGTCACCTGTTGAGTTATGTGTAGATGTTAAGCGTCAAACCTTCTCTCTGTTCTCGGGGGAGCTAACTCATACTTAATGTCTTATTTACACTAAAATTATATCCGGTCAATAAAAGAGATCCCCGAGCTGTCACCCTTTTTCTCTCTAAGATGATGGAAGGCAGCAAATAAATACTCACAAGTTTGAGGAAGAAATCTATCCTTTTTCGCACATGACCTGTAATCTCTTTGTCATTATGTATCACTTCTTCATAAGGACACCCACTGATCAGTAGGCCGCCAAGAATATACAAGTCCTAAAGAGATATGGATGCTTATCCGAGAGACGTAAGTAGTGTGTTTGTTTGAGGACACCAAGCCTCACAAAAGGCCTGCACGATATTAGAGTTCCAATCATAAGTAAAAAGAGAAGCAACTACAACATTTCGGAGGTTAGCATCATTGAAGCTCTACCCATTTTTGCTAAGGATATCTTCTGTCCATTCCCAATAGCCAGGGATGCAATGATATTCACCCTCAAATAAGATTTCATCTCCCTAACATAACCCTTCTTGGATCATGCGACACCCCAAATTTGGAAGAGTGCTCGCAAGATTGGTGCCTTGAAGATTTGGTGTCTCAAGATACCATACCTTGGAAGCTTTATTAGATTTGTGGACGCGTTCAAAGGTCCAATCTGCCTTATGAAAAGTGTTTCTCAATTGTGGCCATGCATCTGCATAATGAACAACTAAAGGATCTCGGACTAAAAGCTTGGTCTCTACCTTTGCTATCTTGCAACCCAATTATGAGGTATCTGAGTACAGAAGATGAGCAAGTGTAGTCCTTGATGAAGACCATTATTCAGGCTACATAAAAGGAAAAGTGTTGTCCTTCATCAATGATAGCACGCAATAGAAAGGGAACAAAAAAAAAAAGAGAACAAGAGTCAAAATAAACGAATATGGCTAGTTGGGCGTCCCATATGTTTAGACGTTGGGAACATTGAGAAGCTTCCATTTTGTTAGTTCCCTATGTTTAAACATTTAGAACAACGCAAATCCTCGTTTTGTTGGTCCCCTATGTTTAAACATTTAAAACAACATAAAGCCTCGTTTTGTTGGTTTCTGATGTTTAAACATTTAGAACAGCGGAAAGCCTCGTATTGTTGGTCCCCTATGTTTAAACATTTAGAACAGCGAAAAGTCTCGTATTCTTGGTCCCCTATGTTTAAACATTTAGAACGTAGAAAAGCCTCGTATTGTTGGTCCCCTATGTTTAAACATTTAGGACAGCGGAAACCCTCGTTTTGTTGGTCCCCTATGTTTAAACATCTAGAACAGCGGGAAGCCTCGTTTTGTTGGTCCCCTATGTTTAAACATTTAGAACAGCGTAAAGCCTCGTATTGTTGATCCCCTATGTTTAAACATTGGAAACATTGTAAAGCCTCAAATTTGTGATCCAAAGGCATGAGCGTGAATTTATCCCTTCACACCTCGAGACCTAATTCTTGTGAAACAATGAAGCTTAAATTCACAATCCTACAAAAAGGAGGAATAACAAAAGAATACATGAAATAAAAAAATAAAAAATAAAGAAATAAGGGAGGAAAGATTACCGGAGACGAATACTTGCTGACTGTCAAGAGATGAAATTGATCTGTGTTCAATGAAAAGGACGTCGTCTATTTATAGAGTGGTTACTTAATTAGTGACCTACTTGAATTAAAATTCCATTATTTGAGTTCTAGTTGAATCAGAATAGCATTATTCCTACGTCGGGTGAAGAGCTTTTAAACCCTCTTATAATTAGGATAGAACAACGTTGGTATTCATTTAAAGGAGGTATTTGGGGCCCCACAAAGGTGGTAGAAATCCAAGTGGAATTTAAAAATTAAAGGGGCCCCACAAAGTTGCAATTTGAGCCTCAAGGTGAAACAATTCTTAACTAGTTGTTTTGGAAAACTTTATTGCCTCCACACGATTCTTTAAGGTGGAAGTACTAAAAAGAATCAGTGGCTCTCTAATGGTATTATTATAATAATAATTACATTATTAAAATATTAATTTAATACTTCAAGTCTAATCTTTAAAAGATAACATATCTCGACAAGACTTGACGTAGGGGGCATTGTAATCAGATAAAATTTATTAAAATATAAATTTTATAATATGATTCAAATTATATTATATTCAAAATATATTGATCCAAAAAAATAAATATTGTGGATTAATATAATTGGGTTTATTAATTAAGTCCAATAAAATATGAATTTAATTAAAAATTCAAATTCATTTATTTGGGCTACAAAAGATGACTCACTTCATTGGGCCTCATATCCCTTCATCCAAGAGGCCCACTTGACGCCACGTGTCAAATAACGTGGCACGCCAAATCAAACAAAGAAGCCAACAGGATCATGTCATGTGTCAAGATGACAAGCGCATTTCATTAAAACCCAATATGCTATGTCACTTAAATCTGATTGACCGGGAGAAAGTCTGATTCTATCATGACTCCTCTATTTTAAAACTATATATAAGGGTCTTCATAATTCAGAATTCACATCAAGAATTCTAACAAAAAGCTAGAGAGAGCTTGTGGATGGAACGCCACAATTTCTCTACAAATTCAAGAATTCAAACTTTCAAGCCTTCAAGTTCAAGAACAAGCTTAAAAGCTCTTGAATTCAAGATCAAGAACAAGAAACAAGATCAAAATCAAGATTCAAGATCAAGAAACAAGATCAAAATCAATATTCAAGATCAAAATTCAAGATCAATTCAAGAACAGACTTCAAATTCAAGATCAAGCTCAAGGGCCCTTGAATTTACACTTGAAAAGGCGAATCAGAGGATTCGTAGACCGATCGAGGACGAACGGTGGGTAAATTGGTATATGATGTAACGACCCATTAAGTTGAGTTGAGATATAGAGTTTCGTATGTTATAAAAGATTTCTCTATTAAATTTTAAAGGGACTTTTTAGAGTATTCGATAACTTTTGTTATTTATATAAGGGATAATTTTAGATAATTAATTTAATTTATGAACTAATTAAAGTGAGTATTTATTTAAAAACCTAACTCACTTATCTTATATTTATTAAAAATAAAAAGAAAGGGTTTAGGGGAGAAACAGGTTGCCGTCGCACCATGAGCCACGAGGCTTCGCTTTAGGTAATGTTACGAATTATTGTTTGTGTCATTAACTTTTACTCTTTTAAATTAGGTTATATAGATTATTTATTGTATTAGTGCATGGGTAATAATTTCTGGGGAATAGTCAATAGGAATTAATATTGGTGCATTGTATATGGGTTTGAGTATTTCTAACGGTTTTCTGTCTTAGCATATTATGAGCATACGAGAATTTAATCATTAAAATATAAGTAATGAATTAAATACTTTTCAAGATTGCAACATGATGTGGGGGTGGGTTTCAATTGTTTTATATGTTGCATTGTTGTTATCCAGGGATTAGTGAGTATTAAATATCTTAAGGTTTGATTTGGTTGTTGTTATTAGAATATATATAGTCATATAGGTGTATTAAAGCAATATGTGAAAAAGTGATGACAATTTTATTACTATCATTATAGTTAATGTGAATTTGAAATTGAAGATTGTACTATAACGGTTGATCTTATTTTGGGGTTTCATGGGACCTTAGTTTTCATAATTGCTCTCTAGCTCCGATTATTTCAATTTGTTTTTAGTTTAATTTATTCTATTAAATTATCACGTTATAAATCAAGTGTTGATAGGTTGAAATAGGTAACTAAATATTAGGTGTAATATATTTTATGAATACCATTAGAGTTATATTATTTGGAGGAATTAAGATTAAATCCTAGGTTTGATCTTTAGAAAATCAATTGTAGAATCAGGTGAGTTTTTGAGTTTAGGCTAGATATATAGTAATATGGGTATGTATGGACTCGTTCCCTTATGAATGTTGTATATTTAATAGATTGGAAACATTTTGAGGCATTGGAGAAAGGAGAAGCAATGGTAGATTAGCTAACTTCATTTCGATTCTTCAGCGAGGTAGGTTATGGTTTATTTTATCTAATAGAGAGACTCTTTAATAGTGATTGATAGACATTGAGTAAAGTTGTGATATTTTCTATATACTTAATTGTTGTGGTTTGGTTGACTGATATATTATTGCGATTAGTCTGCAATCCCAACACCATGAAACCCATAATCTTGAACTTGATCTCTCAAATCGATGTCTTGAATAAAGAAGGCTTGATGAAACATTGGTAATGAAGTGAGAAGTAATGATAAAGAATAATGAATTATATATTCTGGATCGGGTGTCATGTTCTGACACGATATTCTGGATCAGATTTCACGTTCTGACACGATATTATGGATTGAGTGTCACGTTTCGACACGATACTATAGGATCGGGTGTCACGTCCGACACATATATATATTATATATTGGATCGAGTGCCACATTTTGGCACGATAATAATAAAGAAAAACATGTTAAAATAATTTAATATACTCAATTTCAAAGAACCTATCTCCCAAAAGAAGTATGATGTGGAGGCTTGAGTCCTCATGTGTATTATTGATATCGTTGATTGGTTATGTACTTGTCTCTTGTTGTTGCCACATGTTAAGTGTTGTAATTGATTTTTCTGCTATTATTTTATGCATATTAATTTCTGTTTGGAGTCGGTTGATGATACCTACTCAATACATGTGGCTCGTGCTAACTCCTACTTGTATTTTTCTTTGTTTTGCTTTTGTGGAGTGCACGAGTATTTCATCAATTTCGACTCGCCATCAGCTTTAGCTGGTCGTTGGTATATCAAATCTCAGTTTGAGCTAACTTTCTAGCTCGTGTTGGATTCTATTAGTTATAACATGATGCATGTCCTTAGTTTTTGGACATAAACTATTTTATTTATCTATCTTGATCTTGCTACTCTTAGACTTAGTATTGGAGAATAGATGTCCTTGATGTAATGACTTTCAGGTTTTGGGAAATGTTATGTAATAGAAATTGTGGGTTTTGTTATTCTTGTATTTTATAAGTTGAACAACTATATAGGTTGGGATTTATATCTTTGGTTCGCCCACCTAGGAGGGTAAGTGTAGGTGTCACTCATGGCTCATTTTGGGTCGTGACAATTTGTGATTTGAATGTGGATTTTACTTATGGACTTACTTGAATCTTATATTGAATTGTTGATTTAAGATTGAATCTCTATTGCGCATTGCTATTCTAATATCATTCATGGCATATGCATACATGAGAATTGAATTTTGATGAAAATGAATTGGTGGGTTAAGCCCACATATGTTTATGAAATGAATCGATAAGTTAAGCTCACATTTATAGTTATGACAAGAATGAAATCACAAAAATGTCTATGATATGGCTCTTTGAGCAACATTGGGTGTTTATACCATATTGGAAATTGTGAATGGGATATTCCTATCTATAAAAAGTGTGAATTGAAATGTGATTTGGCTTTTGAGCCAAGTATGAATGATTATGAAGAATGTTTGGCTTTTAAGTCCAAATATGCATTGAAATGATTTGAAATGACTTGCATCTCTTTTCAAAGCATGATAAGTATATGTATTCTTGTAGGATGATGAATTAGTACCGATGAGATTAGAGGTGACAAGGCTATCCCCAAGGGTCCTCTTTCTCTCTCTTGAACTATATGCCAACATAAGTATTTGATATGGTAACCCTCACTGAAATAGAAGGCTCGTAAAGGTGCAGTTACAACTTTGATATAATATGATAAAATGTGAAAATCCTATCCGAAATGAGAGAACCATAAGGAAGGTTACTTCTCCAAAATAGAAGTTCTGTAAGGAGAAGTATGGTTTACTTTTGGTAAGTAGACCACCTCTTTTCTGGTGTGGGGATAACATCGGCATTCCAAGTAATAGCTCACTTAGTCTTATATGTCGGTTGAGGTCTTATCCCCTCTTTATATAAGCATCATGACATTTCATTCATCATGGATTTCATGGCATGTTGTTATATACTCTTCTTTAATATATATATATATATATATATTATGTGTCCTTGTCATCTAACATTAAATGCAGGTTTGACAAGTCATATGCATTGCATACCCGCATACTTAGTACATTTGAATGTACTAAAACAAATACTTTTTTCCCTACATGATCTAACCATATAGAGACCGGAGACTTCTTCATCCACCGTTTGACAGCTAGATTAGATTTGAGAAAGCATTGTGATGAATCCTATCTTCCACGGACAAGCCACCATAAATCTATCTTATGATGCTTCTCTTTTTATGCTATTTAACTGAGGGTGAGTTCGGGATATGTCTTGACCCTCTCCTATTCTATGACTAGAGGCATTGTTGGACATCTTATAGACTCTTGTACGGATATATGTTATGTGTTCATATTTGGAGTTTATTATTATACCTATTTATTGGATATGCTTATTGTGATTTGAATATGATATGATGTGTATGTATGCTATGATGTGTGTATATGGAACATCCTAAGTCCCACTTTGCCCCCATAGAATGAGTCATACTTATCCGCTCTTTAGTTCTAATGTGCTACGTGTTATGTGGATCCATGTTAATCCCTATCCCTGTGACATCCACATAGCGTGAGTCCTACTTTCGATCCCTTAGAACTATGTGTTTACTATCTTTTATACTCTTTCGAGCTGATGATGTGAATATGGATACTATGAAGCTTGTTTGGGGACTCTCGGGTTCCCATTCTCCTTTCACTCCTAGATCCTAGGTCTGGGTCATGACAAGAACCACCCTCTGAAGCCGATAAAGATGCATGAATTCCTCGAAGCTGAAATGAATCACCCCTACTAAGAGAACCTCAACCTCCAAATAGGGCAGGGAGAATTGACCTGATGAACGGGAACTCTTGGGGTCCCTAAAATTCTGTCTCCACTAAGACAAGACATAGCTAAGGCATTGGCGTAGTATGGTCAAGCCATGTAAGGCAAGACATAGTTAAGGTATGGCAAGAGTTACAAAAACTAAGACAAGTCAAGGCTAGGATTGTGGTATAATCATGACTAAATAAGTTTGAGGCTAGTATTGGACAAGAGTGATGGCTTAGGGAACTGAACCATAATGGCAAGCTATGCAGAATAGGACTTGGGCATGGCACAAGCACGTGGGCAAGCGCGAAGCTGAGAGCCTAAGTTGTGCTTTGGCACTAGATTTGAAGGTTGCCCGTGCGTGCCTTGCACATGAGTGGGCAGTTGGGCGATTCTGGCAGTTACTAGCCATTGTAGACAGGCTTGTAAAGTTGAATTTAAATTATGTGACACCTTTCAATATCTTTGACCATGAGGAGTCACTACAAGAAAATAGGTAGTTGCCAACAAAATTTGTCATTGCCATACATCGACTAGTGTTGCCAAATGTACTTTTGGCAACAATTAAAAAGTTGTTGCACGTTGTGGCAATAACAGCCGATGCAAAAAAATTTTGCAACAAAGAAAAAGACTTATTGATAAAAATCTATTTGACGCAACAAAAATTATCGTTGCGATAAATTATGTTTTGTTGGTGAAACATCATAGAATTGTGTAACGACCCCAATTTAGGAGCCTTGAGTGCAGAGAAGTTGGCCTGAAAAATGACTGAGGACCTAGTTCACGAGACAGTCTACGGCCCGTGAAATTTTCTATAGCTCGTAGAATGGTTCATGAAGTAGAAATCCAAACATGGAGAAATTTGAAGTTTTGAGGAAGTTAATCCATGACTTATCACACGACTTGTAAAATATTATATGATTCGTATAAGGTCTCACACGACCTAGTTCACGAGACAGTCTACGACCTGTGAAATTTTCTATAGCTCATAGAATGGTTCATGAAGTAGAAATCCGAACTTGGAGAAATTTGAAGTTTTGAGGAAGTTAATCCACGACTTATCACACGACTTGTAAAATATTATATGATTCATATAAGGTATCGTAAAAGGGTGTCAAATACAAGGTGAGAATTTGGCTATGCTTGGAAAGACTCTACAAGTCCATCACGACCGTAGAAATTTGTACGGCCCATCCTGTTTGTCATAGTCCCCAATTCAGAAAAAGTCATATTTCAGGATTCTCAGGTGAGCCATCAGGCGAGAGGGTCTACGGCCCGTAAAACCTTCTACGGCCCGTAGACGGGGTTTCGTAGATGGCTTCCGGTAGTTTTAATTGAGGGGCAGTTTGATCATTTTTCGTAATTTTATTTCTAAACTACGCCATTTGAGGGACGGAAAGGGAAACCTATATTAGTCTTCAAGTCCTAAGAAGGCCCCTCATTCTCTCATTATTCTAATTCCAAATTTCTAAGGGAAGGGCTCTCAAGAACAAGGCTAGGATTTTTCAAGTTCCTTCCTCAAGACTTCAACTCCGATCCTCTCTAGTTTCTCAGGTAGGTGAGTTGATTTATGGGTACCCTTTCACCCATAAAGTTCCCTATATATTTTACTAAGTTCCTAAGTTTCAATGCATGCTTATGATAATTTTATAGCTCCCATACTATTATATGATGTCCTTGCGAAATTTCACGATGTATATTCTTATTGAAGTCAAAGCCCCATCCATAAAGAACTGAACTTAAATTAATTGGCATAGAATTTCAAGCCGTAATTATAAGAACTGAATAATGTATTTTCAAAAAACTCACGCGAGGGAAGAGACTAGTCAAAAGATCATGGAAATACATCAATTTCTAGCAGGAACAGCCACAAACTATAATTATCTTTTGAAAAAACAATTAAACTTTTTCGTATTGATAAACAGATTAATTGCAAGGATCTTGATAATTGGATATCTGATTTCTTTGGGTAATAATCATTAAAAAAAATTCTCACATATCACTGAAGATCTGTGAATTATCTGTACACAAATTATAGCAAACCTAGCGTATTTTCTATATGCTTACATGAGAAATAAAAATATTAAGCCAGAAACAATTGATATTGAGAAAGAAGCTTACAATTCAAACCAATGTTTGCTTGAGTAAAGCCACAAATCCTTTCTTTTCAAGTTGACAGCTCTGAAGTATTTTAAAAAATTGGGGAATGAATTGGGACAAAAAGAGTGAAGGGCTTGGGGACAAAAATTATATCGGGGAGTTTTGTCGCCTTTGTTTACCAATAATAGAATTATTTTTAGCAACAATAAAAATATTTTGTTTCAAAATTCTTTACTATTTTAAATTAATTGTAATACCTAGAAAATGTGACAACAACGTTAAAATATTACCAACAAAAAAAAAATCATGGCTAAATATTTAATCTATACCAACAACTAAATAAAGTTGTTGCTATTTATTGATATTTAGCAACAATATCATTATTGTTGCTAATTCTATATTTTCTTCTAGTGAGGTAGCAAGGAGATATGAGACATTGAGATTGTGATTGAGGTATTTGGTCTGCAAAACCCTCATGAATCCCCTTTGTCTATGGAGCCTTAGCTCGACGAGCGTATAAATGATAAGGCTATGCGACAGTCTTACATTGCATTCATCATATCACTATTAACATTATTGCACTACTATTTTGAGTGAAATATCATATCGTCATTATGTGTTTCTGTACCATATGAGGTATATATGCATAAGAATAAAAGGTCTACTAGTCTGAATAAAATAAAACGTACCACATTTCGTAATTGGTCCTTATCTCGTTAACATCTAAGAGTGCCGAAGAATAATTTCATGCGACAGTTATGGGCTAACTGGAAAATATTCAATTGATTTAAAGAGAAAGTGGGGGGGGGGGGGGGGGGAGAGAAACACAAATACTTTTCAATGGAAGTATTGTGTTCTTAAATGTGCAAATTAAAATGCCAATAATTTTATATGACACGTTCAATCACTTTCAATGAGAAAGGAGTCACAATTGTTTCTAATAAGAGCGTTTACCCGTACTTTAAGCCTAATCGTTAAAATTTAATATATCTACATTTAAACAAGCCTTGAAATAGGGGGCATCTGTAGACACATAAATTTATGTGGATTGAATTCATATATAAATTTGAATTTAAATTCATGATAATTTGGATTGAATTAATTAATTTGGACTTCACAAATTAATAAGTCCATTTTATTAATTTCAAGTCCAAGCTTCATTCGTCTTGAGGCCTAAACTTATGCCACATGTTAAAATGACTTGGCATTCTAGTCAAGTTCAAGACCAGCAATAGAATGTCATTCGTTCAAATGATGTAGCATTCCTGGTCAAAGTTGAACAACCAATCAAAAAGTAATTTTATCACATAGTATTTGTGATAATCTTAATGACTTACAAGAACCAATCAGAAGAAGGTAAAAGAGTTCATCCACATTTGGACTGCATCCCTCCTACAACTATAAATAGAAAGGTTACACAATTTTCTAAGGACATTGTCCAAGCATTGGAGAAAAGGTACAAGTCAACGGGAGATCGACTTGAAACGACGAAGTGCTGGCGACATCCCCCAGAGATCCCGAAGATTAAAGGTATCTAAAAGAGGTTTACATCATCCTACATTTGAGAAATATGCTACTACCGGTCCTCAACGCATCTTAAGGAGGTCTACGTCATCCTACGTTCGAGAAATATGCTACTACCAACCCTCAAATTACGGAAACGCGTCATGAAAATACGCTACTATTAGTCTTCGAATTACCAAAACACATCAGAAGAGAAGAATCAAGACAACAAAAGAATTGTACCCATTGCATATTCATCGATAAAATTAATCTTCTTCTATTTATTTTGATTGCAGTTAATTTTCCGCATTATGAAAATTTGTTGCGGGAACAATAATTAAGCTCTTTTGTTTATTTTAGGAACAAGATCGTATTATTGTGCGAAAAAAATCTACAATATGCATGTCATTAATTGATGCAAGAGACACAAAAGAGGATTGCAACTGCCAAAAAGAACAGAAGAATTGCATTAGAATGAAATTTTGAGTCTTCTATATATAATTTACTGGAAACTATTTATGTTATGGTAGGACGATGATGATGGAGAAAAATAAGATGATGATGGAGGGGAAGCAACAAAAGAAGAGGAAGATGACGCAGGAGGAGGAAAAAGACAACCAGCGTTATAATTTTGAATAAATTGGACTAAAAAAAATGAGAAAAAAACTGAGATTTTGCCTAATTTGCCCTAGAGTGATCATAGCCATTAATACCCATCTTGAATCAACTATTCCATTGAACTATTCCTTTATTTAGGAGTATTTTGTTTTTCCTTTTCAAAAGAAACCTCTAATGTTTAGTTAGAAAATTCTATTTGTTCATCATTTCCCTTAGCTTTCAACCGGATAGGAGTGACGTTACCAAGAAACTGGAGTTATAATCGAAAATTTCATGAAACTGTCAAGACTATTTTCGTCCACCTCCTCCCCTGTCCTAAAAGCTGCGCCATACTTGAAGAGTTCAAACTCCATTGCGTCCGCCAAAGAGCTTCATGGTCATCTCATCAGAACTCAAAAACACTCTGACCCTTTTGCCATTTCAGACGTCATTAGATTCTACTCTCTGTTTCCGACGTCCATACACAAAGCCCTTCTTGCTTTTAGTCAAACTCAGCGGCCAACATTGCCAATTTGGAATTACATGATTCAGGGGTTGTCTAAGAGTGATCGACCCATTGAAGCACTCCATATGTATGACAGAATGTACCAACAAGGACTCCATGGAAACAACCTCACTTTCATTTTCATCTTCAAGGCTTGTTCACAGCTTTCGGATATTCTGCTTGGACGGGCAGTTCATGTTAATGTTCTGAAACTTGGGTATTTGTCGTACTTGTATGTCTGTAATGCTTTGATCTATATGTATGGTTCTTGTGGTGATTTAGCCGGTGCTCGAAAGGTGTTTGATGAAATGTCTGAGAGAGACTTAGTCTCATGGAACTCATTGATTTGTGGGTATAGTCAATGTAATCAATATCATGAAGTATTGGGTCTTTTGTCTTCAATGCAGGCAGAAAATGTAAAGGCGGATGCAGTGACATTGGTGAAAGTAGTGCTAGCTTGTAGCTGTTTAGGGGATTTTGACACTGCGGATTCTGTGGCGAAGTATATAAGGGATAGTGGTGTGAGAATTGATGTATACTTAGGGAATACATTGATTGATATGTATGGTAGACGTGGATTAGTTATCTTAGCCGAAGAAGTTTTTGCTATGATGGAGGAGAGAAATGTGGTTTCATGGAATGCTATGATAATGGGGTATTCTAAAGCAGGGGATTTAACGGCTGCAAGGGAACTTTTTGATAAGATGCCCAACAGAGATGTGATTTCTTGGACTTCTATGATCACAGGATATTGTCAAGCTAATCGATTTTCATACGCCATTGCACTTTTCCAAGAGATGATGGCAATTAAGGTTAAGCCTGATGAAGTTACAGTAGCTAGTGTGCTTTCTGCTTGTGCACGTTTAGGTACATTTGATGTGGGTAAGGCAGTACATGATTATGCTTGTCAGCATGACATTAAAATGGATATTTACGTGGGGAATGCACTGATGGATATGTACTGCAAATGTGGGTCTGTTAATACAGCCTTGGAAGTGTTTTTGGGCATGAGCAAAAAGGATACTGTTTCTTGGACTTCGATAATCTCTGGCCTTGCAGTGAATGGCTTTCACGACAATGCTGTTCAGCTCTTCTCACAGATGTTAGAAGAAGGTTGTAAGCCAACTCATGGTACTTTTATTGGCGTACTACTTGCTTGTGCTCATGCAGGTTTGGTGGACAAAGGTTTGGAATACTTCGAGAGTATGGAAAAACGTCATGGACTGGTGCCAGAAATGAAGCATTATGGTTGTGTTGTTGATTTGTTGTGCCGCTCTGGTAATTTAAATAGAGCATTTGAGTTTATAAATCTTATGCCTATGGCGGCAGATGTGGTTTTATGGAGAATGTTGCTTAGTGCTTGTAAACTTCATGGTAATGTAGTTCTTGCTGAAATTGCTACAAACAAACTTCTTCAATTAGATCCTGATAATGGTGGTAATTATGTTCTGTCATCAAGCACTTATGCCACTGCAGAGAGGTGGGACGATGCAATGAAAATTAGGGAATTGATGGATGAGGGCACAGTACAGAGGCCACTAGGCTGGAGTTCAATTGAAGTAGATGCGATTGTCTAGCATTCAGTGAACCACGTCTTGGAAATGTAAAGTATCTAAAACCAAAGGCTTCCTTCACATGGTACTATTTGTACAGATTATCACGAGATCGAGCAAACAGGTTAGTAGGCATGTGAAACTGCAGTGCATATCATGTAAGCAAGAGTTACTGTTCTGTATCTTCCCTTTTGGATAAAGGAAAGCTTAATATGAGTTGCCAACTTACGCATGAATCTGTTTTGCTAGTCTTCAGCACTATAAAGATGAAGGTCCTCGTATGGATTTATGTCGGTATTTGATACATAAAGAACATTTTAAGTTTGATCGTGGAGTACAAAATTGTATTTATGATCAATGCTTCCTTGGGGTTACAGATAGTTGTTGTAAGTTGACGCAACATATCAAGTGTATATTGCAAGTATGGTACCAGTCTTCTGCTCTGTGTTTATAAACTCAAGTTGCTATTGCCTCTGTGCCACATCAAACATTGTAAAATTAGAATGATGATTAGAGGCTCAGATCATACTGCTTAGAAGACTGAATGTAGCTGTAGCAGCAGAATTGCAAGGTATGAAGCTGCAAAGATCTTGCTGATTCTTTCGTTACTTTGATAGTTATACTTTATATTTCTGAATGATGTTCTGTATGAATGATCAATAGCTTTGCATTATTCAAGTGCGTAGTATCCTTTGTGCAGTTTTTTTTAGGAGGGGGAGGATTATTCCTTCTTACAAACATCTGATACCAACTTTGAGTCTAGGCACACTGCTAGTAATTTCTATTCAGCTACAGGTTGAACATGACCTTGATGGCATTTCCACCGTGAGAACTGGTCTCAAAGGCTTCTTCCACGCCCTCTTGAGTAAAGTTATACCTGTGGGTTATAAGAGGCTTCACATCTATTTTCCCAGTTCTCAGAAGTTCAATGCAGAGTTGCCATGTATTTCGGTATCTGAAAATGCCTATGACATCCACTTCCCTATGACCAAAAAAGTTAAAAAATCTCTGATTGGAAGTTTCTCCTTTGAGAAGTGTTTCGGGTAAGAAATTTAACTCAAAGAAGTACAAGTACCTTGCAGCAGCCGAAGTTAGAGAGAGAGTCATCTCACTCTGGCCTAAACCAACGAGGCATACTTTACCACCAGCACGGGTGGCTTGCAGAGCCATTGTCATAGTCTTGTTAAAACCAACACAATCAAAGCTCAAATCCACAGGACCACCCATTGCATCACGTATTTGCACCACTTCCTCTTCCACATCCTACAACTTGAATATTGCATGAGATTTACCATGTTTGACCATCAAAAGAAAAAGACATTATCAGTGTATAACATGAATAACATCTGTTGAGGAGAGAAAAGAAGGGAAAACCTGAATATCAGAAGAAACTTTAATGATCTCATCAGCTCCGAGGTCTTTTGCGAATGATAAACGACAATCATCTATATCAACGATGACTATCTTGGGTGATCCAAAAGCACGAGTTGCCAGCATAGTGACAAGGCCAATAGGTCCTGCACCTATGATGAGTAGTTTGGTGTCAGGCCCTACATTGGCACGTCGGCAAGCATGGACACCAACACTCAAAGGTTCACACATTGCACCTTCCTCCAAGCTCACGTTATCCGGTAACTTAAAGCATAGATCTGCAGGATGCACCACCTGATGCAGAGACAAATTCCACAATTTCTTATGAAGCCTAGTAAAGGGTTTCTAGAGAAGGTAAACTCTTTTTCAGTACTGGTCTCTGTATGACTCTCACTGGTTCCAACACTCCGATTGCTCTGATCAGCAAATGTTATGTTTTTCTACTTTGAGAAAAGATGGAGCAGAGATATTACCTGGTTGGCTAAGGCACCATTAGTTGGAGGAGAGCCAAAGAATTTCATTTCACGGCAGAGATTGTAGCGACCGTCTTTGCATAGTTGACACTGCCTGCAACTAATACCAGGTTCCAAAGCTACACGATCACCGTTCCTCAGAAACTTCACTTGGCTACCAACTTGTTCTACAATTCCAGCACACTCATGCCCAAGTACCATTGGCTTTTTAACCACGAAATTTGCTACTCTCATATTCTGGAAAGCCATATTGAACTAATCTTACAATGCAGCAGTCTGAAATTTTCCAAGTAACTTAACAATTGATATAATTAATCTTAAGGGCATCCTAATAATCAATAAAAATGATTGAAAGTCATGAGAGACTAGGTTCAAGTGGCTGACCTGTACTAGTGGAAGAAAACTTAAGGTGCTGACCCCAATATTACTATTACAGAAGTTAGAATTTTTCTATCGACTATTATACAGATGAAACTTACCTTAAAGTGATGAATATCACTGCCACAAATACCAACCGCCTTAATTCGAATCTTGACATCATAAGGACCTGATCAACCCAAGATCACAAAACAAATAAATTCAACTTCCCAACTTGATGCACAAGTAGAATCAAGACAGGTTTGCCAGATCAAAAAGTCATAAAGGAATTCAGCTTAGAAATACCAACCAAGAGGCGGGAGACTATACTGCTGAATCCGAAGTGTTTTGATGCCAAGAAGCCAAACTGCTAAGTTCTCTTCTTCTGTTACAGCGTATTCTGCTTCACCGTCTGATAGATATCCCTTCATCGCCATTCTTACACACTGCCACAAAGTCACAAAGACTGAGTTAACAAGTATTCCTTTTGTGATAAGGATGTCAAATGTCCAAAATTTTGTGGGTTGATTTAACATACTTTTTATTATATTGAATTGAATCTTAATTCATTTAAATTTTAATTTATTTTAAAATAATTTTTCATTAAGCTCAATTTAATTTTTAATTTCAATTTATTTTTATATTTTTTATTATTTATCTGTTTATTTTTAGTTTTTTATTTTAATTTTTTAAGTTAAAATTTAAATTATAATTATATTTAATTTTAGTCCATTTAATTTCAATCCATTTAAGTTCAAAATAAATTTAAACTTATCATAATCTAACTTAATTTCTATTTCAATAATTTTAGTTTTGACCGAACTTGCTCATTTCACGCCCATAATTAACAAGTATTCCTTTTGTGATCCAGCTTGATTTATACGTCATACTTTGTCTTTTCTTTTTAGCATGTTGTAAAACAAAAAAGAGAAAAAAAGAGCAGCATACTTTTTATTTTATCTTTCGTGGGATGATAAATATTTATGATTTATTTACCTCATAAAAGTTGAGATAATATTCAAACAGGATCTTAAAGTTGACATCATTTTATAAGTTGGAATTCAAACGTTTATAGTGCACAAATAAGACCCTGAACTTGGTAAATCCTGAACAAATAAGCACAAATCAGTCGCTGACGTGTCGCGTGGGGTTCACTCGCGATGATGTGTTTTTTCAGCTAATACTGAGATGCCACGTGTATCCACGTAAGCATACGTTGTACACATTATATTCCTTATTCCAAGAATTGGGGTCTCACAATCACTAGCCAATATGCTTTTCTCTCATGCCTTTCTTCGTTATATTCCTTATTTTACACATATTAAAATAAAAAAAAGGAAAAAACAAATTAAAAAAACAAAGAGGGGTCTTTCTTTTGGCATGTTCTGGCATGTTCAGTATAAT
>JAPFFP010000002.1:10550813-10565667 GCA_026153255.1 Solanum medicagineum
ATTCTAACTCTGAATTATTTTTTTAATATGCAGCAAGACTACGAGCGATACTTTCGTGAGCTTAGAGATGATGTCCAACTTATGCCTGAACTGTCCAATTAAATTTGTACTGAGAAAGTAGTTGGCATGAGCCACAAAGGTTGTATCTATGGGATGGATTCGAGGAATGACATACGATGACTCCAATCAGGTTTAGAAGGCATTGGATCATCGAGTCAGGTCGAGGCTCTTGACCAGGTTCAGTTGGCTACCATGTCTCAGAAAATAGAACAACTTTCAAGTGCATTCGCAGCTTCTGAGGCAAGGAGGGTTGAGCAACAAAAAGAAGTTATACAAATCAAAGAACAAGTGCTCAACCTAGCTGGTCAGTCTACACCGCGTCCGTCCACTTCCAATTTGATGAGAGTGATGATGAGTTTGTTGAGGATCGTCCTAGGGTGTCACGTCCCCGGAGGGTACCGTTGGCATGGCCGGCACTTGAAGAACCATTGCTGATCCCCAAGAGAACCACCTAGCCTCATTGTCACATTGTCTCGACAACAGAAGAAATTAATTAAATAGAAGGGCATCATATAAATGAAAATATGACTCAATTAACTCATAGTTTCTAATGAATAAGTTTGGAATATAAAATGCTCAACAAATCCTCTACTCAGAGTCTATGAAGCCTCTAGTCAATAATCTAAATGGTGTCATGATAGGCCATGGACATCCCAAAATCAAAGGAAATAAAGTACTCAATAAACATAGGAAGATAAAAGGGCTCCTCCAAAATGCAAGGGGGGCTCACCAACTCTGGTATGCACTAATCTAGACTTCAACGGTGTATAAGTTGAAGTCATCCATCATTTGTATCTGCAGGATGATATGATGCAGGTCCAAATGGATGTCAGTACATGGAATATACTAGTATATCAAATAGCTCAAGAAAATAAGGCTCAACTCGCTCATCTCAACTCAACAATTCATGCTCGACTTAGTACACACAACTTTAAAATAAATCATGCTTTTTAAAGTAAACTTAGTAGGAATATGCTCAGTTTAAAATATCACGCTCAATCAAGCTTGCTTAGGACTTTCTCTTAATAGACATCCAATCCTATTATCTTTAGTTTGGTGATGCGCAACAAAGGCGACGTCGTTTCCACACTCGTCCTAAACTTTCCACGATAAAGGATGATCAAATCTCTCATGGATCCATAGTAAATGTCCACTTTTGGGACAAAAGTCGCCAGGACGTGCTATATGACTATCCTACACTGGCAACATAGTTCTGTAGGTTTGAATGGATATTTACTCGTGCCCAGATCGGTGCTCAATACTCCTTCCCAGACTAAAACATGATCAACTCATCAGTCAACTCAATACTCATTACTCAAACAATCAATCACATCTCAACCTTATTAGGTTATCTCATCTTGACTCATCTTAGTTACTCATTAATTCAATCAACAAACGAAGACAATCAAGCTTGACTCAGAATGAACGGTCATTCAAACTCACTCAATTAGACTCATCATGCAACGCAAGTAAGATTCATGATAGTATATGTAACTAGGTTCAATATACTTTTCATGCTCGACAATGCTCAAGTTACTCATCTCATATAATCAACATCAAACCCAAATCTTAGCTTAGTCCATGCACATAATTTCATAGAATTATGTAATTTAGGGTTCATGCTATCAAGTATAAGACTTCACTTCAATCTCACATCAGTAATTATGCAATGTAGCAAGGACCTCATACATTATCAGGAGAATTTATGATGAATGCAAAAATTTTAGTATTTAGGATAGTAGAATTTCTCAAATCTCAACTTTTTCCTCAATTTCGACTAAAGTAGATGAAAGGGACATATGGAAAAATGTAGTTTCACACTTTAGCAAGCCTTATATACTTGGGGATTGATGAAATAATTCAACTCCAGTTGATCCTTGTGTAAGAATATAGAACTCTCACTCTTCTTCCTCCTCTAGTATTCTCAACAAACCTTTGAATGTGAACAATGGTGAATAATACACCTAGGGTTCTATTTAAAGACTTTATTCAAGCCTAAAATAACTAAGGATTTAATTAAATAGGAATCAGAAAAGACAAAAATGCCCCTCTTAAAAACTGTCATCTGAGTCTACAAGACCTCGTCTATGGGCCGTAGACTATTTTACGATTCGTAGATGACCTCTTGTAAAAAAGGGGTACTAAAAATTGAGTTACTAGAATTTATCACGAAACCCCTCTCTACGAGTCGCAAAACATTCTAGGTCATCTGCTAACTCGTATTCAAGATACTGAAAAGTTGATATTTGGTCTATCAAGTCACGAAACCACTCTATTAGTCGCGAAACACTTTACGTGTCGTATGCCATCTCGTATATAGACCTCAGACTTAGAAAAATTTCACCAAGTCATATGAGGTTTTACGAGACCATCTACGAGTCGTAAATCTATCTACAAGTCGTAAATGGCCCTCGCAAATCCTTCTTCTGTAGTTTTTCTCAGTCTTTTATCAACATCCTCCTTACATCTACTTCAGATTAGGTAGAAGGAATTAGGGAATGTTACATTAGGTTCCTTATAGTTATGTTTTGGACACTTTATACTATTTTGTTGAACTTTGCGTTGGTTTAAAACATTGTATTTTTTGGATTTTATTTGTTTTGAATGTTTAATTTTAGCTGGTGTTATGTATTTTGTATGTTGAAGTTGTTGTTGTTGCTGTTGGATTACTTGCTAAGGCTGAAATCTATTATTTTTTATATTGTAGATGAGCAGTAGAAACTGCAGGTTTCTGCTGTAAAAAAAATGCAGAAAAGGCAACAGAAAGGGTCCCTAAGTCCGTCACTTTTCAGTAATTTTTTTATTAAATTTTCCAAAAAAGCGACGGACAAGGCCCCTATGTCCGTCGCTTTTCTAAAATTTTTTAAACTACTTTTTTAAATAGAGTGATGGACAGGGCCCTTATGTCTGCTTTTCTAAAATGTTTTTTAGCAAGTGACAGACAGGCCCCATGTCCGTCGCTTTTTAAATTTTTTTAAGTAACTTTTTTTAAAAAAACGATGGAAAGGGACCCAATGTCCGTTGCTTTTTTACTTTTTAAAATACCTTTTTAAAATGCGATGGACAGTGACTTTATGTCAGTCGCTTTTTTTAAAAAATAAATTAGAAAAACAACGAGATCAGGAAGGAGATGATGTCCGTCGCTTTAAAAGTGACGCAATCCGTCACTTTAGTAAAAGCGTTGAGCAAAAATGCGATGGAATTGACTACGCCGCTTTTCTGTCGATTTTGATGAAAAAAGTGACGTAGTCCGTCGATTTTGCCCCAATTTTTAGTAGTGTTTGATTAAATTTGGAGAGAAATGTGTCATAGACTTAGAGTATGACTAAGACTTTTGTGTGACACTTGACAACTTACTCACGATCTTGTAAGCTCAAGTAAGCCTTTTCAGCTAAGACTGCTAAGGAATGCTAGATTGAAGAGAAAATAGAGCTTTTGGAGAAGACTTGTATATCACTTGGAAGATTGCTTACAACTTTCTTGGTTGGTTTGTACAAATGAGTGACCTTTCTATTTATACTACTTACCAGGGGCCAAAATATAAACAATAATTACTCTACTTAGTCTCTCAATATTTACATGTAAGTCCCTAATTCTAGAATATTCTACATGTCTAGATTTTCCAAGATTCTCCCTAGATTTGGCTACACGGTTCTTGAGTCCTCCAAGGAGATTCAACTATTATACACAATATTCAAGAGTCTTCTAAAAACCTCTCCACAACTCTAGTTTCTTCTCCCTGGCTCTATATTTTTCCCTCTTAGTCATGGTCAAGTGACGGGCCGTGACATTCATTCCCACCTGATGTTGTGACGTCCTAGGCACATTGCTATTGTAGGAACTTCCGGAATCTATCGTTAAAATACCACAGGCCTTAATGCCATTTCCTTGTGTTTCTCCCTAGGGATGGTCCCTTCTAATGCATAAGAAACATTGTTGCGAATGGCTATCACTATTTTCGCTTGGCCTCCTCATGATTTCCTCTTTCTATTGGGCATGGAACACTATAGTGACTTTTCATTCTTGAACCCCTTCACAAGTTGTAAGGCCGATATCTTGGCTTGTCCTTCCATATTTGGTACCTTGACTAAAGGCACCGCGCAAGGTCCATCTCACTCCCTGACTAAGAATTATTAGAGATAGGGGTCAATCACTGTATGAAACCTTTAGAAAAACCTGCCTGAGAATTATATCAAGGAGATCTATTGGAGTGATAGTGAAGTGCGTTTTACCATGCTACTTGCCCAACGTTATGTGTACTCCCTGAGCAACATTGCATACAAGAGTCATTGGGTCATTGATCATCCTAAGGCGGGCATTACTTGGGATATAACTCAAACCCAACCTCATAGCTATAGACTTGGTCATGATGTTGGTCTACGTGCCTGTGTCAACCATGGCACGAGCGGGTCGTCCATTTATTGTGATGTCCACGTACTGCACACTATAACCTTTTGGCTTTTACGATTACTTTGTGATGGCTCCTAATAGTCCAACCACTCCTCATTATGTTGTTCCCTATCACGATCCAAGCCTAGGGCCTATGAGTGATATGACAAATGGAACCCAGAAGTACCCAAATAAACCTCATAGCATCCATTTACACATCATCGATTCAAAAGCGGGATTCAAACATTAAGAGGTGATACTAAGGGATAGGGGCTTAGGACTCAAGATATGGGACAAGGGGCATGCGACTCATTACCACACAATCACAAACATAACAAATAAGTCTATGGGATGGGATCTAGAGACTCAAGCTACGTGGATAGGGAACATGGGACTTGCCATCACACATTCATCGACAAGCAATTTTTAAGGGGCAGGATCATATAACTCAAGCTATGGGGGTAGGTACTTAGGAATTTCATCATGACAACAATAACATAATATAGAACATAAGATTATCCCCCATAAGCATCAAACATAACAAAGCTCATAAATAGAATTATATGACGTCCAAGAATGCCTCTAAGTCATAGAAAGGACAAGGGCCACGAAATGTCCCGGGCTCACCCTTAAAGTAAAGACATCAAGAATCATAACATAACATAGGTAGATAGAAGGTGGGTCTTTGTCATGACCCAAGCCTTGGTCCTAGACATGACCGACGAATGGGGAACCCGAAGGAACCCCAAACAAGCCTCATAGCACATCATTACACATCCTTGGTAGCGGAACAATTAAATGACATTTGAAGAATATAAATAAGGGAAAAAGGGGCTAAAAGAGGACTTGTCATAACTTAGAGTCAATAGATATTAGAATCAACTCATGGCACAAATTGATAGCTCTGTCCAACAATACATGTACTACATAGATAACGACGGGGGCCAAGACATACAACCGGGCTCACCCTCATAGTCATAGCTAAACAATAAAGTAAAGAGAATCTTAATACATAGTTAATAACAACATAGACTAAGGTCCTCGAAATGGAGGACTCACCAACAAGCTTGGAATAGCACCGCCTAACAACGTGGAGGAGGAGGATCAACTGGGGCACCGGCTCCTACATGATGACATCATGTAGGCAAGAGTATGCATTAGTACGTTTGAATGTACTATGTATGCAGGATGCAATGCAACAAGGAATAGGCATCATAACAAAAATGCGTGTCAATAGACAATAGGCATAATATAGTAATATGACATGTATGATCAATGATAGAGTAAAACATGCTTGAGTAAATCATGCTCGTACAAAATATCATACGTTAAGAAGAGACTAACCTAGCTTACCAACCTTGGTTGGTTGATGATGGTCAACCCCAATCATCCTAGGTGGTGAGGTATAAACCCCGCACATGGTTGATGTTGGTCACACCCCAATCATCCTAGGTGGTGAGGTATAAACCCCTCACATGGTTAATGTTGGTCACACTACAATCATCCTAGGTTGCGAGGTATAAACCCCTCACATGGTTGATGAGTACAAACCCCTAACTCGGTTGATGATGACCACACCCCAATCATCCTAGGTGGTGAAGTATAAACCACTCACATGGTCACCCGGGCTCTTATCCTCCTGGATTGGGCATGATCTAGTGCAACACTTTATATAGGATTCATCATAAGCTCTAATGCAACACCTCATGTATGAATAATCTTGTACATAAGCTCATTTCATCATCATAATATCATTCATATTATATCTCATGTTTTGGACCTTTAATTTCTCAAGAAAGCATGACCGGACGTTTTATCAAACACCTTAGGGGTATGTAATGGGGGTAAAAGAGCATGCAATTTATAGATAAAATCATGCAGAAAAATTAGTGGTAAATTCTTTAATTAATACCTTGCAACATGTCCAAGATATTCATATAAAAATCCATCATCAATTCCAACATTAGATCCAAGATTTGAAGCTCAAAACGTACTAAAACAATCATAATTTCATGAACTAAAGTCATTGTGCAGTAAATTTCTCAATATACAAGACCCACTTGAAAAATCAACTTTACATCATGCAATATTAATCAAAAGAGAGTTTAGGCACCATGTGTGTAAGGACCTAATGGTTCAACACCACATACCTTAGGTCTAGAGTTGCTTGGAATTGAGATCGGGAAGAATGGAGGCTTGGAAATGTTCTTGGAATCCAATCTTGTTCTTAGGTTTCCTTGAAATTGAATTGGATCTAGATGGAGAATCTTAAGAGGATTTTAGGGTGTGATTGAGATGAAAGTAATGAAATTGGTCATTAAGATTAGAGTTTAGGTCTTCTAGGAAGGTTAAAATAGCCTAAAAAGTTAAAAAGGTCGTTAGAATAATTAGCATTTACGAAAATACCATTAGTGAACGGATGGAAAAAATGGCAAAGTGTCATCTCATGGAGACCTCACTGGTCGTGTGGCACTGCATGGGGCATGTGGAGTACCCATGTGAAGTGCCTTAGTGAAAAAAATGGAAGTTGGGAAACTTGGAAATATTGACGTCTCGTCACTTTGACAACAACTTTCATAGACCGTGTAGTGTTACACGGACCCTGTACTGGTCCTTCCCACCTCACTTATACAAGAAAATGTTTTTGGACACCGTATGCCCAGGTTACATAGCCCGTACCCCTTCACACGAGCCGTACAAGACCACACTGCTAGTATGGGTGCCCATGGGGCTTCACTGCACGGGAGGGTCTCACGAAAAGGGTTATAACTCCTTCATCCGACGTCAGAAAAAGGTGAAACAAAGTGCGTTGCAAAGATAAATCGGAGGGCTTTCATTTGACATGTAGTGGTCAACCCTGTTCCAAATATGCTAAGAGTTATGCTAGTTTAAAGTTGACTCTTATATGAAACAACACCCAAAACTCAACTTACAGGTAGGTCTTGAACTCGTTTAGGTACTAGGAGTCTCCCATGAATCTAGTACACCCCCAACCTAACCAAATGAGGCTTGAAACATGGATACACAATAGCATAAAGTTATGGGGTGTCACAAAGTCTCCCCCCTTGGGAATATTCATCCCCAAATGTAAAAGATACGTACACAAGGAGGGTAGCCATGAAGATTTTCAGCCTAATATGGATGCAAAAAATGTATCTAAACGTGATTTTCAAAAATGTCTCAACATGAACATCAAAATTTACCATAAAACCTTGCCCATATAAACATGAATGCATGCAATGGCTTAAGGCTAGAAATTAAGACATGAAATCGCATAGCGGACTTTGGATTTGTACCTTAGGCTTGAGTGGAGTGGAAAAGATAAAGGGTATCGTTTTTGCATGTCCGCTTTGGCTTCCCATGTAGCGGTTTCGACTTGTTGGTTCCTCGAAAGGACCTTAATGAATGTGACCTCCTTGTTCCTCAATGACTTCACTTGCCTATCTAGAATTCGTACCGGGTCCTCCTCATAAGTCAAGTTATCCTCAACAACACCCACGACCTCAAGAGGCATAATGGCATTAGGGTCACCCACACATTTTCTCAACATAGAGATATGGAACACCGGATGAACCAAGTTTATTTCACTAGGCAGCTTTAACTCATAAGTTACCTTGCCAAACCATTTCAAGACCTCGTAAGGACCAACATACCTTGGACTCAATTTCCCCTTTTTACTGAAATGGACCACACCTTTCATTGGAGAAACCTTCAAATAAACACGATCACCCACTTTGAATTCAAGGTCTATTCTTCTCACATCGACATAAGATTTTTGAGGACTTTGGACCATTCTTAAACTTTCCCTAATCACCCTAATCTTCTCAAGAGCATCCATAACTAGATTCGGTCCCAATAAGGCCTCCTCTCCAACCTCAAACCAACCGACCAGTGATCTATATCGCCTCTTATAAAGAGCCCCAAAAGGGGCCATACTGATACTAGAGTGAAAGCTATTGTTGTATGCGAATTCAATCAAAGGAAGATGGTCATCCTAACTACCTCTCAGCTCCAACACACATTCCCTAAGCATATCTTCAAGGGTTTGAATGGTACTTTCAGCTTGGCCATCCGTTTGGGGATGAAAAGCTGTACTAAGGTGAACTTTTGTACCAAGACCCCTTTGAAAAGACCTCCAGAAGTGTGAAGTGAATTGTGTACCCCGATCCAATATGATGGATAAAGGAACCCCATGTAACCTCACTAACTTATGGATGTACAACCTTGCATACTCTTCGGCCCTGTATATGGTCTTAATCGGTAGAAAATGAGCCGATTTCATCATCCTATCAACCACCACCCATATGGAATCAAAACCTTTTCTAGTCGTGGGCAATCCAACCACAAAATCCATATTAATGCTGTCACACTTCCAAGTAGTAATCTCTATATCTTGGGTTAGGTCACCCAACTTTTGATGTTCGGCTTTGACTTGTTGACAACTATGGCAACAGAAAATGAATTTAGCAATGTCCCCCTTCATGCCTCCCCACCAATACACATCCCTCAAGTCTCTATACATTTTGGTGGAACCGGGGTGGATAGAATAAGATGAATTATGGGCTTCATCAAGAATTCTCCCCCTCAAACCATCAACACAAGGCACGCATAACCTACCTTGGTATCTAAGGGCCCCATCTCCCCCTTGGGAGAAAACCTCTATCTTTCTCTCTTTCACCAAAGCCTTCAACTCAAGCAAGGAGGAGTCTAGATCTTGTTCTGCTACAACCTCATCAACCAATGAAGATTTGGAACCATCAACCACAACAACACCACTACCCACATCTTCCAACCTCACCCCCAACCTAGCCAATCTATGCACCTCCCTAGCCATGTCCCTATCACCACTATCCACATGAGCTATGCTACCCGTAGACACCTGACTCAACACATCCGCCACAACGTTTGCCTTACTTGGGTGGTAATTCACACTCATGTCATAGTCCTTAAGAAGTTCTAGCCACCTTCTTTTCCTCAAGTTGAGATATTTTTGAGTGAAGACATATTAGAGACTCTTATGATCGGTGAAGATATCAACACGTACCAGTAAATACATATATATCTTAACTTAAGATTGACTATTCTAGCTTAATTCAAATTGCATTTTTTTGAATCCTTTTATTCCCCATACAAATAATGATGCCAAATCTTTAATGCAAACAATACGGCGGCCAATTCAAGATCATGGGTAGGGTAGTTCTTTTCATGCACTTTGAGTTTCCTAGAAGCACAGGCCATGATCTTACCATTTTGCATAAGCACATAACTCAAACCAACCCTAGATGTGTCCCAACACACGACAAAACCCTCAAGCCCATCTGGTAGTGATAATATAGGAGTAGACATAAGTCTATCTTTCAATGTTTTGAAGCTTTCCTCACATTCATCGGTCCACACAAATTTAACCTTCTTTTGAGTCAATTTTTTCATAGGGGAAGCAATAGAGGATAACCCATCCACAAATCTTCTATAGTAACCCGCAAGGCCTAAGAAGCTCCTAATATCTGATGGGGTCAAAGGTCTATGCCGATTCCTAATCACATCGATTTTCTTAGGATCCACTTTTATATCATCCCCCGACACCGCATGACCCAAGAATGTAACCTCCTTTAACCAAAATTCACGTTTTTCATATTTAGCATACAATTTCTCTTCCCGCAATCTTTGCAACACAAGCGTCAAATGCCCCATATACTCTACTATGTGAATGGATCAAAATATCATCAATGAAGACCACAACAAAGGAATCAAGGTAGGGTTTGAAGACCCTATTCATTAAGTCCATGGAGATGGATGGTGCATTGGTTAACCCAAAAGACATCACCACGAATTCATAATGCCCATATCTAGTCCAGAAGGCCGTCTTGGGAATATCACCCTCCCTCACCTTCACTTGGTGATACCCAGATCGAAGATCAATCTTAGAGAAAAAGCTAGCCCCTTGCAATTGGTCAAACAAGTCATCATTCCTTGAAAGAGGATACCTATTCTTTATAGTGACCCTATTGAGTTGCCGGTAGTCAATGCACATTCTAAATGACCCATCCTTCTTCTTTACGAACAACACCGGTGCACCCCAAGGTTATTGGCTAGGCCTAATAAATCCCTTCTCCGACAAATCCTCCAATTTCTCCTTTAACTCCTTCAACTCCACCGGTGCCATGCGATAAGGGGGGTTGGAGATAGGTTGAGTGTCAGGATGGAGATCTATGCCGAAATCTATCTCCCTTTCGGGAGGGACACTGCGAAGGTCATTTGGGAAGACATCAAGAAAGTCATTTACAATCGGAACCGACTCAATGGAAGGGACTTTGGACTCCACATCTTTGACTCACATAAGATGGTACATATACCACTTGGAAATCAACCTATGGGCTTTAATGCATGAAATGAATCTACCTTTTACCACCATCTCATAACTTTCCCACTCAAGGGCGGGTTTATTTGGGAAGTGAAACTTGACCCTACAGGTTCTACGATCAATAAAAGCATAATATGCATGCAAGCAATCCATCCCAAGGATAACATCAAATTCAAACATATCTAATTCAACAAGATCATAAGGTAAGATTTTACGCAAGATGCAAACTGAAAAATTTCTATACACTTTCTTAGAAATAATTGATCCACCTATAGGAGTAGACACCTCATAAGACTCATGCAACAAATCTGACTCAACATGGAACTTTCTAGCAACCAAGGGGGTAGCAAAGGAAAGGGTGGAACCCGAATCAATCAAAGCATATATATCAAAATCAAAGATTTTCAAAATACCGGTAACAACGTCGGGAACCTCAACAACCCCTTACCTCTCATGTAGAGCATAAAACTGGTTGTGCCTTGGGGCACCACCTTGAGGGCCACCTCTACCCAATGGAACTGCATTTGCACCCTGGCCCTTACCATGGCTTCTTGGACAATCTACCTTCTTGTGACCAAGCTCCCCACATTCAAAGAATGCATTAGACCCCTTCAAACATGGACCACCATGCTTCCTTCCACATTTAGGATACACCTCTATAAGAGCCACTCCACCTACACCTTGAGTCCTAGGGAAGTCATTGGTAAATCCCCTATAAGAAGTACGGAAAGACCCTTGGTCTTGGTGAAATCTAGCACTTCTTTGGAACTTACCCTCAAACCGAGCCCTCTTGGCCTCATGGCCCCTCCTCTTTTTCCATTTCTCTTCTTCCATTTGCTCGGCATAGGTCATCAACCGAGGAAAGTCCATATCACTAATAAGCAAAGCGAACCTACATTCTTCACTTACCAAGTCAGAAACCCCCATAACAAACTTATTCATCCTTGACCTAGGATCGGCCACAAAGTGAGGAGCACACTTTGAAAGTTGATTAAATTTGAGGGCACACTCCCTCACACTCATACCACCTTGTTTCAAGTTCATAAACTTAACCGACTTTGCTTCCCTAAGCTCAAGAGAGAAATATTAATGAAGGAAGGCTGATTTGAATTCCTCCCAAAGCACCACATGGCCATTACCCTTCTCACCCTTCCATTGATCAAATAAAATTTGAGCCACCCCTTGAGTTGGTACGCCGCTAACTCCACCTTTTCATTTGGTCCAACACCCATGATAGACAAGATTTTGTAGATTTCATCGATAAATTCTTGTGGATCTTCATCCACCTTTGACCCACGAAAAACCGGAGGATTCATCCTCATTAAGTTCCTTACCCTAGCTCCCAGGATAGTCGCATGAGGAGCTTGGGCCAATTGTTGGACTTGGTTGGCCACTACTTGGGCGAGCATAGTAAGGGCACGAAATTCACCATTAGTAGGTTGCTCCTTGGGAGTGTGGGCCCGTCTTTCTCTAGTATTCGGCATGATCTAGCATAGCAAAGAACAAATCTAGCATAGCAAATAACAAACGTTAGGGGGAAATACTTACCACCACTCTATAGCACGACTTAGGACATGAAGAGGGGAAACATTTCCTAAAACGCCTCATAGCCTCCTATCCATAGTCATGGCACACTTCACAACCATGAATAGGACTCTAATCGACGTGGTGTGTTGGACTCTGAGGATCTATCAACCTAGTTCTCTGATACCATCTCTGTCATGACCCAAGCCTAGGGCCTAGACGTGACCGGCGAATGGGAACCCAAAGGAACCCCAAACAAGCCTCATAGCATATCATTACACATTCTTGGTCGCAAAATAATTAAATGATATTTGAAGAATAGAAATGAGGGAAAAAGGGGCTAAGGGAGGACTTGTCATAACATAGATTCAAGAGATATTAGAATCAACTTATGGCATAAGTGCATAGCTCTATCCAACAATACCTCTACTACATAGATAACAGCGGGGGCCAAGATATACAACCAGGCTCACCCTCATAGTCATATCTAAATGATAAAGTAAAGAGAATCTTAATACATAGTTAATAGCAACATAGACTAAGGTCCCTGAAATGGAGGACTCACCAACAAGCTTGGAATAACACCGCCTAACCACGTGGAGGAAGAGGATCAACTTGGGTACCGGTTCCTACATGGTGGCATCATGTAGGCAAGAGTATGTGTTAGTACGCTTGAATATACTAGGTATTCGGGATGCAATGCAACAAGGAATAGGCATCATAAGCAAAATGCGTATCAATAAACAATAGGCATAATATAGTAATATGACATGTATCATCAATGCTAGAGTAAAACATGCTTGAGTAAATCAGGCTTGTATGAAATATCATATGTGAAGAAGAGAACAAACTAGCTTTCCAACCTTGGTTGGTTGATGATGGTCATACCCCAATCATCCTAGGTGGTAATGTATAAACCCCTCACATGGTTGATGTTGGTCACACCCCAATCATTCTAGGTGGCGAGGTATAAACCTCTCACATGGTTGTGAGTACAAACCCCCAACTCTGTTGATGATGGTCACACCCCAATCATCCTAGGTGGTGAAGTATAAACCCCTCACATGGTTACCCGGGCTCTTTCCCGGATTGAGAATGGTCTAGTGCAACACTTTATATAGAATTCATCATAAACTCTAATGCAACACCTCATGTGTGAATAATCATGTACATAAGCTCATTTTATCATCATAATATCAATCATACCATATCTCATGTTTTGGACCTTTAATTTCTCAGGAAAGCATGACCAGACGTTTTATCAAACACCTTGGAGGTATGTAATGGGAGTAAAAGAGCATGCAATTTAGAGATAAAATCATGCAAAAAAATCAGTGGTAAATCCTTTAATTAATACCTTGCAACACATCCAAGACATTCATATCAAAACCCCTCATCAATTCCAATATTAGATCAAGATTTGGAGCTTAAAACATGCTAAAACAACCATAATTTCATGAACTGAAGTCATTCAGCAGTAAATTTCTCAATATACACGATCCAAATGTAAATCAACTTTAAATCATGTATTATTAATCAAAAGAGGGTTTAGGCGCTATGTGTGAAAGGACCCAATGGTCACCGCCACGTACCTTAGGTTTAGAGTTGCTTGGAATTGAGATTGGGAAGAATGAAGGCTTAGAAATGATCTTGGAATCCAATCTTGTTCTTAAGTTTCCTTGAAATTGAATTGGATCTTGATGGAGGCTCTTGAGAGGATTTTAGGGTGTGATTGAGATGAAAGTAATGAAATTGGGTCCTTAAGATTAGAGTTTAGGTCTTCTAGGAAGGTTATAATAGCCTACAAAGTCAAAAAGGGTTATAAGGATAATTAGCATTTATGAAAATACCATTAGTGAATGGATGGAAAAAATGGCAAAGTGTCATCCCATTGGACACTTCACTGGCCATGTGGCACTTCTTGGGTCGTGTGGATTGCCCTTGTGTCACGCCCCAAAGTCCCGCTAGGGTGGACTGGCACCCGTTGCCGATAAGGCTCGGGAGAACCAACCTATAACTATGCACTTTCGATACATATTATAAGGAATTTCTACCTTTAACATGCCTTAAAGCAGATACACAGTGATAACAAGCCAAAAGGAAATGCATATGACTAGGCTGTTGTGGCGACGCTGTCTAAAGTACGAGACATGACTACACTTTGCTTTACATAGTCTACAAAGCCTCTAAATAAAGAAAAACATCTAACAAGGGTCGGGACAGGCCCTGCCTCAACTAACTGTACAATATAAACATAAGGTCTAGACATATACAAAGCCCCGAAGCAACTTGGAGATTGGTGACAGCAGCTGAATATCCTGTACTCCTACTGGGGAGATCTACTAGCACCTGCACCTGCAACATGAAATGCAGGTCCCCCATAAGGGACGTCAGTACGAGATAATGTACTGAGTATGTAAGGCAAGATATACTATATGTAAATTAATAACTCAAATGAAACCATGCACCGGTGTAAGTTTGTGGACCACCTTTGGTTATACTGTGGAATCATGTACTTTA
>JAPFFP010000002.1:10591653-10607673 GCA_026153255.1 Solanum medicagineum
TTTCAGTTTTTTTTGGGGGGTCCTGGGAAGTGCGGGGGCATGGAGCTTGGGTAGGGGGTAAAGAAATTATTTTTTTTTAAATTGAATTTTCTTTTACATTTTATTTAGTGTAGAGGGCCCTTGAGGAGAGGCTCGAGGTAGAGGGGTAAGGGGTGAAGTATGGCTAAAAAGATTTATTTCTAAAAATTTTAACATGATTCCTAATACAATATGATCATCCATATTATCCATTAGGTAACTCATTTTTACCCATTTAAAATATGAGTGAAGTTAGATATTTTATCCATTTTTACTTAACTCATATTTAATTAATTCATATCCAACTCAAATCGCTCGTTTACCACTCCTAAATTCCATAGTTTTAAAAAAACCTTGTTGAGGTTGAGGGAGCCGACTATATGCTAAATAAACTAAAATAAAATTTAAAAATATATTTTAATTATTTTTTTTAAAAAAAAAACTCTTGCTAAAGCAAATACATTTCATCTCCAATGGCCCCTTCCAACGAACCTTAGATGGATACCATATATAGTCGGGCTCGACTAAGTCGAAGATTTATATAGCTAGTCTCTACTAATTTAGAATTATTAGTGATTAATTAAAAAATGTTATTATGTACTTATGGGATATAAACCTTGTAATCCATGTAATTTTTGTTTCTGACATTAGAGATGACTCTGGGGCAGCGCAAAATAAGTTCGAAGTAAATTTAGAGTCATGTGAGGCAGGGTAAATTTAAAGTAATGTAAGATGAAGTAATTATTTTTAAAATTAATGTAGAGTGGGGCAAGTTGCACGTTTAAAGACCCAAATATAAATTCAAAAAATAATAAATCTTTATAATTAGTAAACGTTACTTTAATTTTAATTTTTTCTAAAATTTAAACGAGATATATCTGATAAATTATTAATTGTTGAAATACTAATAGAAACATTTAATTAATGATTAAGAAACAATTGTTGAAATATCAATTAAAAATAGTTAATTAGTTGTTGAATATGTTAATTAATAGAAAATAAAAAAATTATAAATTTTTATTTTTCATATTAAATTCAATTAAAAAATAAAAAAAATAAAAAAAATTTTATGCGAAACAAAGTGAGATAGGTTACAAATAAAAACAATTTATGGGATGAACTTAACTCGCCTGCACCCATCCTATTGCCATGTCTATCTGAAGCGGCTCCGACACTATACCTCAGGGAAACTGAAAATGTCCGGTCAAACATAAATTTAGGATGACTATAAAGGAATAAACAACATATTTCAGCTCAAAATCATGGACATCTATTTCACTTTTTTATCTTTCTTATAATACTTTTTAAAAAAGAGCAAAAAGAGAAACGAGGAGAATCCGTTTGGGAAAAAAATGTGTTTGGTCAGCTCCTAAACTGAAAGCTTCTGCTGGCAATGCATTCAACCAGCCACCCAAGACTGTGATTTTTATGTACAATGATGTGCATTCTTTCCCCGTATCATATTTCATTTTCACTACCATAATCCTACTGTATCCATTATAAACTGCCTTCCCCATATTGCCTCTTTAACCCCGAATCATCCTCTTGATTTTCGATTCATCCCTGGCATCATTCAAGGAAACTCTAACCACTTGGTTCATCTGCAACCCCATCTGAATGATAGGACGAGATGTCCACAGGCGGAGAGATACAGCCAATTGTGCCTTTGGATTGGAAAGAGTTCTTATGGTGATCAAAGTAGATCACTATAGCTGTTATATCATCGTGGAAATGACGTCTAATCCCCTTCTCTATTTTCTTTATGTCCTTGTACCTCATCTCCCTCTTCTTAGCAGCTTCCTTAAGAGCTGCTCCCACCAGTCTCTTAGCTATTCCCTGCAAGTATACCAACCAAACATCAGTCCATGATCGTACAAAATTCAAGTGGGTCACATTTCATGGATGAAACAAACGAAACTAGCAAGAACCACTCCTATGTCATATCTCTACATCTAAGCGAGAGACAGGTATCTAGTTTGCTAAGATGACTTATACAAGAGTGTCATCAATGCTATTATCAATCCGCTTCTAAGATTAAACAGACTTGAGTTCGGACTGTATACAGCCAAGTATAGCTGGCAGCTTGGCAGAACACAATTTTATATATATATCGTGTATATATATGACTGCTAAGACACTAATAACAGAACTGAAGCAATAGGCAGTCACTAGCATTGGCAGCTTAACGAAATGTACATATTTTTCCATAACTTGTCAACAGGAAGTAAGAACAAAAGATGGGTCAACTTACAGCTCTTGGGCTTTTAAATACTATTTCCACAGCAGCTTCATCACTTAGTTGTTCCCAGAGGCCATCAGAAGCAAATATCACAAACAAGTCATGCGTTCTAATTTTTCTTGTAACTATGGAGGGTTCTGCTGTCATTACAGCTCGCTTCAAAGGAACATGATTTCCACATTGCTGAAACATAAGATCCCTGTTTAACTCCGGTCTCTTAAGATAGGCATCTCCAATGGATCTCGAGACCTGCAAAGTGCCATGTAGGGTTATCTATCTCACACATTCACAAGACAAAGTCTAGAATACAGAGCAAAGACACAAAAAGGCTACAAACAAAGTGCAGATATTCTCTCTTACTTTCCCAGATAATGTTCATACTATTACAAACATATGAAGAACAAAATCAAGATCATCGGAATCTACAGCCAAAAAAGTGCAAAGGGCGATGATAAATATTCCCTGGGATCACAAATCTCTGCTTTATGAAATCTTCAATTAAAAAGAGAGGATAAATATTCCCTAAAATCACAAATCTCTTCTTTAGAAATCTTCAAGTACATACGTTTCATGAATGTAAACAGGCTACCTTTAAACTTTTTATTTAACAAAAATAGCACATAATTTTGACACTAAAGAGTTATTCGGGCAGAACACGTAATTCTGGGAAGTGCAGGACAGACGTAAACCCATGGGAACATATTTGACAGAGCCTGTTTATGATGCTTTCCATAAGCAGAAGATGATATATAACATAAACCATATGTGGAGTAAGACACGACAGTAAACACTCTGCAACAATGGTTCCAATTCCTCCTTTTTTAATGAACACTCTACAAGAATGGTTCCAATTCCTCTAAGTAAAGAGGATACTCTATCTCAAGACTCGAAGACATAGTCAGCAAAATAAAAGGGAAAATGGGAAGCACCAAGGTGAACACCATTTCCTAAATACTAAAACAACAGCAACAACATAGCTAGTAAAACCCCACAAGTGGGGTTTTGGGGAGGGTAAGATGTACGCAAACCTTACTACTACCTCATAAAGATAGAGAGGTGGTTTCTGGAAGACCTCAACTCAAATATATCATATTACCACTACCTCATATTGTTTCCTGAATACTACATGCATGAAACAATATGAAGGACATTTTCTTAGAAGAAAACAATATGTAGGGCACTTCTGCCGGATTTAATAACTCAACAAGTATTGTGACTCAGCCGGGATCAAACTGAGCAAAGAAATTGGGAGGATGAAATAATACATCGAATACTAGCTTGCATGATTCACATAACTAAAAGATCCTACACAGGAAATGAGTAAAAGAAGCAGAAAGAACAAAATTCAGTTCAATTCTACACACCAAGAACTCTGTAGCAAATCTCAGGAAGACAAATGAAAATATTTTCAAAAAAATCCAACTAAACCTGCCACGCCATAGCAGTGGCCAATGATTGGCCTTAAGTTAGCCAACCATTATTGACAACAACACAACATTTGAGTTTACAACTATGAGTTGACCATAACCAAGATAAGCAAGCTCACCTGAATTATGCCTTTAACCCTCCAAACTCCTCGACAATGTACCACTATGGATGGATCATCAGGGTGAAGTGCTTCAACCTCTTTCCGCACCTTCTCACATGAAACATTATGATCAGTGGACAACCTTTCAGCAACCACTTTACTTCTCTCCCGATCAAAACCTCTGCGTCCAAGAACTGCCCTGGAGTCTCCTAAATTAGCAACATATAATTCAGTTCCCGAAATAGCACCAACTAAACAACATGATCCAACTGAAGCAATCTTTGGAGCTGAAGGCAATGATTGCTTCACCAATTGAATAAAATCCTCTTCTGTTGCATTAAATGCTCTCTTTATAACCTCTGATGATAAACACCCTTGCTCTTTCTGGAACTCTACACCAAATTATAGCAAATAAATTAGAAAAATAAGGAGGAGACAAGCTAAAAATCAGAATCCTCATAATACGTACTATGCAAATAAGGGAAGAGATGTCTATTGACGAAGCGGGCGGCTTCAGGGCCACCATGGCCATCATAGACACCAACATAGGTAGCAGAAGGAGAAGTAAGGACTTGGCATTGGTCTTCGAGAGAGGAATTAGCCTGAACAACAGCCATTGAGAAGTGACCGGAGGCATGAGGCTTCAATTCCGTATGCCACAAAAGGCCATCTCCACTCCGCCTCCCAAAACACCTTTCCAACGGCCTATAACACAATCTCATCATATTTTTTCCAATCAATTACAATCTGAAGAGAAAAACCCTTGAAGAATTTAGAGAGAGAAGAGAAAAAGGAAGTTCGTTATAAGTGGAAGAAGAGAGGAATGAAGAGTTTAGAGAGAGTCAAGGGGAAAAACCGCGTATGGAAAAAGAGAGACACGGAATAATCACCTACACTTTACGCGTAATAGTCCTTCCAATATATCAAACCAAATATCTGCTTAACTATTAATAATCACATCTAATGCAATAGTTATTCTCAAATTGGACATCAAAGATAATCACTCGAGGTATTCAATTGCATGATAAAATTATTCATGATCCTTCATTTTTTAAGATTTAACTTTTGATTGTCAAGTTGCGATTTTTAATTTTAATTATAGTTTCGGAATGTATTTTTAGTACAGTGGAAAAGATTGAAAGTATTTAATTTTAGTTGTGAAGTTAGAATTTATACATCTTGTATTTTTGTATATATTCAATTTGTATAATCTATACTTTCATACAATTATTTTACATAGTAATTCATTTGTATTTATTTGTCTATATATGTTAATGCATTTATATAATCACACACAAAAACTATTATACAAATATAATGTATATCCATTCAGCATTTACATACGAAGTCTCGTATTTATACACTAATTCACATAATTGTCAATGTACATATACAATTAATTATTTAGTATATACAAATTCTTAACTCATGTACATATAGAAATAATCCTATATGGGATTTGTGTATACATATGTATTTGTATATACATTCACATACAAATATAACATATAGTAAAATTATATACAAATTAACACATTTGTATATAATTAACATTATATACAAGTTAACAAATTCTCATACATACACATATATCTTTTATATATTGATAGTGTTTTCTGTAAAAACAACTGATCTTATATACATATTCAAATTTAAATATTTAATCCACCACAAAAATATACTTCTACATAAATCACTAATACAAACCTCACATATATGTTTAGAGATTATAAATTCAATTTGAACTCCCTAATAATACACACAAAGAATTTGTATTTTGACCATATAATCAAACTAACATTTTTCTAAATATAAATTCAAAAAAATGTATAGTCAACCTGGTTTACTAATTCATTAATAAGATTTTTTATACAAAATAACTTGATGACAAAAAATAATTATTGTGATTAAATCACATATCTAAATTTGAATTTTTAAATCCTATTTGAAACTCGAAGAAGTTGGTGTGGTGTTCTTCTGTCATAACTCAAGCCTAGGGCCTAGGTGTAACATCGCGAATGGAAACCAGAAAGTTCCCAAATAAGCCTCATCGTATCCGATGGGACCAGCACTTACCGTTGGCAGAGTTTGCATATAACAACAGTCCCACTCCAACATCCGAATGGCACCATTTGAGGCATAGTATGATTGGAGGTTGTCACGCCCCAAGTGGGTACCCTCGACGTGGCCGACACTTGAAGAATCATTTTTGATTCTCCAAAAGAATCACGTGGCCTCTTCGTCACATCTTACTCAACAACGGAAGAATTACTCAAGTACAAGTCATCAATGTAGAAATAAAAGCTCTTATTAAACAACCTCAATTGACCAAGTTTAATAAAAGGAATAAATAAATGATTCTCAACAATTCTCTACTCGTAGTCCATGAAGCCTCTACCTCTAAACATCTAGATGGTACCATCACAAGCCATGACTTCCCAACTCAGATAAAATTGAAATAATCAATAAAATAAAAGAACGGCTCCTCTGGATAATAAGGAGGCCTCACCAACTCTGGAAACAAGGAAACTGAACCTTAACTGCGCCTGCTGAAGTCCTCTATTAACCTGTGTTTGCATCATTCACTATGCAGGCCCAAATGAACGTCAATACATGAAATATATACTAGTATATAAAATAGCTCAAGGAAACAGATAATGCTTAGACTCAAATCACCCGACTTGACTCAAGACTCAACCCATCAGCTCATAACTCAACTCAAATAAATGATGCGAGTTTAAAGTTTGAAATCATGATTTAAAAATTAGACACCATGTTTTATGCAACTTAGTTCGAAGATCATGATATGCTCAATCTAGTGTTGCTTGGAAGTTTCTCTAACCAACATAACTCTCCACCACCATGAATTCGGTGATGCACAACGAATCAGACATCATTGCCACGCCCGTCCTAAACTTGCCAAGGTAAAGGACGTCAACCTCTCCCTCTCTCTTGGATCCAAAGAAAGTGTCCATCTATTGGGACATGAGCCATTAGAGTTATCTACACGACTATCTTACGCTGTCAACGTAGTTCTGGGGTGTTTCTCTCACCCAACTCGGTGCTCAATACTCATTCCAAGACTAAAACATGCTCATGAACATCAACCCAAGCTCATCTCTTTGACTCATCTCAAACAGCTCAACTCAATTCTCAAATAGCTCAGTAACTCAGGACTAACACTCAATATAATGCAACTCAAGACTACAACTCACCTCATGCAAGACTCTCACTATTACGGTTAGTTTATATAATGACAATCATGTTCGGCACATAAGACATATTAGGTACTCATCACATGTGTACGTAAAACAAGAAAATTGTACTCCTCAAGCTTAATTTACTCAGCTCAGAAAATTAGATTCATGATCTCAATTTAGTCACCATATAGGAAAATAATGAAATCTAGAGTTAGGCTATCAAGCATATGATTAATATTCCAATTTCATGGTAAGAATAATGAAACTCATCAGTTTACTCAAGTATATTCATGAGGACTCAAACAAGTGCAAGAAACTTATAATTTAAAATCACAGGATTTGTATTACTCGATTATCACTCGCATACTCGACTCAAGTAGACGAAAGGACGCGTTGATGAACTCAATCCAGCACTTTAGGTAGCCTTACATACTTGGAATTTGGAAGAACAAGCAATCCTCTTCCAATCTTTAACTTTGAACTGAAAACTCTCGCTCTTCTCCTTCTCTCCTTAGTCCTAGCTTTTGTTAGAATAGTGTAGAAAGCTTAGGAATGAGTTTTGAAACCCTTTTTTAGCCAAAAAAGAGAGACCTATTTTGATCGTATTTTAAGTTTCGGGGGGATTGGAAAAAGTTTTTATTGCCCCTCGTGAAAAACTAAAAAATTTTCCCTCGGCGTGCCAATCCGCTTTTTGAACTTGGTCAATTTTAGGAGTTTTCCGTCGAAATTTTTTAAATCAAGTTTTCTAATCCCATAGAAAACATTGGGATCACATCCAAGTGTAAGTCCGCGACAAGTATGTCACGCACTTTTTCGGAATTGCATTTTCTCATCAAAAATTTATCTTTCGATCCGATTTCTCTAAAAATCAACCAAGACCATTTTCCATATGATTTTTTGTGTTGATCGCATTTCTGGCCTTGAATTTAGCAACGGATTTTAGGAAGATACGTCATGCAAACGCCTCTCATCTAGGGGTATTTTGATAATTTTACCGGTTCTAATACAGGTGTAGATCGCCCATCGGATGGTTCAATTCAGGTTCAGCCAAGGTATTGGGTGTTGGTTTCTTCAGGATGCCATGGACTGAGCCCGATATTCAGAGTAGACTTTTGATAACTCAGAGCCTCTAGAGGAGTTATGCCTACCGGAGAGTTAGACCTCTTGAGTTCTCTGTTGGTGACAGTATATGGTTGAAAGTTTCACCTATGAAAGGTGTGATGAGATTCCGAAAGAGGGGCAGGCTCAGTCCCAGGTTCATTGGCCCTTTTGAGATTTTGAGGAGAGTTGGTGAGGTGGCCTTACCACCTAGATTATCAGCTCTTCATCCAGTTTTTCATGTTTCCATGCTCTCAAAAGTACATTCCCGATAAGTTCCATGTGATCTCTTATGATTCTGTTAAGTTGGGTCCAGACTTGTCTCATGTGGAGGAGCCTATAGCTATATTGGATAGGCAGGTCTGGAGATTGAGATCCAAAGCTATACCTTCAGTGAAGGTTCAGTGGCGGAACTGTTCTGTCGATGAGGCTACTTGGGAGTTGGAGTCAAATATGCAGGCCAAATATCCTAACCTTTTTGAGGCTTCAAGTACTTCTTTCTTTCTTATGTTCGAGGACGAACATTATTTTTAGTAATGAATAATATAATGACCCGATTGATTATTTTTAAGCTTATCTGTGAAAATTAATGTTTTACATAACACATGACCATCAACATTACATACTGATTGTATTTTGAACGTGTGCAATTGCAAATTCAATATTTTTCAATTTTTAGCAATAGAAAAAACTAAAAGCTACCTACATTACCAATAGTTTTTCAAAACATAGCAAGAAAAAATTGAAAATCATCAAAATGTAAAAGTTGTAGAAAGATTTTAAGACAACATTATTAATACATAGATATAAACTAAATACATTTTTAAATAAAACATCAAATTAAATAAGACAACATAGACATAAACTAACTAAATTTTTAAATAAAACATCAAATTAAATAGCACAGTGGTACATAAGCAAATTGTCAATGTTCTTTTTCATTTCAAACTCTCGGTCATGCTTATTTCTCTTTTTTCAAGAAACCTCAAACAACAACATTAGCTTGATTAAAAAATGATGGGTCATACCAATCAAAATATTTGGAATATGCTCAAGCACTCAACTGTAAGAAATTGAAAGATAGAACATTAGTAACAAAGTTTAGTACATAGATAAATCCAACAAAAAACACGTATAAAAATAATCATAAGCACAATAGAAGGAGAAGGAATATTACAGACTATTAAATTAAGCAATTAAAAAAATGAATGAAACAAAAATTGATCTTGTTTTGAGATTAGTGTTAATGGAGAAGAAGTCAACTAGGAAGAGAAAATGTATTGTAGCCATTTGTAATTAAAAATAAAAGGAAATTGTTTTTGAAAAAATTAAGGCTAATGTGGCTTTTTTTTTTAAAAATAAACTTTCACATGTTGAAATAAATTGTAGCCATTTTTTATACCATGTGGCAAGGAAGGAATATATTTAAGCTTAATTTATCAAATTAAAGAATATTTTAAGCCTGTTAATAATTTAGGGAAAAAATCAATAATTCTCGTCAAATTCGAAAGTGATTTTAATACTTTTCTCTGTAAAATTCTTATGCTTGGTTTTTTGCATTGAGTGTTGTAAAACTAGTTTGATGGACCTCTTTTCATTCTTGATCCATTTCCCCACCAAAAATGCAATCCTTCTTACCTAATACTTGATGGATGAAAGTCATTTACACCTCCGAATTTTTATTTTAAACTCAAACTTCCTTCTCTCAACTTTGAGAATTAATTATTTTTCTCATTTATCCTTTGAAAAGTCTATTTTACCCTTATTTGTAATATTTTTTTTATGTTATATCTACAATATTTTATTTTTTAATCTTTGTATTTATAAATTTTATTTAAGTTCATTAGCTTTATAAAGTTAAATTTTTATTTTAAAATCTATTGTTCCTTTGTTGTGATTACTGATTACTATTTCAATGGGACATACATCAACGTATGTATGAATGTACTATGTATGCATATTTTTAAGTTTACTTATCTCTTATGTATAATAATGTGCCCTTTAACTTGGTATCAATTGATATTTATTTCCTTCAACTTATGGGTGTGCACAACGAAGCATGTAAACTTGTAAAGTTGAACAAATAGACACATGCGTCCCACATATAGCGTGTTCCTACATGACATAATATGATTTAATTCGAGTGTGTCTCGTGTGAATTAACATATATAATGCGTGTGTCTACTTGTTCAACTTTATAAAGTTTAAACGTCAATTTGTGCATACTCAAAGTTTGAGCACATAGAAGCCAGCTGAAACTATGTTAAGAGGGCATGTTTATGTAATTATGTCTATCTATTATTCTTTACTATCTATGTTGATAAATGAACTTTGATTGTCACTAATGAAATATTTTCTAAATTATAAAAATTTAAATTTTATTTTGCAATATAAATGTATAATCGTTTAGGAAATTATCGTAAAAATATCTTTATTTTTGTTAATTATTTTTATTACTTGTATCAAAATATATTTATAAGATTATCACATTATAGATTTTATTAAGATTAATAATATTATTTTTTATTTTATTCATTTATTTTATTGTAAAACGGCATAAAATGATATCTTCAATCAATATTTTTTTTTTCTTTTTGGATGAAATTAATATTTTTTAATAAAAATTTTGTTATATAGATTAAAAATAAAAGATGATTTTAAAATAAGTATAAAAAAGATCAAGGTTGAAAATCTAAGGATAGAATAGACATATAAAAAAGTTAATTGAGAAAAAGGGGAGAAAATGATTGTTTATCAAAGTTAAGGGGGGGAGTTTTAAAGTTAAGTTTTGGGGGACATAAATGATTTTCACCCAATACTTGATCAAATCATTTCTGCATAAGGTGAAATTGTTTCAGCCTCAAACTTTATTTTTAAAAAATATAACATATAAATTGGATCCTAAACTTTACTTCAAATTTTAACTTAAAATTTTAACTTTCATAGTGTACAAGTAGATACTTTAACTATTTAATAATTCAAGTATTTGTCAATTAAAGTGTCTACTTGTACGCTATGAAAGTCAAAGATCAAAGTTAACATTTGAAAGTAAGTTTAAGTCCAATTTTTGTATGGTACCTCTAGGGATGGCAATTGGGTTGGTTGGGTCAAATTTAAGCGGGTTGTAATGGGTCAAGAGAACAAACGGGTTAAGATCCAACCCAACCCAAATTTGATTGGGTCAAAACAGGTTGAGTAATGAGTTATAGAGTGGGTCAAGACACAACCAGACCCAAGTTTTATTAACTTTTACTTTTTTCTTTGTTCTTTTCAATATTTTAATACTTAATTAAATTATATTTTTTTATTATAACGTTATAAAACATATCAAATTTTAAAAAAAAGTATTTTAAAAATATTTTGACAAGATTGCTCTCGAGTCAATTCGAGTTGCATATCAACCCAATTTTAAATGAATTGAAATGGATTAGGTTGAGCCAATAAAAACTTCAACGAGTAAGGCAGATTGAGCAGGTTGAATTTAATTTTGCCACTATTTGGTGCCTCTTTAAAATCAAACTTCCTCCTTAATTTTGAACAATAATTATACTCTCTCTTATCCTAATTAAAATTTTAAAATGCATATTATACCTTTTCATTATCATTTTTTTTTTTACTTTCTTAATAATCAAGATATTTTTATTTTTTTAAATAAACAAATTTTTCATAAAAGCATAAACATTATCTTTTGGACAAAAGAAAAAGTTCCAAATACGAATTAAGTATATAAGTTAATGATGTTCTACAATGAAGTAAATTAGCATAATGAGAAAATTAATTTTAATGATGTTCTACGATGAAGTAAATTAGCATAATGAGAAAATTAATTTTATTGATAATAATCAAAACTCTAATTTTTATTTGTACTCTTATATAGGATAACAATTTTTAGTAAGATGCCCATTTAATATGGGACGGGGGAGTGGTAATCAAAATTAAAGCTTTAAGGTATTATTATTAATGTTAATTTAGTAAAATGCACCTCTAATTAAATTTTTTAAGGGATATCATATCAAGAAAGATCAAGTAATATGAAACACATGGAATAAGTGAGCGGAGAAAGATAAAAATATATGCATACATACATATACATGCGCTTAATGCATATTATATTAAAATAACGATCACAAAAATAGTATTAAATTTTGCAACAAATTCATAAAAATATTATTTTATTTATTTAACTTAAAGAAAAAATTATAAATAACTAAGTTAAAAAATAAATAATATATAACATCAAGTAGTAGTATATATATACGACACAGACAATGCATAAAACGAAACAGCGAGTTTGATTATTGTTTAAAGTTGGGGGAAAAGTTTGATTTTTGACGGAAGGTAGCCTAAGGTACATATGGTCCACTCATCTAGTAGAATTTAAAGATGCAGAAAAAATTTCCTAAATCTAGTTGGAAGAAAGAAGAAAGATGACAGGAGTTGGTATTGATAAAGTTTAGTGTTTCACATCAGATATAAGATAATTATAAGAGTTTACATTAATCTAATTTCTAGCTTAAACTATGTAAATGTAGATTCCTTATGGTTTAAAAAAGGCAGTCTGTGCATAAAGGTCCCCAAGTGTGGGATTCAGAAACGGTTGGATCTATTCATCAGTCTTACCTTGCATTTCTACAAGAAACTGTCTTTGTCTCCACGATTGAACCCATTACCTCTGCGATCACTCTGTCAGCTTATATTATTTCCCCGATGCTCCGCCTTCTCGTTTAAATGTACACAAAATATCAGTGTGTCTTCTAACCCACTGTTGACATTTCTTGTGACAAGGTTTTAGAATCTTGTACTGTCATAGAGTGTCCAAGTAGGCGAAGAGACGCATCATCAGCAACAACCCCATCAAGTTCAGAAGGTGCTGATCGTTCCTCAAGATCATTAGAAAGTCCCGATTGCTCTCTTGTATTAAAATGACACCATTTTTTCTCCTTTGCATGTACTATGGCAGGATACAACAACAGTCCTAGAATAATGACCGAGCCACTTACTATAAACGTCTTTAAAGAAGCCAGATACATGACAAAAAGAAGCAACAGAGAAGGCGGTAGGCAAAGCAATGTTGCTCCAACTGTTTGCAATGGGACCTTATAAGGTCTATGAAGATCTGGCTTCTTCATCCTCAATTTTATGAAGGCTGCAAACTCAAGAAGCATACCTACTGAATAGAGGAAGTTGAGAAATTCCAGGATTTCTTGAAAAGTCATCCATGACAGAAAGATCATCCCTGTTGCAGAACATAAGATGCTGATATTAGGTGTCCCATATTTTGATCTGCAAGATATGAAAAACAATAACTTGTCTTGTGATAACAGACTCAAAAAACCAGAAGGCTATATTGTAAATTTGTTTTTTCCCTTTGGCAATATTCATGATACTTGAATACACAAACCTTACCTAAGAAGTCTCCATTTTTTCACTAACCAGATCAATACACCGCAATCTCCAAGGTACAATTCTGTCTCACAATATATGTTAACGATATGGTCTCATCTACAACTCCTATGACTGGATTTTTCCTTTTCCAGTACACCTTCAGTCTCAATTTATTTATGTGGCACGGTTTGACTTGGCCCAACATTTAAAAAAGGAGGGTAGACTTCCGAAATATTTGGTCTTAAGCAAACCTTGGACATTTGTGTGACTATAAACCATTTCACTAAAGGTAAAAGAAAATTTTTAAAATTAAGTTTCTTCTAATCATATATAAAGATGATATTCGTTTTGAGAGAGACTAAAAGGGAAAAGGTGTGCGCACATTCGGAGAAAGGGAGTACATTATTTGATGATTGTGATGTACCTCAATGAGCTTGTAATGTTCAAATGCTTGTTATTTAAGACACTAAAACCAACCTAAAGAATCAAGGGGAAATTGCTCAAACCTTGAAGAAAAAACAGAAGGAAGCATTCCCATTTCACTCATCCCAAGAAGTTGGAAAGCATCACTGCTCATTTCAGCTTCAAACAAGCCCATATTAGACATTGCAGCTGCAGCCTGGATCCACCATTTTAACCATACGCCGCCAATGAGCATTCCAGCTTCTGCAAAATAACCATCACTCCACTCACTAGGATTAGAATCTAAAGCTCCTGTTCCCGCAAGAAGTGGAATTATGTAGGACAAAACCACCAAAACCACAGCCCCGAGCAACGCCTTTGGAAATGTTTTACTAGGTTCTTCAACCTCTCCAGCTAGAGTACTGGCCTTATCCCAGTAATTCAGATTCCAAAACATGGTATTAAAGTATCCCCTCCATTCGACGTTGTTGAAATCCACAACGAACCACTTTGTTGGCCTGATCCGAGGAATGGAGAGAATTCCCATTACCAGAAAGGGGAAAAGGGAAAAACTCGCAAGCAAAACAGTTGAAAAACCAACAATATGCAGGCCTCTGTAATTCAAGTAAGTCAAGGAGACTGTAATTCCTAAGAGGGCTGGAATTCTTGCAATCAAGTGATCGAAGACGGGCATCGAATGCTTCAAGTAATCGAGGAAGAGTACCGGGTAAAGAGCATTATCCATGACACCACTAAACCATTTCCAGAAGCCTTCTTGGAAACCCCAGAAAGGGCCAAAAGCCGATGATATCCAAATGACATAACCACCATTTTTAGGGAAACTAGTGGCTAATTCAGCAGTGATTAGAGCTTCAGGTATGCTCCATAATAAAGGGAAAATGAAGAAACCTAACAAGGATAACAAAGGGCCACCACCTGCTTTGACTGAATCTTCTACACCAAAAGGTCCGCCTGAAACTTGATAGAAAATCAGAGCAATAAGAGGCAATAAAGTTAGTTTTGGATTGACATCATTCACCATTCCCATAAACACAAGGTGGGGAGAGAGGTCACAAAGTCAAACCCACATTGCAAATCTGTAGATCCGTTTTATATGGGAAGGATTTCCTTAAAACTATTCTTTCCTGAATTTTAAATATTGAAATCAGGACACAGTCAAACTGAGTAAGAATGTGCGTTTTCTAGCCTTTTAACAACAACAACAACAACAACATACTCTATTGCCTCAAAAGGCTCCCGCTCATTGTGGGATGAGGGGGATTCGGATATACATAGCCTAATTCGTATATTTAAAAACATAAAGCGGCTATTTCCAGATGACCCATGAGGAGCGTCGAAAGTTGCATTGACGAACTGCTACTTCACAAATGAAAGAAGTGCAAATAGTTTAAAGAGCCATTTTGCTTTATTCCATCATACTCCAAAGCCAAAAAATAGTCAATCTTTGGCTCTATCCGAGATTGATGGAAATAAACCAAAATTTCCTTCCTGACTTTTAATTATTTTTTTTATATATATTTCCCCATACTTCCTTCAAACATTAACATCATGCATTTCATAAAAACTACACTATTGTATAAATTGGGCAACTAAAATTTTTTCAAATGCTTCTACAACTAATAACAACAGCTTCGATCTTAGACTTAGAATATTATAGTTCCAACTAGGAGGTGTCAAATGGGTGGATTAGGTTGAAATTGAGGAGGTTGAAATGGATTGCATTAAATATCGGGTTGGATTTTGACTCGTCCAAATGTACTTTGGACTCAAATGGGTTAAAATTCGTGTTGGGTCATGACCCGTCCAATTTAACCCGCTTAATTTAAGACTAGCATTGAATATACAAAATAAATGATAAATTGGGCTGAAGTGAAAATCTTATTGGCTCAGCTCAGAATTATTCTTGGGCATTTTACACAAATCTCATATTTTTGGGTGCTAATTCCAACTAGTACCAACTTTTTCCAAAATTATCAAAAATTCATTCTTTTTGATCCCAAAAACGAAACTAGTGATACATGTCGAAAAGATAGGAGCATTAATGAATTATAATGTTAGACCCCGTAAATTAATTAGTCAAAGTTAACCGTTTAATTGGAAAAGTTTGGGCGAACATGGCGTAATTCAAA
>JAPFFP010000002.1:10607773-10640279 GCA_026153255.1 Solanum medicagineum
TCTTCATCAAGGAATTCTCCTAAGATAAGGTATGTGGGTTTCAACCATTGAGTCCTTTCACCCATGGCCTTCGGCTTTTAAGTCTGTTTTTAAACAGACGTTTGGTACATTCGTTCCAACTTATTAATTTTTATTCTTTAATTGTTACTTGTTGATTAGTATTTGTTAGTAGTTTACTACTTGAATTATTTTTGTATAATTCATAAATTTATATGATCATTTTATTAAAAATGAATTTCAGTGGAAAAGAAAAAAATCTTTTTTTGGTGGAATTGCAAAATCTTTAACCAGTAAAAAAAGTGGTGGTAGTTCTTCTAAATCAACTAGACAACCGCCAATTCTTTTAAATACGGACGATTTTACACATGTTAATGATACTTGTTATGATATCGATTCTAACACGCAATCAAATCATGACTTTCTACAATAAAGATTTGATTTTAGTGAAGATTTACCAGAAAATGATTTTAAATTTAATGAAGATGAAGATATTTTTGATGATGATGAAACACAAACACCATATATTGCTGCCACTCCCCCCTCCTCCCGCTCCTGCTCCCCCCGTACATCCAGACGAATGTAGTAGGCCTAAATCACAACATGTAAAAAAATCAGTTGTTTGGCAATTTATGACACAAAGTGAATGTAAAATAAAGGTTATTTGTAATAAATGTAAACATGTTTTAAACCATAAAACGTCAGGAAAGGCGGGTGGGATGGGCTATTTGAGAAATCATTTGATGACTTGTTGTAAGTGAGAATTTTTGAATGCGGAAGCGCAAAAACGTAATATTCCCCTCCCCGAACAATCTGTAGGAGTAGGAGGTTCTAATATGATTCAGACACAGTTAAACCCGACTAATGTTTCCGGTCCTAGTATACATTGCCCCTATAATAAACAACGAGACCTAGACGAACTAGCAAAAATGATTGTTATAATGGGTTTGCCTTTTAGTTTTGGAGAAAATGTTGGTTTTATTCATTATATTCAAGTTGTTTATAACCCATCGTTTCATGGTTTTTCACAAAATACAATAAAAAAGGTTGTTTTTGATTATTATGCACGACATTTACATTATCTTCGTTGTTTATTTGCTTGTAATACTTGTAAAGTAGCGCTTACTTCTGATATGAACCGTAGTATAAATGATAATGATTATTTTACAATTACTGCACATTAGATTGATGATAATTGGTTTTTGCAAAAATGAATTATAGGTTATAAATCTTGTGAAATGCCGAAAATCAGTTCTTATATTGCTCAAACTATTCTTGAAGTATTACAATTTTATGGCTTATCTAGTAAAATAAGTAGTGTAACTTTAGATAATGTTTCTCGTAATAAAAATGTTGTTGATTATATACAACCTATTCTTACTCCTCTTTATGAAGATGGTTTTCATATAAGGTGTGCTGCACATATATATAATTTAATTGTTCGAGATGGTATTTCTTTATTTGAGAATTGTTGTACTAAAGTTGAATCAGCATGTCATTTTATTTTTAAATGTCAAGTTAAGGCTAGACGAAAAGAATTTGAAAATAGGTGTATTGAATGTAGTTTGCCTGTTAGAAAAATTCCTAAAATAGTAGTTACTAGGTGGAATTCTTTATATGAAATGCTTCAAGTAGCTTATGAATATAGGAGACCCCTTTCAAATGGTTTGGAATGCATGTAATTCTGATCTGGATCGTCGAATTGATGATAATGATTGAAAAAAATATTAAAGAACTAGTTGATTTTTTAAAATTTTTTTACTTAGCTACTAAAGAACTTTCGGGTTGTTATTATCCTACTATTAGTTCCATTTTACCAAATATTTATGCTATTTCTTGTAAATTTGTTAACTTGAAAGATCATCCAAAATTTGAACAACCTGTTAAAAAATGATTGAAAATTTTAAAAAATATTTTTTTCCAATTCCTCAAATGTATTTAACTGCATATTTATTTAACCCATTTTACAAATAAGTTGGTGTATGTAGAATGATAGAAAATATAGACATTTATAAATTTTAGACGATGGAAAACATCCTGCACATAATATGTTTTATGTTAGAAGTAGCGTTAGAGCAGAGGCTAAAAAATTATATGATTTATATGTTTCTAGTTTTGATGATGTACAATTTCAGCAACCGACCCACAGAGGTGTAGGTACGACGATGATATTGATGACCTGGTAGAATATAATCTTGGTCTTAGTACTAACAATCATAATGATTTTGATGAACATCTTAACCAGGCTACTGAAAGTATTAAAGATGCACATGGGAAGCCGCAACTTTTGGACTGGTGGAGGAATCGAGGCAAATCTTTTCCAAGACTTCAACGGGTGGTCCGTGATATTCTACTATTCAAGCATCGTCCTTGGCTTTGGAAGGTGCTTTTAGCGTGGCAAGATTCCAACTTGGGGACTTTCGACAATCACTAGCAACAGACAGCTTGAAAATATTTGTTTTATTTAGAGACTGGATAAATACGGAGCGGAGAAATTTAGGATGTCCAAATCTGTCGTCTCAATTTGGAACCGACATAGATAATATTTTATCGGAATCAAGTGAAGACGACATGTATTTCATGGAAGAACAAGGTCCAGTTGAGATTCCAGACAATGTAACACAAGAAATGTTAGAAAAACTTAGGAAAGATTTTGAAGATGGTATAAGATATTAGTTTGAAAATTGTAAATATGTAATAAACAAGGCCTAATTGAAACATCCTAGAAGGTAGAAGCGTAAATTAGATTTTCTTTTAATATCTGTACAACACTATAACTTTTTTAGTAACATAATAAATTTATAGGCTATTTGCCTTTTTTTTATATTATTATTTTATCATCTTGATTCTAGAATTTATATTTTACAGCTTTAAGTTTATATATTTTTTAATATATAATTATATATTACAACACTATGAAGTATTGTCTGCTCTTGGGCCTAGCCCATCACGGATTTGTCCCTTTGGGCTCACCCCAAAAGGTGCCTCACAGTATATAGGCCAGTCTATTACTTTATATACCCAGCATCTCTCCTGTGTTTTACTGATCTCCTCTCAAGATGGGTTGTTACACACACTCCCTCTACGGACTCAGCATCCTCAGTGAGGTTTGCCCCACCCCATAGGATTTGCCTAGACTCAGCACTGAGGCTTTGCCCCACCTCACTGGGATTTGCCTAAGCTAAGTTGAACTCTAGCCCCACACCAACAAGGTTGACGCAGGAGTGGCTCTAATATCATCTGTAACGACTTGGCCCAACACTGTGAAGCATTGTCCACTCTTGGGGCTAGCCCATCACGGATTTGTCCCTTTGGGGTCACCCCAAAAGGCGCCTCACAGTATATAGACCAGTCCATTACTTTATATACCCAGCATCTCTCTTATGATTTGCTGATGTGGGACATCTCCTCTCAGGATGGCTTGTTACATATGTAACACCCCGTAAAATTATCAAAACACCCCAAAAATTCATCATGTGTATAACGATCTTCCAAAGCTCCGATGGAAAATCTAAGATCGAATTTGCGATCAGCGGAAAAAATCGAGTCAGAAAATGATCTCGACCCAATTTAAGAGCAACCAAGTCGAATTATGAAATTGTACAATTTGTACAAAAACAGTAGCAAATCCGCATCCCCTCTGCAATGCCGCCAGAGACGCGGACTTGCACTCATGATTTTTGCGATTTTTTCGATGGGAACTATTTTCCAGAAAACTTTCCAAAATACACTGGTGCGTGCCCCCTCCGCGTCGCACACCTGTGTACTAAATTTGTTTTTTTTCTTTTAATTTTGGGAGGGGCTATTTTGTCCTTCCCAACACATTTTAATATCCCAAAAATAGTTTTAAAGCGTATTTTCGTACATTAAGGGTTCAAACCCATAAATGTTCTAAGTCTTTATGCAAGTCAGAGAGAAGAAAAGGAGAGAAAGAGTAAGGGTTTCAAGAGACCTTCCAATTTCTTTGAAGAATCTCTCTTCCCAGGTATGTAAAGGCTACCCAAAAGCATGGGATTGTCCTTCCATGTGCCAATGTAGAGTTAGAATGAAAACTAAATGTCTAGAAGTCTTGAATTATGATTTCTTGAAAGTTCTTGAATATTTATATTAAATTCTTGGATATTATCTTGACGTTCTTGAATATATTCTTTAAATTATATTTTCATATACAAAATTGATGATCATCATACTTAAAGTTTGTTGTATACTTACATATTTATGTGATTGCGATTAAGCTCTTATAAATTCTCTCTGTAAAGACTTGAATAATAAACTTATGGGGATGTTTAGAGCCATGATTGTCTGACTCTAATGTGTGACTGAGTTTGAGTCCTAACGTGAGGTGTTGATGACTATGATAGCTGAAATTAATATTGATAGAGTTGAATGAATATATTTCCCTTGAACTTGGAAAGATTGTCTTACCCGTAAAGGTTGGGTGATGAGAGTTTTTGATGGATTAATAGACTTATGAGCATATTGAGTCCCGAGAGGAGTATTAGCACCTAAATGGATAAGAGTGAGTCCCACTCATACTCATTAACTACGTAGCCAGCGTAGGAGAGGATTGGACCGTGAAAGCGGATGTTTCCTTTGTCCCAAAAGAGGACTTGACAGACTTTTGGATCTACTGATAGACTCGTCTCTTACCCCGACAAGGTACTGGACGGATGTGGCAACGACATCTCTTCGTTGTATCACTACTGACTCATAAGTGGTGATGTCGATTATAGAAACTCCCAGATAGGTTTCATGATGATAGAACTCCGATGTGATGTGAATGTTTGATGTTTGATGGATAGTAAGGTGATAGAATTTTGTCCTTTACTCTAAGGTGAGGCTGAGTGATTGAGGAGTGATTGCATATTGTTTCCTTTTCTTTAGCCTGTTTTACATACAGTACATTCCACGTACTAACGCTCCTCTAGCGCTGCATTATTTTATGATGCAGATTCGATAGACCAGGACTTCAGCAGCCCGATCATTGAGGTTCACAGCTCTCTATTCCAGACAGTGGTAGGTCCTCCCCTGCATTCGGAGGACGTTTATTTTTTTTGATTGATAGTCTTTTATTTGAATTTGGTAGCCATGGCTTGTCATGGTACTGTCTCAAACTATAGTATAGAGGCTTCATAGACGTATATGTTGATGTTGATGTTGGGGGTTCTTTCCCTCTCCTTTCTTTACATCTAGAGCTTCGTTTGTTATTCTATTTCTTCTATGATAGAATGATATTGATAGTATTAAGTCTACAGATAGAATTGTATTACTATTATTATCGTATTTATTTCGCTAATAAATTGACTAGACGAAGGCAATGAGACTAGGTGGTCCACTTGGAGGCTAGCAATGGTCTTCGAGTGTCAGTCACGTCTAGGGTACCCTCCTGGGGAGTTACAAACTTGGCATCAGATCCCAAAATTCGAGTGTCCTAGGGAGTCTATGAAGTCGTGTCTAGTAGAGTCTTGTTTATGGGTGTGTTGTGCACCATACTTCATAAGAAGGAGTCTATAGGACATTAGGAAGTGTTACTCTTCTTCTATGATCTGATATTGTGGTATAAAGTTAACTTGTGAAATCCTTCTTTTAACTCGTGTGTTTTATGATTACAGAAAATGCCGCCAAAAAGAAATATCGCTCAGAGAGGTGCCTCAGCTCCCGTTTGCTGAGAACACCCAACCGAAGGCTCCGATTCAAATTAAGGCAAGGACACAGGGATGCCCCGCTAAGGCTGCTGAGGTCCCTCAGGCGCCCCCTGCTCAGCCCCAGCTAGCTCCCATTACTAAGGCAAAATTCAGAGGCGCCACCGCCATGCTGACTCCATTGGTGGCCTCCCAAAGAAATAGCCACGGTTCTCAGGCTCCTAGTTCTAGCTCACAGGAGCCCTCAGCTGCAACAAGGCTAAGAGACTTCTTCAGAATGAACCCGCCTTGGTATACGGGGCTGAAGATGGAGGAGGACCCACAGAACTTCATTGATGAGATGTACAAAGTTTTGAGGGCCATGCATGCGACTGAGATTGAGGGAGTTGAGCTTGCATCCTACCAACTGAAGGACGTGGCTAATGTGTGGTACACTCAATGGTAAGGGAATAGAGGTGAGGATGCGGAGCCTACAGCATGGGAGGAGTTTGAAGCCGCCCCTTGATCACTTCTTTCTTCAAAAGTTAAGGGAGGCGAAGGCGGATGAGTTTGTGAATCTGAAACATGGGGGATGAACTATCGAGGTATGCTCCAGAGATGGTGAAGGACATGAGGACGAGGATGAGATGGTTTGTGTTTGGCCTGGCTAGGCATGTGCAGAAAAAGTGTAAGGATACCTTGCTGATCCCTGGTATGGACATCTCCAGACTTATGGTGCATGCCCAGCAGACAGAGGAGGACAAGAAGAGGGATAGAGAAGAGCATTTGAGCAGAAAGGTGAAGTCAGCGGGAGATGATCCTAGCCCGCAGAGATAGCATAGAGGTGACAAATCTTATTTTTCAGAGGAGATCATCACCATCCCACACCATCAACAGCAAGTGCGCCCGTGCAGCCAACCATGTATGACCAGAAATATCAAGGTTATCAGAATTTTCTGACCCCAAGCACCCAATCTCAAGCCAGTGCAACCTAAGGTACAAGGGGAAATCCACCTTGCAGCAAGTATGGTAAGCTTCATCTGGGTGAGTACCGTGTCGGCAAAGATTTGTGTTATGCATGTGGTCAGGCTGGTCTTTGACAGCACCTCCAGCGGGTAACCAGTAGAAGGGTACTACTACTACGGGTACAGAAGGCTGGACGAATCGTCTGTATGCTATGGGTAACCGACAGGACCAGGAGGTTGCACCAAATGTTGTCACGGGTATGCTTTGTGTCTTTACTTATGATTGTTATGCATTACTTGATCCGGGTGTCACGTTATCTTTTGTGACCCCTTATGTGGCTAGTAAGTTTGGGGTTCTTCCATAGTGTTTGCATGAACTCTTTTTTATTTCTACTCCTACTAGTGAGTCTATCCTAGCTGAGAAGGTTTACAGGGAGTGTGTGGTGTCTATTTATCATAGAGACACTTTAGCTGATTTGATAGAGGTGGAGATGATTGATTTTGATGTAATCATAGGCATGGAGTGGCTTTATTCTTGCTATGCTTCTGTTGACTGTAGAACCCGAATTGTTAAGTTCCAATTTTCTAATGAGCCTATCTTAGAGTTGAAAGGGAGTTATGTGGCCCCTAAGGGTAAATTCATATACTATCTTAGAGAAAGAAAGTTGATATCCAAGGGTTGTATTTACCACCTCGTGTGAGTGAAGTCTGATGATGTTGAGTCTCCTACTCTTGAGTCAGTCCCGATAGTGAATGAGTTTCATGTGGTCTTTCCTGATGATCTTCCTGGAGTCCCTCCAGACAAGGAGATTGACTTTAGGATTAACGTTCTTCCCGAGACTAAACCCATCTCAATTCCACCCTATAAAATGGCCCCTGCAGAGTTGAAAGAATTAAAAGAGCAATTGAAAGACTTGTTAGAGAAAGGTTTCATAAGGCCTAGTGTCTCACCTTGGGGTGCTTCTTTCCTATTCGTGCGTAAGAAATATGGGTCTTTAAGGATGTGCATAGACTACCGGAAATTGAATAAGGTTACCATAAATAAGTATCCTCTTCCCATAATAGATGATCTCTTTGATCAGCTTCTGGGTGCTACTTGTTTCTCCAGGATAGACCTCAGATCAGGTTACCAGCAGTTGAAGGTGAGGGAAAGTGATGTTTCAAAAAAAACCTTTAGGACACGGTATGGCCACTTTGAGTTCTTGATCATGTCCTTCGAGTTGACAAATGCACCTACAACTTTCATGCACTTGACGAACAGGGTATTCAAACCATATCTTGACATGTTTGTGATCGTATTTATTAATGACATCCTAGTGTACTCGAGAAATGAAGAGAAGCATTCTAATCATCTTAGAGTGGTTTTGCAAACACTCAAGGATCATGAGTTGTATGCAAAATTCTCCAAGTGTGAGTTTTGGCTCAAGTCAGTGGCTTTCTTAGGCCATGTTGTTTCGAGAGATGGCATTCGGGTAGATACGTAGAAGCTTGAGGTGGTTAAGAACTGGCCAGGACCCACTTCTCCAACAAAAATAAGAAGTTTATTGGTTTTGGCCGGCAACTACCGCAGATTTGTGGAGGGTTTCTCTTCTCTATCAGCCCCTTTAGCAAACCTGACCCAGAAGAAGGCCAAGTTTCAGTGGTCTAAGGCATGTGAGGAGAGCTTTCATGAATTGAAGACTAGATTGACTACAGCACCAGTGTTGACCTTGCTAGACGGGATGGGTAACTTTGTGATGTACTGTGATGCATCCAGAGTGGGATTGGGTTGTGTGCTTATGCAAATAAGGAAGGTGATAGCGTATGCTTCCAGACAACTCAAGGTTCATGAGAAAAATTATCCGACCCATGATCTAAAGTTGGCAGCTGTGGTATTCGCACTTAAGATATGGCGTCACTATTTGTATGGAGTACATGTGGACTTGTTCACCGACCATAAGAGCTTACAATATATGTTCAGTCAGAAAGAGCTCAACCTGTGGTAAAGGAGGTGGTTGGAGTTGCTCAAGGATTATGATATGAGCATTCTCTACCACCCAGGTAAGCTAACATTGTTGTTGATGCTCTTAGCAGGATGTTCATGGGTAGAACTGCCCATGTGGAGGAGGGAAAGAGAGAATTATCCAAGGAAGTGCATAGACTGGCTCGATTGGAGTGCAACTTGAGGAGAACAAAGAAGGAAGGGTCAATGTTCAGAATGGTTCTGCGTCATCCTTGGTGTCAAAGGTGAAAGAAAAGCAAGACCAAGACCCTGTCTTACACCATTAGAAAGAAGCGGTTCACAAGCAAAAGGTGATGGTTTTCTCCAAATGTGGAGATGAGGTATTGAGATATCAAGAGAGATTGTGTGTACCTGATGTTGATGGTGTCTGAGACAGAATCATAGCCGAGGCTCATAGCACAAGGTATTCCATTCACTATTGCTGAATTTGTTTCCAATGTCTCAATTGCCAACAGGTTAAGGTTGAACATCAGAAATCGTTTGTGTTAGCTCAGAACTTTGAAATTCCAAAATGGAAATAAGAGGTGATCAACATGGATTTCATTACCAGCTTACCAAAATCTAGAAAACAGCATGATTCGATATGGGTGATTGTTGACAGGATGACTAAATCAACCCACTTTTTGGTGGTTAAGACAACTTATTCGGCTGAGGAGTATGCCCGACTTTATATTCGAGAGATTTTGAGGTTGCACGGGGTTCCCTTGTCCATCATCTCGAGCAGAAGAGCTCAATTCGCCTCTCAATTTTGGAGATCTTTCTAGAAGGGATTGGGTATGAAGGTAAATTTGAGCACCGCTTTTCACCCTCAGACGATGGGCTGGCAGAGCGCACTCAGACTTTGGAGGATATGTTGAGGGCATGTGTTATCGACTTCAAAGGAAATTGGGATGATCATCTACCGTTGATTGAGTTCGCGTACAATAATAGCTACCATGCATTCAGATGGCCCCGTATGAAGCATAATGCGGGAGGAGATGTAGATCACCGATTGGCTGGTTCGAGGTGGGTGAAGCTAAGTTGATTGGCCTGATCTGGTACACCAATCTATGGAGAAGATGAAGGTCATATAGGAGAGGTTGAAGACAGCCTAGAGTTGCCAGAAGTCATATACGGACGTGAGAAGAAGAGACTTGGAGTTTGAAGTAGACGATTGGGTGTACTTGAAGGTGTCACCCATGAAGGGTGTCATGAGATTTGGCAAAAAGGGGAAGCGGAGCCCCCATTATATTGGACCATACTAGATTGTAAGAAGGATTGGGAAGGTTGCTTATGAGCTAGGCTTGCCTCCTGAGCTAGATGGAGTTCACTCGGTGTTTCATGTATCTATGCTGAAGAAGTGTTTGGGAGATCTAGCCTTAGCAATTCTTGTGGAGAGTATGGGTGTGAAGGATAGCTTATCATACGGGAAATTTCAGTCTTGATCCTTGACTGACAAGTAGCCTCCGTTAAAGTCTTATGGAGGAATTAATTTGTTGAGGAAGCTAGTAGGAAGCTGAGGAAGCGATGAAACTCAAATACCCGCATCTATTTGTGCCAAGTGATGATGGTTGAAGGTAAATATTCTTATCCTTAGTATTTTCGAATATTTCTTTTCATTTAGTTGATGTCTTGCTTTATTCCATTCTCGAGTCTAAGACAGAGATAGATAAATAATGGATAGTGAGGGTTCGAGTATTTTCGAGTGAGATATGAGATGAGTTCTGGGTTATTCGTGTTTCTGTCCGACCTTTACTCATTATTCAAAGACGAATGATTCCAAGGGGGAGATGATGTAACACCCCATAAAATTACCAAAATGCCCCTAAAATGCATTATGTGCACAATGCGTCTTCCAAAGCTCTGATGGGAAATCTGAGACCGAATTTGCGATCAGCGCGGAAAATCGAGTCAGAAAATGGTCTCGAACCGATTTAAGAGCAACCAGGTCGAATTATGAAATTGCACAATTTGTGTAAAAACAGTAGCAAATCCGCAACCCCTCCGCGACGCACCAGGGATGCGGACTTGCACTTATCATTTTTGTGGTTTTTTCGACGGGAACTGTTTCCAAAAAACTTCCCAAAATACATTGGTGCGCGCCCCCTCCGCGACGCGTACCTGTGTACCAAAAAAAAAATTTTAATTCGGGAAGGGCAATTTTGTCCCTCCCAACACATTTTAATATCCCAAAAACAGTTTTAAGCATATTTTCATACATTAAGGGTTCAAACCCATAAATTTTCTAAGTCGTTTATGCAAGTCAAAGAGAAGAAGAGGAAAGAAAGAGTAAGGGTTTCAAGAGACATTCCAATTTCTTTGAAGAATCTCCATTCCCAGGTATGTAAAGGCTACCCCAAAGCATGGGATTGTCCTTCCATGTGTCAATGTAGAGTTAGAATGAAAAGTAAATGTCTAGAAGTCTTGAATTATGATTTTTTGAAAGTTCTTGAATATTTACGTTAAATTCTTGGATATTATCTTGGGTTCTTGAATATATTCTTTAAACTATATTTTCATATCCTAAATTGATGAGCATCATGCTTAAAGTTTGTTGTATACTTACATTTATGTGATTGTGATTAAACTCTTATAAATTCTCTTTGTAAAGACTTGAATAATAAACTTAGGGGGATGTTTAGAGCCTTGACTGTTTGAATGTAATGTGTGACTGAGTTTGAGTCCTGAGGTGAGTGTGTTGATGACTATGATAGCTGAAATTAATATTAATAGAGTTGAATGAATATATTTCCCTTGAACTTGAGAAGATAGTCTTGCCCGTAGAGGTCGGGTGATAAGAGTTCTTGATGGATTGATAGACGTATGAGCATATTGAGTCCTGGGAGGAGTATTAGCACCTAAATGGGTAAGAGTGAGTCTCACTCGTACTCATTAACTACGTGGCTAGCGTAGGAGAGGATTGGACCGTGAAAGCAGACGTTTTCTTTCTCCCAAAAGAAAGACTTGATAGACTTTTGGATCCAGTGACAGACTCGTCCCTTACCCCGGCAAGGTACTGGACGGATGTGGCAACGACATCTCTTCGTTGTCTCACTACCGACTCATAGGTAGTGATTGTCGATTATAGAAACTCCCAGATAGGTTTTATGATGATAGAACTCTGATGTGATGTGATGTGATGTGAATGTTTGATGTTTGATGCATAGTGAGGTGCTAGAATCTTGTCCTTTACTCTGAGGTGAGGCTGAGTGATTGAGGAGTGATTGCATATTATTTCCTTTTCTTTAGCCCGTTTTACATACAGTACATTCCATGTACTAACGCTCCTCTAGTGCTGCATCGTTTGATGCAGATTCGACAGACCAAGACTTCAGCAGCCCAATCGTTGAGGTTCAGAGCTCTCTATTCCAAACAGTGGTGAGTCCATCCCTGTATTCGGAGAATATTTATTTTCTTTGATTTGATAGTCTTTTATTTGATTTTTAGTAGCCATGGCCTGTCATGGTACCGTCTCAGACTATAGTGTAGAGGCTTCATAGACTTAGATGTTGATGTTGATGTTTGGGGTTCTTTCCCTCTCCTTTCTTTACATTCAGATTTTCATTTGGTATTCTATGTCTTCTATGATATATCAATATTGATAGTATTGAGCCCACAGATAGAATTGTATTACTATTATTATTTTATTTCTTTCATTGATGAATTGACTGGACGAAGGCAATGACACTAGGTGGTCCGCTTGGGACTAGCAATAGTCTCCGAGTGTCAGTCACGTCTAGGGTACCCTTCCGGGGCGTGACATTCACTTTAAAGTTTAAAATATAAAAGATTAAAATTAGATATTCAAAACAACTTTAAACTTCCAAAGTTAAAAGTTAAATTTGAGAATATTTAAATTTGAGAACTTAAAAAAATTTAAATTTATCTTTCAAGTATAGGACTTTAAGTCTATAAATTTAATTAAATAATTAAACTTTAAAGACTTATAAATTAAACTTGAAACTTCAAATTTCAAAGTTCAAACTTCAAAGTTCAAATTTCAAAGTTTAAACTTTAAAAAATTTATATAAACTTAAATATAAATTTAATATAAACTTATAAATTATAAATTATAATATAACTTAATACATAAACTTATAATATAAACTTTAACTTAAACTTATAATAATAAACTTAATTTAAAGTTTTAAACTTATAAACTTAATTTAAAATTTAAAAAAAAAAAAGGGGAACTCCTGTCCGGTTCGGTAAAGTGCCGGTTGGTGCCGGTCCGGGACGGTACGGCTAAATTTTCTCGGTACTTTCGGTATCGGTTCCGATCCGGGGCCGGTGATTTTTTGGTGACGTAGTTACCGGTATCGGTCCGGTCCCGATAAATACCGGTCCAGTGGTGCCGGTCCGGTTGGCTGCCATGCCTAGATAAAAGTCTCAAATAAAAGAAAATAAATGGTAAGTAAATATTTTATTATCTGAATTATATTGTGATAGAAAATATGAACGTATTAATTATAATTCATATCGAGGTGATAGAAGGTGAACATGAATTTAAAACTCAATAATAAATTAAGATATTTTTTCCCTTGAACATTAGAAGACATAAAATTATCAACATAGGTTGTGGTCCAGTGTTAAGAATACTCCATTCTTAAGACGTCGGAGGAGAAAAAAAGGACATGCAAAATCAGAAGATTCAATTATTTTGTCTACTTCTATTGTCAAATAGAATAAAGTTAATTTGCATCTTGCGATAAGAACAGAAAAATAATACATTTATAAACTTGATGATATGAGATAGTAATATTTATGTAATTATCTATAGTTGTATGCTCAATGATATAAGTTACATACATAATAATTTATTTATATTTTTATACACTTTTTATTAATTGACACGATCCACACATGCACAACACGTACACTAAACTAGTAATAATTAAATGACAATAGTTGAAGAAAAATGGAGAAAGATAATTTTGTCCAAAGGTTAGTCTCTTAATAAAAGACAAAAAGTTCAAACAACATTTTAAGGGCTTTCACGCTTTTAATATAGGAAAACTATACAAAATGGACTTAATGTGAAATTATTTACCCTTAGTGGATTCAATCCAAATTATTTGCCCTTAATGGACCCATCGTCCAAACTATTTACTCCCTCCGTCCCATTTTATATGGCACCCTTTAACTTGGCACGTTGTTTAAGAAAAAAAAGAAGACTTTTAAAACTTGTGGTCTAAAATCATCCTTAGATATTTGTGTGGCTGAGAATCATTTCATTAGGGGTAAAAATAGAAATTTTAAAGGTAAATTGTTTCTAACTTGAGTAAGGTGAAATTCTTTCTGGGACAGATCAAAAGCAAAAGGTGACACATAAAATGGGACAGAGGGAGGAGTACCTTCTTACCTCACTTTCCCCTTTTTATTTCGCCCTGATGTCACGCTGACATTAGCGTGATAATAGCATAAATGCTATGAAATAATCCTCTGGGATACCTCCGCGTTATATTTGTACACCATATTAATATCATATAGAATGAGCTCAATCCTCTGTGATACTCTGGTGGTATATTGATATCCTATTGGTATCATATATGATTATACTTTTTTTAAGAAATAAATACAAAAATTATTAAACTCTAAATTAGTGGAAAATATATTCGTTGTGATACTCCGTCGATATATTTATACTATATCGGTATTGTATAGTACTAGAAAATTATTAAAAGTTACAAAATTATTTATTAAACTCTAAATTAGTAGAAAATATATTCTTGTGATACTTTGTCGGTATATTGATAACTTACCAGTATCATATAATTTTAAGCTCTTTTTTAATAAATAAAGCAATTAAGAAAAAATTATTAAAGTTACAAACTTTTTTATTAAATTCTAAATTACTAGAAAATATATTCTTTGTGATACTCTATCGGTATATTGATACCATATCGGTATCATATATGACTAAGTTTAATCCTCTGTGATACCCTGTCGTTATTAGTACATCATACAAGGTGGGTTTTGATGTTAGCATGCAAATTTTAATAGTAGGGAGGTGAATTTTAATTTTGTGTGTGTGTGTGGAGGGGGGGAGGGGTGCATAAAATGTAAAAGGGTATATGGATGATTGGATGCAAATAGTCTGCTTCAAAAGAGCATAAGTTTACTTTTCCCTTTAATATAATATAGATAACTCTTCAACCTATAATTCAAATTATGTTTAACTTCCAGCTTAAAATTGTTAGCTAATCCAATGTACTACATAACATAAATTTATTGAATAATACATGAAGTAGCAATATTGTTGCACAAATAAAAGACACATCATATCTACTTTGTTTTTTCATTAGAGTGTTGCATTTTTGCATAAAGAATTACTCATAAAAATAATATACTACGCGTATATAATTTATTTGTTCAATTCAATTATTTCTACGATTTTTTTGAACATAACGAAAATCAAACCAATTATATTCATGGCCATTATGGGAAAACTCTTTAGAAGGAGATAGGTTAGTTACATTTATATATGAAAAATCAAAATCCAATGATATAATGGAGGGCCTTTCAAAAGTAAAATAGGTGTTAGAAGTGTGTTCGATCAATTTAATATCCATGAATCTTAAAAAGGGGGCTCAGAGTTGAAACAAATGTATACCAAAAATTCTTGAAATTCCTTGAAGATTCTTGATTAGTACTGAGCTTCAAAATCCTCATTACTAATGAAATCCAAATGATTTTTGAATTAATCAGAAGATTCTTTCAGTTGGCTAAAATCAATTATTTGAATGAAATTAGATCTTGTGAAATCATATTAAATATTTGACGACATATTCTGTAGCTAGCTAAAAAAAAAATCCATCATTGTTTACCAACTACACATTGTCTAACCAAAACCAGTGCTCTCTCAAATACGTTATAGATTTTTATAATTGTAAAATCAAACCAAATAAAAATTGATTTATTCAATCGATTGGATTGATTTTTACCCAAAGCATGAACATCCCTAACCATGACTTATACTTGAAGGCCGAAACAAAAATTTATGTACCAAAGAGGGAACATTGACCCTGATAAATTATTCAGGTATTATAACTTTTAGATTTTGGGGTTTTCATTTTTAATATAATAAAAAAAGTTTTGAAGGAAAAGAAACACTCATCATCATTTTTGTAAGGTATAGATGTATCAATAGTCGAAATTTGTACCTACTGTCACAGACTTAGAACTCCTGCTAAGACTCCCGGCTGTCTACACTGAAACATGTATGCTGACAGTAGCAACATATACTCAAGAAACTATTTTGCTTAAGAAGAACAGAAAGAAAAGATTAACCCATTTTCCTTTAGTTTGAACTTTGAAGAGAATCCTTCAACAGCCTAACATCACAGGCGTCAAAGGGAAGATGAAATGATTTAGTTCCCAGAAGTAGAAGAACCATCTGCTCCATTATCTGTAATTTGTACACATTCCACTGCTCGTAAAGGTGGAGGCTCATTAAACTTCAGTACGTAGGCAGTGAAATGAACAGACTGCAATGGCGTTATTACTTGAGCATCTAAATATGCATTGCACGAGAAACACCATACTGATAGATCACTGCTCCAGAAATGGAAAGGAAATCCAGTCAAAAAATATGTATCTTCACAGAGAAATAAAGTACTGATGTCTTGTCTCACAAAAGTTACCTAAAGCTGAGTGCTAAAGAGTGATTGGTCAGCTTATAATGCTCGAACATGTGCTTATTAACAAATCGACTGCAAAGAACCTCCTTGCAGCACAAACATAGCCAGTTCTCTGCTGGATGTTGGCACCTTCAAAAAGGATTTTGCACAATATCATTCTTTTGCTGCCAAGCAGAATCTCCATATCCATTTATAGCTAATTCGCACAAGTATAGTAAGTTTAATAATGAAGTCAGCTAAATAAATTAGATTGCTAAATGCCTATGTGATATATCTGAAAACCAAAGCAATGAATGGACCAGTAATTCCATTATACAGACTTAGAAACTACAGAACTGAGAGGGGACGGACCAGCAAGTAGAACATACATTAATGCATGTGAAATAGCACACCGAAATGCGAAAAATAAAATTTAAAACCAAAGGATATTACGATAACAATCCAGTACTGTCCCAAAAGCGGTGTATGAGGAGGGTATAGTGTAACCAGACCTTACCACGACCTCGACGAGGTTGAGAGGCTACTTTGGGAAGACCCTCAGCTCGAGTAACAAACATCAGAGCAACTAAAAAAACAATACAAAAATAAAGAGGACATGGAATAATAAGGAAAACATAATGTAACATGCCAAAGAGGAGCAACGACAATAATCAACTAATGTAATAATGGAAGCATAGTAAATAATGAGGAATAACAGAAGTCGTAAGATAAGCCAACTACGAGACAAATGCTACTACTACTAACAAAAACATAAGAATCAGAAAACAGATACAGTGCACCACTCCATCTTGCTAGGAAATGAGAACACGCTCAATTACCTACTAACCTTCTACCTAATCTGCGACCTCCATAACTTCCTATTTAAGGTCATGTCCTCAAAAAGTTAGAGTTGCATTATGTCTTGTCTAATTACTTCTCCCGAATACTTCTTCGGCCTGCCTCTACCTTTCCTAAAACCCACTATGGTCAACCTTTCACACCTCCTCAGTGGGGCCTCTGCATATGCCTGAACCATCTCAGTTTTGGTTCTCTCATCTTGTCCACTATGGAGATCACGCTTATCTTATCCCGTATATTTTCATTCCTAATCTTATCTCTCTTGGTATGACCATACATCCACCTCCACATCCTCATTTTCACCACACTCATCTTTCAGACATGCGGCTTTTTAACTGGCCAACACTCTGGTCCATATAACATAGTTGGCCTAATCATCATTCTAAAGAACTTCCCTTTTAAGTTTTACTGGTACATTCTTATTACATAAAACTCTTGAGGCAAGCCTCCATTCTATCTATCCTGCACTAATACAATATGTGACATCATCATCAATCTCTCCATTGCCTATAATTAGAGATTCAAGATATTTGAAATTGTCTCTCTTAGGATTGGCTTGTGTATCTAGTCTCACTTCCTTGCCACCCACATGTGACGCATCACTAAATTTCACTCCAAGTTTACTATTTTAGTTATGCTCAACTTGAACCCTTTAGACTCTAAGGTTTGTCTCCAAACCTCAAGCTTAATGTTGACTCTATCGCAAGTTTTGTCAAACAATAGTACATCAACTGCAAGTAACACACACCATAGCACCTCACTTGATAAATGTTGTGTCATTTTCCATCACTAAGGCAAAAAGAAATGGACTAAGGGTCGATCCCTGGTGCAGTCACATAAATGCGAAATGGTTTGACTCCCGTCCCACTAACCTTATCCGAGTCTTAGCTCCAACATACATATCCTTAATCGCTTTAGTGTAAGCCACAATAACATCTCTAGTCCTCAAGCATATCCATAGGACCTCCCTATTCACTTTGTCATATGCTTTTTCTAAGTCAATAAATACCATGTGTAAGTCCATCTTCATCTCTCGATACTACTTTCACAAACCTCTCATGAGATGAATGAATTCTTTCATAGAATGGCTCGACATGAAGCTGATTTTCGAAGATAGTGATATGTATGTTACCTGCAACTCCACCACTCTCTCCACGCTTTCATTGTGTGGCTCAACAACACGATCCTTTATAGTTGCAATTTTGGATAACACCCTTGTTCTTATAAGCAACATAGTCCACCACTTTTCAGGCATTTTTGCCATCTTAACATAATATTAAATAACTCAATCAACCACGCCAAACCCACCCTTCCTATGTTCTTCCAAAATTCCACGAGGATCTCATCCAGGCCAATCACCCCACCCCTACACAATCTATGAATAACACCCTCAACCTCCTCCACTTTTGTGCTCCTACAAAATGCTGACTACTCTCACAATGCTTGAAATCAGTGGAAGCAGAGCTATGGTGGTGTTAGGGTGTTCACCTTCATCGAAAAATTAAACTATATCTATAGGTCAAATCTTACTTTATATTGATATATATATATATATATATAGTATTTTGAACACTCTTAGAACCAATGTAGACCTGTAGCACAGTGGCAAGGATATGCTCAAGAATTACATTGCACACAGGTTCGATCCCTGTAGAGAGAGTTGGTTTGCGCACCCAAAGGGTAGCGACTGCGGGTTTCTCTTGTCATAAAAAAAAGTTCAATCCTTGTAGAGTAACCTTTTTATTAAATTTACTATCCAAAATTTGGACACCCTTCATGAAATTTCTCGCTACGCCACTGCAAATCACCCAACATAATGACCCTATTTCCCTCTTCATTTAGAAGTCTATGGAAAAAAGTTTGTCATCTCCACCCAATAAGTGTCTCCTCAACCAATACCTTGCCTTCCTCCTTCTTGATGCACTTTACTTGGTCCAAGTCTCTTCCTCTCTCTTGCCTTAGTTAGCCTGTACAACTTCTTCTCCTTGCCTTTGTCACCTAATTCCATATACAAACACTCAAAGACTGCCATTTCTGCCTCTGTCACTGCTAACTCCGCCTTCTTTCTCACCACCTTATACATCTGCCTTTTCAGTTGTTTTACCTCCTCGTCCCTGCTCTCTACCAAGGACGCATAAGCAACCTTCTTTGCCTCAACTTTCTTTTGGACTTCTTCATTCCACCACTAATACCCCAAATGCCTACCAAAGTTGCCCCTTGATACCCCAACGCCTCTCTCACCGCTTTCCTAATGCAACTATTTGTACTATCCCACATGCTGCTCGCATCTCCACTACGTCCCAAACCCCCTTCATCATCAACTTAGTCTCAAACTCCAAAGCGTTGGCAACCGTCATGGTCAACCCATTTGATCCTTGGTCGATCGCACCCAACCAGCCAACCCTTTCTCATCAGCTTAATGTCTAAATCCATCGCAAAAAGCTTGTTCTGGGTCGTAATATTCTCACTCGAGATAACCTTGTGATCTTACAAAGGGCTCTATCACTCTTCCTAAGGAATAGGTAATCTATCTAGGTCTTAGCCAAAGTACTCCAAAGGTCATGAAGTGATTTTCCTTCTTAGGGAAACTCGAATTAGCTATGACCAACTTAAAAGCTTTAGCAAAATCCAAAAGCGAGGCTCCTCTTTCGTTTCTATCTCCAAAACCAAAACTTTCATGCACGTCATCCTACTCCCTCGAAGTTACCCCAATGTGGCCATTGAAAGATACTACAATAAGCTTTATTTAGCGCGTGGAATACATCTCACAACCTCATCCAATTCCTCCCAAGAGCTCTTTTTGACTTCCTCATCTAAGGGCGATTGCAAAGCACAAGCAATAATGATATTCAAAGTATGCCCACCAACAACTAGCTTGAGTGCCATCATCCTGTAGTTGATCCTCTGGACGTCTATCACTTGCTCCCTAAGATCACCATCTACTAAAATGCCTATACTATTCTTGTTCTTCGAACTTCCAGAGAACCACAATTTGAACTCGGCCATCACCCACCAGAGCCACTAGAGCAAATGTAACTACAAAAGTGCAGGATCTAGGCACTAAAAGCAAATGAATGGGACTGAAAGCAAGGAAGCAGGTTAATATGCAAGCAAGTAAAGAGAAACAGTAAATCAGCCCTAATACCAGTAGCAGAATATGTGACTGGTCCTATGAAATAAACCAAGAATAGCTTCTGAAACTTATCTGCCAGCAATAAAATTTAGAGGAAAATAAAATTTACCTTTCCTTCTTAAAAGATACAGAGAAAAAGATAAAGAGAAAGAAGTACTCAAAATATGTCAATTCAACCTTGAAATCAGTCCATGTTTCTTCTCTTTCCATGTCCTTAAACTTCTCAAATCGGAACTTGCTAACATTGCTTACATTCTCTATTCCTTATATTTGGTGTAACTTAATAACAACATGACAAAAAGAGAACTGGTATAAGGTTCTAGAAGAAAAGGAGTGTTCAGTGCCTAATCTGGGGTGCTTGAAAGGGAAAAAATTGCCATAACTGTTAAACATGATTGTTAATTCGTGATACGTTAACCTAGAAACAAGTTTTAAATAGCTTAACATTGAAAGGCTAATAGAAGAAAAATGGTTAGATACTTATTTCATAAAACAATAACATAAATTGATCTCATTACAAGCTCAGAAAAGAAGGAAACAAAATGATTGACAACCTAGTACGACAGCAAGTTCTGTAAAACCATATGATATAATATGTATGTACGGGTCTAGGAGTTTGGAGAGAAAAAATATAGGGCTGTAACAAGACGAACCTGTTGCAAGGAGTATCAGGAGTTGGAATATGGGTGAGATCAGTGGACAAAGACTCTAAGTGATCACAGTAACTTTTGGGCTCAACCCAACCCGATTCGGACCCATATAGCATCAGTATCTCATCTTCTTCATCAGCAGGAAGTGAAGAAGATGAAGAAGTTCCAGTTGCCATGGATCTGGATTCACGAATTATGATTATGTTAGCCACATTTGACAAATTTAACCAAGGGATCTTACAAAGTCACAGCATAATTTTGAATCAGCTATAGAAGACTTTGAAAAGCTATTTCAATTTAATCTGAACATGGAATCCATGGGTTGGAAAAGAAGACATAGATTATTAATCAATTGTTTGAATCTTTTTAGTGAAAAGAAGAATATCCCATTAAAGAGTTGAATGGCATGAAAAAAAAAAAAAAAGAGCATAGAAAAGCCTCTAGAAACAGCACCGGACTGCAGCAAACCAGAATTAAGCATTCTAAAACAACTTAAGTAGAACAAGCAAGAAAGAGAAATCACACTAAAGATATACAGAAGAAATAATATGATATATTGATTCTGGTAAATTAGAAAGAGTAAATGCAAGGAAAGTTGCGTTAGAACATTATTTATTACTGCTTATTTCTAATAGTTACTGCTGCATGGGTAGATTATTTTATTGTATAGTTAGTTATTCTGTTTGCATTATTCTAGGAGTTATATGTTTTAGTTTTCCTGATCTCTGGATAGTTTCCATCGCAGGAGGAACTTTGTTCTTTTGTTTATGTAAATAGTTCAGATTATGACTGATTCTTTGCTTCATCTTGCTCAAGTCATTATATGATTTCAGAGCTCACATCTTAATTCTTCCGAGATTTTTTTCCCGATCCTCAGACAACCATGACAAACTCAATCTTAACATGCCTGAGAACGTCTGGAATGTGGACTCCACCACTAGTGCAACTCTAACGTTGTTGTTCAGTTTAATCCTGTGTCCCAGTTGCTGATAAAGCTTGTTGGCAGCCACAACTTCTCTACTTGGAAGGTCCAAATATCTATGCTAATGCGTGGGCACAATCTGTTTGGGCATCTTGATGGCTCTTCTCCCGCTCCTTGCACAACTACCACATAAAATAGTAGAGAAGTGTCAAACCAGCCTATAGCCTTTGGTTCCACCAAGATCAATTGATTCAGAATGCTATCATGGCTTTTGTCGATCTGACGATTGCTGCAACTGTAGTTGCTACCTCTTCTGCTAAACCTGCTTGAGACTCTCTGCACCTTGCTTATGCCAACAGGTCCCAAACACAAACTTTTAGCCTTCGTGACTAGCTCAAGCATCTATCAATGGGCTCCCACCGAATAGTCGATTATCTCCATCAAGTGAAGTCTCCCTGCAACGAGCTCGCACGGCCGGTGCTACAATCACCAACAATAAGTTGGTAGTGAAAATTCTGAGGGGTCTTGGGTCCGATTTTCGTAAGATTTCCGAAGTGATTCGAGCAAGAGATTCCATCATCTCGTATGATGAGTTGTATGGAGACTAACTGACTACAAGCTCTTTCTCAAACATGAGGAAGAGAAGAAAGAAACCAATGCCATAATTGTTACTATGGTAACTCACAATAGATCCATCAATTCCAACAACCGCACTCCTCGTCGACCCAACCACACCTCACAGTGGTGTTCCGATAATCGCACAAATGCAAGGGCATTACACCTATAACCTTGTTCACAGTCAGTTATGTATAAATAGGGTACTGCAAATGTGTGCCAGTCATATTCTCACAATCATTCAGACGCAAAGGCCAATTTTGTTCCGGGTAACCAAGTTATCGAAAACCAATGGATTGTTGACCCCGGAGCTACTCATCATGTCACAAAAGAGTTTACCAATCTGGAAGAAAATCATGGTTCTGAAGGCATAGCTACAACCGATGGTAAAAGGATTTTAATTGCCCATCATGGTTCTACTAAATTAGTTGCATCAGATAATGCTTTTAGACTAACTGATACTTTGTTTGCACCTGCTATGAAACAAAACATTTCTTAAGATAATCTGACCTCCATTGATTTTTTTCTATTTTCTTTCTTTGTGAAGAACTTCAAAATGCGGGTGCCACTAGTCTCCAGTCAAATAGGAATGGACTCTATAACTGACCCAACTTCACAGTTAATTGTTTGAGTTGCCACTACAACGATTTCTCGCCAAGTTTGGCATTGTCGCCTTGGCCATCCCCATTCAAGAATATTGAAATTTGTTTTGAATAAACTCTCTCCCAGTTTCAACATCAGAACTGTGTTTTTCAAATACAGTTTAATGTTTTCCATTCAATGCTTATTTCTAGTTAGTACTACTCTGCTACTATTTAGTAACTTGTGCAGTTCATCACCTGTCCTTTTCATTAATAATAAATGATATCACTTTTCAAGTGACTTGTGGGATCTATTGCCTGTCCTTTCCATCGGTAAGGAGTGATATTACTATGTTTTCATCAATTACTACACCAAGTATATTTGGTTGTGCACTCTTAAAAACAAACAAGAGGTTCAAGATACTTTTTCTAAGTTTCATCCCTTATTGAGAAAAATATTTTAGGCAGAAAATTGTCTCTCTATATTGATGGAGGAGGTGAATATAAAGGTCTTGATCTGTATCTCAATTTAAAATTAATTGAACACCTTGTATCACCTTCTCATACACCTCAAAGAGTTGCCATAGAGGAGCATCGCCATCGGCACATTGTTGAAACTGCCAAAACATATTACACGAGGCATCCCTCTCTTCAAGTTTTTGGTTGTTTGCTAGTCAACATGCAACTTGTCTTATTAATCGATTGCCCACCCAACTTTTATACAATACATCTCCATATGAAAAATTATTCAGTATTGCACCCAGATACAATTCACTTAGAACTTTTGGTTATCTATGTTATCTATGGCTTAAGTCTTACACCAACCATAAGCTTGAGCCTAGGTCCACTCCATGTGTCTATCTAGGCTTCTCCCAAGTTCCTTAGCGCACCAATTAACTCTAAATTTTTTATCTCACACAACGTAAAGTTTTTTGAAAATATTTTCCCCTTCCACACAATATTCTCACATCTTAAAAATAAATCTTTTCTGCTCACGTGAGAAGTTGTTGACACTTCTATAGATTCTCAAACTCAAACTCTTTCATCTGATATTTCTCCGCTTCCTTCTCCTCTTCTTGTTCGCCACATTCCTACCAATGGCCAAGTTTGTGATTCCATCTCCAACGACCATAATCGCGCGCATCCCACAGGTTTAGGCAATTCACTTTCTTAGTTTTCTCCTACTCTTCTTCTTTGCAACAATCCCAATCTTTTGTCCTGTTACATAATACAATGCTCCCGATCTAATTCTGCAACCTATCTTGCATAACCAACAAATTTGCCTTCAAATCCTCTACCTCCACCACCTCCTCAAATTCGCCCAACGACCCAATCACAAAAATAATATTTTCTGCCACAAGAAATCATTTAATTACCTTGTCCAACTCCCTGCTAATGTTGCCCCTTATAGCTTCAAGTAACCTCAAAAGCACTCAGAGTGGAGGTCAGTTATGAAAGCTAAATTTGATGAGTTAATTCAGAATCAAACATGAAAATTGATTCCTAAGGATTTTAATAAGAATGCTGTCAATTGTGAGTGGATTTACAGGATCAAAAAGGAAGTTGATGGTTCGATTGACAGTTCTAAAACTTGGTTGGCTGCCAAAGAGTTCACTCACATCCAGGTCTTGACTAGCACTGCACATTAGGTCCGATTGTCAGGCCTACAACCATTCATGTTGTTCTTTTACTTGTAGTTCGACATAATTGGGTTTTACATCGGCTGCACAGCAACAATGCTCTTTTACAAGGCAAACTAGAGGTTTTCATGATTCAACCACCTGAATTTGAGAATAGATCTCATCCCTCACATGTTTGTCTTTAGCATAAGGCTATTTATGGTCTTAAGCAAACACCTCATTCTTGATACAATGAACTGACATCCGATCTTTTTTATTTGAGATTTATTAAGTCTCACTCTGGTCCTTCTTTCTTTGCTCACAATGATCTAATGGTGTTGAGTATATTTTAGTCTATGTTGATGACGTCATCCTTATCGGAAACAATTCTTCAATAGTTCATCAGATTATCTCTTCTTCGGCTTCTTGTTTTTCCCTTAAAGATATTGGCCCTTTGTCCTACTTTCTTAGAGTTGAGGTTGATCGAGATGGCAAATGCCTCATGCTGTCACAAGTTAAGTATGTCTCAGATCTTCCCCGTGACCTTTTGATGCAAGACTTCTCCATGTGTAATGGTGTTCCACATCCATGAGCTCTTCTCAAAGCCTTATACTAATGATGGTACTCCATCACATGATTCTACTAAATATAGGAAGGTCATCGAAAAGTTGCAATTCTTGTCTTTTACTAGGCCTAATGTTTCTTACTCAGTGAATAAATAGTCTCAATTTATGCATGCCCCATATGAAGCTCATTGGAGGGCTGTTAAACGCCTCATTCAATATCCCAAAAGAACTGCAAACTATGGCCTTAGAATTCTTCCAAGTAGCAGTCCTAATCTCTGTGCTTTTTATGCCCATTGGGCTAGAAACCTCTCTGATCAAATTCCACCACAAGTTGTACATTGTTTTTCTTGGGCTTACTCAAGTTAGTAGGTCATCAAAAAAAAAAAATGTACCATTGCCCACTCGTCCACGGAAGCAGAGTACCATGCTATTGCTAGTGCTATTGATGAGACTAGTTGGGTGAAAAATCTTCTCAAGGAACTCCATATCAAAATCCTCACACCACCTACGATTTTCTGTGACAACCTTGATGTCACCTACTTATGTGACAACAACAATCTGCACAGCTACATGAAGCATATAGCTGTTGACTTCCATTATGTTCGCCAACAGATTCAGGATAAACGTCTTATCTTCAAGCCTATTCCTAGTTCGGACCAGCTGGCTGATTCGCTCACCAAACCACTTCCAAGAACCTCATTTCATCGCCATTTGTCAAGGCTAGGTGTTGTTGCACACCATCTAGCTTGAAGGTGGTGTATTAGAAGATTATTTATTAATGTTTGTTTCTTATACTTACTGCTGTATAGGTAGATTATTCTAATGATTACTTAGTTATTCAGATTCCACTATTCAAGGAGTTAAATATTTTAGTTTCCCTGATCTCTGGGTAGTTTCCAGGGACTGAGTTGAACACAAGATAAACAAACAAGAGGTAACTAAGAGTTACGAATTTTTAGGTAAATGTAGATTCAAGCCCAAATGCAAAAGCATTACTATCCATGATGGCAACAAACATAAGTAGTGCACATCAACCCGAGTAGCCTATACATCAAACAGATTCACTAAGGTCATCCATTTAAATTCTTCATGCATCCCTTTTGAATCAGCATGGTATCCTACAAATATTTGCTCTCATTCTTTCTACTTCAGTTTTGATCAATTCACGCTCACTTAACTCTGATATAAACTGACAAATTAAAACTATTTTGTCGAAAAGCAATTAGGGATTTCCATACCTCAACGCAGTGACGAGAACAATTACGCGGAGCAACTACAAATTGACTAGGGCCGAGAATACATTTATTAGGGAAAACTATACAAAATAAATCTAATTTAAAATTATACAAATTATTTATCTTTTTACTCTTTTTTTTTTAAATTCACTCTGATGTCATGCTAGCGTCAGCATACATATTATGAAATATGCTCTAACGATATACATATACATATATATATTGTACCGATATCATGTAGAATGAATTCAATTCTCTGTGCTACTCTGGCGGTATATTGATACTCAATTGGTACCATATAGGATTATGTTTTGTTTTAGAAATAAAAATAATTATTAAACTCTAAATTAGTTGAAATATATTCGTGTGATACTCCATGGGTATATTTATACTATACCGGTATCGTGTAGCACTAGAAAATTATTAAAGTTACAAAATTATTTATTAAATTCTAAATAAGTAGAAAATTTATTCTTGTGATACTCCATCGGTATATTAATACTTTATCGGTATCATATAATTTTGAGCTCTTCTTTTAATAAATAAAATAATTAAGAATAAATTATTAAAGTTACAAACTTTTTTATTAAATTTTACATTAATAGAAAATATATTCCTTATGATACTCCATCGGTATATTTGATACCATATCGGTATCATATCAAATTCAGTTTAATCCTCTGTGGTACCCTGTTGGTATATCTATACTCTATTGGTATATCATACAAGATGGGTGCTGACATTAGCATGACATCAGCATGCGAATTTTAATATTAGGGGGCAAATTTTAATGTTATAGGGGTGTAAAATGTAAATAAGTATGTGAATATAAATTGTTTGCTTTAAAGAGGGATAAGCTTTGAATCTTATTTACTGGTTTATAACTTCCTAAAATTGCTCCAACACTATTTTTTTTAAGATAAGTTGTACAAAAATTTGTTTAGTTAATAGTTTGGGCGAAATATATTCTTACCATCAGTATGTTCTTATGGTTATTTAATGGATTAAAAATATTTTTTTTCCCCCAAATAAATATATTGTTTCTTTTATTTTGAACAAATCTTTTTCCAAATAATATTTTTTTATTAACAAATGTTTATCCTACTTCAATAAGGAATAGATTAAGAAGAAAATAGTTGGTATTTTATTAGAATTTTAAATCATTATCTAAGTGGAAAAAATTAAATGATGGGATTACTATAATCTTATATATATGATGTCTAGTATGAGTTAAAAGGTACATCAAGTTACTTCATTTAAATGGCGGAATGGTTAGATGGACCCTTGTACTTGTATGCGATTGTATTGTGGACCCTTTTACTTAGCCCTTTGTCAATTGAACACTTAAATTTGATTAAATTGAAATTTTCAAACCTCTCTAATCATTGACCAAGCTTATGTAGCAGATTAATTGTTGAGTTGGTACATTTGCGTGATTTCACGCACAAAAAGAGAGTGAGATGTACTGCAAAATAAAAAATGACTATAAAAAATGAAATAAAATAAAAAGATAAAATTAAATTAAAATTAATTTCACTTTATAAAACTAATTTTCTATTTCTCTTTCTAAAACCATCATCCTCATTCTTGCCTGCAAACCAACATCCTTACAAATTTCTCGTAGTAATAGTGAGCTTCTTGTTGTAACGAGTCAATCTAGAAGCTTTCGAAGCAGCTTATCAAAAATGTCATTGATGAAGCTATTCATGATTTCCATAGCCTTTTACCAAAAAAAAATTCATAATCTTGCTTGAAATCCCAATATAACATGAAGATCTTGTAAGTCTCAACGCTCTTCTTGGCCTTCTTCTTCTTGTCGCCGAAAGTGGCGTCCTTTGGTAGCTTATTCTCGACCTTTGGCTTGTTTTTCGCTGGACATTTCTTCGCGATGAGGGTCTTCTTCCCTTCTGCCGGCTTCTTTTCTGTTGGTTGCTTCTCTTCCTTTGGTGCCACTGGAATTGAAAATCGAAGTTAATAAAGAAAATATAAAAGGAATTTGTAAGCGACTGTTCAGGGGCAAAGTCGTCACTATAAAGCTGTAAATGTAGCAACACAAGCCTCTATTACTTTAGCAACAATGGTTTCGATCCGTTCATGTTTCACTAATTGTGGACATTGTGACACCATTGTCCTTAAAAGAAACTCATACCAAATCAATATAAACGTCTTGAAGATTTGATATTTGGTGGACGATTCGATTTCTTGAATTTGGTCATTTTGGGTCACTGGAGAAATGAGAAAGTGGAGAGAAGGAATTGTGAAGAGGTCAAATATTGATTTTAGAAGTTTTAGTGAAAGATCCATAACCCATTTTCTTTTTAGATCTGTTAGTGGAAAGTCATTTTAGAAATATTTTATTTTTTTAAAAGAAGAAAATTTATTACTTTTTGCTATTTATTTAACTTTTTGATTAACAGTTAAAAATAATTGTGAGGATATTATGACATGTCATTAATATATGTGATGTGGATATGACATGGCATTTATGCAAGAGTAAGTGAGCAACACACATGGTTGAATGGGTTTAAAAGTCTTATTTTAATCGAGTATAAGTGTTCAGTTGGCAAAGGACCAAGTAAAGGGGTCCAGAATACAATCGCATACAAGTATAAGGGTCTATTAGACCATTCCGCATATTTAATTGATAAAATAAGATTAAGAAGGTGAAAGATCACTTCCAGTTTATTTACTAGTTAAAGTAATTTTAAAAGAAAAGAAACAAGAATAAGGGTCTTAAGTAATATTTTTTAATTAAGAGTAGAATATGTTAAAAAAGAAAATGAATAATAAATTTATTGGCAAAAAAAAAAAAAAACATTCTTAACCTATTAACTAACCATAAGAATATTTTTAGATCAAATTTTCAGTATTAAGTAAATTGTAAAAATCAAGATAACATTTATCATTAAGAAATATATATATGTTTTTATGAAAATATAAAGTAAGAAGAAAGTAGGAAGAAGGAGAGCGAAGACTTTTTATTCCTCTTGAAGAATATTCATGTGTATTACAATGAAGAAAATTCTTTTATTTATAGAGAAAAAACTGACTTCGTCTCCAAGTAGAATTCCTAACTTTTAAAAGAATTTACATAATAGACATTCACTATAATACAAATATATTTACAATACTCCCCCTTAAATGTCTATTTGATAGATTATATGTCTCATTAAAAAACCTACTAGAAAACCCAGTAGAAGAAAAAATTCTAGTGAAGGAAAAAGATCACATATATCTAATAATACACATTTTGGATGACTCATTAAAAATCTTACAAGGAAAATCCAATGGGATAAAACTTTGTGAGGAAAAAAGAAACAGTACATTGCGTATTAACTCCCCCTAATCAGAACATCTCCAAAGACTTGAATCTTCGCGTCTTAAAAAATATATATGCAAAGAATTTTATCCTATAATAGAAGTATTGTTATATTAGAGCTTTTTTGGATGATGGTTTTCTGTGGTATGGTATGGTAAGGTATAGTTAGTAAGAGAACCACGTTCATTAATTATATGGTATAGTATGGTTTGGTATCATAGTTTTGTAACCATGAAAACTTCACTTTTTGAAACCACCAATTTGGTGGTATCCTGTGGTTCTCTTATTTTTTTCCAATTATACCCTTACTTAACTTTAAATAATTTTTTTCTTTTTGAAAATGGGGTAGGGGAAGGGTAAATGGGGAGGGGATTACGATGTCGGGATTCAAACCCTCACCAAAAAGGTAGAATTCAGGTTGCCAACTAATGAATTATTAAGATCCCCCAAATATGGGAAGTTATCATATATGGGGCTTTATACTACACTGAGAAAGAATCAATAGTAGAAGAGGGAGTGGAAGTTAAGGAACTTATCCTAAATTCAAGATGGAACGAAAGGGCAATCAAGAAAAAGGTGTATGGCTGAATACATTATAAGTCACACCAGGAGATACTAATATGAATGATAAAGCATGATGGACTGGTAATTCTACAAGATTGTTCACAGTTAAGTCTACATATTAGCTTCTCACACATAAGAAAAGGCCTTAGGATTGGTTTAGAATGGTCTGCGGTAAAAAGCTTACCTAACAAAATCTTTTAATTCCTTTGGAGAGTGATAAGGAGGAGAATTTCTACAGATGATTTTTTAAGAAGCATGTGTATCGCTATTGTATCTAAGTGTGGATGTTGTGATAGTGAATGTGCTAAAAGCCCGAACCATCTTTTCTTAACAGCTCTCATGTGCAGGTTTTAAGATGGAGGACACATACTTTTATATAACATTGAGGAGATGGTGGGAGTACACTGATTAACTAAGAGCTAAACAAATAATGCATATAATTCCTACTGTCATCATTTGGGAGATGTAGAAAAGAAGAAACTCACTGAGGCCTGGAAAAAAAAGTAACTTATTGGATGGTTCAGAGTAACTACCTAAAGACTATCCAGCAATTGATTAGAACCTACTTACCACAATGGAAACACTGACAACTTTGATATATACAAAGCCATCAGTCCATGATTCATACGAATATAGTAAGATGGGGCTCCTTACATAAGATGGGTTAAATACAACACAGATGGAACATACAAAGAAGGAGCTCTTATGGGCTCTACATCAGGGACAACCAAGGTGATCTAATCTATGCAGAGGCTCAACAAATAGGTGAGGGCCACAAATATGGATGCTGAAGCAAAGGTATTAGGGAGGCATTAGGCTAGTATTCTAGGTAGGGACTTAATTACATTGTATTGGAGACTGACTCACTTTTCCTAAAGAATATCCTAATTGAGACATGGAAAAAATTCATGGAAAATAGTAGAGTTAATAGAAGATATCATCAGAATAATATAGTCCAAAAGGCACATATTCACGGAGGCTAACCAGCTAATTGATTATATAGCAAACTAGTATATGTATCCGGGCGATCTATGGATTATATATATTTATTTATAGTTTATATATCGTCTAAGAGAATAACATGCAACTCAATTTTAATGATTATCGTATTGATAGTTTAAAAATAAATGAATATTTTGAAAATAATATATTAGTGAATTAATTTTTTTAACGCTCTAACGGTCATATTATACGCTCTTGCCCACTTTGCATTTTCCGGCAAGGGCTCGCCGCTCTTTTGACCGGGAACACCGACTCGATCTCCGGTGAGCCCTTGCCGGACAAAGAGAACTCGTTTCTCTCTCAGTTCGGCGGGATATCCGGAGCCCTCGGGCGGTCTGTCGGTTAGATCTTGGGGATTTCGGCAGGCCCGTCTCCGTGCGCCGGCCGGCGAATCCCTCGGTCCGGCAAAGTCTATTTCTGTCGACGCGTCCATCAGGTCAGATCCTCTCAAATTGCGAGGACTACGCAGGTGATATCCTTAACTCTCGCATCTGTTTCCTGCACAAAAGCTACTGTGGACTGTTTGTATTTAGTTGGGTGATTGAAATCTTTCTTTACTATACTGTTTAGTTTAGTGTAGTTAATTATTGGGTATTGCTGCGGGGTACTGTGTGGGTTTGCTATCCGATATCACGGTAGATTGTAGTGCAGCGTCACATAGCGGACTGCGTTTCTTGGTTCCCCTGATTCGCTGCTCTGTTCAAGTCTGGTGAATGCTTTTTCTTGCTGTATATTCCATTGTTATTCAAGTCTGGTGAATGCATGGTTCAAGTCTGTTGAGTCTGTTTCTTCAGTTTGTTTCTTGAGTTTGAGTTTGTTTCTTGGTGTTTATTCTTGCTATATATTGCATATTTGGTATACACTCCAGAATTTGCTATAGTAGACTATTGTGCACTTTGTGTTTATTGGTGTCTACGCATTACACTGTTGAGGTCCACTGTTGTGTTTTTGGGGCGCTTTGGTGTCCCTTTTGTGGTGGTTGTCTCTTGGCGAGTTAATAGCCTTAGCTAGTGGCGTCTAGATCTTATGGTGGACTAAGGTCATGTCTTCTGGGGACAGGGGTGAGGGGCGAGGGGAGTGGGAGGGGCAAGGGTTTATTCAGGCTAAGGATAGCTTCGTGGAATATAGGGTCTTTGACAGGGAAATCCATAGAATTAGTAAAAAGTTTGAGAAGGAGGCATGTTAATATAGCCTGTGTCCAAGAGACGAGGTGGGCGGGTACTAAAGCCCGGGACGTGGATGGGTTTAAGCTGTGGTAC
>JAPFFP010000002.1:10640379-10657218 GCA_026153255.1 Solanum medicagineum
ACTAATGGAGCCATCAGAAATCCAATCCGAGCACCGAAACGCAAAATGTTGATCAAAGTTAAACTTAAGTCAAACTTTCACTCAATTTCCAATTTCGACCTAAAATCCGTATAACAACTCCATAACTGATTCCGACAACTCTCATAGACCACTTTTCACATTTCGAAACTGATGGAATCGATGAACTTTTGTTCTAAGACTCAGTTCTCCAGATGATTCAATATTTGGCAACTAAGCCACCAAAACTCATTTCTTTAGCAAAAACACAAACTTTTTACAAGATTTTCAAAAATCAGCTTTTAAAACCTTTCAAACATCCTCCTTTTGCTCCTTAGCCTACGAAGTATTAGCAGCCGTTTCTAGCTGTTGTTCCCCTCCCAAGGGCAGGTTCTTACGCGTTACTCGACTTGGGGAAGCTGATGGGAGGGGTTAAATGGTAATTTTATTAGAAATGACAAAAATGATCTTCAGGGGCATTACACATGCCTTCATAGGGTGGCTTAGCAATTTGATACCCTGTAATTTTCACAATTTTAGATATCATTCTTGTTGTTATACGGTGGAACCATTGTATTCCATCTCCGTTTGTCGAGCATCTTAGTTGTCTTCAAAATTACATTGAACAACCTAGTCAGTCACTTCAAGCCTGCATTGTCAGTGTTCTTCCAAAATTCCACCGGAATCACATCGGCTTCGGTCTCTCTCCCTTTACTCATCCTATTAATTGCACGTCGAACCTCAACTCTAAAACGCCTGTAGTACCCAAAATCTCGATGACCTTCAGAGTGACCCAAATCATAATGATTTACTTTCTAGTGCAGTTATTCATAAATTTCAGCAATTTAGTTAATGCAATCATTGTCTCTCTTTTTATGTTTCACTATCAAGTTTTATCAATGCGAATGTTTGAAGCTTCACTAGATTCCCTCAAGTACAAAGCTGCTGAGAATAGTTTAGTAAGTGGTCTTTTGGTTGTGAATTATGCACCATCATAAGTAGTTCGTATGAAAAATGAACTCGAAATACAAATAAGCATCTTGCTAGGTTCACTAAAGCTCTTTCCAGGAATTTTGGAGAACTAAGAGTCCTGTAGAGGAAAAATATTAAAAAAGGAGAAAGGAACCCACTTATTAAGCAAATGGGGGAGGAGAAAGGGGCTTGTAACTCAATTAGGAGTTAGCACACTATTATAATTGGGTGCCCCTATATACTTATCAAAAGTGGAAAAAAAAAAGAGTCCACATTGATGTTATAGAAAAAGTTATTAATTAATCATTAATGACATGTATATGAGTATATATATTCTACCAGAAATGCACCTATACAAGCTAACCCATGGGCCATGAGACATGGCATGGGTTATTACTTGAAGTATATCTCAAGTTTTTCTTTACATCTCTTTGTGGACGTGGGTTGCTACTTGTAATATATCTTAGTTTTCCCTTTACATACTTTACGAATATATGTTGCTGGTTATCTTGCTTATGATTTATATTCTCACAAATAGTTACATTGTTTGGTTTCTCCAAAATTGTGGAATGAAGCCTGAGTGAGGGTGTTGGTGCTTCTATATAGCTTGAATAAATTCAAGCACATATTAGTTTGATGTAAAACTATGTTGCCTGAGATATTCAAAAATGTTTGCGGGTTCATGTCAGATACTCCAAAAGTAGTGGACTTCTTGAGGATTTGACCACAGTGCCCCTATCTTGCATGATAAAGCAAAGTGGAGGAAAGATAAAGACTTCTTTTTAGAATAGATATATAAACAAGAATAATATCTACAATCCTACTTAGAATAGGAATAGGAATTACAATAGTATATGGAATCCTATTTAAGGATTGTATTATAGTATCCTAGTTGGAAAAGGAATCTAATTTAGTATCTATAAATAAGGTCTCAATGTAATAATGTAGAGACAACAATTCAATAATATTCTATTCGAATATTTCCCACTTGGTATCAGAGCTTCTATGGTCCTGATAGAAAATCAAAGAGCTTTCGCTGCTCGCTGGCGGCTATGACCCATATATGCCACTCGTCAAGCCAATGATTATGTTAGCAAAAAAGATTAGGTCGCCGTGTATCTTTTTGGTGACGATTTTCTCATATCTAATTTGCGTAGCATCGTCCATCTTTTCAGTAAGTACTTTCTCATGTTCAATTTATGTAGCATCGTGTCATCCTTCCGATGACTACTTTTTCATATTTTATTTATGTAGCACCGTGCCATCTTTCCGGTGACTATTTTCTCAAATCTGGTTTGCGTAGGGTCAATGTCATCATTCCGACATTACTCATATAATTCTTTCTTTGTAGGGTCGTGCCATCATTTCGACTCTACCCATATAATTCTTTCTTTGTAGGGTCGTGCAATCATTCCGACCCTACCCATGTAATTCTATTTCTCTGATTGTTACCATTTCCAACCATCAAATCTAATACTTCGGCTCATGTGCAAGTTTCAATAGTTTTAAAGTAACTTGGAGCAATTTTGAGATGATCCATGTTGTCATTCTTCATTAGCCTTTTAATCAGTTGAATATTAAGAATGCTTTTCTCCGTGATGATCTCGAGGAAGAAATCTATATGGAGCAACCACCTGATTTTATTGCTCGGGGGGAGTCCATTAACCTTGTATATCAATTGTGTAAGTTACTTTATGGTATGAAATAGTTTCCTGAACTTAGTTTTGGAAGTTCAACACTGTAATTTAGGAATTTATTACTATGTTTTATCGACATTATGCATCAAATTCAGTATTTCATGAGACGACCAAGCACATTGAAATTGACTGATATTATGCATCAAATTCAGTATTTCATGAGATGACTAAACACATTGAGATTGATTGTCAATTTTGTGTAGTCAAGTGATCAACTTGCAGATATCTTACTAAGATTTTCATCGGTTATCGTATTGATTACATTTGTGACAAGCTAGGTATGTATGACTTGTATGCACCAGCTTAAGGGGAGTGTTCGAATAAAAATAGAAACAAGAATAATATCTACAATCCTACTTAGAATAGGAATATTTTATGAATAATAATAGTATATAGAATCCTACTTGGAAAATGATTATATTATAGTATCCTAGTTGGAAAAGGAATCTAATATAGTATCTATAAATAGGGTCTCAATGTAATAATGTGGAGAAATCAATTCAATAATATTCTTTTCCAATATTTCCCAATTCAATAATATTCTTTTCCAATATTTCCCACTACTAGAAAGACAACATTTTTGAAAAATAAACACACAGAAGGAAGAGAAAAAGAGGGAATCACTTCCAGGTGTATTTGTTAGGATGGAAAATGTTTTCTTAAAAAACAAGTAATTTCTTATTTTTTGGTGTTTAGTTAGTAAGAAGAAACTATTGTTCCAAGAGCATTTGAATATAATCCGAGTCTATGACAATGACCTGGACCCACTCTTTAACAGACTTGGATCCTGACCCAAATTGAGTCCACCACCAATCAGAAACAAGACCCACCTTGGTACCCGGCCCTAACATCGACCCCAACTCAAAACTTGATGTTCAATCCCACCTTGGCCTAACCTTAGCTGTCAACTGACCCCAGCTACAACCTTGACCATGAACCTAGATCTGAGACTCAACCCCAAGCCAGACCCAACCTTTACCCTGAGTTAGGGTTGGGCAAGTCCTAGGTCAAGGTCGGGAGTCAGGTTGGAGTCGAAAGTTGAGTCCATGGACAGGGGTTGATAGTCAGGTGGTGAGGTTGAAACAGGGTTTCGGAAAATGTTTTCCTTTATGTAAGGAAGTCATTTTTCTTAAATTGGAGGAAAATAAATCCATTTGGAAAACACTTTCTAAAACATTTTAGCTAACCAAGCATATCTGTAAAATTTTTACGTTTGTACCAGACACACCCTACGTGTTTTCAAGTGGGTAAAGACTGAATGTTTCAGAAATCTATTGTCATCATTCAAGTGAATCTGGTGGTTGTAAAACGGTCCTTTGCATTCTCACTGCCGTTTCCTTGTTCTTCCCAACTCTAATTTTTCAATTTACTGTGTTCGTTATGTTTTTATCTTCTTTTATACTAGTATTTGTGAAGATTTTGCTGGATTTTTTGTTCTGCTGCTTCTGTTCTTAATGATGTATCCCGTCTTTGTGTAGTACTGACCAACTATAAGAATGCCCCTCAGTATCTTTACGGCCTCACTCCGTCACAGATGGATATGTTCCTGAGAGAAGATAACCCAGCCCGACGACTATCAGAAAGTGTTACTGAAGTAAGTTCTTTCTTATACTCATCTCTTGATTGGTTTCCTCGCATTTTAATGGCTTTATGATGTTAGGTGCGTTGAATTTGTTTTAAATATCCCATTGCCAAGTCTGCCTTTTAACAAAAAAGACATTTAATATATTTTGATTACAGGAGAGCATATCTTCATGCTATAACTATCTGAACAATGGTGGAGTGTGGAGTATGTCAGGCATGAATAAACCGGCCCCTCCAACAGCCAACATGAGCGTCAGCATGTACGGAGGAGGAAGCGAAGCTGAAATCGATATTGAGCCTCCTGATTTGCCATCTTTGCTTTTAGATGCTAGAATTGTCTATCTGGGCATGCCTGTACTAACCTTTTCCTAGATCTTGTCTCCCTTTAACTGGTTGCACGCATTTTATATTTGCACCATTGTTATCCTGATTCTTGTATTGATTTAGCGTTTGATTATCACAGATTGTGGAATCTGTTACAGAGCTTATTGTTGCACAGTTTTTGTGGTTGGATTACGATGATCCATCAAAGCCTATACACCTGTATATAAACTCACCTGGTACCCAGGTAAGTCGGTTTGCCTCCAATTTAATTTCTCCAAATAAATTTAGTTTCTGGAATGAGGTAAGATGAGGACTGTGGAATGATTCATCAAGCTGATTTTTCATTTTTGTTGCTTAATTGGAGGATAATGAGTTATCAAAGATGCACTCATATGGAGATCTTAGGATGACACATGGTGGCGATTGGACATAGAGATCTGGCAGTCTTATTTATCTACCAAATGACAAAAACTCTCACATGCAAATGAATTATGAATAATAACCTTGAAAATGTTTGTATCCATCTGCATTCTTGCGTACATTTATGAATACTCAAAGATGTCCATGCATCATAATAGTTAATCTTAAAGGTAGCTATATGTTGTATAGTCGTATCGTTAAAAACTTACAATATTGATACCATGCATATGTATATGCGTTAATACAGTATGCATATGCACAGATAATTTATACTATGTATAAATATTATATATGCATCTACACATTTTTGAGATGTGGACTACTTGCAATACATGATTTTTTGTCTTTCGCAAAAAGTTATGTATTGCATAGTCCACATTTCAAAAAATGTTACCACAAATAGTCTGTGGAAGAGCTTCGAATAATTATATACTAGTAATCTAGTACTAGGTATGTACTTGCTGCTTCGTATGTCTGCACAAGACAGTACTTTCTTCCTGAAAGTAAGGATAAAATATTGGGTTTTGCTCATTATAATTCATCCATCTTTCAAGTTCCAGCATACAATGGGATCATTGATTTGCTAATCCAGAGAATTTTCTCACTAGCCAAATGCAATAGAGGATGTGTTCCTGGGCCGAAGTCATCCATGAATCATGATACAGGGATACGAAAATCCATGTCATCCCATTTGTTGACCAAACGTTCACTTTATACTTTGTTAATATTTTGCTGCTGCTGATGTACTCTTGCTTTTCCCAGAATGAGGAGATGGAGACGGTAGGTTCTGAAACCGAGGCATATGCCATTGCCGATATGATGGAAGTAAGTATCTCCAGACTTTTATGTTTACTTACGTTTTCGTGATATTGAGTTTAGTGTTTGGGCTACCACTGCGTGACTCTTTGTGAGTTTTCGGACAAACAATTTTGAACAAAGCCACCTTTAGTCTCCATAACAGCGAAACACTTATGGATGGAGGGAATGGGTGAACAATTTTGATGCATCTTATTTATCTGTATGTTTCCCAAGACTGAGATCTTCATTCATCTGATTTATTACTTGTCTGTTTTGAATCATCACTAGTACTGTGAATCAGATGTCTATACAATCAACTGTGGCATGGCTTTTGGTCAAGCAGCAATGCTTTTGTCACTTGGAAAGAAAGGGTTCCGTGCTATGCAGCCCCATTCATCTAGTAAGGCTCAACTTTTTCACATTCAATATCCTGATTCTTCAACACTGGCATCTGTATAATCACATGATCTCCTCTACTCTCTCTCTCTCTCCCCCCCCCCCCCCCCCCCCCCCCCCCCCCCCCCCCTCTAAATAAATCACATGATCTCCTCTTTCTAATTCTTATTTTGTACTAGCAATAGACGGGAACGCACAGATATTTGCTTACAGGTGTCTATCTATAACAGCATGAAGAATTGAATCACTATTTAACTTGACATATAAAAATGCTTCTCAACTGTACTATCACACTAGTGCGTTGTTTATCAAGGGTTTGAGTGTAGACAGAAGTTGCTATACTTTCATTCATAATAACTCTCTGTATTCATCAATCCTCTATGCTGCTACTTCATTTCCTCCATCATCCTTATATTTGCTTTCCTTTTTATTTTTTGGCTGGAGGGAGGGTTTAGGTTAGAAGCAGAACTACTTTTTGTGACTCATTATAACTATCTTCTATGTACATCATTCAAAGTCCCCCAAACTCATGCCTGCCAACTTTATTGTAGTTTTCAGTTTTTACTGCTTTCGGTATTCACACGATTGATGATTGCAGCCAAATTGTATTTACCTAAGGTCAGCAAATCCACTGGAGCAGCAGTTGATATGTGGATAAAGGTTGGTCTTTCTCTCTAGCTCTGTCCATCTATATATGTGTATCACAAACACTAATGAATTTATATTTAGCACACATGGGTCACACAAGGTTTGCAGCGTGTATGGTCACACCTGCCTATCCAGGTCTGTCATTTGTGTCACTCTATTCTGCTACTTTGCCTCCACAGGCCAAAGAACTAGAATCGAACTCAGAGTATTATCTTGAGCTATTAGAAAAAGGAACTGGAAAGCCGAAGGAAGAAATTGAGAAAGATATCCTTCGTCCTAAATATTTCCGTGCACTAGAGGCGATTGACTATGGCCTTGCAGATAAGATTCTTGATTCAAAAGACGATGCATTTGAAAAACCGGTAATTTACTTTGTGATATTTTCCAATCACCATGCCACGTTTCTTGTTTCATGTTCACCATGATTTTTGTAATCAGAACTATGATGAGATGCTCAGAGCTATGTCCGGACCAAGTGGACCAGGTGCTCCATCTGGGTTCATGTGACTGAAAGAGTGATGATGGTCCCAAACATTCAGGAACAACTGATGTTCCCATCTAGTTTTGAGGAACAGAGTGTCTGGTTACTTTGTCTGTACAACTGGGAGAAAGCACGTCTCTGATCTGATATCAATTGTCTCTACCAGTATAGAATCAGATAGCGCGATAGTACATGGTATAAATGAATATAAAGCTCTCATGTCATTTTTCTTCATCTTATATCGGATCATTTGTCAGTTCACATTTTCAGATGTATGATTGATTATCTTGCTGCCAAATGGTAAGTTTTACCTACTATTGAATTTGAACCAATGAGTCGTATGTAACTTACAAGCTTACATATCGAAGACCACCCATTTCTGGTCTATGCACGAACCATACTTTTGAGTTTTTTTAAGGATGTGCAGTGTATCCTTCTTTAATTTAAAAAAAGAAAAAGGAAAAGAGGTTCTGAGAAAAGAATGCTGGTAAAAAATTGATTTCCCTGTTGATGCAGTCCTATAGTGCTGCTTCCATTTGGGCGTGGGATTGAAATTCTTATTATCGCGATTTTGATATTATCCTATGGTAATTAGAATGTATTTTAATTTATTTTGGTATTTTACAAATACATCAAATATGGTATTGAAATAAGGACAAGTATACTACTTGAACTATCATAAATGGTATGTTAATACCTTTCATTATACTTCTGTTTATATCCTTGCCATTTGGTCTTTTGGTTTGCGTACCCAATAAGAAAGATCTAAACTCAAGCAGAGAATGAAGAATACCATTATAGAAATATTTAGGATATTCAACAGGTCATTCCCAACAATTACAAGTATTGAATTAAGCATCAAATCATACTTAATACAAGTATCCACTTTAATACAATGAAAGGAGATCGTGGGGATGATACATGGATCATGTATTTTTCGAAACTATTTCCCTTCGCATGCTTTATCTCTAGCCGGAACTCTTTTTTTGGCTTTTTATTACACTTTGTGGGAACAATTTCCTTTCGACACTTTTCATCTCTAGACGAATCACTTTTCTTCGGCTTTTTATCAATATTGGGACTCTATCAATATATTATTTCAACACAGTAATCACATTTCAAATAAGTATGAGAGTATGTAAAGAATCCATATAATTCAAATAGCCAATAATCACATCAATCAATCTCATCATTCTTTCAATAATAGGGTTATCATCAAGTGAGTTATTCAATAGTAATATCACATCGTTTTCTCAAATTCTCAAGAACCAGTTTTCATCATCAATCAAGAATACTCATCAAAAGATGATTTTTCACTAATATTCTTCGACGATTTTACCACAATATTAAAATTATACCAGACTTGGTCAATATCACATTTATAATGTCAATGATGGATCTAGGATTTCAACTCAGGGGGTTCGAAATATAAAAGTATAAATGTGCGAATAAACCAACCAAATACAATTTCCAACGAAAATAGTAATACATAGTCTAATATTATTTTATTATTTTTTTAAAAAATAAAGTGAAATATTGGGTTGGGTTCCCCAAAGTCGAAATTTATTAAAAAGGAATATTTAAAAAAAGCTAAAAAATAATACTTTAAGTGAGATTTGAACCTTGAGCATGATGGTTCTTTTTAAAAGGAGACCTACCACTATGCTAGATTTTACTTATTGTTTAGGAGTTCAAGTTTAATATATACAAAAATATAGAAAATTTACCTTATATGTACAGTGTAATTTTTTGCCGAGAGGGTTCGGATGAATCCCCTTCACCCACCCTAGGTCCGCCCCTGATAATGCCTCAATAGTCGTTTCCATAATAGCATGAGTCAACACTACTTTGAGTCAACATAAGCAATTCACATTTTTCAACAACGGGGAGGACATTAAGCCATCAATATTCTCAACACAAGGATTAAAATCACCAACAAGTATATACAAAAATATAAATCAAGTTTCACATATTATCACATAGTCTTTATTATCCCGCTACTTTTATCAAGTCATTTCACAAATAATTCACCAATTTTCAAATCCTCATGACTCCCTAAATACACAAAGGAGGAGGATACAAGGTTCAAGTAAACTCAACAAGATTTAGAAATACACTTGCCTCGATATATTCATGAAATCACCCAACAATGGAGTCCTGATTTTTCAATTTGTATCCAAAATACCACAATCTATTCAAATAATATTTCCAATCAAATTCAAGCTTAATACTTCCAAAATCATGAAATTTGGGAAAAAATGCAAAATGGGTCCAAAAATTCATCACCGAAAAATGGGATTTAAATCTAAAAATCAATACTTGAAAATGTTCTTCTAAGTATAGGAATCCAATAGTGAAATCATTCCAAACATGAAGTTAAAACAAGCTCACAATTACCATATTTGTCAAAATTCGAGTTCATGAAAAAACTCCAAATTCTCTAATTGAAAACACTAATTTTGATAATTAAAATCAAGAAATAATCAGTGATTAATGAAGATATAAGTTAAAAATAGTTTACTTAATAAATTCTCTATGAAAAATCATTTGAAAATCATCAAAACCCAGCTTCCAAAATCCAAAAATGAAGAAAATTGCCAAAACTCGTAACTTTAAGAAGGTCACTGTTCAGGTAGTAGGTGTTCATCGTGATAGCAACAACTTACTTTTGCGATCGTGAAGCACAACATGAACTACTCATCGCAATCGTGGGCCAAGATTTACAATCGCGAAGAGCAAATTAAGTACACTCCACGAATGCGAGCTTCAAGTCGCGAATGCGAAAAAGAACAATGACACCAAATATAAGCAAATTTCAACAAAGCACAAAATTATAAAATAAATCCTCAGATTCATTTAGAAGCCTGTAAACACAAACCATATATGCATACCTACTAAAATTGAAATCGTCAAAAATCGAATTTGAAGTCTTCTTGACCCAGAATTCAATTAGTCTTAATTAGAATGACTTAGATAGTACAAATACAGAAACGCAATTGGAATATCAAAAAATTATACTAAAGTTCATTCTAGAGATAAAATCATCTCCTGGAACCAGTGGAACCATCTGAAATCAAATCCGAGCACCCGAACTCAAAATGTTGACCCAAGTCAAATCTTTATCAAATTTCAACTCAATTTCAATTTCGACCTCGAATCCACATACCAACTCAAAATCTAATTCCAACAACTCCCAGACCAACTTTCACATTTTGAACCTAATGGAATCGATGAAATTTCATTTTGAGACTCGAATCTCCAAATGACTCCAAAATTCATAATTGAGCAACTTAAACTATTAAAATTCATCTCTTTAGCAAAAACTCAACTTTTCACAAAATTTTTAAAAACCAACTTTTACAACCAATCAAGTATGACCTGTGGTAACTATCAAAAGGGTAAAACGATAATTTTTAAAAAATACCAAAAATGAACTTAATGATCATTACATGGAACCATCAAAACACTCTGAGGTCTTCTTGATCAAATATTGAGCTGAGTTTAATTCTTAAGTTAGAAATTTCCAAACTTCCATATAATGACTCAAAACTCATTTGAATCCATTTGGACCCAAACCAATGGTCCAATTAGCTCAAAAATCACCTTTTAGAGCTAAGGAAACTGTCATAATTTTAATCTGAGCTCATCTTCCATAAATTTTGACTTTGGTAATTATTCTAACTTCCCAATATTCCAAAATGAAAACCCATCCAAATTACATCCACCACCTAGAAATTGTGCCACCCACTCTTACGTAACAAAAATGTCATAATGAAGTTATCAAAAAGAGTAGCACAGTAAAAATATACAAAACTTAGAAAGTTACTACGACGGTAGCTATAGAATGGGTCTTGGCCAGGGGAGAATTTGTATAGAAATTTTGGGTCAAGGGAACCCGTGGTCATCCGACTAAATTCAGTAAATTACTTGTATAATTCTTAAGGAATATATTGAATATTAGCTAAAGGAACTCATTCTCAAAATGTCAAGTTGGTTCACTAGTCCAAGGGCTCTTTCTTAGCATGAAAATTGGGGGTTCTATCCCAACCAACACACTATTTTATCCCTTTTTCAAAAAATAAAGTAACGGTGAACCAATGTTCTTGAATTCGTAGATTCGCCTCTGGTCTTGGCATGCATCCAGAGCCCTCTAACCCTCTATTTGGAACATGTTTTGCCATGGGTTCATAATGTACGGTATTGTATTGTATTGTATTATATTGTATGGTATGGTACGGTACGGTACGAGATGCTATTGTTAGTACAATACAATGTTTGAATAGACGGTATGATTCGCCTCTGGTCTTGGCATGCATCCAGAGCCCTCTAACCCTCTATTTGGAACATGTTTTCATAATGTACGGCATTGTATTATATTGTATTGTATTGTATGGTACGGTACGAGATGCTACTGTTAATACAATACAATACAATATTTGAATAGACGGTATGATTTGCTACTAGGACTGTACCAAATTCGGATCAAACCGTTAACCCGAATCGATTTTTCGATTTATTTGACTATTGGGTTGGATTATTGACTTATTGGGTGGATAACGGTTTATCCGAAAGCATTATGGGTTATCAATTATCGATTTGAGTTTTAGTATTTTAATATCGGGGATCCGATAACTCGATACCAGACCGATATAAAATACTACTATTTCCCAGACCCAATTGGTGAATTGAGCCAATTCCCACTTCAGCACTTTCCGGTTCCACGACCCACATTTATTACTGCTATTTCCTAGGGCCCATATATTACTATTAGTTTTATATTTTTTATACTTTTATTGTTCCTCTTTTATTTTCAGTTTTTACTTTTTCAACAATTAGGAATTTAGGCTTTAGGGTTCGCGTCAGGAATTAGATACTTAATTGAGTTGTTGCACTATACGTTTTGAGTTCTATTTTGAAATTTCAAAAAATACTAATATCCAGTAAAGTTACTTTAAGTTGATTTTTCCATATGGAAAGTTAGAAACTGGAAAGGGTAGGAATTAGGGAATAAATTGACTCATTGAGTTTTAAGTCTTAAACTTTTAATTGTTAATGGTTTATCCAGTAATCGAACTGATAAAGGTCAATAACTAATAAACTGGTATTTTAACGGTTCATTAATGGTTTAGCATATGTATAAACCGATAATCAATAAGTAAAACCGATAATATTCAAAATCGAACTGAATCACCCTATACGCAACCCTATTTGCTACTGTTTAATGATAATTTTATTGTTTGATTGTTGTATGGTATATCATAACGATAAATTTACAAAAATATCCTTAAATTATTGTAAATATTAAATTTATCAATTACTTAATAAATTTTTGTTATACTAAATACATAGAATCAAGTAGAAAAATAAGCTAATATATCTCCAATCCATACAAACAACACAAGGAAATAAAAGAGTAAGAATTTTTTAAAAATGAACCTCAAAGAGTAACTGAATCGTGGGAGAAAATACGGAAGATGGAAAAGAAGCTTCAAAAGTTGATGCGGAAGAAAATGAGTAATACAAAACAACAGATATATTAGGGTAAATTTTAATAAAAAGTAAAGCATAAATTAGAATTATTTAAAGGTTTTTTTTAGTTAAACTTGGGCCTTAACCCCAATTTTATTTAATTAAGGGTCATTTACATAAATAACTTATTTTTTAATCTAAATTAAGAGTTTTAGCACAATTTTAACTCTTACCAAATATAATTTTACTTTTGTTACCAAAAATAGCAAAGAGAAGGAGAAGGAGAAAGAGAAAGTCAACATTTCTTTGTAATACTCTTTCTCTTTCTCTCTCTTTCTTTTCAAAATATTAATTAATTTTTAATTTTAAATTTAATTTTAAATTGAATATTATACAAATAATGTTTTTACTATTCTTTAAATTAGAAGATTTGTTTTATGTAAATACATATATAATGCACTGGCACAATTTTAATATATTAACGTATAAACTAATTAAAATAGTGTTTAAAATATTTGAAATTGAGATATAATATTTTTTTGACTCGATTATTAAAGATAAATAAAAAAATTACAATTGCAATACATTTTGAATTCGATACTTCATATGCATTATAGATATTTTTTAATGCACATGGAGAATACAAGTATTATATTTTTAATATAATAATTTTTTTAACATCATTAATAAGAGAAAATAATATAAAATAAGTATAATACATTTTGAATTCAATAAATAATACATATTATAAGTATTATGTGTGAATTTTAAATATGATTTAATTAATTTTATATTATTAGAAAATGTGTTATATTTATTGAAATAATAATAATAAAATTTATAATAATGTATAATATTAAAAAGAATGAGCTAAGCGGGGAGGGAGAGAGAGAAAAAAGAGAATTAAAAAAAAAAAGATGTCAGATGATGGACGAAGAAAAGAAAAGAGAAGAGAAAAAGGAGAAAGAGAAAGGAAAAAAGAAAGGAAGGGAGCAAGAGAAGAAGGGAAAGAAAGAGAAGAGATTTCTTGTAATTTCTTGACAAAATACGTTATAAATTGTAATAAATAAAAATTACCCTAAAAAAGGGTAATGTTTGATATATAATATGTTATTTATGTAAATATTCCTTTAATTAACTAATAGTTCCAAAGAGTAGGCAAAGCCCAATGTACAGAGATTCAAAAGCTAAGGTCGGGGGAACCCCACTTTGAGGGAATAAAGGATAAAATCTAGGGTTACTTTCCTAAGTTGAGTGCCTATTTCTTCTACAACCTCTATCCGTTGATGTCTCTATGGCTGCCCACTAAATGCTTCCTCTTCCACCATTTTGGGTTTCAAACTTCCTTCATTGCGCTCCTATGACAATCTTTTCTGTCTATTATCAAAGGTATGCCGCTTTTCTCCATCTTCATTCTTCTACATCTGAGGTTAATATTCTTCATATTCTTATAGATGTTACCGGTGTGGCTTCCTTCAACTGACGAGCCAAGGTCCAATCCAATTTTAGCATGATAACCTGTAAGCCCAGCTCCTCATCTCTAGATCTTCTCTCTTTCTCATCTCGATCTACCATCCTAATAGGAGAACCCATTTTCTTTTGCAGAGAGCCCCAGGGAGAAATAGAGTTGCTCAAGAGGCTACATATGATGATGTCATATCTGGTCATGACTCTCACCCCTTTGCTGGTTTTGACTTTTTTGAGAGTTGAATAACATAGTAGTAGTAAAGCCTAGCACTGTAATGTTCACAAGTCTATTTTGTATATGTCTATTCATCTGGCCCATGTGTATATATTTGGGTCTGCCTGTTGTTTTTGTTGTTGCTCCACAATCTAATCTATATGGTGCGAATCTTGTATTTATCTGTGTTTAAAATTCTCATTGCCATGCTTGAAAGTTGGTTGAATGACATAAAACCTGCTTATTTTCTGTATGAAATTTCGTATGTAAATTACATCCTTGGATGTTTTTCTTAAGTCGTATGCACAATTTCATAGATTTAATTAATATATGGAATAAAAGGGAGCACCAAATTATTATATAGTGAGACAATATATAATTATTTTAAATTATATAGTGATTAATATATATAGAAGAATGCTTGTATAATTAGATAATATTTTCTAAAATGATTATAGATTTTTCGTACTTAATTACGAAAATTAGCCACAATATTTTGTGATAGGATGGTTTTGTTAAAATTCTTCTTTGAGCTCAAAATTAATAAAATTCTGACATTTTAAATAAATTTTTGAAAGATTAAATATATATATTATTTTTTTTTGAAAAAAAACCCACCTTTTTATTGAATTGTTAACACTATTTCTAACTTTTAGAGGAATTTTTGATGAAGCTAATTTCCAATTGTTAGAATCTCATGTCAAAGATTACATTCTTTTATATTATCGCTTCATATCTTGAGGTAATATTAAAAGATTACATTCTTTTTAATCTTAGACATTACATATTACCACATATATATATGGTAAAAATCAGAATATAATTTCAAAATTAAATATTATTGTGTTTATACATAATCAAAATCGGCATATAGAAATAAATAAAATATTATGTGTATATTTGACAGAAGGTAAACTTCTTATTATATATACATATCTAAGAATCAACTTAATGTACTTCAATTTGAATCATAATTATTCAATTTATACATCAAAAATATGTCCACTAAAATTGACTATGTTCGTGATATATCAAGTACAAAAAATGCAGTAGAATTTGAAGGTTTGCATAGTGCCATTATGACAGACTTTAGAATATAAAAATCCCAATAACCTATTGTCGTTAGAAATTCTCTTGCAAGATGAGAAGGTACATATACTCCATGTATGTTTTGCTTTACTATTTCTACTGATAGTTCTATCATAATCTCAACTATATATTGTTTGTTTTTAGAGATATTGTATTCAAGCATCTGTTGGAAGGAACATTATCACCAAGTTCAAACAGGAACTTCAGGAATTGGGATTATATTGAAAATTTGTTGTTGGACCAAATAAATCTAAGTTCAAAACCAACGATCATAAATTGAAATTAATGTTTACTCATAGAACTATCGTACAAAAAACTAATGATTCATACTTTGATATGATTATTTTTAAATTTCGACCATTTGAACACTTGATAAATCAAGTTGATATTGATGAGAGTAAACTATTCGGTAATTATTACTTTTATATTTCATTTAATTTGGATGTTTTACTAACTTTATCTCATACTATCTTTTCATCATTATGATAGATGTTGTAGGAGAAATTGATGCTTATGGACCTGTAAAGAATACAAATAAGGTGATAGATCCAGTGCTTTTATGAATGTGGAACTGTAGAATCATGAGTAAGATTTCGATTGTTATTATAGTTGATATATTATTAGTTGCCTCATTTTTTAAATAATTAAGTTGTAAAATTTTCTTGTAGGAGTAATAGTATTGAAGCTACTTTTTGGAGAAAATTTATAGCAAATTTGTCCACACTTAGACGGCTCTCCCACAATATGACTCCTCAACATGATTTATTGTGTAATTTTTTTTTAAAAAAATATATATTTATTTTTAAAACTAAAAATGTATTATTTATAAGTTTGAGTTATGTTTAACTATGGTAACAACATCGAACTTATTTCTGTTCATGAGTAATTTATTGTGAAAAAATTTTTAAAAAATTATTTTTGTTGTTTTTCAAATTCTTGAAAAATTCTTAAATTTTATGGCCAAACATATTTTTCAACTTTCAACTAGAAAAGGGTCTAAATTTTCATAGTCAAATGTTCGTAAATATTTAATAATCACTCTATATTTTAAGTACAACATTTTTAGGTGAAAAATTAATATTTATTTTTTAAAAAAACAAGGTAGTTAAGAACCGTTTAGTAATTAAGGTATTATAAGTTCACAAATTGTTTCTATTTTAGGATTATTCAAATTTACATTTATGTGATAAAATATTTTCTGTTATTAACAACAACAACATACCCAGTATATTCCCACAAGTGGGGTCTGGGGAGGGTAGATTGTACGCAGACCTTGCCGCTAC
>JAPFFP010000002.1:10659320-10673776 GCA_026153255.1 Solanum medicagineum
AGATCCTGTCTAATCACCTCCCCCCAGTATTTCTTCGGTCTACCTCTACCCCTCCGAGTATCTCCCAAAACCAGCCTGTCGCACCTCCTGACAGGGTCATCGGTACTCCTTCTCTGCACATGTCCAAACCATCGCAATCTCGCTTCCCTCATCTTCTCGGCCACCGGGGCCACCTCTAACTTTTCCCGGATGGTCTCATTCCTAACCTTGTCACTCCTTGTGTGGCCACACATGTTATCAAAGCAATGAAAAATATCATGTAATGAAAATCTTCTTGTCAAGTCACATCATATTGAGAAAATTGGGAGAGATAACTTTTTGGTTGTAGTCTTGTTATTCATTTGGTTCAATGTATTAAAATATTGTGACAAAGGAAAAAGGAGTTTGCTAGCTTAATCAAAACTATGAGATATGTGACTAACAATTTGACTTGAAGTTGTGTTTGTAGTAAAAGTACTTGACAGGTACATCAAACTAGATGAGAAAATTTTGGTGATATTTGTGGGGATGAGAAAAGCGAATTATATTATTTGCTACCTCTACCGTGGAGGTTGAAATAAAAAACTTTTTAATTTGCTTCAACTAGTGGAAAAGTGAATTGCTTTCATTATATTAAGCACTTTATTTTGAGAAATTAATATTTTTCATTTTGATTAATTGTGATGTGTCAATATCATTGGTAGAGTACAAAATCGTTATTATAACGATAAATTCAGATCCTTAAAGAGAAAACATAATATTATGAGATCATATTGATCATTGGTATACCATCAATATTAGTTATGTTAAAACTTGTGATAATCTTGCAGATTCATAATTAAGGCCTTGGCAAGATAAGAGTCTGAAACACATCGAGGGGGATGAAATTAAGCCTATAAATCCTGAGTCTTATATGAGAATACCCAACCTGGGGACTAGAGATCCTATAACCAGGTTCCATGGGAAGAACGAATCATATGATGACTTGTTGTGAAATGCACTAAAATTAATCTTACTCAATCCTATTATGTGATTGTATTTATCCTATAATGATTTGTAGAGGTTGAGTCTATGAACTCTTAATGAAAATTTGTAGCTCGTATGAGTGGGGTGTCAAATTATAGAAGCACCCTTGACAGATTTCATATGTGAGTGTGAAAGTAGGCCGCTTTCTACGAGAATGGGTTTGTCCTCAAAAACACTCATGAAATTCGGGATAGCACAAGGTCGTAATGTGCTGGCTATTAAAGCTTATGTCAATACCTTGATTATTGTGTGTAAGCAGTAATACTTTATTTCCCTTAAGCAATCATAGTTCAAATCTGAGACACTACTGACTCTGGAGTAAAAATTATTGTTTTACTAAGTGGAGGTTCAATGCAGAGTACACCTTCATTATGCATAGCAGTCTACCTTCAACAAAATTGATGAAGAACTCTCTTATTTTAATACTAAAATGAGTGAGGGAATGTTGGTGCAAATACATTTTAATATTAAAATAATAATATCAATTTGTATCATTATTTAGTGGAGAATGTGGCAATAAGTTCCTACGTAACTCTTTTTGCCACTAACTCATATGAATTAGTTCTTATAACTTCTCACTCATTATTTTACCTCTTTATTCTTGTAATTTATGTAACCTTTAGGCTATTCATTTACCCAATTTACTACCCATTATGTTCCTATTCATGAAGAGGAAGAATTACTCACTATAAATAGTGGTGATCTTACTTTGTTTTGGGTAGAGAAAAAAGAGACAAGAAAATATAAAGTGGAGAATAATGAGAAGTATTATATTGTGTTTATATTGAGGTTGGTGAAAGAGAGAGTTGAGACAAAGATAAATTCTAAGTCTTCAACTATATTCACCATACCAAAGAGAGTAATTTATATGTTGAAGGAAGGTGCTTTGTGGAACTTTGGACTCTTCACTAAAGTTAATCCGGAGTTATTTGAGTCGTACAACATTGTTGGGCTGTTGTATCCTGGAGGGGACAAGCCAGAGATGTATTGCAGGATCAGTGTAGATTATGCCGCAGCAGGAAGGAGATCGATATATCCGCTCCTCAGCCTGGATGAATTTTTATTCAATTTTGTTGTTTTATTTTTTCAATTGTAATTTATTGTATTTGTGGTATATTACACTAACACTTAGTTTTCATGCAGCTCAGTTTAAAATTTAATATGCTCAGTAAAGTGTTGCTTGAAAGTTTCTCTAACCAATATAACTCCCACCATCATGAGTTTGGTGATGCAAAATGATGGCACCACACCTGTCCCAAACTTGCCAAGGTAAAGAACGTCTACCTTTTTCTCTTGGATCCAAAGATAATGTTCGTTTTTTGAGACATAAGCCGCAAGAGTTAACTGCACAACTATCCTACACTGGCAATGTAGTTCTTGGGTGTTATTCTCTCATCAACTCGATGCTCAATACTCCCTACTAGACTAAAACATGCTCATGAAATTCAACTCAAGCTCATCTCATCGACTCACCTCAAACATCCCAACTCAATTTCTCAATAACTCAATAATTTAAAATCATTATTTATGTTATGCAAATCAAGACTCTTACTAACATCATGCAAGACTCAGATTCATACGGTCATTCAATCTCATGCTAGTCGTGCTCAACTCATAAACATGTAAGATGTTCATCTCATGCACATACAAGAACAAAAATGTTTATATAACTACTCATGCTCAACATGCTCCGAGTGCTCAGCTCATATAATGGACTCATATTCTCAAGTTAGACAATATGCAAAACATCATCACCAATGAAAATAGGTTTCATGCCATTACGAACAAATCCTACTACTATCTCAATTTCATAATAATAGCAATGCACTATGTCAACTTATTCACATAAGATCACGGGAACTCAAAGTAATGCAAGAAACTCAAAGTTAGAATTTACAGGGATACACTACTCATTCTCATGCAAAAATCGACTCAAGACTATGAAGGGGTGTTGGATAGACTTTGTCCTATACTCTAGGAAGCTTTACATACCTGAAAATTGGAAGAACAGTCAATCCTTTGTTGATCCACGCATTTGAACTTGAAACACTCGCTTTTCTCCCTTTTGTAATGCTATCAAGAATTTCTAAGTGTATATTAAGGAATAATATGCTTAGTTTTATGATATGGGACTTAAATTAAGTCCAAAATGTTGTGGGATTTGATTATAAAGGATAGAAATAGACAAAAATACCCTTCTTTAAAAAGAACTGCCGACAGGAATCACGAAACCCCGTCTACAAGCCATAGTTATTTTACGGGCCGTAGATGACCTTTCGTAGGTAAGGTGTCCAAAAGTTTGGGTTATTGGAATCTGACATGGGACCTACAAAACCTTTTGCACGGGCCGTAAATCCTTCTAAGGGTCATTTGACAACTCGTAAGTAATATACTGAAAAGTTGATTTTTGAACTAAGAAGCTATGAACCTAATCTACGGGCGGTAGATTAGTATATGGCATGTATGTTGTCTCGTGTATAGGCCTTAGACTTAGAAAAGTTTCACCAAGTCACCTGGGTATCTATGAGGCCGTCATCTATGGGCTGTAGATCACTTTACAGCTCGTAGATGACCCTCGTGGTTTCTTCCAGTGATCTTTCTCAATCATTTTTCTCATTTTTCTCTGTGCATTTACTCAGACTAGGTGGAAAGAATTAGGAGGGTGTTACAACATTTTCAACCAAGCCTAAGGATTTCTTGTGGAGAACATATAATTCGAATCCATATGTAATTTATACTAAATAATATCTTGTAGAGCACAATCTAAAATAAAATAAATCATAGCCTACCTCAAAGCTGAACAAGTGTGTTTTCAATCCACTAAACTACAACTTTTCTCTTCTGAATCACCATCAATCACCACCATGCTATTAAATTATTGGTCGCGATATCAATATAGATACTTTAATACCAAAAATACAATAATTTGAGATGGACCCAAAATTGAATCAAAATACAAATGTGGGTGACATGTTGAAAACTTTAAAATTTACTTTGTCAAAACACCATAAATAACTCAAGAAACTTGTGTCCAAAAATCAGACACAATCCATGCTTGGGAACGAGCTAAAACAAATCATGCAATAAAAATGATACAACAATAATCATTTAAAGAGCTTGTGCAGTCCCTTAAGATGAAAATTATTTCAAAAAACTTATTCTCTGCACTACTCCAATGATCCCAAAGCAAAGTCAAACAATAATCCATCAAGTAGCAAATAACCTACAATTGAGCTCCAGAACTTAAAATTTTGACGCAAATTTGACGAATGAGCTAAAAAAGAGTTTGGTCTTAATTAAAAGACCATTAAATGACCTACATAAATATGGGCTCAAGGCCACGAACACAGTGGATAGTAGATCCTGGTCAATTCTGACCCTTCATTGCAAACGCGGAGTTCATCCTGAAAAATGCTAAGGATACTAACCCAAACCTCTACAAAACCAGAGCTTATCCCACTAACGTGGTTACCAAGGTAGTTGTTATCCGCCAATGCAACTCCAAGCCTGTGAACACAAAGAGAAAATTGAGGTGCACTAGATACTGTTGCATAAGCGAAACCACCAAGTCAGAAAATTCTCCAATGGGGAGCTTGATTTGGGAATTTTATATCATGATTTCATATTTTTTAGATATAAAACACTAATCCAAAAGTTTATACTTTATAAACAAGCGTCATTATTGTTAGATTTGCACAACATATGGATTTTTCTAATCGAAGAACCGAGTTTGTAGACGTATTTTCAAAAAGTAAAAACAGATGAGAACACAAAATTTTTACGTGGAAACATTCGGCTCATAAAAGGTGAAAAACCACGACCTGCATTTCTACAGGAATTTTTTCCAACTTCACTAAAACAACGTGAGCCTCAACAAAAAAGGATTACAAGTTCCTAGTGTTCTAGAAACAACGAACTTCAACTAATCGTAACAACACACACAAACCTCCCAAGGTTTATGTTCCCCTAGCCTTCGAGTTGCCCTCAACTTGAAGACATTTCCTAACTTCAGTTTATAAATTAGTGAATTTAGGAATACATCACAACTCAATGAAAAGGAAAGAACTTCCTAGACTCGACTTAACGAAGAAAATCTAACAAGTGTTTCTTCAATGATCAAGACTCTAATTCTCATAACTGCATTTTTTGCCTTTTGTCTCGATGATTAACTCTGAATGTTTTTGCTCTTTTTAATCAAATTGCTAAGAAGTTCTTCTCCAGTTCAAACTCCTCAGTTCCCGCTTCAAGCTTCAGTAGAGCTCTTCTCGCTTAGAACTCCTTCACCCTAACTTCTTTTTGTAGTAGAGTTCTTCATTTATTAGAACTCCTTTTCAGCACCAACTCTTTGCATAGATTTCTTCATTTATTTGAACTCCTTTTCAGCACCAACTCTTTTCATAGAGTTCTTCATTTATTAGAACTCCTTTCCAGCACTAACTATTTTCTACACCTGTGAGTGTTGAACCATCTTCCTACTTTATTATTGCGATCTTATCTCTAGAAGCTTTATCCACTCTGTATCTTGTGGTATCATATCGCCTCCTCACTGAGACAGTGCAATGAAGGACCTAACGGATCAACATGTTTCGTTGTATTTTGTCCATCATCAAAGCTCTATTGAACTCAACAATCATTTTATATCCACATAGTCTTTTTGCAGGATCACCCAAGTGATTTTTTTATGGAATATGAAGATGATAATATAGTTACTAATGATATTGAACAATAAATAACTCAAAATAACAATGCTAAAGAGCAATATGTTACTACTCATGTTCAACTTTACTGTATTATTGCACTAAAGTTCGATTAATAAATATTGTATTTTTATAGAATCTTTGTGATAGTGCAAACTTTTGCTTATTTAGTAAGATTATATAATCAATTGGTATAATTTTAATAGTTTTTATAACTTACGACTGTTTTATGTTTACAATAAAAAATACAAGTTAAAAATTCCAATTGTATGTATAAATAAAACTTTAACTTCATCTCATATGATTTTTCATATCATGCTTTCATCTCACATGACCAAACGGATCCTTACTCTACTCAAAAATAATGTCATATTTCTATAATGGGAACTATATGATTTGTTTTTTTTTTATAATTTTTTCTTTTAGTTTTTTTTTGTGTCAAGCAAATAATATCATATAAATCAGAATGAGTATAAAACCAAACTGCTTGGTTGTTGGGGAGAAAATCTAGACTAAGGGAAGACAAATAAAGTGGTTATGCATGATCCTAAAATATACTAATAAAACAATTATTCACACGAGGATACAACACTCATTTATAGTAATAACAATTGTTTAAGTCCATAATAAAAGCAAGACAGCTTATAGGAATCACGCATAGTGCTAATCATGATTAGCCATTATTAATTAGTTGGTTTACTTTCATTATGTAGGATTTAAACACAAAGCTTCTTCTTTACTAGGTGTTTTGGTTGACAACATGTTATTTCAAGATAATTAATCCCAAGATAAGTTAACTTGAGATAAGTTATCTCACTATATATATGGGGATAACTTATCCCATCTTTAAGGCAAAAATGATGGGATAAATAATCCAAGGATTATCTTATAATTCCAACTAAACATAGGATGAAATAATCCTACATTTTATTCCGCGATTATTTTAACTAATACCTCACACCAAACGACCCCTAATTGCTCTTGCTTTTTTTTTTCGAAGAGTATGTAAAGCAGGCATTTATTCTTTTTATTTTTTATTTTGGGTATTGAGATTCTGGTTTTTAGCTTAATTATAAATGAAATTGTGTCAAACTATGAAAGCATTTTATAATCCTAGACTTTATCATTGTTTCGAAGAATTTTATATTTTCTATTTAGAGAAAGAATAATCTTGGAATATCCGTGGTATTTTCTTGATCTTCCCCTATTTAATATACTGTTCGTGGAAGGAACATGAACCAACTTTATCAAGTCAAGAGTAGGCAAAATTATGCTTTATGTGCCATTTATTCATCCATTTGATAAGTATTGAAGAGTTTACTTTTCCTTCGTTTGATTGGCAAATTGTTCTATTTGAATTACTCAAGATAACAAATGTATGGTTCGATTAAAATATAAGAAAAAATGTAGGTAGATGTAAGTTGTCATGTATGTTTAACAACACTTTTTTTCTAAAAAAGTATACATGTTCATGGTGAATCAATCTAAATTTGCTAGAAGTTTGAGAACCAGTGTCAAATATCAAGAATTTTATAAGGTGATATACACACACACATAATCTCGAATTGATCGTGTGTGGCACCCACACTGAACTTATGGTGGGAGATCTAATCCTCTAATTCAACTAACTAAATTATATTAAGCAATTTAAAGCTATGAAAACAAGTTTAAATGACAACCGGTTGAGTTGAGTTCCAATAAATTCAAATAGAAATCTAACAATGACAAAACAATATCAAGAAACTGAAAGTCTTTGTACCAAAACTCTAAGTGTAATCGTATGTCTCTGTTGGTGATAGTGTTTGGTGAAAAGTTTCACCCATGAAGAATGTGATGAGATTTGGTAAGAGGGCAAGCTTAGTCCCAGATTCATTGGCCCATTTGATAGTTTGAGGAGAGTTAGTGAGGTAGCCTATGAATTGGCCTTTACTACCAAGATTATCTTCTGTTCATCTTGTTTTTCATGTTTCTATGCTCCACCGGTACATTCCAAATGAGTCCCATGTGATTTCTTATGATTCTATTGAGTTGAGTCCAAATTTGTCCTTCGAGGAGGAGCCTATAGCTATATTAGACAAGCAAGTTCGGAGGTTGAGATCCAAAGATACACCTTCTATGAAGATTTAGTGGCGGCACCGTCCTATTAATAAGGCCACTTAGGACTTGGAGCCTGACATGCGGGCTAAATCGATATCCCAGCTTGTCTTTTTGAGGCTTCAGGTACTTCCTTTTCTTTTATGTTCGAGGACGAACATTATTTTTTAGTGGTGAATGATGTAATGATCTTATTGGTCATTTTTTGTCTTATCTGTGGAAATTACTGTTTCACCCTTTTGTAAGTTTTCTTGGCCTAATTTGAACTATCTGTATGGTTTGAATTGAAACCTGAGTTTTAAAGATTGAATATGATTATTGGCATTTTTGGAAGCTTAAAGTTGTTGAAAAAGTGAGTGTTTGTGTCATTCTGAGTTTTGAGTGTCAGATCAGGGATCCGTCGATTCTATTAGCTCCAAAACATCAAAACTGAACTATGAAAAGTTAACTGAATTCGGAGTTTAAATGTTTAGTCATTTTCAGAACCAAAGTTGTAGTTTTAGTCATTTTCGGAACCAAAGTTTGACTTTGATCGACATTCGAAGTTCGAAAGCTTGGATCATAATTTCGACAATTCCACTAGTTCGGGATGGTGAAACTAACACTAGAAATGGTCTCGCAATAATTTTTGGAGTTACCGAGGGTAGTTTTGATTTGGTATTTTAAGTTTTAAACTAGTTTTATCGACTTGCATTGGTAAATGTGGCAAGGAGGCCATGAAATTGATTTCTGATAGTATCGTTGAGTCCGGATCACTTTTTTTTAATATGGATACATATTTGGTTTGTGAAATTCTGAGTTTGGATGATTCGTGGGGGTCCATTCTGAGTAGAAAATTGGACTTGACATTGCTGGTTTTTGCTGATATCTGGTACAGTCCTAGACCTCCGCGTTCGCATCGCTCTCCACGCAATCGTGGAGGGTCAATCCCTTTGACCTCCACGTTCGTGGATGCGGGCTCACGTTCACGGAGGGTTGGCTATCTTGACCCTCACGTTCGCAGTTCCATATCCATGATCGGAGAGTAGTTTTTGTACCTGGACAATTTTAAGCTCGTAAAACACCATTTTTAATTCTTTTTCCAATTTTCAAGTATTTTGGGGCAATTTTGAGCAAAGATTTTTGAAGATTTTTGTTTGGTAAGCATTTCTAACACTAAACTAATCATTTTCTATGAGTTTTATTTTGATTTGCTTTTTGAATTCATGAATTTGAACATCCAAAATTGGGGATTTTTAGATCATGACTTTCAAATTTTAAGCACTAATTTCTCATTTGATTTAAGCTCAATTTTAATGGGATTTTCACCCATGAACTCCATTTGAACTTTTTGCCTTTCATTAAGAGACCTTTTTTTTTTTAGATAAAATCATTTTGTCACCATTTTCCTTTAAATTATATTTAATTATATTTATATCATTGACTTTTAAAATATATGGAAAGAAGTGATAAAATTAATAAGGATTTCTAGTCATGAAAAGACTCCTAAGAGCCCGTTTTGATTATCTGAAAAAAGTAGTTTTTAAAAAGTTCTTTAAAAACACTTTTTAAAGTGTAAAACTTATTTTAAAAATAAATAGTTACGTGTTTAGATAAAAATGCTTAACCTTGAAAAAAAAGTTGTTAATGTGTTTGGTACCAAAGAGCTGTTAAGCATTTCCGAAATACCCTTAAACTGTTACATATTATAAAATATTAATTATTAATCTAAATTTTTGTTTCTAAATTAGAATTAATTTATTTTAATTCATCTTCAATATAAATTGATTACATAAGTCAATTAATATGTCTAAGTTATTTTTAATATTTAAAATAAATAATTTTAATAAAATACATGAAATATTTTATTTTTTTTTAAAAATTACATTTGTAATAAGTAATGACTATATTTCTTCTTTACCATAAATAGTTTATAAAAAAATAAAATAAGGAGTAAATAATTTAGAAGGAAAAAAAAGAAAGAAGGAGCAAGAAAAAGAAGAAAAACACAAGAAAAGAAAAAATAGGAAGAAGGAAAAAATGGAAGAAAGAAAGAGCAAGGAAAAAAAAAGGAGCAAAATTTTTTTAAAAATGAAAGAAAAAATAGAAAAAAAAGTAGGAGCAAAATAATATATAAATTATAAGTGAACATTGGAGATAAAAAGGTAAATTTGTTGGTCAAACATAAATGATTTTAAGCTAAAAAAGAAAAAGGAGGGGGAACTTATAACTTTTGACTTTTTTTAAGTTATTTTATGATTTGCTAAACACTTTCAAAAGGTAAAAAGAGCTTAAAAGCAGGTTTGACCAGCCTTTAAGCTCATCCAGACACCCTCTAAATCTTATTTGATAGACTTCTACTTCTTTTTTATTTGAATCAAGAAAATACCCTACGGCCGTTAAGGAAAATTCTATTTTTTTACCATAAGTTCTAATTAGTTATAGAATCTCTTATGTAGGACATAAATAAATAATTTATCAAAATTAGTGTATTATTTTTCTTTCTATAAGTTCATAATTAAACATGATTTTTCTCTATAATATTTGTTATCAAAGGAGGTACACACTTTGATTACGCACAAAAACAAAACTAGTATACTAGAGGGAGCTAGCTCAAAAATTTCCAATCTTTTCCTTTTTAGAAATGTCAAACTCAATCTGCATATTCTCAGGTGATGCCATTTGTGGTTTTATTTAATATTGCCATTTAACGTATTGAAAAAGACCCCCACGTTCTCCAGGTATGATTCTCTATCTCACTTCCCATTTTCCTAATCATAAAATTTGGACAGTTGATAGATACTGATAATACTTAATCCTTTTCTCAATGATTGGTATATAAACTCTAGTCATTTTCAGAGTTAATTACAAATATATGCCCTCTGGGGTTGCATAGTTGAACTAAGTCTTAGTTGTACTTGGCCCATTTTGGACAAAATATATTTATATATAAAATGGTCACGGGCATATTCTGTTTATTAAGTATTATTGGTTGCTGAGTCCTAGAATATTTATATACCTACCAAAGTCAATCCATTCTGCATTCCTATATACATTCGTATTGGTATAAATATGTGCTTCTATCTCTCAGTATTTCCAAGATTGAGCTTCTCTATTATAAAGTTGGCATTAAATATTTCATTACGTTGAAGCCCTTAGAGAATGGAGCCAGTGGCATCAATGTCTGAAGGAGATTGGAGCTCCTTCAGTGGAATGTGTTTCACTGAGGAGGCTGATTTCATGGCACAGTTGCTTGGTAACTGTTCTCTTCCAAATGATCAGTTATCGGGTAGTTCTAATAACTATGGCGTTTACTCCAGTTTTTGGAATGGGAACATGTTGGGATCAGGAGCAACAGAAGAAATTTCTGTGTATTCTTCAAATGACACTAACTATAATGGTGGTACTGGTTTTCTCTTTCCGCCTTCGAGTCATGAAAGTTACTACCCCAGTCATTCTCAGCCTATCCTGATGAGAAATGATAGTTCAATAACGACAGAACGCGGTGCGATGGATACTTCTAATAATCTAATTGAAGATGTGAATAACGATAACATGGAGTTTGATGAAAACATGCCGGAGACTGTTCTTGATGGAGAAGGATTGAATCTAGGAAGAATAGATTATGACCGATATCAGGAACATAAAATGGATCATGGTCCACCAGAGAGCTCTAAAAAAAGAGTGCGGTTGCATGGTCATGTGAGTGTGATTCATCAACGTTGAAACCTTTCTATCTGATTTTAGTAGTAGTTACCTTGTTAGTTTTCTTTCAGAATTGTAGATTTAGTGATTCATGTCGTGGTGATTCCTGATCTCTAATGATTAATTCTCTGATGTAGGTACCGAAGAACAAAAGAAGCACAAAGCTACAAACGGAAGTTAAGATTGCCAAAATGGATAGTAAAAACAAGGCTGTGCTTCAGAGGCAGAACTCTATTATCAGTTGCTGCTCAGAAGATGAATCTAATGTTTCTCTCGAGTTCACTCCAAAATCCAGAGCAAGCAGGGGGTCAGCAACGGACCCCCAGAGCTTGTATGCCAGAGTATGTAACAATTCTTAGATATTTGTGTGATTGTAAATTATTTCACTAATGGGTAACAGGGAGAATTTGAAATAAAAATATTTCTAATTTTAGCAAGATGATATTCTTTTTGAGACAGACTAAAAAGGGAAGGGGCCAAAGGGAGTATATGATATCAGATTTTGTTGATCGGCTAGTATATATGTAAATGATTTTTTCTTTGTCTTCGGACAGAAAAGAAGAGAGAGAATCAATGAGAGATTGAAGACCTTACAGAGTCTCATCCCTAACGGAACCAAGGTAACTGTAATTGCATTAACGATCATATTATTATATATTTGCTTAGAGAATGTGAACCTAAACAGAAAATTATTTGATGACAGGTTGACATTAGCACCATGCTTGAAGAAGCAGTCCAGTATGTCAAGTTTTTGCAACTCCAGATCAAGGTAACGTTTATCTTCCCTTATCAAGGTGTTGCAATGCATGAAGGATTTAAACAACACCAAGATTTATATCTAGCGCGAACATACACATTCAGCTCAGAGAACAATCATCTATGTGCTCAGACTCCAAAAATTTTAGCATATCTGTGTTGGATCTTACAAAAATGCACTACTTTTAAAAAAATTGATACTAAAGATAATACTTTTAAAAAGTCGCAAAGTGTAGACAAGTATTGGTTGAAAACTCGTATCATATAGTTTTGAAGAATTACAAAAGTCCCACATTGGTAGTTAATGAGATGGGTGGGCTTGGGCAATCATTCTTCCCTTGAGCTAGCTTTTGGGGTATGAGTTAGGCCCAAGACCTAATTTTACATGTAGTGGGGCCAGCCATATTATCATATGGTTGATAAATTAATTGTCACTTTGGAATCAAGAGATACATTGACTTGATATCTTCTGTTGTCATTTTCCGTCTTGATATATTAATTTTGTTGTACTTGCATACTATCATGTGCTTTTCCTTATTTGTCGCTCTTTCTATTCTCTTTCTTTTTCATTTCTTTTTCCCGTATCTAGTTTATTCTATTTATGAGTTTTTGAAACAAGGGTTCCCATCTCTATCTCTATGAGATAATGATAAGATCTGCGTATATCTTACCCTCCCCATACCCCACTTATGGAATTCCACTGGATATGTTGCTGTTGTTGGAATCAAGAGATAGATGTTAATGTGGTGCGTTTTGTGCATGCAGCTCCTGAGCTCTGATGATCTATGGATGTATGCTCCCATTGCGTACAACGGGATGGAACTTGGACTTGATCTTAGGATTAACATTCCAAAATGATACCAGTTGAAAAGCTCAAGACATGGATGCATCGGATCTTGATATTACTTTCTTTGTCTCGATTTATGTGATATATTTTTTTAGTCTATTACTAAGAAAACATCACCTTTTTATAATTAGACATAATTCTAACATAAACAATTACTTGATTTATAGCTGCCGAAATGATCAAAATGAGTTTTTCAGATCACAAATTTCAAACGTCTTCAATTTTTTTAAACTTTGTGTTCAGTTAATCAGTGTCACATAAATTGAGACCAAGAGAGTAATAGATTTTGAGCACTATCATACAGGGAAAATAGAAAATATTGCAATTTTATAATTGTGTATAATTACACTTAATTATTTGTTATTATCTTAAATCATTCTTCTGATTAAACATATATTCAAATGTAAGTTTCCTTTCTGCCCGGCATCTCAACATGATGAAGGGATTTATATTGTATACGACTCAGAATTATGGAAGTTTACATGAAAACACTGTAATAATTGATTTAGAATGTGTTGATCTTTCGATGATGAGCTGATTGGTAGGGGTGTTCATGGATTGGGTTGGTTCGGGTTTTTTAAATAGCAAACCAAATCATTTGTGTCGGGTTTTTAAATATAAATATCAAACTAAATCAATAAAATTCAGGTTTTTCAACTTCGTTTTTTTACGGGTTTTTCGGATTTTTTGTAAATTTCTCGGTTTTCTAGACTTTTTTTTTTTGAAATTCTCGTGTTTTTGAGTTTTTTTTTCTAATTTTGATAAATTATTTATAAAAACGTATAATTAACTTATGATTCAAATATTTCTTTAGTCCTACTAAAATACAAATATCTAAGATTTTTTTCAAAGAAAAATACAAAATATGATATTAGTGAAGACACAAAGATATTCAATAAAAAATAATAATGAGATCGCATAAATAAAATTACAAATAAATAAGTTATAATGAAGATGATCATAATTTTAAAGTACCAAATCATACTAAAATAAGTCATAAAGAAAATATAATAATTTTAAAGTATTAATTCATGCTAAAATAAGTGTAATAAGACTAAATAATTACATGAGCAAACATTGAAGAAAAATTTAAATTAGTTTATGTATTTTAACTATCTAACCCAATGTAAAACTAACGACAAATATTCATTATTATTGTTATTCTTAGTGTTGGATTAATTTTTTTTTTTTTGCAAGTATTAGAATTTATTTGAACTTTGATTTAAGCTTTAGAGTTACTAATATCGAAAACTTACCTAAATATACCATATTTAAAAATTATTTACCATTTATAGCCATATAAACTAATCTTAATACATGTACAATTCACTTTAAATATATAATTAAGATTTTTTATCAAAATAAGTCTAATA
>JAPFFP010000002.1:10693207-10714243 GCA_026153255.1 Solanum medicagineum
ACATGTTGATCAACCAGGTCCTTCATTGCACTGTCTCAAAGAGGATAAGACAAGATACCATAAGATGTGGAATGAATAAAGAGCTTGGAGATAAGATCACAGCACTAAAGTAGGAAGATGGTTCAACAATCATATAGCTGCAGGTAAGATGGATGGTTGCTGATATTCACGAAATTTTTCATCATAAAAAAGGGGGAATATGTTGAATTAAATAGAGTTTTGATGATGGACAAAGGAAAATAAAACATGTTGATCAACCAGGTCCTTCATTGCACTGTCTCAAAGAGGATAAGACAAGATACCATAAGATGTGGAATGAATGAAGAGCTTGGAGATAAGATCACGGCACTAAAGTAGGAAGATTGTTCAACAATCATAGGTGTAGAAAAGAGTTCATTGAGAGTTCTAATAAATAAAGAACTCTACTACAAAAAGAAGAGGGACACATGAGGAGTCTGACCTGAAGAAGAATTCCTCGAGGAAATGATTAAATAGAAGAGAAGACTAAGAAGAAGGCATTAAGAGAAAAAGGCAAAAAGGCATCTGTAAGCGTCAAGAGTCGTCATCAATGAGGAAACACTTAGGAGATCTGTTTCTTTGTCGAGTCTGAGTCTAGGAAGTATTTTCTCTTTCTTGTTTAGTATTAATGTATTACTTAGCTCAGTGATCTATAAACTGAGCTTAGGTATAGTCTTCAAGTTGAGGGCAACTCAGAGACTTGGGAACATAAACCTTGGGAGGTTTGTGTGTTGTTAGGAATAGTGTGAAGTTTGTTGTTTCTTAGATTACTAGGAACTTCTAATCTTTTTTTATTGAGGCTCATATTGATTTAGTGAAGTTGGGGAAAAATCATGTGGGGGTACAGATTGTGGTTTTTCACCTTTGTGAGCCCAGTGTTTCCACGTAAAAGTTCTGTGTCTTCAGCTGCTTTTACTTCTCCGAAACAAATCTGCAAACTTGGTTCTAGAATTAGGCACATCCATAGGTTGTGAATCTATCAATAGTAACAGCTGACAATCAATAATTGTTATGCCACTCCTAATTATTGTTGCATCATTTTGTCCATAATTAGTTAAACCAAGTCTTCTGAGTTGAGTTGTATATAGTGTCATTTTCTTAACAAACTAAATCTTAAAAAAATTATAAATTAAAACTGTCTAATAGGTTCAAGTAGTGGAATCAGAAACTACGTCATGCCCCTTAGTTGAACCTTGCGTGAACACTTGTTGTTTTGTACAGTGGCTGTTTTTGACATAAAATATAGCAGAGGGATTGAAGTATTAATAGATTACTAGTTGGAGCATATTCTTCTTATTAATCATTGTGAAAGGATTGGTGCCCCCTAATTTCTAGTGAACCAGGTTGAATGATCAGTACTAACTTGTTTGCGAAAGCAGTAATCAAAAGGCAAACAACTTATAGTGGAAAGCCTCCTTGATCAAGAGAGAAACAACCACTACCTACACTTGTAGGATTTCAACAACTTCACTAACGTCAAACGAGCAATGTTCAACTTACAACTTCTTCCAACAAACTCAACACTCAGAGTCAAACACACTCTTAAGCAATAACTCTCACAAGAAAACTGAACAACTTCTTACAATTTTTGTCTAAAAAAAAAGGCTTTAAGAAGATTGTCACATAGACTGAACAATCGAGAAAACGTAACTCTAGATCTTGCTTGAGTGCTCTCGCCAAGTGCCCATTCTTTTTCTGAATGTTCTAGCCGTTTTCAGATTACAAAAGCTCTGTCTTCTAGGGTTGATGATTGTATTTACATTGAATCCTATAGACCTTCCATATAGGACTCCTTTCTTGAGTAGCGCACGCCATTCTTTTTCATAAAGGAGTCCTTTTCCAAAGTTGCTACCTTCACCATATCTCGTGCTATTCTGTTTCCATAAATAATACTCCAATTTCGACCGGGACTTTGCATGTATTCACTGGTGCACATATGCTAGACCTGGTTCCTCAGTCTATAGTTGTTGGCTCTGTTTGTCATTATCAAAATAGTATAGTCATACTGCAAGGATTCTAACAAATTCCTCCTTTTTGATGATGGCAAACCTATATGCATTTACAAGAACATTCAAAGCATAACTTCGCCCTTTTTGACATCACAAAAAGACAATAAACAGTAGCACAAGCCAAGTAACAAGAACATTAGCAGACCAAAAATTAGAAACAACAATGAACATGAATGCACTAAAACTGAGGATATTAGCCATCTATCTAGCACAGAGTAATGCAGCAATATAAGGAAGAAACAGATATCCACAGCAAAAAATATAAAGCAAGCACCAGTGCTTGCATAAGCATCCACAACAAGAAATTATACATCCCCAAAAAATAATTGTCTGTAGTAGAGTCAAAAGAAGGGATAACTAAGGAGTAAGTATGACTTAGGCGAGGAAGGGAAGGGCTTACACCTAGGAGCCTGAGAAGGGAGTCTACCCGCTGATTATGGTCTACCTACTACTAAAGAAACCGGTCCTTGAGGTGTGCTACCTCAGCCTGAAAATCATCAACCATGGCTTGAAGACGAGCCCGATCAGTCTGTACTTCGCGAAGTTCCTGCATAAGCTAAGTAATAGTGCCAGTAGACTTTGGTGGGATAGGTGTAGCAGCAGCAACAACAAGAGGGGCACACTTATATTCGAGGACCGTGTGGTGATCGATCATGTCCTTCTTAGTTAACGCCCTCCCAGCGCTTAGGGGAACTTGAAAAGCCCTGAAGACATGGGTTAAAAGATTACCATAGGCCAGTTGATGAGGCCCCTCAAAAGGGTCAACAATGCGCACCATGTGCTTCAGCATCAAGGCCGGCTAGTCCACAAGCTCCTGAAGATCAATAGCATGTGCAATGTCCATGTCACGAAATGTGGCCTTATGCCTACGCTTACCCCTGGGAAATATCCCCTTATACACCACCTCGAATAGCAGCTTTAAGAATGGAGGCATTTCCTCGTTACACACCTTGTGAGGCACATCAGTGACCCTCACCTCAGTGAATTTGGAGGTCAACACATAGCTGAGTCCTCCAACCAAGTGTACTCTGCCAGCCCCACAAATGGAATATGCAAGATCTCCCCAAGGTGAACCTTGTCAAACAGTATTTTGACCCTATTGACCTTTGAGGTAGCGACATCCCACTCCTCAAATGCAAGATTAGTGTAGAACTCCACAACCTTAAGTTCATAAACCGGTGTCCCAGTGTCAAAAACCAAATTGAGCCAACCCTAAGCGGATAATTTGGCACAGAGTTGCGCCACCACAAGATATTCATACACCTCAAGGTACATAACTCTTCCCTAAGCATACCCTTTGAGCTAAAGTACACTTCCTTGCCCAATTTGTTGAAATTTTCAACATGCTTCTTAACACAAGACGGGGCAGGGGGAACAGATGGGAAACCAGGGGAAATAGTCACATCAGGAAAGGAGGGGGCACAAACAAGAGAAGAAGGAGAGTTAGTAGCTTTACCAGACTGGGTCTTCTTCCGACCAAATGAGGGACCAGGGCTACCGAGCGCACATTTTTTGCTACTGGTAAGTGGACCATGAGGACGACGAACAGAGGGCCGAGGTGACAATGGCGAGGGGGCTAGACGACGAAGAATACAAAGGCATATTTGAGCCAAGGGAATGTTATCTTGAGAGTCATCGAACACGAGGGCAGACGATGGCGCCGTGGAGGAGGGTCAACGGAAGGTAGTGGGGACCCAAGCAGAGGCAACACGACCCAAACTTGGGGTGTGTCAGTGGAGGAGGATGAAGGCTCATCAAAAAGGCGTTGACCAGAGGGTGTGGTATCAGGAATAGGCAGGTCGACAACCGTCTGGTAGTGTTTGGACAAAGAGAGCCATGGTTGATAGTAAGGCAGGTTCAGGGACGTTGAGGGGGGAAAATAAGAAGGTTCAATTATAGTGACTGGTGATGGGGACGATGGCGAAGACTGATCGTGGATGGAGGGTAAAGAGTGCAATTCCTCCATTGGGAATTCCTATGGTGGTGAGGGAGCAGTGGCCTTAGAGTCAGTGTCGGAATAGTCAACAAGAGACACCATTTGGTAGTTTGCTTATGGAAGGGTTTTGCTTGTTTTTTTCAAAAAACTGAGTGTTTGTGAGTAAGGTTAAGCACACGAATGATAAATGTCTTTGGAAGTTGGAGGCAGCGCTGAGATGGGACTAAAAAGATGTGTACTGACATTGCAGCTGGCGTGACTCTTGGGATCCCAAGAAAGAGTGATCATTACCCATTTTGATGTAATAACCCTTCCCGCCAACTGAGAATCATAATAAGGGAACCAGGTGCAAGAGAAAGCTATAGACAACTTTGTGCAGGAAATGTTTTCATTCAAATTATGAAAGCTATGCAGTAAGTGTGTACCTGAGAAATCAGCATGTGAGGATCAGTTCGCCTGACTCGATGCCTTACTCCAGGAATAGACACTAAGGGTAATATCAGCAGTTCCCAGCATTATGTATCCACCACCTCTTTTCTTGGAGAGCTGTCAATTTGTTCATGTTAGAATGGTTGTATAGTGCTTGGAGTATAATTCAAGAGTAAAAAACAAGAGGTGAAAACTCTCTGATTAACCCTAGATGAAGACGATTTAGCTCAAACTGCTCTCTTCTTAGGCTTTGGTGAATATATCAGCAACCTGGTCCTCGGTTTTACAGAATACCATTTCAATATGTCCTTTTCTCCATATTGTCCCTCGGGAAATGATGCCTCACATTGATATGTTGGTACGCTTGTGCTAAACTGGGTTCTTCACTATATTCACAGCACTTGTGTTGTCACACATGATGAAAATGCACTCAACTTGGATCTCAAAGTCTGCAAATTGTTATTTGATCCATAGAAGTTGAGCACAGCAGAAGGCCGTAACAACATATTCTGCTTAGGCTGTTGACAAGGCAACTGAGTTTTGTTTCTTGGTTGCCCATGAGACTAGACAGGATCCTAGGAAATGTGCCATTCTTGAGGTGCTCTTCCTATCTACGAAATATCCTGTATAATCAGCACCAGCAAAACCAACAAGATCAAAGGAGGACCCAGTAGGATACCAGAGAACCAGGTCCAAGGAGCCTTTTAAGTAGCGTAGAATCCGTTTGACAACTTTGAGATGGGATTCCTTAGGCTTTGCTTGAAATCTAACACATATCCTCACACTAAAGACGATATCTTCTACTGGCAGTTAAGTATAGGGGTGATCCAATCATGTCTCTGTACTTGGTTTCATCCACTACCACACCTGTTTCATCCTTATCAAGCCTTGTAGAGGTGGCCATGTGAGTGTCACTTGCTTTGGCATCCTGCATCCCAAACTTTGTGATAAGCTCCTTGATGTATTTCTGCTGATGAATACGTGTGCCCACCTATTCCTAATGTATATGGAGTCCTAAAATGAGATTAAGTTCTCCCATCATACTCATCTCGAACTCGCTCCCCATGAGATCTGCAAATTCCTCCTCGAGGGATGCATCCGTTCCCCCAAAGATGATGTCATCAACATAGACCTGAACAATGAGTACATGTGAACCCCTCTTGTTCAAGAACAGGGTCTTATCAATTTTTCCTCTTGAGTACCCATTTTTCAGCAGAAAGCTAGACAACCGGTCATACCAAGCTCTGGGAGCCTGTTTTAGTCCATAGAGAGCTTTGTCAAGTTTGTACACATGGTCAGGATGCTCATGGCTTTCAAAGATAGGGGTTGTCTGACATACACTTCTTCCTGTAGGTATCCATCGAGGAAAGCACTTTTAACGTCCATTTGATATAACTTGAATTCCATGTATGCTGCAAAAGCTATGAGCATTCGAATGGCTTCAATGCGAGCAACAGGGGCAAAGGTCGCATCATAGTCTATTCCCTCCTCTTGATTATACCCTTGCACTACTAGTCTGGCCTTATTCCTAGTGACTACTCTTTGTTCATCCAACTTATTCTTGAAAATCCACTTTGTTCCAATGATAGTTCGATATTCAAGAGGAGGAACCAGGTGTCACACCTTGCTGCGCTCAAACTGTAGGAGTTTTTCCTGCATAGCAGCTATCCACTCTTCATCAAGTAGAGCTTCTTTGACATTTTTTGGTTCAACCAGGGACATAAAAGCAGAGAAGGCACACATGTTTCTAAGCTTTGACTTAGTGGACATTCCTGGGTTGAGAGGGGCCAGCAGATTATCAAGGGGATGAGAGATCTTGTGTTTCCAGTTGTGTCTTGCATGTTCAGGCACAAAACTGGCTCTTGTTGTATCATAGGGACCAGGTTCACCTAGGTGAGGCATCGTTGATGCACCGTGTCCATTCTGAGGAGTGATTGTTATAGTAGGTGACACCACTCTCTTCCCGTCACCCGGAGTCAATGATCTTGGTTCACTACCCTGTTCCCTGTCATCCTCATCATCTGACTCTTTCCGATTCTTAGTTGTGTCCTTTCTTTGTACATTTCCTGCAAAACTTTGTTAGCCCGTTGATTGGCCTTATCAAATATAACATGTGCACTTTGTTCTACGCATCTGGTTCTTTTATTGTATACTTTGTAAGCTTTGTTGTGAGAAGAGTACCCAATGAAGATTCCCTCATCACTTTTGGCATCAAACTTGCCCAAAGCCTCCTTTCCATTGTTTTGCATGTAGCAGACACAACCAAAGGAACGGAGGTGTGCTAGGTTTGGTTTTCTGCCTTTAAGTAGTCCATAGGGGGTCTTATTCATGATGGGTTTGATCATGCATCTGTTAATGAGGAAACAAGCGGTATTCACAGCTTCAACCCAGAAGTTTTGCAGAAGATCACTAGCTATTAGCATGGTTCTAGCCATATCTTCCAAAGATCTGTTCTTTCTTTCCACAACCCCATTTTGTTGAGGAGTTCTCGGGGCTGAGAAGTTGTGATTCACCCTATTTTCAGCACAGTGTGAGGAACTTAGAGTTCTCAAATTCTTTACAATGGTCTATTCTCAAGCTCTTCAATTGGCAATTCAAATTCTTTTGGACCATTTTAGCATATACATCAAACATATCAAACGTTTCTTCTTTGGATTTTATAAACAAGGTCTAAGTGAATCTTGAGTAATCATCTACGAGAACGAAAACATACTTGTTACCGCCTCTGCTAAGTACTCTCATGGGTTCACAGAGATCTATGTGAACCAACTCCAAGGGTCCGTTGATGCTGACCAACCCTACTGGTTGAAAACTGCTCCTGACGTGCTTACCTTGAGCACATGCTCCACACACTTGATCTTCACTAATTTTTCCTTTAGACAATCCCAGAACCAATTCCTTGAGGATCAATTTATTGATTGTAGAGAAGCTGGCATGTCCTAGCCTTTTGTGCCATAGTGAGGATGCATCACTCAAGGAGCTCAAACACTTCATCTTTGGTTGATAAGGACCATTGATATCCACCTTGTACACATTCTTGCGTCTCATTCCCTTCAGGATTAGCCTCTTGGATACTGCATTTGTCACCTTGCACTCAGATGCAGTAAAGAGTATGTCGTTTCCTTTGTCACACATCTGAGGCACGCTTATAATGTTATGTTTCAAACCTTCTACATAGTACACATTTTCAATGCATTGGGACATAGAAGGTCCCACCTTTCCAATGCCTTTAATTTCACCTTGTTTTCCATTTCCAAAGCCAACGTTTCCACCTTGGAAGTCACTCAGTAGAAGGAAGTTATGTTTGTCGCCCATCATGTGCTTGGAGCATGTGCTATCCAACCGCTGCTTCCGTCCTTCTTCTAGTACCTGCACAATTAACAGAGGTGAGATTTGGGTACCCAGATCCACTTGATTCCCTTTTAATTGTAGAAAGGGTAAATAAGATCCCTTCTTGCCCAGGCAGGAAGATCCCTGTTGGTTCTTCTAGCTTTGGTGGTCTTGGAAAAGTATTTACTTTCATCACTGAGCCAATGAGACGTAGGAGGATGTCTTCTGCCTGAATGATTCCTATTGGTTCTAGGGGGTATCTTTCTTCATTATTGAACCAACTAAACCTAGGGGAGGGGGGAATCTTCTTCCTGACTAATTCCTGTTAGTTCTAGAAGGGTATCTTCTCCCTGTCCTATTTCTATCACTCCTACGAGAATACCTTTGTCATGTTCCCTTCTTGGGTTACCCCTTTCATGGTTTCTGTTAATATAAGATATGTTACTGTTGAGGGCTTTGGCATTTTTATTGCAGTTCTCTCTCAAATTTTCAGACATCCCATACAAGGTGCACAGAACCATATAATATATAGCCTGATTCTTAGGTTCCTTGATTTTAAACCCGACCCCATACTTGGTAGTGGACTGACCTTGCTGCATATCATCGAGCATAGCAGAGGACTTGGTCCATTTCATAGTGTGCTCTAATTTAGCTTTGGTCTGGTCAAGTTCTTTTAGGAGAACCTCATTCTTATGACTTATGTTGCCTAACTCTTCTCCTAACTTTTTAACCTTTTATTCCAGATCAGATTGGGTCACACTCATAACATTTTTCTCCTTCCTAGAGGACTTAAGGCCATCAATCTCCAACTGTAGTTTTTGATTGACATTCTCAATATCAACATTCTCAGTTCTCAGCAGGGCCTAGTCTTCCAAAAGAAGGTCCTTAGAGTCACAAAAAGTCATATAGGCTTCAATTAGGACTTGTGACAGAGACTCAAGCTTTTTCTTGGAATAAGTATGAATATTAGCTTTAGCTTGTTCAACACTCACCTTGGTATCTAGTAGTTCATTGTCTAGATCATGAGAAACTGCTCCTGCCATCAACACTAAATTCTCCTGCGCAGCTTCAACTTTGTCAGAATTAGGATCAGCAGTTTCAGATATCTATTCCTTGCCTCTTTCATCATCGGACTCCTCCATGGCAACGAGAGCAAGAAAGTCATATTTTTCTGGTTCCTCGAATGCTATGACAGATTGATTCTCAGGAGTCTCTCCGTCTAATTCTTCACCAGGATTGCCAGCTAGCACCGCTAATGCTCTTTGTACCGAATAATCCGCTTCCTGACTAGTCATCCTTCTTTTTTTGTGAACATAGGGTTCAACCTTAGTTTCTTTAGGCTTCCTTGAATTGTTTTTCTTGTACTCAAGTGCCCAGAGTGGACAAAACTTGATGAAGTGGTCGGGGCTACCATACTTGTGACATAATTGTTCCCTTAGATCTTTCTCAGTTGTTCCTTAAGTGGACCTTCTTTGGCAAGCATTTCCTCTTCTCAGCACTTGCTGGAACTTCTTGGTGATCAAGGCTATGTTTTCTTCTTCGTAGTCCTCCTTTTCTGCAGCTTCTAGAGCCAGGTTCTTGTCCTTCCTCTTATTGTTGAGCTCCTTCTCCTGATTCTTCTTGAATTCATAATTGACCAGAGTTTCCCAATAGTTGATCCATAGTCATGGTGTCTAGATCCTTGGCTTCGATGATAGCTTCAACCTTGCTTTCCCAGGATTTAGCTAACACACTTAGCAGCTTTCGGATGGCCTTCCCAGTGGGGATGACTTCTCCCAAAGAGTAGATTTCATTGACAATAGCGGAGAACCTGGTTTCCATCGCATGTATAGTCTCGCCTTCATGCATTCTGAACAACTCATACTATCGATTGAGATTATCAATCTTAGCCTTATTCACTTGAGAGGTGCCTTCTTGATCGATTTCCAGAGTATCCCAGATCTGCTTAGCATCAAGGCATGACGATATCTTGTTATATTCGTTGGGACCGATACCACACAACAAGATCTTCTTAGCTTTAGCATTGTTCTGAATGGCAATCTTGTCAGCATCATTCCATTCATTACGTTCCTTGGGTACCCTTGGAGCACCCTCAGTGAAGGAATTCTTCATTGGAATAGTTGGTCCATTCAGCACCACATTCCAGAGATTAGGATGTTTACCCTCAATATGATTCATCATTCTAGTTTTCCACCACCCATGGTATAGCGGTGGTTTGGACTGAGAAGCTCCTTCTTGTGGCGTAGGTGGGGCTGCCATTATCTTTTCAAGGAAGTTAACCTTGTTTCAAAAAGTCCCGCTTTGATACCAATTGAAAGGATTGGTGCCCCCTAACTTTTAGTGAACCAGGTTCAATGATCAGTACTAACTTGTTTGCGAAAACAGTAATCAAAAGGCAAACAACTTATAGTGGAAAAAATCCTTGCTCAAGGGAGAAACAACCATTACCTACACTCTTAGGATTTTAACAACTTCACTAACTTCAAACGAGCAATGTTCAACTTACAACTTCTTCCAACACACTTAACACTCAAGAGTCAAACCCACTCTCAAGCAATAACTCTCACAAGAAAACTGAACCACTTCTTACGATTTTTGTCACTAAACAAAGACTCTAAGAAGATTGTCAAATAGACTTGAACAATCAAGAAAACCTAACTCTAGATTTTGCTTGAGTGCTCTCGCCAAGTGCTCGTGCTTTTTCTAAATGCTCTAGCCGTTTTCAAATTGCAAAAAATTTGTCTTCTAGGGTTGATGATTATATTTATATTGAACCCTATAGACCTTCTATATAGGACTCCTTTCTTAAGTAGGGCACCCCATTCTTTTCCATAAAGGAGTCCTTTTCCAGAGCTGCTACCTTCACCACATCTCGTACTAATTCTGTTTCCATAAATAGTACACCAATTTCGAGTGGAACTCTGTATGTCTTCACTGGTGCACATATGCTAGACTTGATTCCTGAATCTACTATTGTTGGCTCTGTTTATCATCATCAAAACAGTATAGTCATACCTGCAAGGATTCTAACACATTGGAGATACTGATATAGAAAACACTCTTCATTTGTATTGGTAAAAAAATATATATATGCCTCTATGCATCAACTAAATCGAGTACTCTATGATCATTAAAATAACATATCAAAACTCCATTAACTTCTCTATAGGCTCTTAATAAATATGGAGCCTGTGTCTGAAGAGGAATGGAGTGGAATGTATTCCTCAAATCAGGAAGCTGATTTCATGGCTCAGTTGCTTAATACCTGTTGTCAGCCTAATAACATTGCTACTCCTTCCATGTCATTTCCTATTTATTATGGCTATAGTAGTTCTCAAGTTTTCTTTCCAAGTCATGGAAGCTACTACCAGAGTCATGTTTGATCGATCTTGGCGAGAAATGGAAGTTCAATAAGAAAGGAATATAGTGTGGTGGAAGGTGAAAAGACAAGTTCACCCTCTCAAGTGCTTACTATATGTATATATATATATTATTAATACCAAAAGTGGGAAGACCTAAGGTGAAAAGTTGCATTACCATTTTAACTCCCTATATCAAATTAAAATATTATAAAATATTTAATTGATTATTAAATATTAAATAGTAACACATAATTATCATAATTAAGAAGATTTAAGGTTAATCTCTTTGCCAACCATGACTATTTATTTTCTTACCTATTAAATTGTAATTTATCATAATATTATTATATTAATTATATTATGTTATATTACATGATAGCGTGACATTAAAACTTAAAAGAGGAAGATGTTAAGTCAAAAAGCTAAAATGACAAAAAATAACCACAGAAAGTTGTAAAATATTTTAATCCTTTCAAAAACTAAATTAGTTATATTTCTTATCCTTTTTATATATTTATTTTCCAACTAATGGACATACCATCACTTAAATAATTATCATTCCCCCTATTGCTTTGATGCAACACAACTTATAATATTTAGGAAGGTCAAAGTCATCGCTAACTAAATGTTAACTGCCATATGCTTCAAATAAAAAAGGCCAATAGCCTCAAATAGTTTTGCTATAGTTTTTCTCTTTATTTTTTTAAAAATATTTACATTCATAACTCATATCTAATTACTTATTGCTTACTTTTAATATTGATTACTCTCATATTTTTCATATCCATAACCTCCAAACATTTAATTTATAATGTTATAATATCTTTTGGTATTCCTCCACCTTTATCTATATAAATACATCTTTTTTGTTTCAAGAGATCCTAATCAAGGTGAATTTTTTTCATTCTATAGTTAAAGTAGTAAAGTACTTATACCATTATTATGCTATTTGAATCATGTTTTGGTTTGACTCGATGAGGAGCTAGAGCTCTTGAATTTTGATTGGTTATGTGATAAGGTGTTGCTAAGAATTCAAAAAATGATGTATTGATTTTGATTTTTTCCATCTATATTATTATGATTAAAGTCTTAAAAAGAATGTGTGGTGTACTTTTTCTTCTCAATTTATTTTTGTGTTTTATGACTATTATACTCTAATTTAATTTTCTATGAATTTCAAATTGTAACAAGTTATGGGCAAATTTGTTGTTTGTATTTGATGTTTCGTATCAAACTTTTAAAGATTACTATGTAATTGTTAGATCCTATTATTTATCATACGTATTTTCTTTTATATAATTTATCATTCTAATGAATCTAAAAAAAATATATATATATGCAGAAACTAAGTCTGATTGAAATGGATGACTTCCTCAACCAAGATGTGAACAATGATAGCATGGAGTCTGGTGAAAACATACCTAAAGATGTATTGCAGCTAGGGAGAGATGTTGAACTAGTGGGCAAATTTCTGCAAGACAATGTACAGGATTCCACCAGAGAGCACTAAGAAAAAGAGATCCCACGGGTTGCTTGTATTATCTTGTGAACTGTTATTTCATGTTTTCGTCTGATCCTGCTTTTCTTATATAGGTCCCAAAGAAAAAAAGAGGAGCATAAAGCTGAAAAAGACTAGTGAGATAGTTGGGGAAAACAAGGCTGCGCTTCAGCGGCACAACTCTATTACTTGTTGCTCAGAAGATGAATCTATTAATATACCTAAATCAAAGGCTAGCAGAGGTTCAGTACCGTCCCTTTCACAAACTAGGATTTCAGTCATTGAACACACCAACTCTAGGTTATGTATTCTCTTAGCCTTAACATAGAGAGCAAAACAACACAATTGGAATAAAAGAAGTGAAAGCAGTCGCCATGGTTGTCAAAAAACTAATAATACATTGCTTCTCAGGAGATATTTGGGTGTCTACGGATTTTGAGCTCTGATGATCCATGGATGTATGCTCCCATTGCGTACAACGGGATGGACCTTGGAGTTGAGTCATTTTTACCCATTTAAAATATGAGTCGAGTTGAATATTTTATCCATTTTTACTTGATTGATATTTGATCAACTCATATTTAACTCGACCCGCTCATTTGCCACTCCTACTTCAAAGTTCAAACCTAGGAAAGCTAAGACGGAAATGCATATGATCATGGACCAATCAGTATCTTTGTTGCATATTAACGTGGAATTATATTTACAGGATTTCTGGCACAGACAACAGTATTAACATACACTAAGAAATATAAAGTATTCCGGAGGGTGGAAATGGAAAAAAAAAAAAAATGACGCACTAATCATCTCTTAGAGAAGATCAATGCATGTATACATTTTCACCCTCAGTTTTTATACTTCGCAATTTTGTGGCTTCAATATTGTCTCTTCAAGTTTGATATCACCAGGCATTTAACTACTGCTACCAAAAGCCATAGCAGTTCTCTCAACATGCTTCAGTAAGATCCCATATATTTTGTTCCTTACCCTTTGACAAACTTCAATTTCTGAGTCATCCAAACTCCCATCGTTTCGAGCATTCGCCTCCTTATTGATAACCACATCTAACCAATCATTGACTCTCTTCACCTTGTACATCATTCCTGCTATTTGACTATCTACTACCATTGAAGAAGCTTTTATTTCAACCTCATCGAGGTACTTCTCTGCATGTCCCAAAAACAATTTTCTACACTCCTGCAACAAAGAAGCTAGGACAGTGGCTGTAGGCATTGTGCTTCCCCTAGTCCATTCAGGTTGCTCATCTTTGTCAGAAGACACTAAGAAGGGAATCTCATCAGTGTTCGTATGTGATTTGCTAACGTATGACCCTTTAGGTTTGGTACCTCGATTTGATATGCTGGACTTCTTCGGCATGGTGGTGATATCCATAGTGTTACGGATTGGATTGAGAGCAGAGGAGCACGGTGAAAGATCAAGAGCCACAGCATATTTTATCCACATAGATGAATATTTCTTTCTCTGAACTGCAACGGTCAATGCTTCCTTAACTGAACTGGTGTCATCAGTTGAATGATCAGCTTCTCTTGAAGTTCTAGGCGGACTTATTTTTGCAAGTGACTGTAATATTAATCTAGTCTGAGCCATGTCATCTTGAAGATCAAAAAATTTATCAACATGAGGCTGGAGATCATCTTCTTCAGCTAAATGGAATTCTGAGAACTTGCTGGAGAAAGGAATGTGCTACTCACCATCAACAATATGGGCCAACAGAATGGAATAACAGCAAAAAGGACAAAGAAAGTAACACAGGAATTGCAGTCAAAACAGTAAGATGATACATTGTATTAATTTTATAATCGAAAAACAATACAATGACTTGGAATGGAAATCAGTAGTTTCTGTAGATTGTTGGAACGCACTTAAGAAATATTTCAGCTCATTAGATAGTGACAGCTAATTTTATGATGACATTCTCACCACAACCGTCATATACTTTAAATTGTTTCACCTATGGCATAGAAACTGCCAACATAGTCCCTATATTGTGTCACTGAGTAGTAAGGCATTTCAAGGAACTCTCAGTTAATTCTTTGCTCCCTGGTGCTACCTCTATATCTACCTTGTGTCTTTTCCTGTTTAGAAAATGGGACATTACTACATTCCATAATCTTTACTGACAAAAACAACCATGATAATCTCTACTGAAACAGGACATGTCGTCTGAAAAATCTAGACGCTGCTCTTCAATGATTGGTATAGATTTCATCTGGACATGGATGTCTAATATTAGTTGTAACTATTCTCTACTTGCAAAGACGGTGCTATGGATCATTAAAAGACAACCCCAAAATAATACAGGAAGAAAGGTTGTTACCAAGATGTAACTTGAAACTAGTAACTAGTTCTTTTAGCTTCACCTAGACAAATTCTAAAGTTCAATATCCTACTTTCTATCATTACAACCCAGGCCTATATATAGACCATGTTAAGCAATAGAGACAAGACAAAAATCAAGAACAATGCAATGTCTTCACAACAGAGACCAAAGGCCTCATATCATACAGAAACTATCAGTCAACCAACTAAAACAAGAAGAAGCAAGACAAAAAGAGAGATAATCAGGAAAAATTTCTACTTAGTTCACCAACTCATCTTGAATAAAGTAAGATTTGTATCAGAAAGTGCACCTTAAGGAATTGAGCAACCTCTCAGCTGCACAGGCTTCTTGCAAAGCGTCAGTAGCTGCAACCAGAGCAATGTCTCTTTGTTTTACAACCTCCTGAAGTACAAGGAAAAATAACAAGTGTATCATTATAAGTCACTAACCTTTCATGCAAGTATTACCATGGAAGTAACTTTTGGTTAAACCTATTACCTTTCCAAGCTTCACCAAGCTCGAGGGGAGTGAGTCCCATGATATACCAGCTTCTGCCCCTCGTTTGTCATTAGCAAAGCAATCAATTGGATGTGAGGCTCGCTCACAATTTATCTTGGAGAAAGAAGTTTTGCTTTTAGTGGACCTCTTCATTTTCTTTGCAGAACTAACCTCTCTTCTTCTTGGTATTGAACTTGAATTGTCATCGGAGCTATCTGACCTTACAGAACGAACTGATGAAACCTGTCTATATAAAGTGAATAAGGATGAATTTGAAGGAAGAAGCACAAGCAATAGTATGCTAAAATAGTTAAACATGGCATTTAGCCCAAGTGATGCCTAATAAACAGAAAGAGAAGTATTGTCACTGGGAACAATATAATCAATTTATGGCGTGAAAACATGATAGTAGCAGTCAATTATGTAAAGAAAATGTATCTTTCTCTGACTCCATGTTGAAGCCTAATCACTGGCTATTACTCTAAATAGTTGCAGACACTGCACAAGCATGCATCAATAATACTTTTGCAGTATAAATGCTAAAACTCTATCAACATAGCATGCTTTCTTATGACGATTACATATTTGCACTTGACTTAGATTTTGGTTGCATAAATCTGTACAAAAACCTTAACCAGGTTTTGATATAAGACAATTACTAAACTTCAGTTCAAGCAACTAGCAAAATCATACTACTTTTTTTTTTGTTTAAAACTTATACTTCAGTTTAGAAAATGCATTGCTAGTACAAACTATGTGTATTGACAAGTGTAAGAACCCCATAATAGATATTTATAGACTTCAAATTATCACAACGATATTGGAATAATTAACATGAATGAAAGTAAATTTGATAGTTAGCACCCTCACGGTTGGACTGTCACTACGAGGTGGCTTGACAACTGAAGAATCGAAGATTTCTTTAACTCCCAAAATCTCGGACTCGTTCCAACTTCTTCTCTTTGAATTATGAGACGCAAATGAGAGCAATGACAATATGCTTTCTGTATCACTGTCAATATCAAAGGATCTTTTCTTTCTCTTTTGCAGTTCTCGAAATAGATCAGAGTTTCTCTTCTCACTGTCAGATCTTTTAGCACTGCGATCCAAGCCCATCGTCTTCTCACCTGAACGAACTTTTGATGCACTTAGGGATCGAAATTTTCCTTTAGATTGACTTTCCAAATGATCATTTTTGTTCTTCAACCCATCAGGATCAGATAATCCACGAGACAACTTTCTTGAATGGGTTGCGATTTCAATTATCCTATTCTCAGATATTACAGTTTTTTCAACGATAGAATCAGAATTAAATGCCTGAAGAATGTTCATGTCTTGAGGGGTTCCATCACATGTGTGCCTACCAGGGAGAGGCGTTACGCCCCTTATCAATGGAAAAGGGTGAGCATCCTCCAATTTTTGTACATAAATGAATTGACCCAATTGCAATTGGTTTGCAAGAATCATTTCATTTTGTTCTTCAGGCAAGGAAACATACATTGCATGTGAAATATCTGAAACTTTTAGGTAAAATCCTCTATTAGGCCATAGATCTCCTTCTTCAAGAACAGGAATAATGCTTCGGATTTGCAATAACATTGTTTTTCCATCATCCTCAGAGTTGGAGGCATTACCCCCAATTTTCATATCCTCAAGAAACTTTAGGAGAACCCCAGGCTTCAAAGACGCCATGATTATTATGTACAAAGACTGATAACACCCACTATCAAGATTACTAAGCAAAATCGAATGTGGGTAATAATAAGATTGGCTACAAAAGAAGAAACCATTCACATTCAGATAAAGGATAACATGAGAGAGAAGATAGAAAGTTGGGGTCTTTGTGGTTAACTGACTTGATGATTACAGAAAATTAGCAAGAAAATGCTTAGGTTTGAGCCAAAGAAGGGATGGTTATGGAAGAAACTAATGAATGAAAGACATGGCACGGAAAGCGGAGGAAATTGAGTGGCGGGGAAAAAATTTTCAATTAGGAAAGGTTGATAACTTTGACTATTAAAGAAGCTTCTACTAATTAGGGGATAAAGTTAAGTAGGACATAAAATGTATTTTTTAAGAATTTCCTTCACTCGTCTTTAAGAACTTATGAAAGTTTTATTCCCTCTTGATATGGTATTTTAAGAAAAAGTATTTTTAAAATTTATAATCTAAAATTATTTTTAGATATTTATTTGGTTGAAAATTAATATTTTATTAAGGTTAAAAAAAATTTTAAGAGTAAATTATTTTTAATTAGAATAAGATAATATTTTTTTCAATACGAACCAAAAATAAAAGAGTGTCAGATAAAATGAGATAGAGGAAATATTATTTTTTATAATTACTTCACAAAAAATGAGAAATTATAGCATTCAAAATTTGTTTTATCTTCTTTCTTTTCATCTTTCTTCATTTTCATCTTTCTTTTTATTATCAGGGAAAAAATAAAATATCTCAACTTCATCTTCTTTTTTTTTTTTTTTTAATTTATTTATTGTGTTTATCGTCTTCATCACCAGCTTTCTCGTCCTAATTGTTTTGTTCCTCTCGCTGTTAGAATTTCATCACTTTTTTAATTTGAAGACATTTTTTATTGCTCTCATAGTTAGGATTTTCAACTTTCCTTGTAAAAGTGATGATTTAAGTTAAAGAAGATAAAAAAAGATAAACTTTCATAAATTTTACTAGTTAATGCTTTGATAAATATGTACTTGGGTTGTTCATGTTATTCCTCATTGAGTGTTATACTCTTTTGAAAATTTTAAATATGTTGTTGTGCTTTGGTGGTTGTTATTATACATTTTGTGATAAATTTGTTGTTGAAATTGTACTCTTTGTGAGAAAATATATTATTGAAGTTGTTATACTCTTTATGAAACAAATATTTTCTTGTAGTTAGTGGTACTGGTGTTGATGGTTAGTTTTTCAGATTCTACTGTGAATAAATGAAGCAATTACTAAAGTACTTATAATAACTGTTAAACAATCTGAAACGGTTGGGTGAAGCAATTACTAAAGTTTCTATGGCAACTCTTGATGTCGCTCAAGCTACACCTCCTTTTTGAAGATGTAAGCGGTCGTTGTCAAGATTTATAACTTAAACCAAGGTTAGGGTCGAATTCACAGGGAATATGGTCAGACTGGGCATTATTGCAAGCAGATCGAGTGAATTAACCTATTTATCTCCCGAAGAGGAAGGAGGGTTGTAATTGTAAGAAAGTAAACCTAAAATATAACAAGTATTGTGAAACCAGTGAGAGAAGTAACCAGGACATTGTGTTCCTCATGATTTCTTAACTTGGCATTACCGGATCTCTAGTGTGTAGCATGCAGAAAGGTAAGTTAAGTTTACTAAACCCTTTGATCCAGGCGAGAGGTAAATTTCACTATGTGATTTGATCCATTCCCACAGTGTGACATTACTAACCTTTATCTATTGTTCCAGTACAACCTCCGTTTGATCCAGTTCGATTGATTAGACGAGAAGGATCACATCGAATCCTGTTAATTAATCTCTTTTCCCATTCATTACTTCCTTGATCCAGTCAGTAACAACTAGGCGAGTTCTAATGTTGGCGACCGTTAAAAAGAAATCAAAATAAAGAGAATTAATTAATACATGCATGCACACTTTCCAAGAATTACGGATTACACAGTTTTACCTTGTTAGTTCATCATGGTTCCCACAACCCAAGTTGTGGATTTAGCTATACATAATCATTGTAGCTGAAAGAATCATGATATAGAATAACATAATCAAGCATTTGCAATGATAAAGTTAAGAATAAGAAATCCCAAATTCTTCAATAGAAATCACAAAGTAATGTTTTTGATGTAAAAATCACAAAGCATGAAGTCACAGAGTTGTTTCTCAAGTATTTTCTGAGTCTCTTTGTCTTTCTCTCCTTCTCTTTCTAAAAATATCTATTTATAATAACTAAAAATACAAATCCAAAACAAAATAGGAAAACTGGTTTTAGCTGACTTTACAATCTAGATTACGGGCTGTACGGCCCGTACCTTGGCTTCATATTCTTCATTCTTCAAAAATTGGCTTCACTTCCACGAGACCTTTCTACGAGCCGTATTCAGACTTAAGGCTCGTATAGGATTTTGTCTGATAGCTTTTCAGAGACTCCTCCAATTATGATCCTCAAGGAAAGAAATCTAATCCATGACTTGTATAATATTCTACGGCTCGTCTCACAGTTCGAGGATGCAACTTCAGAAAATATGGCCCTTCATTGGATCTCAACTATAAAATTCCTCTACGGCTTGTCGAAGTATCCACAGCCCGTAGAGTGCTTCGTACTTCTTCAAAAACTCAGTATCTGCTACACTTTGTCCAAAATCATGTTAAATCCTGTATACTGAAAAATAAACATAAAAATACATCAAACCCACAAATATCACTTTGAGAATACACAGAATTCCATGGTTTAAACATCAAAACTATTGTATTTTGACAATACATCAACACCCTCAACTTAGAATTGTTGCTTGTCCTCAAGTGGTGGACTCAAGCTACATAAGCAGTATAGCAACACATAGACCTCAATCTAATAGCATATATTATCTCTACATCAAGCACAAATACCCATAATAACTCACCAATGCACATTTGATAGTCATCAAATAAATCATAGAAGGTCAATACATGTGACAGTGCAACTATGACAAGCAAGGTAACCACATATAAGCAACAATCACTGAAAATAGCCTAGAATCAATAGTGTAATGCTAGTACTCTTGCATAAAGAAGTCTCATATCACACTCATGATAGTATTTTCAGATTCAATGTTTGGGACTACACAAGATCTTTCACGCTCACAACGAATATTCAAACATTGTGCTCAATACTATATGCTTGCCCCTATACTCACAACTATGACTTTCGACTACTTGGACTAGGATCACTATAGGACTTTCTTGGCTTGTAATGTAGGCTTAGAAGGCTTTGGTATGATGTTTAAGGAACACAGTGACTAATGACCCTTCTTAACACTATGTTATTCTACACTTTTGCCCTACCAACACTGTTATTTTCGACTCACTCTCCCCTTCTTCCGTTTCAAACTTTTCTGGGTGCTATATTCTCAGTTTTAGCTCATTCCCTTTTATTTTCACATTCTATTTTTTTTAGCTCATTGTTTAGGCATCTATTTATTTTCTTGCACTCATAACACATCCCCCCCTTTTTTATGTATCACTAGCTTTCACCTCATTTATTGTGATTGACCTTATAACAGCCACCTTCAACTTAGGCTTTTAGCCTGAGTAGAGGTGTATAATATCTAACCTATGAATCAGGGTCACTTTTGGTAGCCACCCTCAACTTAAGCTTTTTGCATCAGTCAAGGTGCACAATATTTAAGGAAGGACTAGGGCCAATTTTAGGATTTGACGTTCAACAAGGTTCGGTTATTTAGGTTTATACAAAGAAAAAGGTACATGTCAAGATAAAATATTAGGATCAGTGGGCTAATATGAACAATGACCTAAAATCCTTTCCTAACCAACTAACCTACAGTCTAAGTAAAAGTAACACGGCAAGTTCTGAATTGAAACATAGTATAAGAATTAAGCAAAGAAAACTTACTCACAAGTGACACCG
>JAPFFP010000002.1:10740473-10820912 GCA_026153255.1 Solanum medicagineum
GGATGTAAAAGTGCATTACAAGCCTCTTCTTCATGCTCAATTTACTTGTCACTCCTCCCAACCGAAGCTCATCTTAGCATAAAAAGATTTCCTTTTCAACCGATTGAGTTGAACTACAAACAACCTGATTTCTAAGTCTAAGGATAAGTAGATGGGCTCAATGTTGAAAACTTGGTTGTATCCTAACAATTTTCTCTCAAATCTCATCCCCAAGCATTTCAATTTCTCCATAATTCGATATTAGGATAACTTTTCAATTCTTTTAAGATTATGCGTAAAATCAAGCGTCGTGAACTACAAGTGGCCTGAATTCTCATGGAACCTGAGATATGTAGGAAACCCAATACTAGGATCCGGCTATAATTTCCTAAAGTTCGTACCAAATACTTTTCAGAAGATGAAATAGTGATCGGACAATATTGGATTCATCAACTTCCTTTGGCTCGGATCTCTTTCATCGACCCGAGCCAAACGAGGGGCAGCTGTTGATATCCAATTTTTACCTTCCAAAATATAAATTAGTTATGTAGCTTCTTTAATATTTTATATTTGAAATAATTGTTTTTGAAAAATAAAAAAATGTTTTAAGTTATTTTGGTGTTAATATTGTTAATGTATAATTACATATTATTTATGTATTTTAATTATTACTTTTCATAATTATTCAAAAATCACTCCAAAAGATTTTATTTTGTTTTTGTCTTTATCTCAGTATAATTACAAATTATTTCTTTTGAGTTAATTATTTCACTTTTTAATTTTAAGAAGCTTTTTATTTATTTATGTTAATTTGTCTTGTGACCGAATTAGTCACTAATTCAATTCGGCTGCCGTTTTAATTGCAATTTAAATGGTCAAATTGGAAATAAGTTTCAAACCCTTCTAACCCTTATTTTTAAACCAAGTCCAGTCCAATTTTTGGACCAATTGTAGCCCAAAAACAAGCTTAAACCTGGCCCAGTTCCTTTATTTTTCGGCTCCAACAATTATACGACACTCCACGTGCCTTGTTCTTCTTTCTTTCCTTTCTTTTAAGAACGCGTCTTCCTCCTCCAAGCAACAAAAATCAAGACAACCTGCAAAATCCTTCAGTAAAAGTCACACTACCAACAACAACTTTGAACGACGTGCACCCAAACTTTCACTTTTGAAATTTAAAAGCTCCATTTTCGTCCCCCCCCCCCCCCCCCCCCCCCAAAATGACCCTAGTTTTTCCTTATAAATACCCTTGTTCACTGGAAAGAAGGGGACTTCTTTTTCAGTCCTTAATCTTAAGAGTACTCTATCTTCATTCAATACTCTTTAGGTTTCGAATGAGGGGACTTCTTTTTTGGTCCTTAATCCTAAGAGTAATCTATTTTCATTCAATAATCTTTAGGTTTTGAAAGAGTTATGATTTATGAGGGAAAAACTTTATTCTGTTCATTGTATGTTTGGTTTGCTTCTTGGGTCTACGTGGTCAAAGATACAAGGTCAGCTCATCATCTCAGTTCGCTGCTCTCGAAGAGGTAATATACTCATCCAAATCTATCATTTTCTCTTTAGATGATGTGTGTGTTGTTTTGGATCCGCCACAAGTAAGCATGATTTTAGATTTTGTTGGTCGTTGGGGTCATTATAAAGAATTGAATGGTAATAATATTATGCTGACAATGTTTCTGATTCTGCTAAGGGTTTAATTGATCTCAAAGTCTAGCTTTAACTTCTATATGGTTGCTTGAATGATGATATTGAGTCGATGTGCTTTGTGTTATTGTGTATTGGTTAAGTATGTTGTCAATATCTTCCATGTTTACAGTTAATTTGCCAAGAGCAAAAGTGTTGTTGGAATAATTTTGCTTCTCAAATTAGAGAAATCCCATATACCAGTAGTTTCAACTATGTGTTTAAAATTAGGAGTTCATTGTTAGCCATTAAGTGCCCTACCACTTCTCTATTCTCTTTCAAACTACCTATTGCTTCCTCATAAGTGCTCATTCATGTTAACACCTAAAGTTTGTTAATGTCAGAGGAAAATGATCATTCTCAAAAACAACCTCTGACATTCGGACAACAGGCAAATTGGCAAGTGGTATAGAATCTGGTACATAAATGTCAACCTTCTTCTTGATATCAAGCTTGAGAACCTCTTCAAAAGTAGCACTTCTTGCTGGAGTAATTGTCCCCTTCAAACTTAGATCATCATTTTTCGTGATAATATTCACCCCTGCGTTCCCATGATTACGCAACGGGTTATTGTTCACATTTGGCGGAGCCTCTTTGAATTGGATCGTATTTTCCTTGATAAGAAGTTCAATCTTATCTTTGAGAGCAAAAAAATTTTCTCTGTCATGCCTGGCAGCTCCTGAATGATATGCATAATGTTTAGACACATCAAACCACTTAGGACGAGGTTCCACATCTCTCCAAAGAATTGCTTGGATCACTCATGTTGTTTTCAACCTTTCAAAGAGTTGGGTATATAATTAGCTAGAGGCATGTAAGCCTTCTTTTTATCAAAGGTTTGGTATAGCCTAGGTGGGGTTGCTTTTTGGAGGTTGTTAACGAGATGGTTGTTGATAATGAGGTGGATTGTGATATGTGGGAGGTTGTTGGTAATGCACTAGTTGAGCATTATAGACAGGATAAGAAATAGGTGAAAACATTTGGTGGTATGGGCTTTGAGGTGGTTGACTATAGTATGCATGAATTTGGCCTTGCCCACGTCCTTGAACATTCTTACAGTGGAAACTTCCTTTTTTTTCTTCTAAACTCCCCCTAATGTTCAAGATTGAATTGCCTTATTTGCTTCTTGTAAGGCTGCAAAGTTTGTGACTCTCCCGGACTTGATTCCTTCTTCCAAAGCTTCCCCAATCTTAACAAGATTTGTGAATTTTGGACCTGTCATAAGCAACATCCTTTCATAACACATATTATCTTAAGCTCTGATAAAGATGTCCTTCATTTCATTTTCATCTACAGGGGGTCGAACTCTAGCTGCTTCAGATCTCCAACGGATGACATACTCACAAAAGGTCTCAGTTGTTTTCTTTTTCAACTTTTCAAGGTGAGATTGACTAGGGATGATCTCAATATTAAATCTGAACCTTTCAATGAAATCCTCTGCCATACAACTCCAATTACACCAATTCTTAGGATCTTGCTCTATGTGCAAAGTTAATGCATCTCCGATTAGACTTCTAATAAATAATTTCATTCAAATGGCTTTGTTCCTACCTACCCCGACCAACTTATCACATTAGGATCTTAAATGATTGTGAGGATTTCCTGTGCCATCAAACGTCTCAAATTTTAGTGGCTTATATCCCTCAGGCAAGTCGATATCAGGATGCACGCATAGATCCTCATACTGAAGTTTCTCTCCTCTTTTAGAAAGTCACATATTTCTAACTTCGTCCCTCAACTCTCGTATCTCCTTGTCACGTTCTTCCAACTTTGTCTTCCATTCCTTCTCCAACATCTCATATTGATCAATAATTGTTGCTAAGGTAGAGGACAACTGAGCTTCTATCACATAAACACATTGCAAGTTAGGAGGATCAACATGTAGTACTAACATATGTTGAAGAGTTGAGTGATTTTGGATTGGTGGCATATTGTAAGTATTGATTGTTGGGATGGCATGTAATGGATTTGCGGGAATTTGGTTTTGAGGATTTTGGTATGTGGAAATTGGGTAGTATATTGAGGATAAAAAGGAATTTATTTTGGAGGGCTTTGGTAGATGGGAAATGGAGCAACATGTTGTGGGTTAAGAAAGGCTTGAACATGAGGCTGGTAAACATGTTGGGTATTGGAGGAAATTTTGTTGGACGGGTTTTGGCATATGAGAGATGGGTTAACATATCGGGGGTTAACATTAGCTGGGGTTAATAGGTGGTGGATTTATGGGATGTGAGTTCATGACATATGTGTTTATAGTATGGGTGTTTTGTGGAGAGAAATGGTTAAGAATAGGAGATTCAAAAGATGGAAAGTAAGGAGGTATTGTAGCACTAGTCCTTGGTTCTTGGGAAGGGTTGTTGGGAACCGATAACTTGCCAAGATTCCTAACATGCTCAACTTCTCCTTGCAAATCAGCAATTTTTTGCTCCAATCGAGCAATGTGTTCATCATTACTAGTGTCGTCCTTAGTCGCTAAAGCTTCAGGATTGTCTTTAGTAGGGGTGACATTTTCAATACCCAAAAGATCAGCCATCAGTGGATCAACCAAGTTAGTTCTTGACTTTCACACTGCCTATTGAGGTAGAGCATTTGCGTCGTTAGACATCTCGAGTGCTAACGTGAATAAGCCTTTTAGGGAAATAGGATTAAAAAACTAACAAAAAAAAAAATAAAAAGCAATGTTAGAAGAGGCGACAAAACATCAAATAATTTACAATAGGAGAAATAAGTCATATAGCAAATAAATAGTAGAAGCAGTCCGAAATAAATATTAAGCAAGTTATAAGATAAATAATGTGTCTTAATATGAAGTGGACCTCTTTTACGCTTGAGGTAGGCCTAACAAAAATTTGAAGGACAATATGTGCCAATATACATCATTCTATTGCTCTTTAATCAATTAAACAAAAATATATTTCTAAAAATAAAGTAAAAGAATAACTTATCACTATTAAATAAAATAAGAATAAGAATACTTATGATCGAATAAGCTAATCTAAATCATCATAAATGTCTCAATTTTTGCTCCATTTGACGATATTGCTAATGTGCATCTTTCATATACCAAAGTTTGGGAGGCTTGATGTACATCCGTACTGCAAAACAAAGGGGTAGCTTATACCTATCCACTAAATTTTAACTAATTTAAGAGCAAATAGTCAGTATTTAAGCACAATTATTCTTCAAATATGCAAATAGATTATGATAAAGTGTCACTTGGGGCTGTGAACCCACTTGGACGTTTTTGTAATGTAAACTAATGATCTTAATACGCCTTGTGTATTAGACCCATAGGCTTGCATGATGCATGTTCCTTAAAAGGTGTTGGTTTAGCTCTATCTTAGGTTGACTAAGAGTTGATTTTCTAGACTCAAGGTTCCCAAGTGGACAACTCAAGTGAGAAGGCTACACAGTCACATGAAAATAGATTCGGACACCCCGCGCATATGTCAACTCTCCTAATTTTTGTATTTTTTAAAGAATTTTGCGGGTGCATAAAGCATGCATCACGTGTATGTGTGAAAGCGTCAGTTTTCCAGAATCAAAGGAAATATGATTGGAATGACAATTTATATATAAAGCAGTAACAAATAAGCAATTTACATAAGAAAAATAAGCATCAAACAAACATAACAAATAAAAATTAAACAAGTAAGGTTAAAATAAGACAAGCAAGTACTTGAAACTTAATTATTAATCTAAGTTTGTTCTGGTTTAGAGCCTAAATTCCCCAGCGAAGTCGCCAAGTTGTTATACCTATTTTAACCCGAGGTCAAAAAGTATACAATATATTGGTGATTCCTAAATTAATTCAAGGAGTCGCCACCTAATTTTAAGGTAAATTAGGATACCTATTTTTGCTAAAGTGATGCTAATTTAGCTCCAAATTAATGGTCTACTTAGCCTTATATGATTCTAAGTAAGGGTTCTAAATATCCTAAACGGAAGGTGAAAGCACCCTTTAAAAATCTGTTAAAAAAGTTACCGACCAAACTTAGGTTAATTAATCAAAATAAAATAAAGTGCTAAGACGATAAGGATTTATTTCTAACTAAAGGTGCCCCAAACCCCAAAAACTATATTATTTCTAGCTATGTGGATCAAGAACGATAACATGTTTCAATAACACAAGCAAGTATATATTGTAAAGAAAAATAAATAAATAAATAAATAATGCAAATATGAGTATCCATGGATGCTTCCAAGCAATGTCCCTTTGTTTGGCTTGCTATTCGAGATAGTTTAAGATGTTGACTCCATGTGCGGGTATGATGGTGTCAAGTCATGAGACTCCAATTTGCGAGAGTCCCAAATCGAGACTCCGTTTGCTCCCAACGGATGTTCATGCAAATAAAGAGAAAATATAAAGATTAGTGAGGCATTCAAGTTCTCATGATATTGAATAACGTAAATCGAGAGTCAAGTAAAATCATACAACAAATATAGCATTCCACACGTGAAATATGCAAGTGTCAAATAAAATATCGATTTTTGCAGTTGAAGATTTCCAAAACAATTTAAAGTAGTCAATCCAAAATGTTCTTTAGGATTAAGATAAACCTTCAATCTCATCACATTAAGCTACAGTATATCTATTTGCTAAAGACTTTGCATAAACTGAAGCCATGATTCTTCTGGCCAAGAAAGGTTATATTTTGATAGATTCACAAGCAATCAAATAGTTCTCAGTAGGAGTAAAACAAGCATTGGCTTTCTGAATCAAGAAACTAGACAACACAAAAAGCTAAAGCCAAACGCATCCATTTCACTAATCTATAAGTTGTGATTTTAACAAATAATTAGTAAACACCAAACTTCCAAATTCCACAAGGAGAAACTAATGAAAATTAGGTGTTGGGCCTAACTCACACCCCAAAAGCTAGCTCAAAGGGAGGAGGATTGCCTAAGCCTCATAAGGAGTCCATCCATCTCATTAACCATCAATGTGAGACTTTTTGTCTCAACACCCCCCCCCTCCACGCCCAGTGCTAAGCATCTGGTGCATGGGCAATTTTTTTTTTTTTGGCTAACATAATCATTGGTCAAACGAGCGGCATATATGGGTCATAGCCGCCCGCCGGCAGCGCGGGCAGCTAAAGCTCTTTGATTTTCTACCAGGACCGTAGAGGCTCTGATACTATGTGAGAAATATTATGGTATCAAAGCAGGGCCCATTTCACCCAATGTTGGGCCCCTGAAAAAAATTGCCCACGCACCTGGGCGTGAGGGGGGTGTTGAGACGAAAAGTCCCATGTTGGGCCCCGAAAAAATTGTCCATGCACCTGCTAAGCACTGGGCGTGAGGGGGGGTGTTAAGACGAAAAGTCCCACATTAGTGGTTAATGAGATGGGTGGACTCCTTATAAGGCTTAGGCAATCTTCCTCCCTTTGAGCTAGCTTTTGGGGTGTGAGTTAGGCCCAAGACCTAATTTTCATCAGAAACCAAACACTAGTCTTGTAGAACATTAATTGAACTAATCAAGTTCAGTTGGAAAATTCCCACAATAGAAATGCTTTTCATTAATGAAAAAGAAGGAACAAACAAGAAGATATGAATAAGACGAGAAACAATAAATCTTAATTATACACCATTTTTATGTCACTCCCAGAACTAAAAAAGAACTTCCAGATTTGAAATGGGCATTACGAAAAGGAAGAAATAAAGAAAACCCAAATGGGAAGTACCTCACTGCCACCATTCCAGACTTTAGACATCTCAAAGAGAACAAATATATTTCATGGGATTTAATTACAACATGCTTACACAGTGTTCACCCAACTAAAATTATTCGAAAGAACCAAAGTAAAAACATCTTACGTAAAGAAAATAAGTAGTAGGGAAGTGGGGAAAGTTTAAGAAATATAGCACCACAAATCATTCTCCAAAAAAATGGAAAGTGAATGAGATCATATGGTCAAACCCGAGATCATTTTCCTCAACATTAACAAACTTTAGGTGTTAACATGAATGAGCACTTATGAGGAAGCAATTGGTAGTTTGAAAGAGAATAGAGAAGCGGTTGGGCACTTAATGGCTAACAATGAACTCCTAACTTTAAACACATAGTTAAAACTACTGGTATATGGGATGCCTCTAATTTGGGATGCAAAATTATTCCAAAAAGACTTTTGCTCTTGGCAAATTAACTATAAACATGGAAGATATTGACAATGTACTTAACCAATACATAATAACCCAAAGCACATCGACTCAATATCATCATTCAAGCAACCATATAGCAGTTAAAGCTAGACTTTGAGATCAATTAAACCCTTAGCAAAATCAGAAACATTGTCAGCATAATATTATTACCATTCGATTCTTTATAACAACCCCCAATGACCAACAAAATATAAAATCATGCTTATTTGGGGCGAACCCAAAAAGGCACACGCACCATCTAAAGAGAAAATGATAGATTTGGATGAGTATATTATGTCTTCGAGAGCAGCAAACTGAGACGATGAGTTGACCCTGTATCTTTCACCACACAGGCGCAAGAAACAAATCAAAAACGCAATGAACAGAACAAAGTTTTTCCCTCCTAAATCATAACTCTTTTGAAACCTAAAGAGTATTGAATGAAAAATAGACTACTCTTAGGATTAAGACCGAAAAACAACTCCCCTTCTTTCCAGTGAACAGGGGTATTTATAGGGAAAAACTAGGGTCGTTTTTTGGGGGGGAAAAGGACGAAAATGGAGCTTTTAAATTTCAAAAGTGAATGTTGGGGTGCACGTTATTCAAAGCTATTGTTGGTCGCGTGACTTTTGCTGAAGGAGTTTACAGGTTGTCGTTGATTTTTGTTGCTTGGAGGAGGAAGACGTATTCTGAAAAGAAAGGAAAGCAAGAAGAACAAGGCGCGTGGAGTGTCGTATAATTGTTGGAGCTGAAAATTAAAGGGATTGAGCTGGGTTTAAGCTGATTTTTGGGCTACAATTGGTCCAAAAATTGGACTAGACTTGGTTTGAAAATAAGGGTTAGGAGGGTTTGAAACTTATTGCAAATTTGACTATTTAAATTGCAATTAAAAAGGCAGCCGGATTGAATTAGTGACTAATTCCTCGCAAGACAAATTAACATAAATAATTAAAAAGCTTCTTAAAATTAAAAAGTGAAATGATTAACTCAAAAGAATAATTTTATAATTATACTAAATAAAGATAAAAACATAATAAAATCTTTTGGAGTGATTTGATGAATAATTATGAAAAGTAATAATTAAAATACTTAATTATAAAATACATAAAAAATTTGTAATTATACATTAACAATTAATATATTAACACCAAAATAACTTAAAACTTTTTTTTGATTTTTCAAAAACAATTATTTCAAATTTAAAATATTAAAGAAGCTCGATAACTAATTTGTATTTTGAAAGGTAAAAATTGGATGTTAACAAGGCCAAATATGAAAAAGGTTTCAAACATTCATTTTGAATTTTGAACAATTCAACTCTTTTGAATAATGAAAGAAACTTAAAAAATTAAGTTAATATGGAATAGATATAATATTTTTTAAATTACTTTCCTAAGACTTAACCTCAAGCATTAATTAATAGGGTGTGGTATAGTGAAATAGTTATATCAGTAATTATTTCTTAATCAAGGAAAATTAACAAAAGAAGTAATAAATAAAAATTTAATTAACATACAGCTATGTATAATAAATACATGATACGTATTTGCTATAGCACATAAAATTTCCATATTTATCCAAGTTTATTAGAAATTTTAGATCCAATGGTTTAAACTTTAAAGTTAAGAATCATAAAATTTTTCAAAAAAAAAAAAAAAAAAACGTCACCCCAAAAAAGTATGATCCATCCCGAAGAAACTTTTGAACACCATAAAACTTTGGCCTCTAAAGGGGTTATTCTGAACTTCAAAACATTGGCATTTGTCCACCTGTCCAAGTGAATTTGTTACTCTTTCTATTTATTTTTATTTGTTCCTTGTTGACTTAGCACATAAATTACAAAGTAGTAAATGATAGAGATAATTTTATCGCATTGCCTTTTAAATATAATAAATTCAATATCATGAAAAATATAATAAGAAAATAATTATGATTTAAGGGCAAATTAAGAACTAAGTGTAAAAATTATCTCTTGATTTCATATATTGGACAAGTATTGTTAGACATTCTAAAATAGTATAGTTGACAAATAAAAATAAACGAAAAGAGTATTAACTTCCCAAAAGTTTTGGTATAAAAACAACATCACAATATTCTTGTCAATTTTGACATACGAAGGAAGAAGAAAGCAATGGTCAGCATGGACGAAGAAAAGGCCTGTCTGGTAACTATATTTACTTGCTTTGATTTGCAACAAATTTTCACTGCCTGTCTGGTAGATATTTTTACTAGGCAACCAATTTTTACTTCCTGTTGTCTTGTTTCAATTTTTTTAATCTATTTTTTCTAATAAATCTTAAATTTATTTTCAATGATGTATTTAATATTATAAATTTTTTTTAAATTTCTCAAATTCCACCTTCTCTTATTTCAATTATTTTTTCCCATACTTTTACTCTCTTATTTATTTTTCATACTTTTTCTCTTTCTTTTATTATTTCTTTTTTTATTTTCCAAACCGCACTGTATTTCAATAATTTTTTTTCATAATCTCTCTTTCTTAATTTTTTGATTTTTTTCGGTGTCATTTAGCTATTAACTTTTTCTCTTTTTTTGGTATCCTTGTTTGTAACTTGTGATTCTAAGTTATTTTTGGTGATGACAAATTATCATTGTTTTATCATTTTATTTTTTATTGACATGCTTGAGTTCATTTATACTTTGTGATTGCTAACAATTTTATGTTAAAAGATGTGAGCACCCAAGATTTCACGATTTGATCCCCTCCAGTCGTACTGTTATCTACATCAACCAATCGATAGGTAAGCCTAACTATAGCATGACCATAGGCAACAGTCTATCCCGCGGAAAACAATCGTAAGAGATAAAAGCTGTCAAATTAAAGAAAGGAAATACAAAATCAAAGAATAATAAACAGGGGCCCATCCCAAGGCCTGTGATAAGTCATAAGTCAGTATAGAGTTAATAAACAAAATAACAGTACAAGCTCTTTCAAAATACAATAGGTCAACTCTGAATACAAAATAAAGACTAGCCTAAACAACAAAGGATGGAAATTGGCAACTTTGGACACCAGGAGCTCACCCCAATTTTTGAAATCCACAACAGTTCTGTACGAAAGAAATTCAACAGTAAGGATTCACACTACGATCTGTAGGGGTAAAAATGTAGTATGAATACTAAACAAATGGTACTCAGTAGGCATAGACCAACTTAGCTCAACAGGTAAAGCAAGTATATGTATAACATTAAAATAAGATAAGTATATGATAGGTAACTGAGTAATAAACAAAATAAATAATATTCAAGATATATGAGATGAAAAAGAGGAAGCAAAAAGCATACCTGGAAGAATTAAGTCTACCATTTACTAGCACGAAATAAAAACTAAAGAGTATACTCAGCAAGGGGATGGGTGAAGGAAAAATATCAAAAGCCTATATTAACCTAGCCCTAAGAACTAATCCAACTTAGACTACAAAACTATCATATTCAACCCAGGGAGGAACAATCACTAACTAGCAGTCCAACCCAAGCATGTATAAATATGATCAAACAATAACCAACCGACATTCCATTTTATTGGCTATACAAACAACAAGAAGAGCCCTAACCAGCTTCCTATACTACCACGGGACTAAATGAAACACCCCAAAAAGTGCTCAAAAATGTGCCTCGGAAATGCCCATAATCGTAATTTTTATATATCTCAAAATCGTGTGTGATATAAAAAATTTGACTTCATATTCTTGATCGGGGGCAAATTGAGTGGGGGAGAGGGTAAAACCCAAATTTTAGAAGACCCGTAGTGAAAAACATATTTAGCCAACTTTGCAATTCCAGTGAGGGTCCGCGACACGGATCCATCGCGGACCTGTGTGTTTTATTGCCAGTGTTTCTTGTTTCGGTCCAAGGCCTTGTGGTCTTGGGCCTGAGTCTTTCTATGTGTAAAAACACCTATACTTAGTCATTTTTCAACCCCATATCATTCAAGACATTCCCCAAAACCCTCTCTAACACTTACCAAAATATTTCATCCAAATTCAAGTATCCCAAACGCATTTCCGGATCTCAAGAATTTCATTCAAGCTTGAAGTTCTCATTTAAGTCTTCATCAAGAAAATCTCCAAGTTTGAGGTATGTGATTTTCAACCATTGGATTCTTTCCCCTATGGTGCCCAACCTTCCTTTTTATGTAAATTGCATGCTTTCAAGTTATATTACTTATGAGTATTATTTACTACGGATTATAACTATAAACTATGTTGGGATTTTATGAAATGTTGGTTGATTAAGCATGTTTTGAGCTTTGAATCTATGTTCTATTATGAGATATGATGAGGGGTTTCAATATATATTGCATGGGATTATTACCAAGTATTTGGTGGGTTAATTTACATTGAGTTTTCTCACATGATTTCACTCTTGAATTGCATGAATTTTAACTAGTATTACACACCCGCCAAGTGTTTGATAAAATGCCCGGTTAAAGATTCTTGAGTTATTGATGACCTATTGCATGGCCTATAGTCAAGTGACTTTATGATGATGAAAGGATAGTATGTATGTATTGGATTCATGAAAAGTATCCATAGTGTTGCAAGTTGATCACACCTTGTTGAGGGGATGATATACCTCAACCACTTTTAGTGGGTGCTATGCCCATCTACCATGTTGAGGGGTACATACCTTGACCACCTTGATAGAGGGGGGGGTGCTATGCCCATCTTCCATGTTGAGGGGTATATATCTTGGTCACTTTGATGGGGGGTCACATGCCCATCTACCATGTTGAGGGTATATACCTTGACCAGTATGAGGGGGGGTGACATGCTCATCCACCAATTGAGGGGTATATACCTCAATCACCTTCCAAGGGGGTGATATGCCTTGGATTCCAAGTACAAGTTTTCCTGGTCTATGATGATGGTCCCTTCCTACACATGTAATATGTTATATACAAGTATGTTTTACTTCAAGTATTGATCGTGCATGCCAATTTGTTATTATACTATCTATTGCTTATGTTTATGCATTTTTACTATGTTCCCTGTCTCTTGTTGCATTGCATCTTACATACTCAGTACATTCAAATGTACTAACGAATACTCTATGCCTACATGATGTTACCATGTAGGAACCGAAGCTCCTCACAATCATCCTCCACGTTATTGGTCTTGGACATCTTGAAGATAAGCTTTGGTGAGTTCTCAAGTTTGGGGACACTAGCTATGCTATTCTTCCTTATGTTATTTCTTTATCTTGAACTCTTGATACTATCAGGTGAGCTCAAAAAGTTTCTTGCCCTGCCTGTTCATGTTTAGAGGTGTTGTTGGACAAGTGATGTAAATATGCTTGAGCTTTGACTCTTCTATGACTTATGCTATTAAAGACTTCCCTTAGTCCCTTTATCCCTATTTGTACTCTCTTGTTGTTGTTTAATTGCTTCCGCGACCAAGGTTGTGTAGATCATATTCTAAGATGCTTGTTTGGGGTCCCTTCGGGTTCCTATTCATCATGTCACGTCTAGACCCTAGGCTTGGATCGTGACAAACTTGGTATCAGAGCACTATGTTGTTGTTGGTCCTCGGAATTCAACACACCTTGTTGATTAGAGTCCTATTCATGGTTGTGAAGTGCACCATAACTATGAGTAAGAGGCTTTGAGGCGTTTTAGGAAATGATTCCCTTCTTCATGATCTACGTTGTGCTATAGAGGTTAAAGTAAGGTTTTCCCCTAATGAATGTGTTTTGCTAATTTAGATCATGCCTGTTTTGAGAGGAAGAAGAGCCCGCACTCCCGAGGAGCAACCGACCCCTCCCGCTCCTCAAGCTCCTGAAGATGGGGGAGTGGCCCATGAAGAGTTCCGGGATGCCATTACCATGCTAGCCCATGCCATAACTAATCAAATTAACCAAGGGGTCCAAGCCCCTCATGCTCCTACTCTAGCTTCTAGGGTGAGGGATTTCACAAGAATGAACCTACCGGAGTTCCATGGGTCTAAAGTAGATGAGGATCCTCAAGAATTTATTGATGAGGTGTACAAAGTTGTGTCTATTATGGGGCTTAACTCAACGGAGAAAGCAGAGTTAGCAGCCTATAACTCAAAGGGGTGGCCCAAATATGGTTTACTCAATGGAAAATGGAGAAGGGGAACAATAAAGTGATCCTTTGGGGGGGGGTTTAAGGCGGCATTTCTCAACCAGTTCTTCCCTCTTGAGCTAAAAGAGGCCAAAATGATAGAATTTATGAATATGAAGTAAGGATCTATGAGTGTGAGGGAGTATGCCCTCAAGTTCAACCAACTCTCTAAATATGCTCCACAATAGGTGGCCGAGTCAAGGTCTAGGATGAACAAGTTTGTGATGGGTATATCCAATTTGGTGAATGAAGAATGTCGTGCCGCCTTGTTGATAGACTTGTCTCGCCTTATGACTTATGCTGAACAATTGGAAGGGGAAAAGTTGACAAAGAGGAGGATTGGTGAGGCCAAGAGGGCCCGTTTTGAAGGTAGATTCCAAAGTCACAAGGGTGGCCAGTTTCATCAAGGCCGAGGGTCTTCCAATGGTCCTACTAGAAGATTTTCTAATGACAACTCAAGAGTCCAAGGTGGTGGTGGTGTGGTGCCTAATCCTATGTTCCCAAGATGTGGTAGAGGTCACAATGGCCCACGTTTGAAGGATACTAATGCTTGTTATGGGTGTGGTGAAGTGGGTCATAAGGTGATTGATTATCCTCCTAATCCCAACAAGGGTAAAGATGGTCGTCCATGAGGCCAAGATGCAAATGCAGGTCCTAAGGAAAATAGAGGCCAGCAAGGTGGTGCCCCAAGGCACAATAGATTCTATGCTCTTCGAGGAAGACAAGGGGCAGATGAGGTGCCTAATGTCGTCACCGATATGTTAAAAGTCTTTCATGTTGACGTGTATGCATTGATAGACCTGAGTTCCACTCTTTCTTTTGCTACTCCTTTTGTTGCCAAAAAGTTTCATGTTAAACCCGAATTGTTGTGTGAGCCATATGAGGTGTCTACTCCAGTTGATGCATCTATTGTTTCAAGAAAGGTCCATAGAAATTGTCCCGTTTTCATTTTGCATAAAATATTGCCTTGTGATTTTGTTGAATTAGACATGGTGGATTTTGATGTAATTCATGGGATGAATTGGTTGCATGCATATTATGCCTCTATTGATTGTAGAACCCATAAGGTCAAATTCCAATTCCATAATGAACCCATCATTGAGTGGGAGAGTCATGATATGGTGGTTAAGGGTAGATTCATTTCTTGCATTAAAGCCTAAAAGTTGACTTCTAAGGGGTGTCTCTATCATCTTGTGCGGGTTAGGGATGTTAAGTCCAAAGTCCTTCCTATAGAGTCGTTTTCGGTGGTTAATGAGTTCCTTGATGTCTTTCTCGATGTGCTTCCCAGTGTTCCTCCCGAAAAGGAAATAAATTTTGTCATAAACCTCCTTCCCGATACTCCATTTATATTCCCCCATACAAAATGGCCCCGACGGAGTTAAAAGAGTTGAAAGAGCAATTGAGGGATATGTTGGAGGGGTTTTATTAGGCCTAGTCAATCACCTTGGGGTGCGGTAGTGTTGTTTGTGAAGAAGAAGGATGGTACTCATAGAATGTGTATTGATTACTGGCAACTTAATAGGGTCACCATAAAGAATAAGTACCCTCTATCAAGGATTGATGATCTTTTTAACCAACTTAAGGGGCTAGTCACTTCTCTAAGATTGATCTTTGGTCCGAGTATCAGCAAGTGAAAGGAGGGGCATGTGGATCACTTGAGGGTGGTGTTGCAAATCTTGAGGGAGGAGAAGTTGTATACCAAATATGAAAAATGTGAGTTTTGGTTGAAAGAGATTGTCTTTCTAGGTCATGTAGTGTCGGGTGATGGTATTAAGATGGATCCTAAGAAAATAGAGGTGATTAGAAATTGGCCTAGACCTTTGACTCCATCGGACTTTAGAAGTTTCTTGGGTTTGCCGAGTTATTACCAGAGGTTTATGAATGGGTTCTCTTCTATTACCTCTTCTATAGCTAAGTTGACCCAAAAGAAGGAAAAATTTGTGTGGACCGATGAGTGTGAAAAGAACTTCCAAACTTTGAAAGATAAGCTTGTCTCCACTCCTATCTTGTCTCTACCGGAAGGGTTGGAAGGGTTTGTTGTGTATTGTGATGTCTCAAGAATTGATTTTGGTTGTGTTTTGATGCAAAATGGTAAGGTGATAGCTTATGCCTCTAGACAACTTAAGGTGCATGAAGAGAATAATCCTACCCATGATCTTGAATTGGCCGTCGTGGTATTTTCTTTGAAAATTTGGCGTCACTATTTGTATGGGGTACATGTTGATGTGTTTTCCAATCATAATAGTCTTCAATATGTGTTCACCAAAAAAGATCTCAACTTGAGACAAGGAAGGTGGTTGGAGCTCCTCAAGGATTATGATATGAGTGTGCATTATCACCCCGATAAATCTAATGTTGTGGCTGATGCTCTAAGTAGGGTGTCTATGAGTAGCCTCATGTTGATGGTGGTGGAAAATAAGTGGCCAGAGAGGTTCATTGGTTGGCTAGATCGGGGGTTAGGTTGGAAGAGGTCGATAATGGTAGTGTGATGGTTGTTGATGGTTCTAAATCTTCATCTGTTGAGGAGGTAAAGGCAAAGCAAGATCTTAACCACACCTTGTTAGAGTTGAAGGCCTTGGTGAGAGATAGTAAGTTAGGGGTTTTCTCCTAAGGGGGAGATGGTGCTCTTAGGTACCAAGGTAGGTTGTGTGTGCCTAATGTTGATGACTTGAGAAAGAAGGTTTTAGAAGAGGCTCATAATTTTTCCTATCCTATTCACCCATGTTCTACAAAGATGTATAGAGATTTGAGGGAAGTGTTTTGGTGGGGTGGTATGAAGAGAGACATTGCTATGTTTGTATCCGGTTGTCATAATTACCAACAAGTGAAAAACAAGCATCGAAGGTCGGGTGGCCTAGCCCAAGATATAGAGATTCCTACTTGGAAGTGGGAGGAAATTAACATGGATTTTGTGGTTGGGTTGCCTAAGACTAGGAAGCATTTTGATTCTATTTGGGTTATGGTTGAAGAATGACAAAGTCGGCTCATTTTCTACCGGTTACGACTACTTATGGTGCCGAAGATTATGCTAAGTTGTATATTAATGAATTAGTTAGATTGCATCGGGTGCCTTTGTCTATAATAACGGATCATGGTGCTCAATTCATTTCTCACTTTTGGAGGTCTTGGTACCAAGGTTAAGCTTGGTACAACCTTTCACCCTCAAACAGATGACCAAGCTGAAAGAACTATCCAAACCCTTGAGGATATGCTTAGAGCTTGTGTTTTGGAGTTTAAGGCTAGTTGGGATGAACATCTTCCACTCATTGAGTTTTCTTACAACAATAGCTATCATTCAAGCATTGGTATGGCTCCTTTTGAGTCTCTCTATGGTAGACATTGTAGATCCCCGGTTGGATGGTTTGAGGTGGGCGAGATGGCTTTGTTAGATCCGGATTTGGTTATGGAGGCAATGGAGAAGGTAGGTTGATAAGGGAAAGATTGAAGACAACCCAAAGTCGAAAAAAGTCCTATGCTGATATGAGGAGAAGTGAACTTGAATTCAAGGTTGGTGATTGGGTCTATTTGAAGGTCTTACCCATGAAGGATGTGGTTTGTTTTGGCAAGAAGGGTAAATTGAGTCCAAGATTTGTGGGTCCTTATAGAGTCTTGAGGAGGATTGGTAAGGTGGCCTATGAGTTGGAGTTGCCCACTGACATGAATATGGTTCATTCGGTCTTCTATGTGTCTATGTTGAGGAAGTGTGTGGGTGACCCAAGTGCTATTGTGCCTTTAGATTTTGTGAGTGTTGTTGAAGATAATTTGACTTATGAAGAGGTCCTGGTAGAAATTTTGGATAGACAAGTGAAGAGGTTGAGGAACAAGGATGTAGCTTCCTTTAAGGTCCTCTAGAGGAACCAACAGGTTGAAAGTGCCAACGGGGAAGCTAAGGCGGACATGCAAAAGTGATATCCCTATCTCTTCGATTTTACTCAAACCTAAGGTACTAATATAAGTCCCTTTTATGATTTCAAGTCTTAATTTTTAGCCCTTATGTTATTTGCATGCATTTATGTTTATGTTGGCAAGTTTATGGTGATTTTAACATTCATGTTGAGATTTTGAAATTGATGTTTAAGTGCATTGTTACATTCATATGTTGGCTGAAATCATCTTGATTACTTATCTTATATATGTTTCTTTGACATTCGGGGACGAACTTTCCTAAGGGAGAGATATTGAAACACCCCAAAAAGTGCCCGAAAATGTGCCTCAAAAATGCCATAATCGTAATTTCTGTATATCTCAAAATTCGTGTGTGATATCAAAAATCTGACTTCATATTCTTGATTAGGGAGAACAATTGAGTGGGAAATGGATATAACCCAAATTTTAAAAGATCCGTAGCGAAAAATGAATTTTCCCAACTTTGCAATTCCAGTAAGGGTCCGCCACACCTCCACGACGTGGACCCATCACGGACTTGTGTATTTTGTTGCCAGTTTTCTCTATTTCGGTCCAAGGCCTTGGGGTGTTAGGATTGAGCCTTCCTATGCATAAAAACACATATACTTAGTCATTTTTTGACCCCATATCACTCAAGACATTCCCCAAAACCCTCTCTAACACTTAGCCAAATATTTGATACAATTCAAGTGTCCCAAACTCATTTCTGGATCTCAAGAATTTCATTCAAGCTTCAAGTCTTCATCAAGAAAATCCCCAAGTTTGAGGTATGTGGGTTTGAACCATTGGGTTCTTTCACCCATGGTGCCCAACCTTCCTTTTTATGTAAATTGCATGTTTTTAAGTTGTATTTCTTATGGGTATTACTTACTATAGATTATGACTAATAAACTATATTGGAGTTTTATGAAATGTTGGTTGATTAAGCATGTTTTGAGCTATGAATCTATGTTCTATTATGAGATTTGATGAGGGATTTCAATGTATCTTGCATGGGGGTATTACCAAGTGTTGTTTGGTTGATTTATATTGAGTTTTCTCACATGATTTTACTTTTGAATTGCATGATTTTGAACTAGCATTACACACTTGCCAAGTGTTTGATAAAATGTTCGTTTAAAGATTCTTGAGTTATTGATGACCTATTGCATGGCCTATGAGTCAAGTGACTTTATGAAGATGAAAGGATTGTACGTATGTATTGAATTCATGAAAAGTATTTATAGTGTTGAAAGTTGACCACACCTTGTTGAGGGGCTGATATGGCTCAACCACTTTGATGAGGGGTGTTATTTCCATCTACCATGTTAAGGGATATATACCTTGACCACTTTGATGGGGGGTGCTATGCCCATTTACCATGTTGAGGGGTATATACCTTGGTCACTTTGATGGGGGTGACATGAACATCTACCATGTTGAGGGGTATATACCTTGACTACTATGATGGGGAGTAACATGCCCATCTACAAATTGAGGGTTATATACCTCAATCACCTTCCAAGGGAGTGACATGTCTTGGATTCCAAATACTAATTCACTTGGTCTATGATGATGGTCTCCTCCTACACATGGAATATGTTCTATACAAACATGTTTTACTTCAAGCATTGATCAAGCATGCCATGTTGTTATTATACTATCCATTGCCTATGTTTATGCATTTTGACTATGTTGTCTATCTCTTGTTGCATTGCATCCTACATACTAAGTACATTCAAACGTACTAACGCATACTCTATGTCTACATGATGTTATCATGTAGGTTCCAGAGATCCTTACGATCATCCTCCACGTGGTTGGTCTTAGACATCTTGAAGATAATCTTTGGTGAGTCCTCAAGTTCGAAGACACTATCTATGCTATTCTTGCTTATGTTATTTCTTTAAGTTGAACTCTTGATACTATGAGGGTGAGCCCGGAAAGTGTCTTGGCACCCGCCCGTTCTATGTTTAGAGATGTTGTTGGACAAGTGATGTAATTATGCTTTAGCTTTGACTCTTCTATGACTTATGCTATTAAAGACTTCCTTTAGTCCATTTATCCCTATTTGTACGCTCTAGTTGTTGTTTAATTACTTTCGCGACCAAGGATGTGTAAATGATATGCTAAGAGGCTTGTTTGGGGTCCTTTCAGTTTCCCATTTGCCGTTTCATATCTTGGCCCTAGGCTTAGGTCATGACACTATAAACAAATAATATATTAATGAATATGATGCATATGAATGCAAGATATGCATGAAACCTTTTCACAGCGTCTAACAATAAGTGTATATAACCTACCCATCTCAGACCTGGTCTTATCATCATCATCCCCGTCATTGGTACAAGTGGAATAATAGTAGCCATATCAATTTACCAAGGATAGACCTCCAATTTGGATGCTCAAGTTCAACTAAGGCCAAACCATAAATTTGAATGTTTAAGGAAAGTCGAGGACGGACCTCAAATTCGAATACTCGCCTTCATATAATGGAGGCCAAAACTTGAATCTAGATACTCATTGAAGATATATCCAAAGTGTTGAGAATTCCCATGCTAATTGTAATCAAAGTCTCTTGAAATGTCATCCTTACCACGTTGGCCAAACTATATCCTAAACTGAACTCCTAGTCCGATCTCTCTTCGCTGACAAAAATTAATATCTCCAATGGGCCTCATAGGCTATGAAAATGGGAAATTATGGATAACATCTGTAATAGAGAAAGGTCACTATTTATAAGGCCATCTACTAGACTCAAGTTTCCTACACTAGTCTATGGGAATCTAAGCCAGTCGAAATGACGCCGAGGCATCTAAAATAATCACTACTCAACACTGAGCACACTAAATCATACATATAACCACAACAAACCTCTTAAACTTCATGACCTAACACAATGCCTTTGTAGCATCTACCACCATGATTTATACCATACCTTCCATATCTAGGAATAATTTGACCACCATTGCCACCTTAATGTCACGCCCCGGGAGGATACCCTTGGTATAGCCGACACTTGAAGAATCATTTCTAATTCTCCAAGAGAACCACTTGGCCTCATCGTCACATCAACTCGACAGCAGAAGGATAACTCATAAAGTAAGCCATCACATACAAGAAGATAAACGATTGCATAACTCTATTGTATCATAGCTTATAATGAAGAAAAGTTTAGATACAAATACTCATTAAATACTCTACTCCAATGTCTATGAAGCCTCTACTCAACCATCTAGAATAGTGCCATGACAGGCTATCGACTCCCCAATCAAAAGTAAATAAAGTATTCAACAATAATAAGAAAATAACAGGGCTCCTCTAGAAAGTAAGGGAGGTTCACCAACTCTGGAAGTGTATTGAACTGGACCTCAACGATGCACGGACTGAAGTCCTCTATCACCTATATCTGAATCATAAAATTATGCAAGTACAAAGGGACATCAGTACATGGAATATACTAGTATGTAAAATGGCTCAAGAAAAGTAAAGCTCAACTCCCTCACCTCGGCTCAACAAATTATGCTCAAAATGGTTTATGCAAGTGTTATAGTTGAAATTATGCTTTTCAAATAGGCTCAGTAAAATAGACTCAGTTTGAAATCTCATGTTCAAAACAGTGTTGCTTAGGAGGTTCTCTAACTGACATTCCTCATCTGATCAACTTTAGTTAGGTGATGCACAACAAATTTGCATCATTGCCACACTCGCCCTTAACTTGCCACGGAATAGGGCGATCAACCTCAACATCGCTCCCTCGGATCCTAAGTGAGTGTCCACTTGCGGGATAAGAGTCACAAGTATTATGCTGAAACGACTATTATACGCTGGCAAGCGTAGTCTTTGGGTGCTCCTCAATCACCCAACTCGGTGCTAATACTCCTCCCAAGACTAAAATATGCTCGACTTCTCAATCAACTCATCCATCAACTCAAAACTCAACTCATCAATCAACTCAAATTCAACCACATAGGGACATCTCATCTCAACTTATCTCAATTACTCCACAATTAAATCAATGCAACAAATCAACTTGACTCAGACTCAAACGGTCATTTAGACTCACTCAAATGAACTCCTTAAATAGTGCATGCTAGATAGTCACGTGGAATAATATATGTGACTCAAATGCAACATGCTTCTCATGCTTAATTAAACTCAAATTTACTCAAATCAACATGCTTAATTTACTCAACTCAACATGCTCAATTTATGCATAAGATTTCCATGAAGACATGCAATTTTAGGGCTCATGCTATTAAGGATGAAAATACATGTACAAATCTCATATATGAATACCCATGTAATGCAAGACATTACCTCATATAGTATAACAACACCTCAAGATAGATACAAGGATTTTAGTATTAAAATAGTAAAGTTTCTCAAAATCTCGACTCTTTTCCACAAAATATTGGCTCAAGAAGATGAAGGGGCATCTGAAGGAAAGATTTCACACTTTTATAAGCCTTACATACATGGATATTGAGGAATAATCGATTCTCAACTAATCTTTTGCTCTTGGATAGCAAACCCTAGCTTCTCCTTCTTCTCCTTTTTGCTCTCAAGAAAAACCTCAAGGTGGAATTAGTGATGAATGAGCTAGGGTTTATTTCCAAGGCTTTATACAAGATAAAAACATGGAGGGATTTAAGAAAAAGGGACCAGAATGGACAAAAATACCCTTCGATAAAAATTGCTGACAGGGTCTACGAAACCCCATTTACGACTCGTAGACCCTCTTACGAGTCGTATATACATCTCGTAGGTGAAAAGTCTAAAAATCCTGGATCTCTGGAAGCTGATACGAGACCCTAGATTATGATTCGTAGTCCACTATACGGGTCGTAACTAACCTCTCATGGATGGAGGGGCCTTACAACATGGAACGCTGCAACTTGCCACGAAACCATCCTCTACAAGTCGTAAGTACCTCTCTTAACCTGAAGGGTCATCAAACTTTGAATCACTAAAATTAAGTACAAAACTTGGTCTACGAGTCGTAACCCAATCTACAACTTGTAACCCCTCTTGTAAGACTTGCTTCAGTAGCTTTTCATCAGATTTTCTCAGCAACCCTTTGCACATACTCATCCAAATCAAATAGGAGGAAATTAAGAGGTATTACATTATCTCCCCCTAGGGATCATTCGTCCTCGAGTGTAGAGAAAGATAGGGATTTAGGACAAGGCATGAATCTTCTAAGGACTCTAACAATCAGCCAGCTCTCATCGCGCTCATGCAATCGACAAATTAAGAATTCAACAAGTAATGCAATCAAGTAGTCATCAAATCCATTAATCCTCACTTGGACTCTAGAACTCTATCATCTATCATATGGAAAGCGAAAAGAGGATTCAAGGAATGGAAATTTAAGAATTTAAAGGGAAGTGTTTACCATCAACTCTCTCATCATCAGGAGGCAAGAATATATGGGGTTATTTGGCCTTCATGTCCTCCTCCGCCTCCCAAGTATCTTCCTTTATGAATTGGTTTCTCCACAATACCTTGATAGGTGCAATCTCTTTATTCCTCAGCCTGTGAACCTAACAATCAAGGATTTTGACAGGAATCTCTTCATAACTCAGGCTTTCTCTCACTCCAATACTCTCAACAGGCATAACCAACTATGGAGTCTCTTCATAACTTAGTCTTTGGTCTTGGCCAATTCTTAACTGCCTCAATCTTTCGAGTATCCACTCGAATTCCATCTCCAGAAAATCATATGACCAAAGAGAGCAACGGATTTGAGCCAAAACTAGGCCTGGCAACGGAATCGGTACCGACACCACCGGACCAGGTTTTACCGAAACGGACCAGTACCGGTAATAAATGGGATATATTTATCTTGAACCAGACCTGTACCAGTACTAGTAATATCGGGAAAAATTCCTCTTACTGTACCAGTCCAGTGTTAATTGGGACTGACCTATGTTTTTATGAAATAATTAGTTAATTGTTCATTTGTTTGAAAGTGTTTAAACTAAACTTTAAAGATTAAATTTTTTTATATGTTTTAAAGTTTATTGCTTTAACATAATCAAAAATTAAGTTTATAAGTTTAAACTTACATTATATAATTTTTTTAAAGTTTGAAGTGTAATTTTTAAAGTTTTAAAGTTATAAGTTATAACTTATTTACAAAGTTAAATATCAAATATTCTAAGTTCTCAAATTGAAATATTCAAAAATTTAAACTTTTAACTTTAAAAGTTTAAATTTCAAATGTTTAAATATAAAATTTAAATTTTAAAGTTTTTTGAATGTTTGATTTATATTTTAAAGTTAATTTATATTAAAAAATTTCTAAACTTAAAGTTGTAAATGCAAGATAATAATAATAAGAAATAAGGCGAATAGCCTATAATTTTATTATATTAGTAAAGAAGTTGTACAAATATTAGAAAAGAACCTAATTTATACAGCCACTTTCTAGGAAGGATTCTGTTTCAGTTAGGCACCTAATTTACGCAGTCACCTTCTAGACAGAGTTCTATTTCAATTAGGCTTTATTTATTACAATATACTAATATCTTATATCATTTTGAAAATCTTGCCTAAGTTGTTCTAACATTTCTAGTTTTACATTGTCTAAAATTGGTTGTTAAGTTTGTTCTTATATGAAATCTATGTCATCTTCACTTGATTCCGATAAAATATTATCTATGTCGGCTTCAAATTGAGACTGTAGAGTTGGACGCTCTAAATTTCTCCACTCCGCACTGATCCAATCTCTGAATAAAATTGATATTTCCAAGCTATCTGATGCTAGTGAATGTCGAAAGTCCCCAAGTTGGAATCTTCCCGCGCTAAAAATGCCTTCCGAAGCCACCTATGATGCTTGAATAGCTAGAACATTACGGACCACCAGCTAAAGTCTTGGAAAAGATTTGCCCCGATTCTTCCACCATTCCAAAAGCTGCGGTTTTCCCTGTCTGTCTTTAATATTTTTCGTAGCCCGGTTAAGATATTCATCAAAAAATCTTTACGATCGTTAGTACTAAGACTAAGATTATATTCTACCATGTCATCAAAGTCATCATCGTATTTACACCTATATGGTTCTGGTTGTTGAAAGTGTACATCATCTAATACAGTAGAAACATATAAATCATATACTTTCCTAGCCTCTAGTCTAATGCTACTTTAACAAAAACAAATTATGTGAAGGATTTTCTTCATCGTCTTCAATTTCTAAATGTGTATATATGTTATCTACCATTCTAGATACACTTACTTCTTTATAAGTCAGGTTAAATAAACAGGCAGTTAAATAAATTTGAGGAATTAGAAAAAAAAATATTTTTAAAATTTTTTCTATCATTTTGTTTAATCAGTTCTTGAAATTTTGGATTATTTTTAAATTGAGCAAATTTACAAGAAATCGCATAAATATTTTGTAAAACAGAAGATATAGTAGGATAATAAAGACCCAAAATTTGTTTGGTAGCTAAATAAAAAACTTTTAAAAAATTAATTAGTTCTTTTATATCTTTCCAATCATTGTCATCAATTCGCTAATCCAAAGCATCATTATGGGCATCAAACCATTTGAAAGGGGTCTCCTATAGTCATAAGCCAATTTAAGCATGTCACATAGCGAATTCCACCTGGTAGCTACCGTTTTTAGAATTTTTCATACAACAAATTGTATTCAATACACCTACTATCAAATTCTTTAAGTCTAGCCTCTATATGACATTTTAAAATAAAATGACATGCAACTTCAACGTTATTACAACCATTTTCAAATAAAGAAACACCATTTCTAACAATTAAATTATTTATGTTTGCAATTATATGAAAACCATCTTCATAAATAGAAGTAAGAATAGGTTTTAAATAATCAGCGACATGTTTATTACTAGAAGCGTTATCTAAAGTTATACTAATTATTTGACAAGATAGGCAATAAAATCGTAAGACATCAAGAATTGTTTGAGAAATATAAGAACCGATTTTATGCATTTCACAACTTTTATAACCTAAAATTTATTTTTGCAAAACTCAGTTTGTCATGACCCAAGCCTAGGGCCTAGACGTGACACGATGCGTGGGAAACCCAAAGGGACCACAAGCAAGCTTCTTAACATATCATATCACATCCTTGGTCGCGGAAACATTAAAGTATAATAAGAGATGGTAAATAGGGATAAACAGGGCTAAGGTAAAACTTTCATATCATAAACATCAAGATGTCAAGAGAGAGTCAAAGCTCATACCATTATACATAACATGTCCAACAACACCTCTAACCATACAATTTTGCGAGGGCCAAGACAAGCAGTTGGGCTCACTCTCATAGTCAATACATACATAAAAGAAAGATAGTTTAATACATAGCATGAGATCATAAATATTTTCCCTTGAATGGAGAACTCACCAACTAGCTTTGTAGAGAAATTGCACTAGCCACGTGGAGGAGGACGATGATCAAGTGGGGCTCCGATTCCTACATGGTGATATATGTAGGCAAAAGTATGCATTAGTAATAATAAAATATGACTTGCATGGTCAATGCTTGTAATAAAACATGCTTATCTAGAACAATTTACATGTGTAGGAAGAGACCATTATGAGTAACCAAGGCCACCACCTTTTTGGTGAGGCGATTGAGGGGCAAACCCCTCAACATAGTTGTACAGGCCTACTACCTCCCAAGCAGGGCAATTGAGGTACAAACCCCAAACATGGTTGCACGGGCCTACTACCTCCCAAGCGAGGAAATTGAGGTACAAACCCCCTAACATTGTTGCAGGGCCTAATACCTCCCAAGCGAGGCAATTGAGGTACAAACCCCCCCTCCAACATGGTTGCACGGGCCTATTACCTCCTGAGTGAGGTAATTGAGGTACATACTACCATACCTCACCCCCCAACATGATAGTTCGGGCCTACTACCACCCGAACGAGGAAATTGATCAACTTCCAACACTTTAGATACTTTTCATGAAATCAACACCTCTATACCATACTTTCATCACTGTAAAGTCATACAAGTTTAGGTCATGAAATAGAACATCAATGGCTCAAGAACCCTAGCCCGACATTTTATCAAACATTTAGTGGATATGTAATGCTAGTGAAATATTTGGTTAAGTGTTTAAGATCTGGATGAGTTTTGGGACTTGAAATTAGGAGTGAAATATTTGGTTAAGTGTTTGAGTGAGTATTGGGGAATGTTTTGAATGATATGAGGGTGAAATATGACTAAGTATAAGTATTTTTACATTTGGGAACACTTCGGCCTAAGACTCAAAAGACTTGGACCGGTCTAAAAGAAATACACATGAATAAGCTGTTGGCCCGTCGCACCAAGAATGCGCAGACCTCACTGGATATCGTATTTCGCGATTTTCAAATTTTGATACGCTTGCTCTAAAATTGGGGTTAGACCCATTTTCCACTCAATTTGACCCCTTGATAATGAATATGAAGTTGAATTTTTTATATAACGTACGGATTTTGAGATATATGGAAATTATGATTCAAGGCACTTCCGAGGCATATTTTCGGGTACTTTTTGGAGTTGTTACAATATCTCTCCCTTGGGAACATTCGTCCCCGAATGTCAAAGAAACATATATGAGAGATGTAAATATGATAATTTCATCCCACATAAGGATGCAACAATTTCGTTTAAATATCATTTCAAAAACCTCAACATAAGTGTAAAATCATCATGAACTTGTCAACTTAAACATGAATGTATGCAGTGACATGAGGGATGAACTTAAGACTTGAGATAATAAAGAGGACTTAGATTAATACCTCAGGCTTGAGTGGAGTGGAAAAGGTAAGGATACCACTTTTACATGTCTGCTTTGGCCTTCCAAGTAGCACTTTCAACTTGTTGGTTCCTCCAAAGGACCTTAACAGAAGCCACATCCTTATTCCTCAACCTCATCACTTGTCTATCTAAACTCTGAACCGGAACCTCTTCATAGTCAAATTTTCTTCAACAACACCCACAATATCAAGAGGCACAATAGCTGTAGGTTCTCCCAAACATTCCCTCAACATGGATACATGGAATACCGGATGAACCAAATCCATCTCGCTAGGCAATTCCAACTCATAAGCTACCTTGCCAATTCTCCTTATTACCCTATAAGGACCCACATATATTGGAATAAACTTTCCCTTCTTACCAAAACAATCACACCCTTCATGGGTAACACCTTCAAATAAACCCAATCACCAACTTTGAACTCAAGATCCCTTCTCCTCACATCAGCATAGGAACTTTGGCGACTTTGCGCCGTCTTCAACCTTTCCCTAATAGTCCTAACCTTCTCAAGAGCCTCCATAACCAGATATTGTCCCAAGAAAGCCACATCTCCAATCTCAAACCACCCAACCGGTAATCTACAAAGTCTACCATAGAGAGCTTCAAAAGAAGCCATACTGATGCTGGAATGATATCTATTGTTATAGGCAAACTCAATCAATGGAAGTGATCATCCCAACTACCCTTAATCTCCAATACACAAGCCCTAAGCATATCCTCAAGTGTTTGGATAGTACTTTTAGCTTGGCTATCCGTTTGAGGGTGAAAGGTCGTACTACGTATAACCCTTGTACCAAGATCCCTTTGGAAGGACCTCCAAAAGTATGACGTAACTTGAGCACCATAATCCGATATGATGGACAAAGGAACCCCATGCAACCTCACCAAGTCATGAATGTACAACCTAGCATACTCTTCAGCCTAATACGTGGTCTTAACCGGTAGAAAATAAGCTGATTTTGTAATCCTATCAACCACAACCCAAATGAAATCAAAACCCTTTCAAGTCTTGGACAACCTAACCATAAAATCCATATTAATCTCCTCCCACTTTCAAGTAGGAATCTCTATGTCTCGTGCTAGGCCACCCAGTCTTTGGTGCTTGACTTTGACTTGTTGACAACTATGACAACTGGAAACAAATTTGGCAATGCCCCTCTTCATGCCTCCCCACAAATACACATCCCTCAAGTCTCTATACATTTTGGTGGAACTGGGGTGGAAAGAATAAGAAGAATTATGGGCCTCATCAAGGATCTTCTCCCCCAAACCATCAACACAAGGCACACACAACCTACCTTGGTACCTAAGGGCACCATCTCCCCCTTGGGAGAAAACCTCTACTTGCGCTTTTCCACCAAGGCCTTCAATTCAAGTAAAGAGGAGCCAAGATCTTGTTTTTATATCACCTCATCAACCATGGAAGACTTAGAACCATCAACAACTACAACACCACCATTATCAACCTCTTCCAACCTAGCCCCCAATCTAGCCAACCGATGGATGTCCCTAGACACCTCTTTATCACCATCATCAACATGAGCTAGGCTACCCGTAGATACCCTACTCAAAGCATCCACCACAACATTAGCCTTACCGGGATGATAATGCACACTTATATCATAATCCTGTAGAAGTTCTAACCACCTTTTTTGCCTCAAGTTGAGGTCTTTTTGAGTGAAGACACATTGGAGACTCTTATAATTGGTGAACACATCAATATGCATCTCATACAAATAATGTCGCCAAATTTTCAAAGCAAATACCACGGCAGCCAATTTAAGATCATGAGTAGGATAATTCTTTTCATGTACTTTGAGGTGCCTAGAAGCATAGGCTATCACCTTAACATTTTGCATTAGCACACAACCCAAACCAAATCTAGAAACATCACAATACCCAACAAACCCTTCTAGCCATTCCAGTAGTGACAATATAGGAGCAGACACAAGCCTATCTTTCAATGTTTGGAAACTCTTTTCACACTCCTCAGCCCACACAAATTTGGCTTTCTTTTGATCCAACTTGGTGATTGAAGAAGCAACAGATAACCCATTCACAAATCTCCGGTAGTAACCCGCTAAGCCCAAGAAACTTCTAATGTCCAAGTGATTCAATAGTCTAGGCCAATTTCAAATCACATCCATCTTTTTAGGATCTACCTTAATACCATCTCCCGATACCATATGTCTTAGGAAGGAAACCTCCTTCAACCAAAATTCACACTTTTCATATTTAGCGTACAACTTCTCCTCCATCAATCTTTACAACACTTCCCTCAGATGAGCCATATGCTCCTCCTTACTATGAGAATATATCAAAATATCATCGATGAAGACCATAAGAAACAAATCAAGGTAGGGTTTGAAGACCTTATTCATAAGATCCATAAAGATAACCGATGCATTGGTCAAACCCAAAAGATATCACAACAAACTCATAATGCCCATACCTAGTCGGGAAGGTCGTCTTGAGAATATCACACTCCCTTACCTTTACTTGACGAGACCCGGATCAAAGATCAATCTTAGAGAAATGGCTATCCCCTTGAAATTGGTCAAACAAATCATCAATTCTTGGAAGAGGATACCTATTCTTGATTGTGACCCTATTAAGTTGCTGGTAGTCAATAAAAATTCTAAGAGACCTATCCTTTATCTTCACAAACAACACCAGAGCACCCCAAGGTGATTGGCTAGGCCTAATAAAACTCTTTTCCAACAAATTCCTCAATTGTTCCTTGAACTCTTTTAACTCCACCGGGGCCATACGGTAAGGGGGAATAGAAACGGGTTGAGTTCGAGGAGGAGGTCTATATCAAAATCTATTTCCCTATAGGGAGGAACACCGGGAAGGTCATTTGGAAAGACATCAAGGAAATCATTTACAATAGGAACTGACTCTATGGAGAGGACTTGGACTCCACATCCCTAACTATCACAAGATGAAATTCACTACACACTATGTTAACGCTATGTAATGTTGTGAGTGTTTTGCTATGTTTTGAGCTATAAATCTTTATATATTGTAAAATTTGAGAAGGGGTTTTGATGTATATTGCTTGGGGTATTCCAAGGTATTGATTGATGATTTTACAATAAATTTCCTTGCATGATTTCATCTCTAAATTTTATGATTCTATACTACCATTTCACATCCTCTAAGTGTTTGATAAAATGTCCAGATGTGGTTTCTTGAGGAATTGAAGGTCCAAAGCATGAGATATGATATGATTGACTATATGAGGATGAAATGAGATAATGTATATGATAGATTCTATATAAAGTGTTGCATTAGACTATTCCCAATCCGAGTGGGGGGGGGACTAAAAAATCGGATAACCTAGATGGGGGTTTGTACTCATCAACCTAGGGAAGGGTTTGTACTTCTCCACCAAGTGATGGGGCGACATCATCACTAACCTAGATAGGGGTTTGTACTGATCAACCTAGGGAAGGGTTTGTTCTTCTCCACCTTGGTGATGGGGTGGCATTATTACCAACCTAGATGTGGGTTAGTACTTATCCACCTAAGTGATGGGGCGACATCATCACTAACCTACCAAAGGGTTGTATATTTGGAAATTTATCTTGGTCTCTTCTACACATGTGATATCCTATATGAACATAGTTATTTAAGCATGTTTTACTTATACATTTATCATTCATGTCGTATTGTTATAGTATGCCTTTTGCTTATTGTTCTGCATTTTGATTATGATGCTTAATTCTTATTTGCATTGCATCCTACATACTTAGTACATTCAAATGTACTTACGCATACTCTATGCCTACATGATGTCACCATGTAGGCACCGGTGCCCTAGTTGATCATCCTCCTCCTCCACATGGCTAGTTCGGAACTATTCAAGCTAGTTGGTGGGTCCTCTACTTTGGGGACCTTAGTTTATATTTTCTTGTTATGTATTGAGACATTCTTCTTTATTGTCTATTTTGACTATGAGGGTAAGCCCGGTTACTTTGTCTTGGTCCCCGCTCTTATCTATATATTAGAGGTGTTTGTTGGTCATGTTATGTATCTATGCTAAGAGCCTTGACTTTATTGTTCTTAATGTCTATGATGTAGAAGTGCTTTCGCTTAGCCTCGATTTCCCGACTTATCTCTTGATGCTTGCTTTATTGCTCTGCGATTAAGGATGTATAATGATGTACTAAGAGGCTTGCTTGGGGTCCTTTCGGGTTCCCTTTGTATTGTGTCATGTCTAGAGCCTAGGCTTTGGTCGTGAAAAACTTGGTATCAGAGCACTAGGTTGATAGATCCTCAGAGTCCAACACACTGCATCGATTAGAGTCCTATTCATGGTTGTGAACCGCGCCATAACTATGAATAAGAGACTATGAGACGTTTTAGGAAATGTTTCCCTTCTTCATGTTCTAAGCTATGCTATAGAGTTGTGGTAAGTTTATACCTCTAACAATTTTTCTTTCTACGCTAAATCATTCCAAACACTAGAGGAAGATGGGCCCAAGCTCCCAAGGAGCAAACTACCAATGGTGATCTCCGAGATGCTCTCACCATGGTTGCCCAAGTGGTGGCCCACCAAGTCAATCAAGGGGCCCAAGCCCCTCATGCTAGGGTAAGAGACTTCATGTGGATGAATCCTTCAGTGTTCCATAGGTCAAAGGTGGATGAAGATCCACAATAGTTCATTGATAAGGTCTACAAAATCTTGAATATCATGGGTGTTGGGCCAAATGAAAAGGCGAAGTTGGAGGCGTACCAACTCAAAGGGGTAGCCCAAATATTGTATGATCAATGGAAGGGTGAGAAGGGGATTGGTAATATGGTGCTTTGGGAGGAGCTTAAATTGGCCTTCCTTAATCGGTTTTTCCCTCTTGAGCTTAGGGAAGCAAAGTTGGTAGAGTTTATGAACTTGAAAAAGGTGCTATGAGTGTGAGGGAGTATGCCCTCAAGTTTAATCAAATTTCAAAGTATGCTTCTCATTTGGTGGCCGATCCTAAATCTAAGATGAACAAGTTTGTGATGAGGGTCTCCGACTTGGTAAGTGAAGAATGCCGGTCCACCATGCTAATTAGTGACATGGACTTATCTCGGTTGATGACTTATGTTGAGAAAATGGAGGAGGAGAAATTGAGGAAGAGAAGGGGGCATGAGGCCAAGAGGGCCCGTTTTGGGGGCAAGTTCCCAAGGGGTGTCCGGTTCCATCAAGGCCAAGTGTCTCATTATGCTACTAACAGGGGTTTGCCAATGACCTCCCTAGGCTTCAAGGTGTTGGTGTTGTGGCTCCCATTGATGTGTATCCTACATGTGGAAAGAGTCAATGAGACCCATGTTTGAAAGATTCGAATGAATGCTTTGGTTGTGGGGAGCTTGGGCACAAGAAGGTAGATTGTCCAAGAAACCGTAGCAAAGTCTGGGGTGCTAGTGCAATTCTATTGGGGAGTGGTGGTCCTAAAGGTGATGCCCCAAGGCACAATCAATTTTATGTTCTACATGGGAGGCAAGGGGTTGGTGGTCCCTGATGTTGTTACCGATATGTTAAAAATCTTTGACTTTGATATATATGCTTTGATTGATCCGGGTGCCACTCTTTCCTTTGTTACCCTTTTTGTTGCTAAAAATTCCATGTTGTCCCCGAGTTGTTGCATGAGTCATATGAAGTGTCTACTCAATTGGTGCCTTTATTATTGCTAGAAAAGTTTATAGAAGTTGTCCTATTCGTATTTTACATAAGTTGTTGCCTTGTGATCTTGTTGAATTAGACATGGTTGATTTTGATGTCATTCTTGGGATGGATTGGTTTGCATGCCTACTATGCTTTTATTGATTGTAGGACCCATAGGGTCAAGTATCAATTCTCAAGTTAACCCGTCCTTGAGTGGGAGAGTCAAGATGTGGTGGACAAGGATAGACTCATTTCATGCATTAAAGCCAGTAAGTTGATCTCTAAGTGGTATCTTTACCATCTTGTGAGGTTTAAAGATGTGGAGTCTAAAGTCCCTTCTATAGAGTCGGTTCCGGTTGTAAATGAGTTTCTTGATGTCTTCCCAAATGACCTTCCTGGTGTCCCTCCCAAAAGGGAGATAGATTTTGGCTTAGATCTCCTTCTCGATACTCAATCTATCTCCATTCCCCCATACCGTATGGCCCCAGTGGAGTTGAAGGAGTTAAAGGAACAATTGAAAGATTTATTGGAGAAGGGATTTATTAGACCTAGTCAATCATCCTGGGGTGCCCCGGTATTGTGTGTGAAAAAGAAGGATGGGTCACTTAGGATGTGTATTGACTATGGGCAACTCAATAGGGTCACTATAAAGAATATATATCCTCTTCTAAGAATTGATGACTTGTTTGAACAATTGCAAGGGGCTAGCTTATTCTCGAGGATTGATCGTTGATCCTGGTATCATCAAGTGAGGGTGAGGGAGTGTGATATTCCCAAGATGGCATTTTGGACTAGATATGGGCATTATGAGTTTGTTATGATGTCATTTGGGTTGATAATGCACCGGCCATCTTCATGGACCTAATGAATAGGGTCTTCAAACCCTACCTTGATTCCTTTGTTGTGGACTTCATTGATGATATTTTGATCTACTCACATAGTAGCGAGGAGCATATGGGTCATTTGAGGATTGTGTTGCAAAGGTTGAGGGAGGAGAGGTTGTATGCCAAATATGACAAGTGTCAGTTTCGGTTAAAGGAGGTTACATTCTTAGATCATGTGGTGTCAGGGGATGGTATTAAAGTGGATCCTAAGAAGACTAATGTGATAAGAAATTGGCCTAGACCATTGACCCCGTCAGATATTAGAAGCTTCTCGGGCTTTGCTGGTTACTATAGAAGATTTGTGAATGGATTCTCCTCCATTACTTCCCCTATGACCAAATTGACTCAAACGAAGGTTAAGTTTATGTGGACTAATGAATAGGAGAGAAGCTTCCAAACATTGAAGGATAGGTTTATGTCTGCACCTATATTGTCACTATCGGATGGGCTTGAGGGTTTCATTGTGTATTATGATGCATCTAGAGTTGGTTTGGATTTTTTGCTAATGCAAAATTTTAAGGTCATAGCCTACGCTTCTAGACAACTCAAAGTGCATGAAAGGAACTACCGTACCTATGTTCTTGAATTGGTCGCCTTGGTGTTTGCATTAAAGAGTTTGGCGTCATTATTTTTATGGGGTGCATGTTGATATCTTCACCAATCATAAGAGCTTCCAATATGTCTTCACTCAAATATATCTCAACTTGAGACAAAGAAGGTGGCTAGAAATTCACAAAGATTATGGCATGAGTGTGCATTATCATCCAGGTAAGGCAAATGTGGTGGCGGATGTATTGGGTAGGGTGTGTATGGGTAGCCTAGCCCATGTTGATGGTGGTGATAGGGAGATGGCCAGAGAGGTGCATAGATTGGCTAGATTGGGGGTTAGGTTGGAAGAAGTGGGTGATGGTGTTGTTGTTGTTGATGGTTCCAAATCTTCCTTGGTTGATGAGGTGATAGCAAAACAAGATCTTGACTCCTCCTTGCTTGAATTGAAGGCCTTAGTGAAAGAGGGCAAAGTATAGGTTTTGTTCCAAGGGGGAGATGGTGCCCTTAGATACCAAAGTAGGTTGTGTGTGCCTTGTGTTGATGGTTTGAGGGAGAAGATCCTTGATAAGGCCCGTAATTCTTCTTATTCTATCCACCTTAGTTCCACCAAAATGTATAGAGACTTGAGAGATGTGTATTGGTGGGTAGGCATGAAAAGGGACATTGCCAAATTCGATTACGGTTTCCATAGTTTTCAACAACTCAAAGCCAACCATCAAACGCCGGGTGACCTAACCCAAGACATAGAGATTCTCACTTGGAAGTGGGAGGTAATTACTATGGATTTTGTGGTTGGATTTCCCAAGACTAGAAAAGGTTTTGATTCCATTTGAGTGGTGGTTGATAGGATGATGAAATCGGCTCACTTTCTACCCGTTAAGACCACATATGGAGCTGAAGAGTATGCAAAGTTGTACATCCATGAGATAGTGAGGTTGTATGGGGTTCCTTTGTCCATCATAATGGATCATGGTTCACAATTCACTTCACACTTTTAGAGGGCATTCCAAAGGGGTCTTGGTACAAAAGTTCACCTTAGTAAAGGCTTTCACCCTCAAACGGATAGCCAAGCTGAAAGGGCAATTCAAACCCTTAAAGATATGCTTAGGGCATGTGCATTGGAGTTAAAGTGTAGTTGAGATGACCATCTCCCTTTTATTGAGTTTGCCTACAATAATAGTTATCACTCTAGCATCACTATGGCTCCTTTTGAGACTCTTTATGGGAGACGTTGTGGAATACCAGTTGGTTGGTTTAAGGTTGGAGAGGTGGCTTTACTGGGACCGGATCTAGTTATGGAGTCCCTTGAGAAGGTTAGGATGATTAGGGAAAGGTTGAGAAGAGACCTTGAATTCAAAGTGGGTAATTGGGTCTATTTGAAGGTTTCTCCAATGAAAGGTGTGGTCCGTTTTGGTAAAAAAGGGAAGTTGAGTCTAAGGTGTGTTGGTCCTTATAAGGTGATAAAGAGGGTTGGAAAGGTAGCTTATGAGTTGAAGTTGCCTAGTGAAATAAATTTGGTTCATCCGGTGTTTCATGTCTCAATAATGAGGAAATGTGTTGGTGATTCTAATGTTATTGTGCCTCTTGATGTTGTGGGTGTTGTTGAGGATAACTTGACCTATGAGGAGGTTCTGGTTCAGATCTTAGATAGGCAAGTGAAGAGATTGAGGAACAAGGAGGTAGCATCCGTTAAGGTCCTTTGGAGGAACCAACAATCGAAATGCTAATTGGGAGGCCTAAAGGGACATGCGAAAGCGGTATCCCTATTTTTCCACTCCACTCAAGCCTAAAGTACTAATTCTAAGTTGCTTATGTGATTTCAAGTCTTATGTTTCATCCCCTATGTCATTCATATGCATTCATGTTTAAGTTGGCAAGTTATAATGATTTTACACTTGTGTTGAGATTTTGAAAATGGTGTTTGAAATGTGATGTTGCATTCTTGTTGGGGCTAGTTTGTTTATGATCATTCTTGTCTTGTGCATCTCTTTTATATTCAAGGACGAATGTTCCCAAGGGGGAGATATTGAAACGACCCCAAAAAGTGCCGAAAACATGCCTCGGAATGCCCAAAATTTTAAATTCCATATATCTCCAAATATGTTTGTTATTTAAAAAATCTGACTTTATATTCTTGTTCAGGGGGTCAAAATTAGGGGGAAAAGGGTCTAACCCTGAATATAGAACAATCGAATCACAATTTCAAATTTCTAAAATTTTAATTTCCAGAGACGATCCGCGACAGCACCGCGACGCGCAGCTACTGCAGACATGTGTTAATTTGGCCTCCGCGATAGGTCCGCATCACAGACTTGCGTATTATGCTGCCAGTGATTTCTATCTCAGTCAAGGCTTTGGGGCCTGGGGCCTAAGTGTCCCCAAACGTGTTTTTACCTATATTTAGCCTTATTTCATCCTCATATCATCCTAAACATTCCCCAAATACTCACTCAAAATACTTAGCCATATTTTCACTCCCAAATTAAAGTCCCAAACCCTCATCCTAAACTAGGATTTTCCTTCAAGGTTCTTCTTCAAGCTTCAAGCCTCCATCTCCACTCTTCACCAAGTTCATCTCCAAGCTAAGGTATGTGAATTTCTTTCATGGGTTCCTTTCACCCATGATACCCAAGACTCCTTTTGCTCAAATTGCATGATTTAAATTTGATTTACAAATGGGTCTTGCTTATTATCAAATTCACTGCACACTATGTTAAAGCTATGTAAAGTTGTGACTGTTTTGCTATGTTTTGAGCTATAAATCTTTAATGTATTGTGAGATTTGAGAAGGGGTTTGATGTATATTGCTTGAGGGTGTTTGTTGATTGATGGTTTGACAATACATTTTCTTGCATGATGTCATCTCTAAATTGCATGGTTCTATACTACCATTTTACACCCTCTAAGTGTTTGATAAAATGTCCAAATGTAGTTTCTTAAGGAGTTGAAGGTCCAAAGCATGAGATATGATATGATTGACTATATGATGATGAAATGAGCTTATGTTTACGATAAATTCTATATAAAAGGTTGCATTAGACCATGCCCAATCCGGGGGGACTAAGAGCCTGAATAACCTAGATAGGGGTTTGTACTCATCAACCTAGGGAAAGGTTTGTACTTCTCCACCTAGTGATGGGGCGACATCCTCACTAACCTAGATGGGGGTTTGCACTCATCAACCTAGGCAAGGGTTTATACTTCTCCACCTTGGTGATGGGGAGGCATTATCACCAACCTAGATGAGAGTTAATACTCATCCACCTAAGTAATGAGGCAGCATCATCTTTAACCTACCAAAGGGTTATACATTTCGAAATCTAGCTTGGTCTCTTCTACACATATGATATCCTATATGAGCATGAGTTACTTAAGCATGTTTTAGTTATGCATTGATCATTCATGTCATATTGTTACAGTATGCCTATATCCTATTGTTATACTTTTTGATTATGATGCTTAATTCTTGTTTGCATTGCATCCTACATACTTAGTACATTCAAACATACTAACGCATACGCTATGCCTACATGAAGTCACCATGTAGGACTCGGTGCCCAAGTTGATCATCCTCCTCCTCCACGTGGCTAGTTTGGTGCTATTCAAGCTAGTTGGTGGGTGCTCCACTTTGGGGACCTTAGTTTATGTTCTCTTATTATGTATTGAGACATTCTTCTTTATTGTCTATTTTGACTATGAGGGTGAGCCCGGTTACTTTGTCTTGGACCCCGCTCTTATCTATCTATTAGAGGTGTTTGTTGTACATATTATGCATCTATGCTAAGAGCCTTGACTCTATTATTCTTGATGTCTAAGATATGGAAGTGCTTTCCCTTAGCCCCGATTTCCCCACTTTTATCTCTCGATGTTTCTTTATTGCTTTCGTGACCAAGGATATATAATGATGTTCTAAGAGGCTTGCTTAGGGTCCCTTCGGGTTCCCCTTGCGCCGTGTCATGTCTAGGCCCTAGGCTTGGGTCGTGACACAAGGTCACAAGGCAATATGTTATGCAAGATGCAAATGGGGCAAATTCTATAGACTTTTCTACCAACAATAGATGTACCAATAGGGGTAGAAACCTCAAATGACTCACACAACAATTCGGGCTCAACATGGAACTTTTTGGCAACAAAGGGGGTAACAAAAGAGAGAGTGGCACATGGATCAATCAATGCATACACATCAAAGTCAAAGACTTTTAACATACCGGTGACTATATTGGGAACGTCATCAACCCCTTGCCTCCCAAGCAAAGAATAAAATAGATCTTGTCGACCACCTCTCCCTAAAGGAACCGCATTAGCACCTTGTGGACGAACCTCCTTACCCTTGTTGTGATTTCGAGGGCAATCCATCACCTTATGCCCAACTTCCCCACAACCATAACAAGTATTAGTATCCTTCAAGCACGGGCCACTATGACCCCTACCACATTTTGGACACCAACCAATGGGAACCATGCCCCCAACACCTTGAGCCCTTGGAACATCATTGACGACCCTCGTATTAGATGCATGAGAGGACCCTTGACCTTGATAGAACCGCCCACCCCTTTGACTTCGGAATTTTACATCAAAACAGGCCCTCTTGGCCTCATGACCCCTTCTCTTTCTCAACTTCTCCTCCTCCATTTGGTCGGTGTAGGTCATCAAACGAGACAAATCCATGTCACTAATCAACATAGTGGACCGGCATTCCTCACTCACTAAGTTGTACGACATAGCCATACAAACTTGTTCATTTTGGACCTTAAGCCGGCAACCAAGTGGGGAGCATACTTAGAGAGTTGATTGAACTTGAGGGCATACTCCCTCACACTCATAGATCCTTGGTTCAAGTTCATGAACTCCACCGGTTTGGCTTACCTAAGCTCAAGAGGGAAGAATCGATTAAAAAAGACCACCTTGAACTCCTCCCATACAACCATTATTGACCCCCTTCTCCTCCTTCCATTGATTGTACCATATTTGTGCTACTCCTTTAAATTGGTACGCTAACAACTCCGTCTTATCTTCCGAACTCACATCCATGATAGCCAATACCTTGTAGACCTCATCAATGAACTCTTGAGCATCCTCATCTACCTTAGACCCATAGAATTTCGGTAGGTTCATCCTCATGAAGTCTCTCACTCGAGATGCCGGTGTAGGAGCATGAAGGGCTTGGGCCCCTTGGTTGGCTTGGTTAGCCACAACTTGTGCAAGCAAAGTGAGAGCATCCAGGAGATCACTGTGGACCAGTTGCTCCTCGGGTGTGCAGGCTCTTCTTTCTCTTGTGTTAGACAAGATATAGCATAGCAAAGAACAATGGTTAGGGGGAAAACTTACTTTAACTCTATAGCATGACTTAGAACATGAAGAAGGGAAACATTTCCTAATACATCTCATAGCCTCTTACACATAGTTATGGTGCATAACATAATCATGAATAAGACTCTAATCGACGCGGTGTGTTGGACTCCGAGGATCTAACAACCTAGTGCTCTGATACCAAGTTTGTAACGACCCAAGCCTAGGGTCTAGACGTGACACGGCGCTTGGGGAACCCGAAGGGACCCTAAGCAAGCTTCTTAACATATTGTTACACATCCTTGGTTGTAGAAGCAAGAAAACAACAATAAGAGATAGTAAATAGGGATAATCAGGACTAAGGGACAACTTTCATATCATAAAAAAAAAGAGTCAAGAGAGAGTCAAAGCTCATAGCATAATACATAACATGTCTTAGAACACCTCTACTACATAGATAAGATCGGGGGCCAAGACAAACAATCGGGCTCACCCACATAGTCAATACATACATAAAAGAAAGATAGTCTTAGAACATAGCATGAGATCAGAAACATCGTCCCCGGAATGGAGGGCTGACCAACAAGTTTGGGAGAAATCGTACTAGCCACGTGGAGGAGGATGCTCAAGTGGGGCTCCAATTCCTATATGGTGACATCATGTAGGCATACAGTATGCATTATTTCATTTGAGTTCCCTAAGTATGTAGGATACAATGCAACAAGAGATAAGTAACATAATCAAAATGCATAGGCATAGGCAATGAGTAGCATATAACAATATGGCATGCATGGAAGGTGCTTGTAATAAATCATGCTTTTTATACAATATAATACATATGTAAGAAGTGACCATTATTAGTGATAACCAAGGTCTACCACCTCCTTGTAGAGGCGAATGAGGTACAAACCCCTCAATTGGTTGATGAGGTACAAACCCCTCAATATGGTTGATGAGGTACAAACCCTTCAACATGGTTATAAAGGTACAAACCCCTCGACATGGTTGCATGCACCAACCACCTCTCGAGTTAGGTGATCGAGGTACAAACCCCTCTACATGGTTACCAGGGCCTACAACCTCCCGAGTGAGGCTTGGTCATTTTCCCACACAATAGAGATAATATCATATACATACATTCCTTTCATCATCAAATAGTCATTCAACTCATAAGACATGTATTGGACCTTCAATTCCTCAAGAAATCATAACCGGACATTTTATCAAACACTTGGTGGGTGTGTAGTGCTAGTGTAAAACCATGCAATTCAAGAGTGGAATCATAGATACTTGGTAACACCGTCAAGCAATATACGTCAAAACCCTTCATCAGATCTCATAATAGATCTTAGATTCATACATCAAAACATGCTAAAACAATCACAATTTCATAAATCCCAACATAGTGTGTAGTGAAATTCATAATAAGTAAGACCATTGATAAATCAACTTTAAATCATCCAAATTTAGTTAAAAAGAAGCTTGGGAATCATAGGCGAAAGGAACCCATGAAAGAAACCCACACACCTTGACTTTGGAGAATCCTTGAAGAAGAGTGGAAATGGAGACTCAAAGCTTGAATGAGGACCTTAAGATCCGGATGAGTTTTGCGACTTGAAATTAGGAGTGAAATATATGACTAAGTGTTTGAGTGAGTATTGGGGAATGTTTTGAATGATATGAGGGTAAAATATGGCTAGGTATAGGTATTTTCACGTTTGTGAACACTTAGTCCCAAGACTCAAAAGCCTTGGATTGGACTAAAAATAATATACAGGAATTAGCTGCTTGTGCGCCATGCCCAGAACGCACAGACCTCACTGGATATTGCATTTGCGATTTTCAAATTTTGATATAGTTTCTCTAAAATCAGGGTTAGACTCATTTCCCACTCAATTCAACTCCTTGATCAAGAATATGAAGTCAAATTTTCGATATAATGCATGGTTTTGAGATATACGAAAATTGTGATTTTGGACACTTCCGAGGCATATTTTCGGGCACTTTTTGGGTCGTTTCATACGGATGAGTTTTGGGACTTGAAATTTGGAGTGGAAATATTTGTCTAGGTGCTTGAGGAGTATTGAGGAATGTCTTATGTGATATGAGGGTGAAATATGGCTAAGTATAAGTATTTTTACGCATGGGAAATTTAGGCCCAAGACCCAAAAGTCTTGGACTGAACTTAAAAAAAACTACACAAAAAATACACATTGGCACACCCCAGCCACTTCGTGCTGAGGGCGCGTAGTACTCTCTGGAAATCGCATTTTGTTATTTCCAAATTTTGATACGGTTGTTGAAAAATTAGGGTTAGACCCATTTTCCACTTAATTTGACCCCTTGATCAAGAATATGAAGTCAAATTTTTGATATCACGCAAGAATTTTAAGATTTATGGAAATTACGATTCTGGGCACTTCTGAGGCACATTTTTGGGTCGTTTCAATATCTCCACCTTGGGAACATTCGTCCTCGAATGTCAAAGAAACGTACATAAGAAGAGTGATCATGAAGAAATCAGCCCCAACAAGAATGCATCAACACACTCAAAACACCATTTTCAAAATCTTAATATAAATGTAAAATCACCATGAACTTTGTCAATATAAACATGAATGCATGCTGATGACTTAGGTGCTGGAACATGATACATGAAATCACATATAAGACTTAGAATTAGTACCTTAGCTTGAGTAGAATGGAAGAGATAAGGATATCATTTTTGCATATCTACTTTGGCCTCCCATATAGCACTTTCAACTTGTTGATTCCTCTAAAGGACCTTAACCGAAGCAACATCCTTGTTCCTCAACCTCTTCAATTGTCTATCCAAGATCTCTACTGGAACTTCTTCATAAGTCAAGTTTTCTTCAACTACCCCGACAACATCAAGAGACACAATAGCATTAGGGTCACCCACATATTTTCTCAACATAAGCACATGGAAGATTGGATGAACCAATTCCATTTCACTAGGCAATTCCAACTCGTAAGGTACCTTACCAATTCTCCTCATTACCCTATGAAGACCCACAAATCTGGACTTAGTTTTCCCTTTTTACCAAAATGAACCACACCCTTTATGTGTGACACCTTCAAATAGACCCAATCACCAACTTTAAATTCAAGATCTCTTCTTCTAATATCAACATAGTACTTTTGACGACTTTGGGCTATTTTCAACCTTACCTTCTCCAAAGAATCCATGACCAGATCCGGACCCAACAAAGCCATTTCTCCCACTTTAAACCACCCAATTGGTGATCTACAACATGTACTATGGAGGGCCTCAAAAGGAGCCATACCAATAATAGAATCAAAGCTATTCTTATAAGCAAATTCAATCAATGGGAATTGATCATCTCAACTACCCTTAAACTCCAAAATGCAAGCCCTAAGCATATCCTTAAGAATTTGAATAGTTCTGTCGCTTGGCCATCCGTTTGAGGGTGAAAGGTCGTACTAAGCTTTACCTTGGGTCCAAGACCTCTTTGAAGGATCTCCAAAAGTGTGAAGTGAATTGAGCACTATGATCTGATAGGATAGATAAGGGCACCCCATGCAATCTCACCAACTCATGAATGTACAATTTAGCATAGTCTCCGGCCCTATAAGTAGTCTTAACCGGTAGTAAATGAGCCGACTTTGTCATCCTATCAACCACAACCCAAATAGAATCAAAACCCTTTTCTAGTCTTGATTATTATGAAATTCACTACACACTATGTTAAAGCTATGTAAAGTTGTGAATATTTTGCCATGTTTTGAGCTATAAGTCTTTGATCTATTGTAAGAAGGCAACCCAACCACAAAATCCCATGTTAATTTCCTCCCACTTCCAAGTAGGAATCTCTATGTCCTGGGTTAGGCCACCCGGCCTTTGATGTTCGACTTTGACTTGTTGGCAGCTATGACAACAGGAAACAAATTTGACAATGTCCCTCTTCATGCCACCCAACCAAAACACATCCCTCAAATCTCTATACATCTTGGTAGTAGAACCGGGGTGGATAGAATTGGGAGAGTTATGAGCCTCATCAAGAATCTTCTCTCTCAAGCCATTAACACAAGGTACGCAGAATCTACCTTGGTACCTAAGGGCACCATCTCCCCCTTGGGAGAAACCTCCACCTTGCCCTCTTTCTCCAAAGCCTTCAATTCTAACAAGGAGGGATCAATATAGTGTTTTGCTTTCACCTCATCAACTAAGGAAGATCTTGAACCATCAAGAACCACAATGCCACCATTATCCACCTCTTCCAACCTAACCCCCAATCTAGCCAACCGATGGACCTCCTTGCCTACCTCGATGCCCCTACCATCAACAGGAGCTAGGCTACCCATAGACATCCTACTCAAAGCATCCGCCATAACATTAGCCTCACCGGGATGATAATGCACACTCATATCATAATCTTTAAGGAGTTCTAACCACCTTATTTGCCTCAAGTTGAGATCTTTGGGAGTGAACACTTATTGGAGGCTCTTATGATCGGTAAACACATTAAAATGCACTCCATACAAATAATGATGCCAAATTTTCTAAGCAAAAACCACGGCGGCCAATTCAAGATCATGAGTAGGATAATTCTTTTCATGCACTTTGAGGTGTCCAGAAGCATAGGTTATCACCTTACCATTTTCCATCAAAACACAACCCAAACCAACCCGGGAGGCATCATAATACACCACAAACCCTTCTAACCCTTTCAGTAGAGACAAGATAGGAACAGACACAAGCTTATCCTTCAAGGTTTTGAAACTCCTTTCACACTCATTGGTCCACACAAACTTAGCCTTCTATTGAGTCAACTTTTTCATGGGAAAAGCAATAGAAGAGAACTCATTCACAAACCCCCAATAGTAACCCGCTAAGCCTAAAAAGCTCCTAATGTCCGATGGGGTCAATGGTCTAGGCCAATTTCTAATCACATCCATCTTTTTAGGATCCACCTTGACACCATTCCTTGACACCAGATGACCTAGAAAGGCAATTTCTTTCAACCAAAATTCACACTTCTCATACTCAGCATACAACTTTTCTTCTCTCAATCTTTGCAACACTACCCTCAAAAGAGCCACATGCTCCTCCTCACTATGAGAAAAGATCAAAATATCATCAATGAAGACCATAACAAACGAATAAAAGTAGGGTTTAAAGACCCTATTCATAAGATCCATAAAGACAGTCGGTGCATTGGTCAACCCAAAAGACTTAACCACAAATTCATAGTGCCCATACCTAGTCCGGAAGGCCGTCTTAGGAATGTAACATTCCCTCACCTTCACTTGATGATACTCGACTGAAGATAAATCTTAGCAAAGTGACTAGCCCCTTGAAGTTGGTCAAACAAAATCATCAATTCTTGGTAGAGGATACTTATTCTTGACGGTGACCCTATTAAGTTGCCGGTAGTCAATACACATTTTGTGAGATCCGTCCTTCTTCTTCACAAACAACACCTGTGCACCCCAAGGTGATTGACTAAGCCTAATAAAACCCTTCTCCAACAAGTCCCTCAATTGATCCTTCAACCTTTTTAACTTTGCCGAGGCCATACGATAAAGGGGAATAGAAATGGGTTAAGTATCGGGAAGTAGGTCTATACCAAAGTCTATTTCTCTTTCGGGAGAAACACTGAGAAGTACATTTTGGAAAGACATGAAGAAACTCATTTACCACTGGAACCGACTCTATGGGGAGGACTTTGGACTCCACATTCCTAACCCTCACAAGATGATAAAGACACCCCTTAGAGATCAACTTACAGGCTTTAATGTAAGAGATGAACCTACCTTTGACCACCACATCATAACTCTCCCACTCAAGGATAGGTTCATTTGAAAATTAGAACTTGACCTTTTGAGTTCTACAATCAATAGAGGCATAATATGTATGCAACCAATCCATCCTATGAATGACATCAAAATCAACCATATCAAACTCAACAACATCACAAGGCAATATTTTATGCAAGATGTAAGTGAGGAAATTTCTATAGACCTTTCTAGCAACAATAGATACACCTATAGAAGTACATACCTCATAAGACTCATACAACAATTATGGCTCAACGTGGAACTTTTTGGCAACAAAAGGGGTAACAAAAGAAAGAGTGGCACCGGATCAATCAAATGCATACTCATCAAAATCAAAGACTTTCAACATACTGGTGACGACATGGGGTACCTCATCAACCCCTTGCCTCCCAAGAAAAGCATAAAACTGATTGCGTCTTGGGGCACCACCTTGTTGACCACCTTTCCCAAAAGGAACCGCATTAGCACCCCAGCCTTGAGGATGAATATCCTTACCCTTTTTGTGATTACGTGGGCGATCCATCATCTTGTGGCCCACTTCCCCACAATTATAGCAAGCATTAGTAGCCCTCAGGAATGGACCACCACGACCCTTGCCACATCTTGGACACACGAGTCTAGGCACCACACCACCACCATCTTGGGGCCTTGGGTAGTCATTGCAAAATCTCCCACTAGGAACATGATAAGACCCTTGGCCTTAATGAAATTGGCCACCCTTGATACTTTAGAACTTACTATCAAAATAAGACCTCTTGGCCTCATGACCCCTTCTCTTCCTCAATTTGTTCGACATAAGTCATCAAACAAGACAAATCCATGTCATTAATCAACATAGCGGTATGACATTCTTCACTTACCAAATCGGAAACACCCATCATAAATTTATTCATCCTAGACCTTGATCGGCAACCAAGTGTGGAGCATACTTTGAGAATTTGTTGAACTTGAGGGTATATTCCCTCACACTCATCGATCCTTGTTTCAACTTCATAAACTCCACCAATTTGGCTTCCCTAAGCTCAAGAGGGAAGAACTGGTTGAGGAAAGTTGCCTTGAACTCCTCCCATAGTACCACATTATTGATTACCTTCTCCTCCTTCCATTGATTAAATCATATTTGTGCTACCCCTTTGAGTTGGTAGGCCACAAACTCCGCTTTCTCTTTCGATCTAATACCCGTGATAGCCAACACCTTGTGGACCTCATTAATAAACTCTTGAGGGTCCTCATCTACCTTAGACCCATAGAATTCTAGTAGGTTCATCCTCATGAAGTCTCTTTCCCGAGATACCAGAGTACGAGCATGAGGGGTTTGGGACCCTTAGTGGGCTTGATTAGCAACAACTTGTATAAGTAAGGTGAGAGCATCCCGGAGCTCTCCATCAGCCGGTGGCTCCGCGGGTGTGCGGGCTCTTCTTTCTCTTGTGTTAGGCATGATCTAGCATAGCAAGGAACAATCATTAGGGGGAAAAACCTTACCTCAACTTCTATAGCACGACATAGAGTAAGAAAAAGAGAAATATTTCCTAAAACTTCTCATAGCCTCTTACTCATAGTTATGGTGCACAACACAACCACGAATAAGACTCTAATCGATGCGATGTGTTCGATCCCAAGGACCATTAACAACTTAGTGCTCTGATACCAAGTTTTTCATGACCTAAGCTTAGGGCCTAGATGTGACACGGCGCATGGGGAACCCGAAGGGACCCCAAGCAAGTCTCTTAACATATCATCACACATCCTTGGTCGCGAAAATAATAAAATACAATAAGAGATGGTAAATAGGGATAAACGGGGCTAAGGGACAACTTTCATATCATAAACATCAAGATGACAAAGGAGAGTCAAAGCTCATAGCATTATACATAACATGTAAAACAACACTACTAACCATAGAACTTAAAGCAACCGGGCTCACCCTCATAGTCAATATATGCATAAAAGAAAGATAATTTAGTACATAGCATGGGATCATAAACATTGTCTCCGGAATGGAGGACTCACTAACTATCTTTGTAGAGAAATCATACAAGCCACGTGGAGAAGGAGGATGATCAAGTGGGGCTCCGGTTCCTACATGGTGATATCATGCAGGCAAAAGTATGCATTAGTACGTTTGAATGTACTAAGTATCTAGGATGCAATGCAACAAAAGATAGGCAACTTGGTCAAAATGCATAATAGTATTCAATAGATACCATAATAACAATATGACATGCATGGTCAATGCTTGTAGTAAAACATGCTTATATAGAACAATTTACATGTGTAGGAAGAGACAATTATGAGTAACCAAGGTCTACCACCTCCTTTGCGAGGCAATTGAGGGACAAACCCCTTAAAATGGTTGCATGGGCCTACTAGCTCCCAAGCGAGGCAATTGAGGTACAAACCCCCCAACATGGTTGTACGGGCCTACTAACTCCCGAGCGAGGCAATTGAGTTACATACCCCCCAACATGGTAGTTCGGGCCTACTACCTCCCGAACGAGGCAATTGATCAATTTCCAACACTTAGATACTTTTCATGAAATCAACACATTTATACCATACTTTCATCATCATAAAGTCATACAAGTCATGGTCATGCAATAGATTATCAATGGCTAAAGAACCCTAGCCCGGACATTTTATCAAATACTTGGTGGGTATGTAATGCTAGTATAAAACTATGCAATTAAGGAGTGAAATCATGCAAGAAACCTTGAAATAAATCATCCCACCAATACTTGGTAACACCGTCATACAATATACATCAAAATCCTTCATCAAATCTCAAGTTAGATCCAAGATTCATAGCTCAAACATGCTAAAATGGTCACACTTTTATAAAACCCCAACATAGTCCATAGTCAAATTCATAATAATAGACCCATATGTAAAATCAACTTAAAAGCATGTAAATTAGATGAAATGGAAGCTTGGGCACCATGGGCTAAAGGACCCAATGGTTGAAACTCACATACCTTGATGTTGGAGATCCTTGAAGATGATTGGAAATGGAGACTTGAAGCTTGAATGAGAACCTTAAGATCTTGATGAGTTTTGGAACTTGAAATTTAGAGTGAGATATTTGTCGAAGTGACTGAGAGAGTATTAGGGAATGTCTTGTGTGATATGAGGGTGAGATATGACTAAGTATAAATATTTTTACGCATGGAACACTTAGGCCCAAGACCCAAAAGTCCACCGAACATAAAAAAAGCTACACAAAAATACACACTGGCGCACCCCAGTCGCATCGCGCTGAGGGCATGCAGTGCTCTCCGTGCAATTTTTAAATTTTGATACGGTTGCTAAAAATGGGGGTTAGACCTATTTCCCACTCAATTTGACCCCTTGAGCAAGAATATAAAGCCGAATTTTTGATATCACACACAGAATTTGAGATATGTGGAAATTACAATTCTAGACACTTCCAAGGCGCATTTTCGGGCACGTTTTGGGGTCGTTTCATAGTTTTCATCAATCCAATGACTAGTAATTGTAACATAATTATTACCATTTACACTATGGCCTATATCAGAAGTAACTGCTAGTTTACAAGTATTATTAGCAAATAACCAACGAAGATACTGTAAATGTCGTGCATGATAATCAAAAACTACTTTTTTATTGTGTTTCATATAAATCCATTAAATGAAGGGTTATAAATAATTTGAATATAATGAATAAAACCTAGGTTTTCACAAAAATTAAAAGGAAAACCAGTAACAACAATCATTTTTGCAAGTTTTTCTAGGTCTCTTAGTTTGTTATAAGGGCAATATGTACTAGGACCGGAAACAATACTAGGGTTTAATTGTGACTGAACCATATTAGTACCTCCTACTCCTATGGATTGTTCAGAAAGAAGAGTCCCACATTTTTACGCATCCGCAATAGCTTGATCATGCAAAAATTCTAATTTACAACAATGCGTCAAATGATTTCTTAAATGATCCGTCCCACCCCCCTTTCCTAAACTTTTATGATTTAAACCATGATTGTATTTATTACAAATAGTCTTTGCTTTATCTTCACTTTGTGTTAAATATTGACAAACAATCGATTTTTTTATACATTGCGTTTTAGGCCTACTAGTTGGATGTACGGGGGGAGCAGGAGCGGGAAATAGAGCAGGAGGGGGGAAGCGGGAGTGGAAGGGGGGAGTAGTAGCAGTATATGGGAGTTGCGTTTCATCATCATCAAATATATCATCACCTTCATTAATTTCAAAATCATCTTCCTGTAAATCTTCACTAAAACCAAATCTTTGTTCAAGAAATTCACGATTTAATTCCGTGTTAAAATAGATATTAAAATAAGTATCTTTAACATGTCTAAAATCTTCCTTATTAAGAAGAACTGGCAGTTGTCTTGTAGATTTAGAAGAACCACCTATTGTTTTCTGCCGGTTAATGCTTTTGCAATTCCACCAAAAAGTACTTTTTCCCTTTCCTTTTATATCGAAATCCATTTTAAATAAAATGATAATATGAAATTATGAATAATGCAAAAATAATTCAAGTAGTCAACTAGTAAAGAACTAAAGATTAAAGAATAATAATAATATAATGAAAATAATAAGCTAGAACGAATGTACCAAGTGTCTATGTAAAAATAGACGTAGAAGCCGAAGTTCATGAAACTTGAAGCTTATATCCTCCATCAAATTTTGCTCCAAAGTCCAAATTTAACAGCTTACTAATTGAGAACTGATAGAGTAAATACTAAATGTTAAAAATTTATAATTATAGTATAGTATAATTATAAATTTATAATAGTAATCTAGTAGAGTAAGATTGAGAATTTGAGAGAAATTAAGTTGAGAGAGAATTGTGTGATTAAAAAAAGTTTGGGAGGGAGGTATTTATAGAAAAACATTTAGGTGAAAATTTAAATAAATAAATAAATAAAATTACTTAAAAGAGCCGTTGGAAATGACTCTTTCTCTATTATAACGTTAGCTGACCGTTAGGGTGGGCCCTAACTCCCAACGGTCCAATAGGATTTATTTTAATAAATCGATAAACCAGACCTGTACCAGGACCGTTCTGGTATATCGAAACAAGTATTAATCGGTAAAAAATTGCCCACCCACCCGGAACACCTACCAGACCCCCTAACCCCCGGTACCTACTAAACTGGCACTGAACTGGGATGGAATCAGATCGATACCGGTAGTGTCTGATTCTGTTACCAGGCTTAGCCAAAACTCACACTTAGAAAACTTCACATGCAACTCACTGTCTCGGAGTATCTGTAAAGCGATCTTGAGGTGGTTGGCATGCTCCTCCTCATTTCTAGAATACACCAAAATATCATCAATAAATACAATTATGAACATATCTAGATACTGTCTGAATATTCTATTCATCAAATCCACAAGGCTGCAGGTGCATTTGTCAATCCAAAAGACATTACCAAGAACTTAAAGTGACTATATTGGGTTCGGAAAGCCTTCTTCGGGATATCATATTCTCTCATCTTCAACTGATGATAGCTTGATCTGAGGTCTATCTTAGAGAAAACAATAGCACCCTGAAGTTGGTCAAACAAATCATCAATCCTCGAAATGGGATACTTATTCTTGATGCTCACTTTATTCAACTGATGGTAGTCAATACACATCCTCCGGGAACCATCCTTCTTTCGCACGAACAAGACCTGGCATCCCATGGAGAGACACTCGGCCTTATAACCCTTTCTCTAACAAGTCCCTCAACTGTTTCTTCAATTCTTTTAATTTCTACAGGGGCCATTCTATATGGTGGAATAGACATAGGTTGGGTGTCAGAAAGAACATCAATTTCAAAATTGATCTCCTTATCCTGAAGGACTCCGGGCAAATCCTCAGGAAACACATCAGGAAGATCGCTCACAATCAGGATAGACTCAAGAGAAGGGGGATTAACATCATCAGACATGACCAGCACGAGGTGATAGATACACCCCTTAGAGATCAATTTTGGGCTTTGAGGTTAGAAATAAACTTATGCTTTGGAGCCACAGAATCTCCCTTCTATTCAATAACAGGCTCATTCAGAAATTAGAATTTGACAGCCTGAGTTCGGCAATCAAAAGAGGCATAGCAGGTGAGAAGCCAAATCATACCAAGAATCACATCAAAACCAACCATATTTAACTCAATCAAATCAACAAGAGTATCCCTATGATATATGGACAACACACAATATCTATAGATTCTCTTAGCTCGAATGAACTCACTAACAGGAGTAGAATCATAAAATTGCCCATCACAAATGCCGTCACAAATGAGCAAGTTGCACCCGAATCAAGTAAAGCATAGCAATGAAAGGTAAAAACTCAAAGCATACTCGTCACAACATCTGGTGTGACCTCCTGATCCTGTAGGTTTCCCATCACATATAGACAATTTGCCCCACCACCTGCTTCTAGTGCAACACCTCTCTTATTACCCCTTGTTGGTGGTGTTATGGTAGAAATCTGGGCCTTATTGCCCCACACCGGACATTTCCCTCTAAAAGTGACCTAGTTGGTCATATTTGTAGCAAGCATTTCCTCTATCTTTATACTCTCCCAGATACATCCTGCCATACTTCCCATAAGGTGGCTTCCCCTTAGAACCAAGAGTCTCACTTCCTTGAGACTGTGCACACTGCGGCCTAAAGTTTGGCTGACTTTGGGCTTTTTGATCATATCTCTGGCTCAGGGCTGGTGCACTAGCTGAAGACAATGAGTAGCTAGAATACCTCTTCTGAAAGTGTGACTTATCTCCCTTACTCTACTTGCTCTGACTCAGGCCCCGCTGATCTAGCCTTCTTACTCAAATGCTGCTCTCTATCTTCTTCTTATCTTCGACAATTTGCTAGGCATAGACAATCATCCTAGAAATATCCTTACCTAGAATCAGCAATGCCTCCTTACACTCCCTCTCCGTCTGTCTACCTAAACCAGATACGAATTTTCTCATTCTCGCCCTCATATCCGGAACCATTTTTGGGGTATACTGGGACGGCTGGATGAATTTCAATCCATAACTTTACCAATCATCTTCTCTTGTTTCAGATTCACAAAATCTTCAACCTTTGTCTCTCTGGACTCTTGAGGAAAGAAGTGATCATGAAAGGCACTCAAACAGCGGGCTCAGCATCATCACCTCAACTCTTTTCCCACTGATTGTACCAAACATTCGCCATGTCCTTGAGTTGATAGGCAGCAAGCTTAACTCCCTTAGTCTCAATCGCATCAATAGTCTTTAGCACCTTCCACTTCTCATTAATACAATTTTGAAGGTCCTCCTCAACCATAGACCCAGTATAGATCGATGGGTTCATCCTCAGAAAGTCCCTCAGTCTAGAGGCAGTTGTTGGCTCATGAGAGCTAGAACTAGGAGTCTGAGAGCCTGGTTCCCGCTCTGAGCAGCTACCTGTCGGGTGAGCACACAATGGTTCCTCGAAATTCGGCCTCTGAAGTAGGAACAGGTGGAGCAGTAGGTGTCACAGGAACACTAGTGGTCTTGGGCGGTCGACCTCAGCCCTTATTTCCATTTGAGGAGGCACCTCTGAAGAAAGGTTCTCCATAGTGATAGCTGAACCATTCCTCTGGGTCACTGTTGATGTGTTGTCAAAATACAACACTTTGATGCCTAAAACAAGGAATTTTGCAAGTTCTTGATGCAACTTTTTATGCGTTTATGTGTTTTATGTTTGTTTTTGCAGAAAATGCAAGAAGGACTGATTCTAGGGGAAAGTGGCAGATTTTGTTGAATTTGAAGACCTACGAGATACACTACGAGTCGTAGCCCAAGCTACGAATCGTAGGAGGTGGTCATAGTGATTAATAACTTCTAAATATCAAGATCTAAGAAATTTAAGTTAGCCATACGATCCTAGTGTACGGATCGTAATCTACACTACTACTCATAGAAAAGGACTTCGTAGTGATTAATAGTGTTAAATTAAAGTAGACCAAAAAATGCAAGAAGGTACTATGAGGAGACCATATGAATCGTAGATCAAGTAAAGACTCAAAGCAATGGATCATAGCAGTCAATTCCAAAATGCTAAGTGCTGACTACGAGAGCCCGATTATGACTCGTAGGTCACCCTATGAGTTGTATCTGCTGCCAGCTGGATTTTCTATTTAATTTTGAAGGTTTTTTTGTAAATAGTATAAATTGTTTAAGATAGGGTTTTGAAAATAGATCTTGTAGATTCCACAACATAATAGAACTTTGAATATTCTTAGAATGGTATAGACAACATCTTTTAGGGTTTTATTCTTGAAGACCCAATTTGGGGGATTTGAAATCACTTGTACTCTAACTCTGTTGATATAAGCTTTTGCTTTCAACATCAAGGTGGTTTTCTTCTTCATAAGTTTTGGGTAATCTCTCAACCATGTTTACTATATTCATTATTTGTGATTTTGTCCTAGCCATGAGTAGCTAAGCACCTACAACTTGGGTTGTGGGAACCATGAGGAGTTGACTTGAAATAACCTAGATTTTGTGCATTTCTTTGATTGGGTATTTGCATGTATTTCTATCTCCTTTCATTTTGAATTTTGTTTGGTGGTGGCCAACACTAAACCCCGCCTAGTGTCATGAGCCCGACCAAGGTAGTGATGAATAGGAAAAAGGAAATGGATGACAGGATTCGATTGATGTGTTCTCATCTAATCACCAAACCTGACCAAGGGGAGGCTGACTAGGACAATGGGTAACGGTTAGTTGGCACACCATGGTTGCCTACCAAGCACCATGGTGAAATTCGACCTTCACCTTCACAAGAGGGAAGGAAGAACCTAAGTTATCGTCCTGCATGCGATGTCTCAATTAGAGTTATGTTATCCGGGTAATTGAGTCAACAAATCATGGGGAACACAATTCCCAAGTTGCTCCTCAAATTGATTATCTCTTCACATTAGTTGTGTAGTGTTTTCACTTTACTTCATTCCAATTTGCAAACCCCCCCCAACACATTTTAGAGAATATAGTCGACTGATACTTGAAATGATTGTTAATGAGTTAATTTTGTCAAACCCCGTATTCCCAATGGATTCGACCCTAGCCTCTGGTTAGGTTTACACTTGATAGCGACTGCCTTACTGTTGGACCGTGAACATAAAAAATTATGGCACCATTGCCGAGGAATACGACTAGGTTTTTGACTTGATTTAACTAGTGATAAATTCAAGTATTAATTTCAGGATTCTCTTGTATTTTACTTTTATTTTTATTGTTTAGTTTTGCTTGTAGGGTATACTAGGTTGGTATACCCAACACAAGGAGCCAAGGCAATCCCTTAGTTCCAATCAACTTGGAGACCCACTGAATTACAAGAAGAATAGCCCAAGAAAATGAGGACATCGTGATTGATGAAGCTATTGGTCAATATGAAGAAGATGTTGGTAGAGATGAAAACCCACCATAAACGGAGAATAGGCCACACCATAGGGCTTTTAATGAAAATGCATATGGATGGAACTAATATAGGTTGAACCCTATGGCTATGGATGTTACTGTAGCTATAGTTTTGCCACCACTACCGGCCAACACTAAGTTCATTGTGACTAGTGGTCTCCTACAAATGCTTTAAAATCGTTGTTTGTTTACGGGGCTACCTTCGGAGGATCCACATAGTCATCTCCATAATGTTGCATTTGTTTGCAAGAGTGTGATGGTTCCACAAAATCTTTCGATGGATGTGGTGGGTTTGAGAGTGTTCCCTCTATCTATGATCGAAAATGCGGCTATTTGGTTGTCAGAGCTTCCACAAAGTTTGATCCCAAGCTGGGCCGAGCTACAAAGAGCCACTTTAGAGAGGTATTTTACTAAGGTTCAAAAATCTTAAACTCAAAGATCAAATGAACAACTTTGAACAATTGCTGGGTGATTCGATCAGTACAACATGGGAAAGATTCACCAAGTGCTTAAGGATTGTTACGGATCACAAAATTGTTGATGATGCCTTAGTGGAGATCTTTTATCGGGCTCTTGACGAGAATAGTTAAGCTTGTGCCGATACTATTATGGGAGGCATGTTTCTTGATCAACCTTTTGCACGAATCGCGAAAAATGGAGCAAGTGGTCAAAACAAATAGAGCATGGGGGAAAGAGAGAGAGGTGCTACTAAAACTTCTTGTGCGGTGAACACCAACGATGAGCAAGCCAAGGTGAATGAGCAGATTATGCAACAACTTGCTCAACGTTGCACAATTATGGACTTAATATTGAAACAAAACCAAGCAAGTGTTCATGCGGTGACTCACCAACCTCTAAAGGTGCCTATGTATGGAGAATCCTTCTTTGATGAAGATGCTTGCTTTATGAACAATCAAGCGATGGATTTCTGAAACAGTGGCCAAAGGTCCAACTCGAACTATTGGAGACAAGGTTTCGAAAATCAAAGTCAGAAATATAATAGAGAGGGTATGTATAGAGATAACCGTGGCTGTTATTATGAAAGAGAAAGAGTACTGGAGGTCGAGTGGGGGAGAAGAGATGGATACAGGAATGGTCCCTATGTGCCTCCCCATAATCGTGATCTCGGGTCTAGCAATTATAGGATTGAGGAAATGTTTGACAAGTTGTTAAAGAGGGCCAACCATCAAGATGAGACCTTGAAAGTAATGAAATGGATATTTCAAGCATAAACCAAAAGATAGAGTCACATTCGGTGGCTATCAAGCAATTGGAGCAATAATTTGGGAAAGTATCGTCTCAATTCAACCAACGACAAAAGGATACTTTGCCAATAACACGGTTCAAAATCCAAATAATGATGGGCATTGCATGACGGTCATGACAAGAAGTGGGCAAAGCACCATAGATCCCCCAATGCTGGTGGTCGATGATGAAACTTGTGAGAAGGGTGTTGATGACAAGGGTGAGGTTGAGAACGAAGGTTTGGAAAGCAAAGAGATGCAAAGTGAAGAAGTAAATGAGCAAGAAAAAGCAAAGATGATCCTAAAACCTCCTCCACTTTTTCCTTAAAGACTCAAGAAAAAGCAAGAGGATAGTAAATTCAAACACTTTTTTTCTATGTTGAAGCAATTTTCTATTAACATCCCCCTTCAAGAAGCATTGGAGAATATGCCCGGGTATGCTAAGTATATGAGGATTTGGTGACGAAAAAGTACACGTTGAGCCAAGATCATTTGCAAGAGCTCCAACAATATAGTGCCATCATGAGCAAATGCCTAGTCCAAAAAAGGGAAGACCCCGATGCATTCACCATTCCTTGTAGCATCGATGATGTAGAGTTCGCAAGAGCATTATGTGATCTAGGAGCAAGCATAATTTTGATGGCTCTTGCCGTTTTCAAAAAGCAAGGTCTTGGTACTCTTACTCCCACAAGAATGTGGTTAGTCATGGCGGATAGAACTATCAGAAAGCCGAAAGGGATACTTTTTGATGTGCTTGTAAAAGTTGATAAATTCATCTTTCCCACTGATTTCGTGATCCTTGATTGTGACGTTGCTTTTTTAGGTGCCCGTTATATTGGGAAGACCATTTTTGGCCACTGGGAGAGCCTTATGATATGGATTTTGGTCAATTGTGATTCAGGGTCAATGATGCAGAGGTTGTTTTTGACATCCGGCAAACAATGAAGCACCTGGACAAGTTCAAGAGCGAAGTATGGGCCATTAATGATTTCTGATGATGGATGATGACTAAGTCGAGCCACAACGTTAAACAAGGCGCTTCTTGGAAGGCAACCTAAGTATGTTTCATGTTTTTGGCTTGTTTTTAAGTTTATTTTGGTTGTTTCAATTGTTAGGTTGTGGATTGATTTTTGGTTTTGATTTGAAAGACATTGAATTAGTTGTGTTGTTTTGAAGATTGGTGTGTTTTGAGATGTTGGTTTGCAGGTGTGAATCAAGTGCTAAAAGTGTGAAGAATGGCATTTGAAGCAGCCTCTACGACCAGGCCTACGAGCTGTAGTGCATACTACAACTCATGGTCATGTCTCTAGAGGGAAATAGTGTTTGATTGCAATTGGCATATACACTATGAGCTAACTTTACGATTCATAATCCATGTTATGAGTCTTAAGAGGGGTTCGTAGTGACTAGGTATGAATTCTGAATTTTTCGAAGTGATTGTGTCTGCTACGAGACCATAACCTATGAGTCATAGGTAGCCCTACGACTCGTACTTGGGTTTCGTAGCCCCGATCTGTAGAATTTTAAAGATGACTCGGTAGGGGTATATTAAGGGTCAAAATGATTTTGACCCCTAATTTCCCTATCTTCTTAAATTGTTGGATGATTGTGTGTTTGGAAGAGATATTGAAAGTGCCCATGAGAAAATGATTGCCTAGACATGAGAACTAGCGTTATTCGATTAAAATTCCTTAATGTTGTTTTGAATTCGGAATTCACCCTTGTTGGTTAATTCTGATATCGATACCTTGTCATATCTAGTGTTGGTCATCGTCATTGTAGTGAATAATTGTGGATTGATCAACTGTTGGGTTCATGTTGAGGTGCAATTTGGTTGTTGATGTGTGTTTGGGTTGAGAATGATCTTTTAAGATGCCCTTTTTGTATGAATTTGCATTTGATCTCTTTGAACATCCAGGATTGTGTGTTGGTATTGATTGTTGTGAGTTTAGGGATAAAAAATTCTTGGGTAATTCTTGAAGGTGTTGGGAAGTTGTTGTTTGATTGTCTAATTATTGATACAATTTTGTGGGGTAATTATTGGTTTGAATTTTCTTGACTAGGGTTATATGAATATTGATATGCCTGTTAAATTGATTGAAAGAGTTGCTACAAATGATGTTTGAATTATTTTTGCTTGATTGTGGTTTGTGTGGTGAAGTTACAGGCACCACAGGTGCTTGTTATTTCTTGCTACTTGGTCATCCTACGACTCGTGGATTGTCCTACAGGTCGTAGTGGCACTTCGTAGGGTACAACAATTACCTATGGTTCTTTAACATTTACCATACGCGCCCCACCTAAGGGTCGTAGTGTCCACTACGAACCATAGTAAGGGTCTCGTGGACCTTCCTTGTGCTTTAAAATATTTCTGGAAATTATTACGATCCAAGACTAAGACTCGTAGGATGACCTACGAGTCGTATCTCTGACTCATACCTGTAAATTTGCAGCTGATGTAGTGTAAACTTTTTCTATGTATTTCTCTTTGGTTTTTGTTTCTTCTTGATTCTTTTCTGTTTGTTGCTTGATCAGTTAGACATGATGGTTCTCCTTTCTAGTATGGGGTGTAATTTTCAGGTACAATTCCTCCAAAAGATAGAAATGTTATATGGGCTTTCAACAGGAAGCTAATTAACGAGACTTCTGACACTGAACAGACTGAGGGTTCAGAGGAGGTCCATAGGGTCCGGCTTGACCTTGATGCACAGGTGCCCCTGACAAGGGATTGAGTTGTACATGCCCCATGGTAGTTGAGAGTACTTCTCAGTCTGAAGAGAAGGGAGATAAAGATGAGTTCGGGAACAATTCAGATTCTCATGAGGCATCACACACTCAGTAGGGTGAGGTAGAGTCACAACCCCCGGTTGACCCATCTATCTCCTCTACTGATCCTAGACGCATCCGATGGGGAGTCCCGGGTATGAAGAAATCCACATAACGGGAGGTTAGAGATAAAGGGATAGAGAAAGCCTGTCAAGCAGATTCATGAGGTAGCCTGGCTAGAAACCTAGTTGTGTTACTAGCTAGTATCTTAGCTGGCTATGAGGTAGACTGGGCACACGTCATGGCGGAGCAGATTCATGAGTCTGCCATCCGACTAACACCTCATTACCAATCCCCATCTTGATACATATACTATGCAATGAGGCTGGAGTTCATGTTTCTGTCCACCTCGACTCATATGTAGAGGCCCCATGTGGAGGAAAGAAAGAAAGAGTTAGCGAAGGAAGTGCATAAATTGGCTCAATTGGGGGTTCAACTCGAGGAGAATGACGTGGAAGGGAGTCAACATTCAGAGTGGGTCTACATCATCTCTAGTGATAGAGGTAAAAGAGAAGCAAGATCGAGATCCTGTCATACTCCAATTTAAGGAGGTTGTCCATAAACCATAAGTGATGGTCTTCTCCAAAGGGGGAGATGGGGTGTTGTGATACTAGAGTAGGTTATGTGTTCCCTATGTTGATGATTTTCGAGAGAGAATCATGGCTAAAGCTCATAGCTCCAGATATTTCATTCATCCTGGGTCTACCAAGACGTACCACGACTTGAGGGACATGGCTAAAGCTCATAGCTCCAGATATTCCATTCATCCTAGGTCTACCAAGATGTACCATGACTTGAGGGAAGTCTATTGGTGGAGTGGAATGAAGGGGAATATTACCAAGTTTTTTCTAAGAGCCCCAATAAGTCAAAGTGGCCATGTGGATTGGCACAGAGCTTTGAGATTCCTAAATGAAAGTGGTAGATGATCAACATGGAATTCATTACCGGTCTGCTAAGGTCCCGAAAGCAGTATGATTCAATATGGGTAATTATGGGCAAGATGACCAAATTAACTCGCTTCTTGGCAGTCATGACAACTAACACTACAGAGGCGTATGCCAAGTTGTACATCCAAGAGATTGTGAGGATGCATGGAGTTCCCTTGTCCATTATCTCGGATAGAGGAACTCAATTTAACTCCTAATTTTGGAGATCTTTCTAGAAGGGATAGGGTACTAAGGTAAATCAGAGTACAACCTTTCATCCATAGACAGATGGCCAGGCGGAGCGTACAATTTAGACATTAGAAGATATGTTGAGAGCCTGTTTCCTTGACTTTAAAGGAAATTGGGATGACCATCTACCATTGATTGAATTTGCATATAACAATAGTTATCATTCAAGCATTCAAATAGCCCCATATGAGGCCTTGTATGGGATAAGATGTAGATCACCTATTAGCTGGTTTAAGAGGTTGGAGAAGCTGAGTTAATTGAACCTGATCTCGTCCACCAATCGATGGAGAATATAAAGTTCATTAAAGAGAGGTTGAAGACCGGACAAGCTCGCCAAAAGTCTTATACCGATGTGAGGAGAAGAGACTTAGAGTTCAAGGTAAATGATTTGGTGTACTTGAAAATGTCACCTATGAAGGATGTCATGAGATTTGGGAAGAAGGGGAAATTGCGTCCTTGCTATATTGGTCCATATCAGATTGTGAAGAGGATTGGGAAGGTTGCTTACGAGCTAGAGTTACTTTCCGAGTTAGACGCAATCTATCTTGTATTTTTTTATATTGAAGAAGTGCTTGGGAGATCCTGCCTTGGTGATCCTTGTTGAGAGTATTGGAGTGAAGGATTGCTTTTCCTACGAAGAGATTCCGATCCACATCCTTAATCGTCAGGTTCGCAAGTTGAGAACCAAAGAGATTGCCTCAGTCAAAGTCTTGTGGAGGAATCTGTTTGTTGTGGAAGCCACGTGGGAAGTTGAGGAAGATATGAAAGCCAAATACCCGCACCTATTCGTTCCCAACGATGAGAATGTTGAAGGTAATATTCCTATCCTTGACTTAATTAATGTTTCCATTCTTGAGTTGATGTGTCTATTCTTGAGTCTGAGTAGAGTTTATTGAGGTCAGTGAGGAGTTGAGAGTTTGAATTGTTGAGTGAGTATTGAGATGAGACTTGAGTCTATTCGTGCCTTAAGACCACCTTTACTCATCATTCAAGGACGAATGATCCAAAGGGGGAGATAATGTAATATCTATTAAAATTACCAAAATACCCCTAGAGGAGAGATGTGTGCATAACGCATCTTCCCATGCTCCGATGGCAAATCCGAGACTAGATTGTGAACAACATGAAAAATTGAGTAGAAAATGGTCTCGGATGATTTTTAGAGCAATCGGATCAAAAGATAATTTTTTGGTCCAAAATAAAAAAATAGTGTTGATGCACCACAGAGGTGTGTCACGCCCCCGTCGTGGATATGGACTTATATTTTTAAAAAAAAAAATTGGCGGGATTGGAAAAACTCGTTCGAAAATTTTTTGGAAAAAATATATGTGTACGTGCCCAATCCACGTCGCAGACTGGGCTATTCTGAAGTGAAAATTTTTCTTTTTATTGTGAGGGGCTTTCTAGAATTTTCCCAACCCCTTATATACTCAAACCATGATTAAATATGTCGTTAGTAGTCCAAAAAGGGTTTTCTAAACCCCATTCTAAAGCCTCTAAACGCACAAAACTAGATTAGAATTCTTAAGGGAGAAAGAGAAGAAGTGAGGGTTCTGGAGGTCAAAGTTAAGTCATTCTTCAATTACAGGTATGTAAGACTACTTAAAGTGTTGGATTATGTTCATCCACGCGCCCCTTCGTCTACTTGAGTTAAGATCATGAGTATTAATTGCATGTTCAAAATCCTGTGATTCTTGAGTCCTAAGTTCTTGTACATGTTAGAGTTTTCATTAAAATACTTGAGTCAATTTATTAATTTAATCTTTATTACCATCAAATATTAACGTTATTCCAATGCTTGATACCCTAACCCCAAACCTAGTATTTTCCTTGCTTACTGACTTAATTGAATCTATGAATCTAATTTTCTAACCTGAGTAAGTTGAGCCGAAGAAGTACATTTTCTTGCTTCATATGTACATGTGATGAATACTTATTATGTCATACATTGAGCCTGGATGATATGATGTACTTGACCATAATTATTGAGAGTCTTGCATGATGTAAGTTAGAGTCTTGAAGAATTGCATTCCAAGAATGATGGTCCTAAGTTATTGAGTTGTTGAGTAAGTAATTGAGTTATTAAGAACTGAGTTGACTCGATTGAGATGATTTAAAGATTTGAGCTTAAGCTAATTTTCATGGGCACGTCTTAGTCTTGAAAGGAGTATTAAGCACCGATTTGAGTACTTAAGGAGCACCCCGGAACTATGTTGCTCGCGTAGGATAGTCATGCAGTTAACTCTGGTGGCTCATGTCCCAATAGATGGGCATTCTCTTTGGATCCGCAAGAGAGGAGAGGTTGACATCCTTTATAGTGACAAGTTTAGAGGGGACGTGGCAATGAAATCTTTTCGTTGTACATCACCAAAGCTCATGGTGGGGTAGAGAGTTATGTCGATTAGAGAAACTTTCATGCAACACTTGATTTGAGCATATCATGATTTTTGAACTAAGTTTCATTAAACATTGAGTCTACTTCTAAAGAACAAATTTAAAATTTTAAACTTGCACCATTTATTTGAGTCAAGCTATGAAATGAGGAGTTGAGTCTTGAGTCGAGTCGATTGGTTGAGTTTGATCCTTATTTGTTTCTTGAGCTATTACATACCGTACATTCTATCTACTGATGTTACTAGGCACTGCATCATATCATGATGCAGATACAAGTGCTAGAGAACTTCAGCAAGCACACCATTGAGGTTCAGAGTTCTTGAGTTCCAGATTTGGTGAGCCCTCCTTCCCATTTGGAGGAGCCTTCTTTTTATTTCACTAATATTTCCATTTTCTTTAAGTTGGGTAGCCATGGGTTGTCATGGTACCATCTAGACTGTCAGAGGTAGAGGCTTCATAGACCTTGAGTAGGGTATTGTTGAGCATTTCATTTTCTAGACTGGATCTGTTTGGAGATTGTTTTATGACATCTTTGTCTTTCCCTTAATGTTTTCACTGAGTATTCATCCTCTGTGGAGTAAGATGTGACGATGACGTCAGGTGATTCTCTTGAGGAATCAAAAATGGTTCTTCAAGTGTCGGCCACGCCGAGGTTACTCCCCAGAGCGTGACATCATGGTTATGGTTAAAAATCAATCGGAACCAAGTCGATCAAAAAAACCAATATTTGATTTCATTTTATTAGGTTTGGCTTTTACATTTTGAAAACCAATCGTATTTGGTTTGCTTTTGCTTTTTAAAAAAATTGCAAAAATAATCAAACCAAATCGAGAAATCATATATATAATTTTATAATTATTTATATATTATTCATAAATAAAACAGAATATAGTGTCTAATTTTACCTAACTTAAGTCTATAACTTTATATCATTTTTTCTGGCCTAATACTTAAATATTAGCCCAACTTTTAAACAACGTTCAATGTTTGATGAACTAATGGACATATTCATTTCTTGACATTTTATTCTATATATTTGGGGTTAAATGGTACCATCTAAAGTTTATGTTTTTCTGTTTGTTGGGAATTCTATTACACTACTTAAGGGTATGTTTGGTATGAAGAAAATTGTTTTCCATGGAAAATGTTTTCTTGGAAAATAAGTTCGTTTCTAATTTATTTTTCCATGGATGGATGGTAAGTGGGAAAAAAATTTGAAAAATACTTTCTATTTTTTGGTTAGTGAATGAAAATATTTTTCAAAAAATATATTTTATTTTCGTAATGAACCTGTATGTCATTTTCATTTTTTTGTATTGTTTATGTTGTTTTGAGCTTTTGTACAATGGCCTCAGACTAAATGTGAGTTGTTGGGACTATTGGAATGGCTTTTGGGAGGTTTGATTGAGAATTGTGTTAGTTTGCAGTTTAGCGAGGAGCCAAAGCTGCCAAAAAGCCATAGAATGGTATTCTGACGGCTCCATTAGGTCCAGAATGCCCGATTTGTGCCTGAGGGGTGGTTGGTTCAAGAATGGAGGGTTCCGGTTTGATCTTGGGCTAAAAGTTGCAAAAATGAGTTCAACCGAAAGCTAAAAATGGCGTTTAGTTAAAAAAAACCTAGCTTAACATACTCGAAATCGGAAATGGAATTAGTTGCAGGCTATAATGTAGAATAACGTGGTCAGCTCCAAAATGTCGAAAATAGTCTAAAGTAACCTTTCGCAGGTTGTCAGAGTCATCTGCTTGCATTTTAACCACCTCAATTCTTCGAGCTAAATTTACCGGAAGGAAGTGAGCTACTCCTTTTCCCGTAGGATGCTCTATTAGGAATTTCGACTGTACCGTCGGATCCAGAATGTTGAAATAAGTGCAGTTAAACTATTTTTTTGCGTATAATGGACATCGGGAGCCTCAGGAATGCCCTAGAAGAGAAAGGAGTTAGGCTAGTGCAGCACCAGCAAAAATTGCACTCTGCGTTTGTGGGGGCCAGTACCGCGTTCGCGGAGGCTAGCTTGGCACAACCCCACATTCACGAACAGCCTCTCGCGTTCACGGGGAGCCTCCCGTATTTGTAGAGAGCCTCCTGTGTTTGCAAAAAAGGGCTAGTGACCCATGCCTCCACGTCCACGAAGCTCCATCCGCATTTGCAGATAAGGGCCTGATGGTCTATAAAGGCTTATTAGCAACGCGAACCAACCACTATTCGAAAATTCCCAAGGGTGTAATTTGAGTTCTACAAGTCCGTTTTGGGTGATACAAAGGTCCGTGTGATTCATATTTCCACAAGAAACGTTGTGTTGAAGTTAGATTTGAGATTTGGCTGCATTTCGAGGTATTTTTCCCATTTTTACTGTTGTCCTTCTCGGTTTTGGTGAAAACTTTGCATCTTGATTTTGTTTCCGTATCTTGATGGAATTTGGCAAAATTTTAGCCTTAAGTGTTCTACTTTCTGAGTGGAACATAATGGGTAGCTGAGTGTTGGCTGTAGTTGTCTGGTTTTTGAGAATCCGAGAAGGTTATGGAAGATTGATTTTCCTGATAGAACTTTTAACTACGTGTTGGACATTTTTTTGGCCTTCTGGGACCTGTTTTAGGCTGAATTTTGGGCTATAGGCTTGGGGAGTTGTGGGGGTCGTTTTGTTATTTTGTTTGAATTTTCGAACATGGGGTCCACTTTTCCCATTTTTGACTTGTTTTGCGTTATTGCACCCGTTTCTTAAGATAATATAGCTAAATTAATCGTTTTGACACCGTAAATTATATTTTAATAGCTGAGTAACTTTGGGAGATGATTAGGAAGGGAAAGGTGGCAAAACTAACATAGAGTTGAGGCGGTTTTCTCCAGGTAGGCTAGACTTTCCTAAACCTTTGATTTGGTAGATTTACATACATGTTGTGCCTGAAATGTATGTGAAATGTAGTAGCTTTCAATATGCATAGTGTTGTGACTGTTAGATTGTAAGTTGTGTGGTTGGTTGTGAATGATATATTTCGATGCGTGTATGTATATATATTGGTACTATTGGGCTGCAGAGAGGCCTTGTAAGGGTCGTGTGTTGGTCGATGCCGTAGATAGGTACTTATTCTGATCCGATTGATGTCTATGGGTGTATATTGCCTGATATTGATGTGACATGATGATTGTGGGATTAATTGGCTGATTTCTTGCCACATTATGACTTAACTTCTAGCATACTCTATTATGGACACTTGTGTGTTCCCCATTATTACCACATTTTACTTTACCTGTGGTAAGCTAGAGGATAAGATGGTCCCTATTGCGCCTGATTCTACTATATTTATTAAGTTCTATGCTCATGTGTACTATTATGGGCCGTTGGAGTTGCTTCCTGCTTACCTGAGATTGAAGGCGATAGTTAGGGATTTTGTGAGATACCAGTTTTAGAGCATCATTGCCTACATTGACTCTGGGTATGACATGACTTTAGAATTCCAAATTCGAAGATACTAGTTATGTGAAAGACTGTTGACATCTCCTCCTAGAGGACACTCCTAGGCATCGTTGAGCATCGGTGGTCATATCTGGAGAGTTCGAGTCTTGGCTGATGCTCCCTGTGGGACTTGTATCCTGGTGGTCGTGACTGTGATGCCAAATGGTGGATGCAGATTCTGAGAATTAACACCAACTGAGTTTTGGGTCGAGGACCCCATGATTGTTACTCTGTGGGGCTGGGCACCATGGTTGATACTCTGATGATGACACTTCTAATTATGATAGGGGGATTCATTCTCCCGCGAGGGATACGTCTTATCATTACATTTATGGTGAGACCACTTGGCCCTAGCTGATTGCCAGATCTGAGGCCAGATCGGAAGACCCAGGGGTTAGAGTCCTAGAGTGATATTAGGGATTTGAGTCTACATGTGACACTATTTTTGATAGGTCAAGGACCCGGTTACTGTTGTGATGTTAGGGGCCAAGGGCCTAAGTGTTAACCTGTGGATCCACTCACCTTATGATACCCTGATTGTGTGTGGTGTACCTTGTGGGCTTATGGGGCCTCAGGGGGCATTCAGACTTAGACACTGGGGCCTTACACCCATGTACAACTGACCTTGTACTTATGATGTGGAGAGTGGAGCTTTGTGATGATTCTGTGGGGTTTTCAGTGATTCTCTATTAGTTATTTTGTGTGTAGGTGTACCTCTCGAGGTTATGGGGGGTCAGATGGTGTACAGGCGTCAATCTTAGGGCCTTAGACCAGTGTTTGGTGACCTAGGAGATGGGTTTAGCCAATTCTGACAGATGATGTGTTCTGTATTGTCGTATTTGGGTTCTGTTGAGGTTCCGGGTGCCTTGATTAGTTTACTACTTTTAGATACATTTGAGCTTCCCTTGTGCATTTATTTCACTCAGTTGGCCAATGATGCCTACTGGGTGCCTCTTTTTAGTACTCGCCCATACTTCTGCATCTTCCCATGGTGCAGGTCCAAAAACCAGTCGAGGACGCTGATTTTCAGGGGATTTTGGGAGCGAGGAGACTTCTTTTGGTGAGCATCGAACAAATCAAATTAGTCATAGTCTCCTTCCTTTGTTTGCCATCTTTTGTTATCAGAATCTGGCCATGTGCAGTAGACTATGTATTTTGTAGGCTTTCCTTTAGGTTTTGTATGTGTGTGTGCGTATAAATATAAACAAATATTATATATATCCATTAGTTTGGCTATGTATCCATTAGTTTTTTGTGATTATGTACAGCTGACTTCCAGGTGTTAAGTAGTTCTCTATTGTTTTCATGCCATTATTATACTGTTCAAACTTGACGAGATGCTAGGACAGGTACCTTCGAATTGGATTTTTGACTTGCCTATAGGTGAGCCTAGTAGGCCCCATCATGATCGGAACCAAGTCGTGACAATTTTTGAGTAGAGAGTAGAAAATATTTTTTAGCAAAATAATTTCAAACATGAATTTTTTAGATTTTGAAATATTTTTCAAAAATAAATTTAATATTTTTTTTTGGTAGGATCGGGGGGGAGAGGGGGGCTGAGGGTATGGGTAGGTGTCGGGGTAGGAGAATGGGAGAAAAAAATGCAAATTTTAAAATTTAAAATATTTTTCAAAAAATAATTTAATTATTTTTTTGTGTATGTGTGGGTGTGGTGGTGGGAGGCGGGGGGCATGAGGGTTTAGTAAGGCTGGGGTGAAAAAAAAAATTTTAAAATTTGAAATATTATTTAACAATAAATTTAAAAAAATTATTAGAGTTGGGGTTTAGGGTGGAGAGGGTCGGGGTTAAAAAAAAATGAAAATTTCAATTTTTGAAATATTTTTCAAAAACAAATTTACAAAAGAAAAATGAAGGGGGGTGGGGGCTGGGGGCTGGTGGGGGTTGAGGTGGGCTAAACAATATGAAAATTTTAAAATTTGAAATGTTTTCAATAAACAATTAAATTTTTTTGGAGAGGGGGAGGGGGTGGGGCTGGTAGGGAGTTGGGGTAGGGGATGTCGTAAAAACAAATTATAAAATTAATTTTTAATTTTTTTTTGGTTGGAATGGGGTGTGGTAAGAAAAAAAAAAAAACATTGTAATTTAAGGTTGGAGGAGAGTTTTAGAAAATATTTTTTTTAATTTTTGGATAGAATTCAAGTTCTTTATGCTTGAGGAAATTGGTTGATTTCAAAAAAAAAAATTCAAAACATTTAAGACAACAAAACATGAAAAAATTTGAAAACATTTTTCAATAAATGTTTTACTCCATACTAAACACATCCTAAATGAGTTCAATTTTCTGTTTGTCGAGAATGCTCTTGTCGGTGTTTTAGTGTATAATTATTTTTATATCCCGTTCCCCGTGTAGTTCCTCAATTGTTGATTTTGGAGTTATTTTTTAATCTTTGGTGTATAATGAATATAGTATTGCTTAACTAAATCACTCTGTTCATATAATAATAATCGGTCCAAACCAATTTTTGTTGATCTTATCTTTTGGACGTAAAACATAAATATGACATTTAACTTGGCTTCAGCTGACAAATATGACCTCTAACTTTTTTTTTTGTTCATTATTTTCCTTAAAAATAAAAAAATCGAACTAATAGACGACAAAAACCAAATCGATGAATATCATGAATTATATTTAGTATGATTTGGTTTTAATATTTAAATTGACTTCTTTTTAGTTTTAAACAAAAATTGATCAAAATCGAACAATGAACATCACCGAACTTGATAAGATGATCAAAAAATAATAAATGATACTTATTTTAAAAATTTAAATTGCAATATTAAACTAGAACTTCAGAAAATAGGGATTGCCTCCCCATAAAGTGCCGCATTTAATGTCATTGCACAATGATTACCACCTTCATCCATGTTCTCGTCGAGTCGAGCTTATGAATTTTCACTAGAATTTTGAATCAAGATTTTAGTGACTGTACGAAAATAAAGAGGTCATCTCCAAGGTATCGCCTTTTTTCAAGATGGATTAATAGATGAGTTCCTGCTCCTCTTCCATTTTAACTTCCCGCACGAAGTATGTTTGGAGCATCGTGATGAGAAACGTATATAGCTTCCCTCATGAAGCTATCAATTAATAATCTGTAATTTATGATTTATTATTTAATTTATCGACAACTATTATTTTTTGTTTGATTTGAGTTCATATTTTTTTTTAGAAATCTAAAACCCGACTAAATTGATTTGGTTTTGATTTTAACTAACAACCGATCCAACAAATCATGAACACGCCTATCTCTTGGAATGTTGACAAAAGTGGGTCCCATGCCAATCATTTAAACTAAAATCCACAAGAGGGCTCACAATGACACCAGAAGCCTCGAGATATGCATGAAAACATTCTAGAACTAACTGCGCTGACGAAATTTAATCTGAATGGGCGCCTTGTGGCACATACACACTACAGCATTTTATGATAAATAATCTATCAAGTAATCATGGTAAGAATTGAGTGAGTCAAAATATTATTATGTGAAGATAGTTAAATTTGTTTTAGGGAAAATGCAAAGTACTCCCCAGGACTATAACCAAAATTCCAGAGACACACTTAAATTTTAACTTGGTCCTACTATCCCCCTCCCCCGAACTTATTTTTTTCGTAATTAAATACCCCTTATATGTCTACTTAACACGCCTAACCAACTAAATTATATTCTATGTAGTACAAATGTGGACCCAACATGCCACATAGGCAAATAAGGGGCATTAAATTACGAAAAATAAGTTCAAGGGGGTAATAGGACCAAGTAAAAGTTTAATTGTGCATCTGAGATTTTGGTTATTAATGTTAACAAATTAATATTTTGAATGATCTTTATAATAAAATTAAAAAAAAAATCATCTAAATGAATATAGTTGATGTAAAAGTATATCAAAGATTTGGCATCCTTGCATGAACACACTTTGCACAAATATTGCGCAATACTGCACGGTCGAAAAAATGAGTATTATTTTTTATTTCGTTATATACGTATGCAATATAAACATTTTAATCAAGTTTTGAAAGCAAAAGAACTAGAAGATCAGAATTTCTTACTTGAAGTCAAGTAGCTGGTTGTGAAATATCACCCTCAAATTTTCTCTGCTAATATTTTTGATCTAAAAATACACTCTGACATATTTTTTTTAGCTCGAACATATCCCTAAAACTAATAGATTAGATTATATAATAAAATTTGGAGATATAAAATAATTATTATTTTTAAGTTTGTGTATTATTTTTTTATAAGCAAACTTTAGATAAATATTTTGAGTTATTAAAAATTATGTTACTGTAAATATTTTAAAAGAACAAGAAAAGAAAACATAAGGACTTGTGGCCAAAAGATATCTCAATTTATCTTTAAAAATTATAAGCAAATGGGGGAACTTATTTTGTTCCTTTTAATTTCCTTCCGTGCCTATTAAGGATTAATGTTTTAAATAAACTTTTAATATAAATATTAATGTATTAGAGATGAGAGATCACACTGTTTCAACTCCTACCCCTACTCAACAACTAGTCCACTCCCTAAATTTTTGGTTTGAACTCTACAATCGTCAAATCTTTTTGATTCCTCACCAAAACTGAGCCATGTTTACCATAACAATGCAGAGAAAAACCAAAGTTTGGCACTTAGTTTCTCAATTTTTGGCTCCAAACAAAATTTTAGAAGAGAATATATATAGGACAAAGGAAAAATCTAATTACATAGTGAAGTAGGATTCTCGAGTTTGAAAAAACGTACAAGGCATGAAAATTCTCTTTCTCTTTGTGTCAATAAATTTAAGACATCATGATGACCATGTATCAAACAAAAAGTGATATAAACAGTATGTGTATTATTGAATGAAAGTTAGGACTCATGTATTACTGTTCATTGTTTCTTCAACACCATGAAAGTAAATCATTAACCTACACCATAGTTTCTCCATCTTCATTAATCTGCCTCATTCACTTTCTCAGCCAATATTCATTTCTTTCAGTGCTCTTCCCGCGGTAACAAAATCTCTTGCCTATCTTTAACCTCGCCCTCTTTTCTTTCTCTTGTATTCTACAAATACTGAGTTGTTTGAAATAGTTTCAGTTTTATTTTCTAGATTGCGGGGTTGAATTCTCTAATTGGTATTTGTATTTTTGGAAAGACCGAAAACATCATCTAACCCAAGATGGTATTTGTTTTTTGTAATGAACGAGTCACTAAAGTCAGCAACACAATCAATCTGTTCTAGAAAAAAAGTTGATGTTTTCGTGTTATTATTAGACTTACCATGAGTATGATCCTAATAAACAACATGATTGACAAGAACAAACATATCATTAACGTTGTAACAACTGTTCATATCATCACCAAGATATGAACAGAGTTGTTCAAATTGCAGCAACTTCTTACAACTGCTCACGAATCCTAGTGGAATGTTAGAATCTTCAAATCTATATAACAGAAGGTATATCAGTATATTAAATTTTCACAATTATTTGTTATTATGCATATTCCATGGTATTTTAAAGGATAGAAGCAGAAGACATGGCAGCAGGAGGATGCCTCTGTAAGCAAAAAACTCTTACTAGAGAAGCTATTTCAGCTACTCAATCTACTAATGAGTCAAGTAAATGCACTCCGGTTACTACCACAGGTAATTCAATTTCTTATATTATTCATATCATTAGCCTGCTAAGGTACTCCATGGCTATAGCAAACAAATAGGGGGAGATTGGATCTCCTTGCCTCAATTTTTTCTTTGCATCAAATCACAATCAGATAGCACTGAAAAGAATCAAATCTCCCTTTTTTTGGTAGTGTATGAGTTGGGAGCTATAGTAGCCACCACAACATTAAAACAATGAAGATACAATACAACCCAAATCCTTCGGGTTGGTGCATATAAGCAGCTGGTTAGCATGTCCCAACCAAAAGTCATATTATCACAGATGCTTCTAGCTTTATTCCCTTTATCCTTTATCTCAACAGTACCAACTAATTTGATGCATTTATTAATGAGGTACTATTTAAGTTCGTTCTGCTTATACCTCTTATTCACTCCTCTAATGTTCCAAAAAAGCCAAGTCATCTGGGAATAAATCCCCCACCTCTGTCTAGGGGAAGAGAATTTCTAATGGTCTGTGCAGCTTCTAGGATTCCAAATCCATTCTTCACGGACATAGTTCCCAGCAAAGGAGAACTTACATGATTAAGTTCTAGGCTGGTAGTAAACTTTTGACTCACTTATTGTTCCAAATCTTCAATCTGTAAATCCTCAATGGAGTGTGATCTCATCTGCATTATCAGAACTTTATTATAACACCCCCTAATTCTTTCCACCTAATTTGAGTAGATGCATAGAGAAAACTGAGAAAAATTACTGGAAGAGACACCACGAGGACCATCTATGGCCCGTAGTGTGATTTAAGTCCCGAAGAGGAGGTCTTGTATGTCTCCAGGTAACTTGGTGAAAAATTTTGTAAGTCTGAGGGCCACGTACAAGGCAACATACGGCTCGTCAAACAATCCACGACCCATATATTTAGTTTTGTGAGTTGGTGATCCAAAAATCAACTTTTCAGTATATTGAGTACGAGTTATCAGACGGCCTGTAGATATATTTACAGCCCGTAGAAAAGGTTTCGTGGATTCTATGACAAATTTCAATAACTCAAACTTTTGGACCCCTTACCTACGAGAGGTCATCTATAGCCCGTAAAAAGATCTACGACCCCTAGATGTGGTCTCATAGAACCTATCGATAGTTTTTAAGAATGGTATTTTTGTCCATTTATACCCCTTTTTAATTCAACCCTTGGACATTTTGGACTTAATTAAAGTCCTAAAACAAAACCCTAAGCATATTTTCACCTTTCATACATGCTTGGGAATTCTTGAGAGCACCAGAAGAGAGAGAAAAACAAGAGGTTCAAGTTCAAACACGAGGACCGACTGAAGTTCGATTGTTTCTTCTATTTTCAGGTATGTAGGGCCTACTAAAGTGTTGAACCACGTTTGTTCAAAGCACTTTCCTCTCGTTGAGTCGAAATTGAGAAATAGAGTTGACTCTTGAAAACCCTATAATCTAAATATTGAATTTTCTGCAATTTCTTTGAGTCCTCATGATTATGAACTAAATAATTGATGCATTACATTGTTGTTTGTCATGCCTCTAAATCTATTAGGAAGGACAGACTCTCGGTGCTCTCAAGGTCCGAGGGAACCAACATATAACATGTACTCATTATGAATATGATTATGACAACCACAAGTAATGACAAGTTCCTTCTAGGCAATAGATATAAATGATCCAAAATAGGTAGTACCAAAACTTACATACCAGACTTGGTCATTGAGGCCATAACTATTTAGAGACAAGATGCATCTGAACTATATTTAGTAAGTCTACAATGCTTCTATAAGATAGAAGACCTTAACATAGGTCAAGACATGCCCCCTTACTTTGGACTATTAAAAAATAGCAAAACGCATATACTAAAGACTCAGTGAAGCCCCGAATCAACTTGTATCTCACCAAAAGCAGCTGAGTGTCGGGTGTGCCTACATTGGAGGTCTACTAGATGGAGTACATGTACCTGCAGTATGAACTGCAGCATCTCCCAAAAGAGACATCAATACGAAATAATGTACAGAATATGTAAGCCAATATCACATGTAAAATGAGAACTCAATTGAAATCAAGTAGCAAAATATAAATGCACAAATCATAGTAAAAGACCACCTTTGTTATACTTGTGGAATCATGTACCTTACATTCTTTTCTTTACTTTTCAGTGCTTTATAATAATTTTAGACATGTAATGCAAATGACCAGCTGATCAGTGCTAAAAGAGGATAAACCATGCTAGGAATTTTAACCCCTGAGATGCTATCCTCATAGCTATATAAATGGTGATCGGCCCATGCTAGGCTATTGCCCCTGGGCTTCTACCCTTACAAACCAAGTGAGATACACCCATGCTAGGCTTTTTCCCTTAGGCTACCACCCACGCTATAGACAGTGTTCAAGTTATTCTTCAATACTTTGAGATTGTTACATTGGTGGTCATGATAATTTTGAAGCTTTGGAACTATGTACCCATAGTGTAAGATATGAAAATGGTCACTTAAGGAAGGACAATATTATAAGAATCGGATGTAATATTAATGTGCTACTTAGGAGTATAATGACACAATTGGCTTCACGAATGAAAGTAGAATCATCATGATAGTGCTGCAGAGAGTAAGCTACATATTTACTAAAATTGGATAGCCTTACATACCTTACTGTGCGATCTTGTTATTACCTCGAAGTAACCTCTTTTCTTCCCAAATATTTATCTACAATAGAGTGCGTGATAAAACTAGTATTAGTAGCTAATAAACTCACGTTGGCAGTTCAATCTTATCCAAAATAACATCAAGGTAGCATGTTTGTAATTACCAACCTAAGGGTGTTCTTTCAACACTTCTGCCTATAATTTCATTTGTGTAATGCATATTTTTGTGTCTTTTTTGAGGATAAAGTGGTCGTTGTTAAGAAATAGAACCTACCCAAGGTTAGGGTCGAACCCACAGGGATTATGTAGACTTAAGAGAATTCAATTAATGCAATTTGAGTGATTAACCAACTTATCTCCTAAAAGGGGGGTTTGCAATAACAAGTAGAAAAGAAAACCTAACTGAAACAAAATTTTAACCAATATGGGGAGAAACTAGGGTATGGTGTTCCCCATGATTCCCTAACTTAGTATAACCGGATAACCTGATTCTTTTCTAGTGTGTAGCATGCAGGATGGTAAGTTAAGTTCAGTAAACCCTTTGGTCCAAGCGAGAGACAAATTTCACTATAGGACTTGGCCCATATTTGCATAGTGCATTACTAATCTTTACCTATTAGTCCAGTACAACCTCCCCTTGGCCTAGTTCGGTTGATTAGATGAGAACACATCAATCGAATCCTGTTAATTAATCTCTTTTCCTATTCATTACTACCTTGGTCTAGTTAGTAACACTAGAGGAGTTCTAATATTGGCCATTATAAAAAAACATGCAAAACGAAGAGAGTTAATTAATACATGCATCAACACTTCCCAAGAATTATGATTTATCTGGTTTTACTTTGTTAGTTCTTCATTTTCTCCACAGCCCTAGTTGTGGATTTAGCTACTCATGATTTGCATAGATGTAAAAGTTATGAATTGGGATAATATAATAGAGCACCTACACAATTGAATTAAGAACAAGTAAATCAAAGCTTCAATGAGAATAACAAGATTATAAGATCAAATCAAAGTACAAGTGTTTCTCAAAACTCTCCAATGTTTTCTCTACTCAATCTCACTACTTTTCCTCTCAAGCTGTTCAACTCTCTGCAAAACTTAATGAATAATAACCTAAAAGTCTATTTATAATATTTAAAATACAAGTCATAAACAAAATAGGATAACTAGGTTGGCACGCCTCACAAAAGCTTTACGGGCCATATTGTGTTCCACGACATGTAACCGGGGTCTTGTACAATGTTGCTACTAAATTGGACCTGTAATCTACGACACACCTCTATGACTTGTAAAGTGTTCTATGGCCCGTAAGGGGTTCTGTCTGATGAATATTCAGAAAACCCTCCTTCCCTGATCCTCAGGGCACGAAAGATGATCTGTTATTCGTAAAGTAATCCATGACCCGTCTGCATGTTCGTAGAACAAACTTCAAAAAATCAGCCCCTCACTGGAATTCCCCACGAAACCTCCTTCACAGCCCGTAGAGTGCACTACGGCCCGTAAAGGGTCTCATACTTCATCAAAAATAGCAACTTCTGCATTTTCTTACCAAAATCAAGGCCAACCCTAGAATGCTGCAAATAAAACATAAAGACACATATAACCAACTAATATCAAATTGGGAGCACACAAAATTCCAAGTTTTAAGCAACAAAAGTTTTGTATTTTGACAGCACATCAACACCCTTAACTTAAAATTGTTGCTTGTCCTCAAGTGATGTACTCAATCTATATAAGTAATATAGTAACACACAGACCTTAACCTAATGGCACATATCACTTTAAAATTAAGCACAAATACCCACACCTCTTTTCACAACAGAATTAAATAGTTATCTGGCAAATGAATACAGACTCATGTATGTGACAACATAACTATGATAAGTGGGTACTACTAACAATCCACAATCACCGAATAAGTGTAATGCTAATAATGCAATGCAAGTGTCCTCACAAAAATAAGTCACATATTCTACTCTTAATGATGTTTTCATGTATAACGTTGGGACTATGCAAAATCACTCACACTCAAAAAAGATATACATGTATCATGCCTAATACCATAGGCTTTCCCCTATACTCATGATTAAGACCTTTTAATACTTTGTCTAGGATCATTTTAGGAATTTATAGGCTTGTAATATAGGCTCAGAGGGCTTTGGTATGATAGTTTGTGAACATAGTGACTAAAGGCCCTCCTTGATACTGCGTTTTTCTATACTTTTGCCCTACCAACACTGTTACTTTTATTCTATTCTCTCTTTTTTCCTATTTCAAGTTTTTTTGGGTGCTTTCTTTTCATTTATCAGCGTTTTGACTTGCTTCTATACTTCATTTTTCTGTTTAGCTCACAACTAAGGCATCACTTATTTTTCTTGCACCCAGTAAATGATTTTTCTCCTTTTCCCTGTGTCACTAACTTCTCTCCTCATTTTTTGTTTCACTCTTACACCATCCACCCTCAACTTATGCTTTTGGCCTAAGTCAAGATGCACATTATCCATCCTCAGAACCATGGCACTTTTTGTAGCCACTGTCAACTTAGGCTTTTTGCCTCAGTCAATTTTCACAATCTTCATGGAAGGACCAGGGCCAATTTCAATATTTTTCAACTAATCAAGCTAGGTTAATTATGTGTTTACAAAGAATCAGTACATGTCAGGCTCAAACATTAGAATCAAGGGATATTCTACAAATTTGGTTGGTCATTTAGGCTAAGTGGACTTTTTAGGAACAATGGCCTAAGATTCTTTCCTAATCAATTAATCTACATTCTAAGTTAGCGTAACAGAGGAAGTTGTGAGTTAGCACATAACACATGAATTTAATAATTTATGCTCACACTAACATGACACTGATTACATTATAAACAAAAGACTCTCAGATCATGCTTTTCATCTCAAACTAACCTCACTTATCAAAACAAGCATCCTCAACATACTTAAACATGCATGGTTGCTATCTAGACTAACTAATCAAAATTTGGTGGGTATCATTTTTAACATAAAACACAAAAACATATGAATGCCACAGGTATCAGTACTATATGATATACTACCTAAAATATCTTAAACATGCCGGTTCAACAAAAAGTAAATATCTATGGGGAAAAAAACACAAACAAGAAAATCCCAGGATAAAAAATTTGGGTAGTTATGGACCCAATCTATTCAGACTTCATTGAGGCCCATAAGTACCTACACACTATCGAAAAGGAGGTGCATTGTCCACAATGAACACAATCAAAGCAAACTAAAGTATAGGGTCAAAAATTATACTTGGGCGCTTAAGCCCCAGTCTCTACCTTGGGTTGCCTAATTCATTGTCATGGCATGACATAGATGGCTTGTGTACATAGAATTCCTCAAGGTCCCATTATTCCACAATTTTTATTTCTTCCACATTATCGAGGTATGGCTTGACTCTTTGGCCATTTACCTTGAAAGTTCCTCCATTTCTTTTCTCCAATTCAATAGCTCCATGATCAAAGACTGTGCTACTCGAAAGGGTCCCAACCATCTTGACTTAAGCTTCCTGGGGAACAACTTTAGTCTGGAATTGTATAATAACACCAAGTCCCCTGGTGCAAAGTGGCGATTCTCTATGAGTCGATCATGCTACAACTTCATTCTTTATTTGTACAAGACTGAGCTCTCATATGCCTTCAACCAAAAGTCATCAAGATTATTTAGTAGGCTTAGCCTAGAGTTTGCTATATCATTCCAATCTAGATTCAAATTCTTTAGTGCCCACATTGCTTTATGCTCAAGCTCCACTGGAAAATGGCATGCCTTCCTAAAGACAAGTTGGTAGGGAGACATGCCTATAGGGTTTTTCAATGCTGTCCGGTATACCTATAATGTGTCATCCAGCTTCCGCAACCAATTTGTCTAGTTTGCATTCACAGTCTTGGATAGAATTTGTTTAGTTTCCCTGTTAGATACCTCCACTTTCCTGCTTTTCTGAGGATCATAAGGAGTTGTCAATCTATATTTCACCCCATAAATTTCAAGTAAAGCCTTGAATAGTCTATTGTAGAAGTAGGAACATCCATCATTGATGATTGCCCGAGAGGTGCCAAACCTTGAGAAAATGTTCCTTTTCAGAAATGTTGTGACACTTTTTCCTTCATGGTTAGGTATAGAAATGGCCTTGACCCACTTTGATACATAATTCACCGTGATTAAGACGTACTTGTTTCCATGCGAGCTAGCAAAAGGACCCATGAAGTCTATCCCCCAAACATCAAATAACTCAATCACCATAATGAGGTTTAGAGGGAGCTCATGTTTGCGGGAAATGCCACCTTCTCTTTGCCTCCTATCACAAGCTTTGGCATAGTCGTGAGCGTCCTAGTGGATGGTGGGCCAGTAATATCCACACTGTAAGATCTTGTGTATTGCTCGAACTTCACTATGATGCCTTCCCAACAATGACAAGTGACATGCCTCAAGGATACTCATTATCTTAATCTTAGGAACACAGTGATGAATAATCCCATCGGGGCATACACGAAACAAGTATGGATCATCCAAAGAAACTTCCTCACTTTATACATAAACTTTCGACGCTAGTGTGTACTCAGATCGGGTGGAACAATGTCACCTACCAAGTAGTTTGCATAGTTTGCAAACCATGGTATTAAATTGTGAGATGCTTCCAACTCTCTCTCATTTGGGAATAAGTCATCGATCTCCAATCTATCATAAAACTTTGCCATTGCCTTATCTTCCAATTTGGAAAGGTGATCTGTGACCAGATTTTCTGTCGATGACATCGAAATTAAATTCTTGAAGGAGAAGTACCCATCTCATCAACCTTGGTTTGCATCCTTCTTTGCTATCAAGTACTGCAGTGCTAAGTGGTTTGTGTGTACCACCACTATTGCCCCCAATAGATACGACCTGAATTTCTTGAATGTGAATACCACATCGAGTAACTCCTACTCAGTGACAGTGTAGTTCTTCTGGGTTATGTTTAGGGCCTTACTAACATAGGATATGAGATGTAATATCTTCTCTTGGCGCTATCCCCATACTACACCTAGAGCAACCTCACCTGTATCACACATGATTTTGAAGGGCTTGACTAGTTTAGAGCTACATGCTTGGGGATGAACTCAACTTTTGCTTAAATCTTTCAAAGGCTTTGAGGCATACATCATTGAACACGAACTTAGCATCCTTCTCAAGCAACTCTAATAATGGATGTGCAATTTTAGAGAAGTCTTTTATGAACCTTCGGTAGAACCTTGCATGCCCTAGGAAGCTCCTCACACCCTTAACTAAGATGGGTAGGGGAAGCTTCTTGATCACTTCTAATTTAGCTCTATCAATCTCAATCCCTTTGTTGGAGATTTTGTGCCCCAACACAATGCCCTCCTTCACCATGAAGTGACACTTTTTGTAACACCCCACACTTACCTTGGAATACCCCCATAATCATAATTCCCTTATATCTCAATTCTGGGATATTTAAACATCCCTCCATATAGCTTGGAAAGATCCTATGTTGTATTTTTTTTAATATCTCAAAATTCATGCATAATTTCACAAATCTGACTGCAGATTCTTGTTCAGAGGGCAAATGTTTATCGAAAAGTGAGTACCTACAAGGTATACTTTGTTCGTGCCAAGAAAAATAATTTTTGGTGAAACTTTGCAAAAATAGTAGTTGCCCGTGATGTGGACCTGACACGGACAAGTTCAAAAAGTTCTGAAGTTTGCTCTTTTTCTCTCTAGGGAAATTGGGTAATAACCTTATATCTATATAAACGAAATTCCTTCATTGTCTAGCCATTTTGAGCCCTAAACACCAACCAAAAACCTCTCAAAATCCTCTCTTATCTTCATCAAATTCTCCATCTATTCTCAAGGTTTTGAAGAAGTCTTGAAATTCAA